>OX346215.1:13253017-14453017 GCA_947049295.1 Ligdia adustata | reverse complement strand
TTTATGATTCTTTTCACGTATATTATCATAAGTTACATACAAAGAAAAGAATAGGTAGCTGTGACAAAGAGAACTTTTCTAAAAGTGAGTTTTTTAGATTTCCACATTTCCTTTTCAACCACCTTTACAAGAATTATTATAGCCGTTTTGCATATAAATTATAAAAAATAATATGCAAATAAGTGTCCCTTTTCATTATCCTGTCATTCTTAACAGGGATACGTAAATAAAGCAGTGTAATAAAAGCTTAAGCTACCACCCTTAATCACGGGGTTAATTTTTCACAATTCAAGCGCCCATTTTAAAGGTAATTTTTAATAGGGTAGCAAAGGGTTTATATTCTATGCTTAAGAATCGGGTTTTTATTGTCTGTGCTATTTTATTATTTAGTTTAAGTATATAATTAAATACGAAGTATAAAATCACTGTGACAATAGATAGCGTTTATTTTTGCAATTATTATCTGAAAATCATTTATCGCAAATCTATATTCGTAATAAAGTAAGTCCTGACTGACTGATGTTTCTAGGAATCAATGTAGACCCTATAACAGTAAACCTAGAGACATGATATTTTAATTAATGAATGAATATAGCTTTATTGCACACCAAACCAAATATAAAGATTCATTAAGACAAATCTATACAATGGTAGTACTTTGTGCGGCCTTATCGCCTAAAGCAATTTCTTCCAGGCAACATTAGGATAGATAGAACTTACATATACATATGAAAAAAACGAATGGTAAAAACTAATGAAAGTAAAAAAGTAACTATACATGGAAGTTACTTCTCAAGTTAGATTTATTAAATATTGATTAATTTGACGTTGTATTCCATATTAATTCTGATATTATAATAATGATGTGTGCAAAAGTTGATTTACCAAGTTGTCATATTGAATTTTGTCTTTTATTTAAGATTTAATTTGTTAAGTGTTATTGTACCAAAGAAAAATAAGTAAAATAAGTAACTATACATGGAACAAACTAACTAATAAGAAATAAGCTATAAGAATGTATACCTGTTAAATTAATATTGTTGTAAATATAAATATTTATATATATTTATAGGATGTAGCGGTGTAATTAAATTATTTTTTGGAATTCAATCTATCAAATATGGCCCCCATAGGTATAGGGGTTCAAAGTTTGAAACTTCATTATATTCATGTGAGGTCGCGTGTGGCATGGATTGCAGCTTCTAGATATAAGCCATTTTCAAAAGCCTCGAAACGCGTAAGAAGAAACCAGGCAAAACCAAAAGTATTACTTTAGATAACTTATAGTATATTTTAAACACACACACGCACACACTATTTGTGACACTCAACTTCAACACACCTGTACAATTTTTTAAATTATTTTTACTTCTTAACTGATTTTAATAAACTTTGTAATAGATTAATCGAAACTAATCGAAGAATTAATCGAATCAGGCAAAACCGACAAGTTTCAGAACCTAGCAATGAAAAAAAAACATTACGCTTAGTTCATCATTGGCATAACATACATACGAAAAAAAACATTAAGTCAAGTGTAAATTTTCCTCTTGTTTTTGAAGTTGGTTAAACGTTTTATTGTAGACGCTATAGTAAATTGAGAAATATGACAGATACTTATTGAAGTATTATAAGATGCACTGACACTTTCAAATTTCATAACATATAACATAATCAAAATAAATTCTCCAAAAAATTGAGAACCACATGAATTGCTTTTCAACAGCTTATTTCTCAATTTACCCGCAAAATTGCCAGTTATAACATTAATACACACCCTGCAATCGTGCAGACCGTTTGAACATTCAAAAAAACCCATTAAAACATTATGAAAGTACGCCTTAATTGTCCCATGGTTGTAAGATTAAAGAAAAATGAACTGTAAAACGACAGAAATAAAGTGTTTGTGTAAGTGTGGCTGTTAAAGAGAAAGGGTTTAAATAATCCAATCGTTTTAGTTCCGTACAAAATTATACAGCCTTTTGTTTTTAAAAAATGCAAGATTTTTAAATTGGATTCAGGTGCAATTAGCCGTAGTTGAGTTTGTTTCAGGTGGTTCTTATGACGCATATGAAAAGCTAATTTAGATGTATGGGAAAACTTCCATGTGAATTGTTTGATTACTCACACTCAAATCTTTGTAACAGTTACAACTTGTAAAAGTTGAATGTAACAGTCAGTTAAAAGTTAAAACTACTAGCTGACCCGGCGAACTTCGTACCGCCTAACAGTTATATATTTAAACCTTCGCTGTACGACAAACATTTCAAGACCAAAATAGGCCTAGCTAAAAAAGCTAAATCGGCCCAGCCATTATCGAATTTTTGCGAGACAAACGAACATCAATTGATTTTTATGTATAAGAGAAGACGATATTATGTAGAAGATTTGCCTTTCGACAAAAGCCTTTTCATTATAATTTGCCATGCTTTCTCAAGAGGCACTCTTGAGAAAGCATTGTCGAGGCAGAGGGTTCCTGTAAACTAGCCCTTGCCACTCAAAAAGCCAAGAAGCACCTAGGATGGGCCGCTCCACTAATATGTTTCTTTATTATAGATTTTTTGCTAAATATGTTCGTCAAAAATAAACCATTCATTCATTAATTCGCAATGGGAGAAACCAAGTGTGTTGAGTCCGGCAACGGTAAGCCGTGACAGGTCGCAAATGTGTTCTACTGCCACTAAGCGGTCGGGAGTGACACCGAGGAGTTTTGGTGAAAAAAAAGATAACACGTAGAAAAAAAAGATAATACTTACTCATATTTTAAGTTAACATAAACAATTTATTTTAATACGAAAACCTGAAAGCTTTGTGTTAAAAAAAGAAAAACAAAAAAAAAGCCAGCCACTCAACAGTTCCGTTCAAAAAGGGACTAACATTTTGTTTTCACGTTTTAACATCGGGAATATAAAAAACAAAGGCACTCAAAGTTGACCTCGTCGATTTCACCAGACCAGGGTGTTTATTTTACGACCGCTCGAATGAATTCATCATCAAGCGCTAATGACGTCACAAACGTAGTATTGCAAAAAGACGCATTTATAAAAAATTGAAACTCTTCTCTGATGAAAAATTAAAATAAAAATGAAAAACGACGCAGTGTTACAAGTTAAACGTGATTGTGTGTTTATCTATGGCATCGTAGTTCCCGAAAGAATGAACTGATTATGATTTGTTTGGAAGGTGGAATTAGTCTATATAGAGTAATTTTAGCTATGTATGAAGAAAATCTGTCCAAAATGGCCGCCGCAAAATGACGGATGACATAATTTCTTCACAATTCCTTCAATAGGGCTTGACTAGGTAGATATAATATCATAAACTTCAATTCAAAGATGGCCGCCACCACAAAATGGCGATGTCGGAGATTTTAAAAGACTGGTTTCATGTTTGTTTTTAACCTAAGAAATTTTGAATTCGGTTGATAGATTAAAGATTAATAATCGTATTTATGGTGTATCCTGTCCTGGCCGGGGCTACATACAATACTGAACCATGTCTTTTTACTTCGAATTCTACCGATATAAAGTTTTGCAGATAGAACAAACGAGCGATTCTAAAATAGAGCCCCAGAATAATATCCAAATATACGAACAAAGGGATGACCGAAGAGAATAATCACGGAAAAGGGCTATTTCCTATTAGCATGGGGACTTATTTCCAAAATTTTCGGAAGGGTCAATTTGCATGTAAACATTGAGTGGGGAATAATAGAATGATGTCCTATCGTGCCGTTTTATTTGTGAAAGATAAAGATGAGCTTATACATTGTAGAAATAAAATCTGCTTGTTGAAATTAACGAACTGTCTGTTCATGGTTTCTCATAATGGGTTGATAAAGAAAGGGTCATTTTGAGAGTAATAGTCAATTTATAAAGCTGAGATCTATGGGTAATTATTTAGAAACGTTTTAAAAATACGCTTACTCAGAATTTGAGATTTTTTTTGCCCGACTGTGAAAGGAGGAGGGTTATGTTTTTCGAGTGTATGTACGTATATTTCTTTGGCACGTCCTAGAGTCTAAACAACTTGTCGTATTTTTATGTGAGTGGTGTCAATAGATTTGTCTTAGCCGTGAGAGGGACGCTGGGTATATCAAAATAAAAATAAATAAAAAACAAGGATGATATACGGGTTTCAAGATTTTGCAGTCGGGTTTATTCGAAGTCATTTCTAACCACTTGTATATATATATTATACAGCATATAATGCAGGACTAAATTAGATTTTTTATAACGAATTTACCTCTCAATATTTTTATACTTAAGCGGGTTACAAACAACAAAACACCGGTATTTTATTAGTTAATAATAATATTCTTTCAGCATACTAAATATACGAACTCAATTATAAATCACCCTGTGTATGTATTTAACAATCGTACACGGTATACGATATATTGTTGTAAGTTTATAAGTTAGTAAGTTCGGACGCGAGAGCGAATGTTAGCAAGCTGGTGGCGAGATTTATGTCATCCCTGGCGTGGGAAATACATGCTGGGTTTGTGCAAGTATTTGCTGAGTCGAAGAACTAAGGCGAAATTATTGAAGGAAAAAACCGGCCAAGTGCGTGTTGGACTCACACAAAAAGGGTTCCGTACCGTTGTTCATATATTAATTCAAGTTTTTACAGCGCGTTTGACCCGTTTTTAGCAGACTGCGGAAGAAGGAGGGATATGTTTTTCGAGTGTATGTATGTATGTATAAAACGTGTAACAGAAAGGTGTGACAATACTTAAGGGTGTTAGTCTACCCAACAAAGCGAACTCATTGTAGAACATCATTTTTCCAAATTCGGGATAAAATTATAGCGTCTTCCATACAACTTGACCAATCACGTGACCCATTTTTTGTATGTAAAACTAATATTTGTTTTTTTGAATTTTAATAAATGTTCTTCTACAATGAGTTCCCTTTTATGGGTAGACTAAAACCCTTAAGTATTGTCACACCTTGCTGTTACACGTTGTATTTCTATGGCACGCCCTAGAGTCTAATATTTATGTGAGTGGTGTCAACAGATTTGTATCCAACTGCAGATTGTCATAGGCTATATTAGCTGCATCCCGCAATTTCACTTGTTAAGATGCGTGGCTCTGTTGTTATTGTAGTCGGGTTTTATGAAGTAACTTACAACCACCTTGTTCAAGTAACGGGCTTTGAAAACACAGAACATTTCGCCATCTTATTTTTCAGAATTATTACGTCATAGCCAGAGCCGAATCGTTATTCATATTTACTGTATTTTTCGTTGTTGTTTATTTATACGTGAGTACTTACAAATGTTTGTACAACATTTTGTTTGCCAATACTTCGCCGCGTCAATATTTTGAGTGTTTACTCTTGTGGCCCTTTTGGATATGTATATTTTGATTTTATTTATATTAAGTGTATGGATCATACAGGGTTATCAGCTAGGGGTGGACTAAGCTGAAAAGGGGTCACTGTACCCATCCTAAGAACAACTTTCATTTTCACTCTGAATTAGAGAATAATAATCAGCTGTTTCATACATTTTGTCGACGACCGATCAACTTTTTGTATGGAACATTTGTTGTTTTATTCTCGAATTCCGTTTTGGTCCCATAGTGAAAGTTGTTCCTTAGGATGGGTACAGTTACCCTCCTTCGGCTAAGTATACCCCTAACCTTAAAAATTCATTGAAGTCAGCAGCTATAAAGCAATATATTTAACTAATTCTTAAAAAAAAAGACTGACGTCTTCAATTGGACAGGAGCAAATACATTTTTTTGAGTAATTTTGATTATTATTTTATTAAATAAAAATTTACCCTTTTTAAACAAAACAATAAGAATCTTACAAATCAGTCCAGGCAGACAAAAGACAAAAAAATCCTACTCTTTTCCTCATCTTTTTTTTAAATCGTTTATAAACCCTCGTATTATCTACCTAAAAAAAAGAATACCTACATAACTCATTCAGAATTGCTTACGTCCGTCTCTCTGCAGGTCTGAAATGTTACTGAAACAAGTCGGTACAAATCCCACCAGGCCCCTACATCACCGGGCCCGCTGATTCTAACTCATTAGCATTTATATTAATTTTATTTCATTTTAATATTACAGCCGCGTGGTGGCCGGAGTGGGGATAGGTTTATTTGTGGAAAATGGTTTAGTATTTAGAGATTAAATTCTGGAGAACTAAAGCAAAATGTATACAGCAGGACTAGAGTTAGACATTAAAAGAAGTGAAAACTAGAGCTAGCAAAGTTGGTTTCATTACATGAGATCACGATCACGATTTCGGCATCACGATTCATGAGAAATGGCTTAATGAAAGACGGTCGGAAAGCGAAGTCTTAGTTATTTAGTTTTTTTTTTAATTTTAGAGGCGGAACCCTTAAAACTTTGAATTAGCAGTTTGAAAATTATCACCTGCATCTGATACAATAAGCTTAAAAATTTAAGATTAGCTTCGAAAAGTGTTCCGTCTTCGTAAAGTATACTATGAAGACGGAAGGTTTTTCGAAGCTAATGAACGATTTAAAGCTTGCTTAATCATACTTACTAAGAATAACCTAGCATTTAACCTTGTACATATCAATACCAAAACTATGTCTTAATATACCACAGTAGAACAATAGTCAAATAAACATATCGTGATCCATAAACCAAACGCAAACTCAATAAGGTACTTACACATTCACATATTCCTACACCAAAACTGCCCAACTAACTAGACCCCTCAAAACTAGTACAATTCGAGCAATTTTCAAAGGAACCAACACCGTTCACAGGTCAGAGGATATTGGTTCCGCAATAGTTAACAAACTTTGTGATACGATCGTTTCGGATGTGCACACAATGAGTGCTTTCGTAAACCGTATAAGGAGGCGATGATATCTCGGCGTTTTGCATACATTGCTCATTTACATAAAACATGCAGCAAGGAGAAGTAATGAACGCGGTAATGGTCAGCGTTTATGCGATGGACTTGGGACTTGGTGGATGTAAATTTTAAATAATTGGACGACGGCTGTGAAAATGCGCTCGTTGGAGATCGAAGGTTAAAAGTTCATATAATTGCGATAAATTAAACGTGGATTTAATTATTTGTAACAATTTATTCACTTTGATTTAACAACTTTAACTACTTTATTAAGTATACCTTATACATTTGATACCTACTGGTAATTTTGCCGAAGGATGAGACGTCATAGGATGTATAAGGAAGTAAGAAATAATTTAAGTAGTTATAAAATAATAACACGCGATTTCAATTAGTCAAGTGCCTGTGAAAAAATTTAATAGCTTTTTTTCTTTTTTTCTTGACTTCAAGCGTCGTAAAAATCGGTTTCAACATCAAAAAAAACATTGAAAATGCAATCTTTTTATGAACACTAGAAAAAGACACACCACTTAAATATAGGAAAATATTTAATAATAACCCACGATTACGTCACTGTTGTCAGTGGCGTAATTATGGAACAATAACATTGTAAATTCAGCTGAACTCGTTCTAGAAAGTTCCTAAAAATACCATTCGAAACAAATAGAATAGGGGTTGAAACTCTTGCAATTGGCGAGCAATTCGAAAATGCGTATAATTTCGTTCAGCGTAACGCAAAGTCAATTGACCTACTTCACTGGCGCGGGTACTTCACAAATATTTCACGTTTTTACATACAACCCCGACGTGAGATGTTTGCTGATATGAGGCTCTATTTTTGTACCGCTCGAAAGAATTCATCACTCGCTAATGACGTCACTTACGAAGGATAACATTCTTGGAAAATTCATACCATCAATAACTACAATGTTATATTTATATTTCGAATATTACTGATGAATGTATGACGAATAGTGCCAACTGTACGAAACTATAATTATTTAAAAAAAAAAGTGTTAACTGACTTTTATTATCGCAGGCGTAGATAGAACTTATTCAGTTATTTCGATATAAAATCAAACCTCTTAACCGATATTAGCAAACAAAAAAAGTCTTTTCAAATGGGTCTGAGTCTTCGAGAAATCAGGTAACAAGCATTAAAAAAAAACAGTCGAATTCATCATCATCCTCTTTTTTAGTGATTGATTAAAATATACTTTTATTTTTATTTGCGTTCGTTTAAACGTTCTTTGCTTTAAGTACATGTCAAATGTTTAGTACTTGCTTATGCATGACGTCTTATAATTTCTACGTAAAATGAAGTGTTAAAAATATTTCTAGAGTTTTCCCGCGTTCACAATAAAAATGGAATCTAATATGGTGGATTATTAACCATTAATGTCTTGTTTATGTGCGCAAGCGATGTAAATACGGAATAACATGGTTTTCGCGTTCGCAGGAAATCGGCATAGAAACACTGGAAAATTCTCCACCCCTTTTCGAGGATACATGATGTGACTTTAACTTAACCACGACTACTTATTACTTGAAGATGATTACTTAATAACTTGAAAATTCATAAACTTGATACTTGCAAATGTACAAAAATATATACGCTTTAGAATGTTTCAAACATGCGCTAAAACAGTACAACGAAATGAAATTCAACGGAGATTTTTTTTCGTATGCGAATATTGAATTTATGCGAGCGATCTCTAAAATAGAGCCCGCCTGCTTTTCCTGATGTGAACAATTTTTTTAACGTGGGAATGTAGGTAAGGACATTATATTTCACATATTATAGATTTACAAGTAAAGTTGAAAACTTGAAAATCTCCCGACATTTTGTTGTAGCCGCCATCTTGTATTTGAAATTGCTGTAGTTAATAGTATTCTACTAGTCAAGCTCTTTCATTTGATACCCAGATTGTGGGAGCAGTGAAAAAAATACTTACCAGTATATATAAGTAAAACTAGCGGCCGGTACGAGCTTCGCTACGTATATGGTGAAATAATAAAAATGTGATAAATAAATAACCGATCGACCGATTTTGTGCAAACTTCACATAAACCATCTACTAAATAGTCCGAACAAAGCCTAAACATTTGGTTTGGATAGGTGAGCCCGTTCTTGAGTTATAAAATTGCAACGAAAAGTGGAATTGATTTATATATATATTGATTAACTTACGTACCTACTTATAATCTAGAGTTAGGTATGAATAAGGTGAAAACAAGAGCAAGCAAACTTGTTTTCATTTTGACAATACGCCACTTCATAGCTGTCAAAATGAAATAAACTTTGCATGCACTTTTCACCTCCCATGTCTATTACGGGACAGCCGATAAGGCGGTTCGTCATATGCACAAATTAAAATTAAAATCAAAAAAAAAACAAATTATAATCATACCGGCTGAAATTTCGTCATTGATGGGTCCCATTTAGCAATGGCAACCCCCTAAAAACTGTTTAGTAAAACCGCGGGGCGCAGTTTATTATTGCGTGTGATTAGTTATTGTTGTAAGAAAATTCATATAGAACACTAACCAAATGGCGTTTGCGCGTTTTAACGTAGAACAACGCCATCTAGAATTTTTCAGAGAAACTATTTTTCAAGGCACTTACACTACTGAAGTTAGTTGAAATGACTTTGATAATAAAGGTTTGTTATTATGTTATGAAAAAAATTGTCAGCAAAAACTTCTTCAATATCGTCTCTAGCGTAGATACTGAAGGTATACATGTCTGAAGGTATACGTATTACCCCATAGCGTCTCCCTGCTGGGCACATGGGAGACCCCCATGTGTGAAGGGGGTGTAGCCCATAGTCCACCACGCTGGCCAAATTGCGGGTTTGGGACTTCACTTATCTTTGAATGTTATTAACCTTCTCCGACAAGCAGGTTTCCTCTCGATGTTTACGTTCATCGTTTGATCATGTGGTAATTAGTTCTAATATGCACATGAGTGAAAAACTCATGCCTGAACTTGGATTTGGACCCGCGCCCTATCGCTTGTGAGGCAACGGGTTTACCGACTAGGCTACCACTAACTCTAAGCTACCACTAACTTAAGGCCTGAATATACAGGACAATTCTGCTTGCCTTTATTTCAAGAGGTTCGGTATCTTGACATTGCCAGCGCTCGTCAGATACCAAGCCGTGGTATATGTTAGAGAAAACCTGGCCTCTGATGAAAACATGGCTTATAGTCCATAGAAATGTTGCATTTAAGGACTGAAATTGCATTTTTAGAGGACGACGCAATATTATGTGCAAACTTAACCTCAAGTTTGAGGGGTTGCCGCCCTTGTCCCCCTATACAGAGTTATCGACTAGTGGTGCACTAAGCCGTAAGGGAGTTACTGTACCCATCCTAAGGCACAAATTTCACTATGGGTCCAACTCGAAAGTCGAGAATTAAAAATCAGCTGTTCCATACAAAAAATTGATCGGTCGTCGATAAAATGTATGAAACAACTGATTATTTTTTCTCTAATTCAGAATTAGTCTCATAGGGAAAGTTGTTCCTTAGGATGGGTACAGTGACCCGCTTTCGGCTTAGTACAATCCTAGCTGATAACCTTGTAATACTTCTTTAATTTTAAATTAAAGGCAAAACGTTATATGAACGTATTTGTAGGCAAAGCGATTTGCTACAAATGATGTCTTTAAGAATTTTTGTAGGACGCATAGTTTCCGAGATATCGCGAAAAAGGTGTTTGCACCTATATAGAGTATGCGTTCCGTAATACGCGAAAACAGCATTGACCAAATTAGTCGTTTTTTTTTCGAATTTTCATTGAATGAAATTGATTAATAATACTATATTTTAGATTTTGTTGTAGAATGTTCATCTACTTCTTACTGATAAGGCATATTCTATAACTAAAAATTATTGTTAATAAAGTTACCACATTTCGCCGATATGTAAAACGATACGCCATAACTATAGCAAGTTGAAAATAAAATTCAATTAAACCCAGATACTTTAGCTAAGTGTTGAGTTACAGATCCCACTTGGATAGTTTAGGTCGAGTGAAGATGTAAATCCGACTCTGATAGATTAGGTCAAATTGAGTTACAGATCCGACACAGAGCACCCCGAGCAGTCTTGTGATCTCAACCCCTAGAGTGAAAATAAAAAGCGCGGAAGCCAAAAGCTCAAGGGAGGTCCTGTCTCACCCGAAGTCCGAAATCAGTTGGTTAGGTTAGGTTAGGTCTGTGACCGTCCCCCCCGTGGGTGCCCGCATTGTCGAGGCGGGGGGGCTCAGTAGCCGTGGCCTCGCCACCCACGGTGAAGCTAAGAGGTACCCGAGCGGGGCCGCTCCACAGGGCTTTGCCCTCCAAGCCTATGTCGGAGCGGCAACAGGAGGTAGGTTGCGGTGTTTTATGGGGACACCGCAACTGAGGCGGGCTGCAATGTCGTAAGACGGCGCAGCCGAGGATGGGGCCGCGGCGGGAGAGGAGTGCCGGTATTGAGGTGCGCCGCTCTCCCTACCTTCCGCGGCCGCAGCGCGGGGTCACCGGCGCATGACGGTGACGTGGTGGGGCCGCAGTAGTGGAGATTTACTGCGGCCGGAGTGGCAGGCGGCGGGGCCACTAATGACCCGTCGCAGGAGGAGGCCGTGGTGGGCCTTCTGCGCGCGCCCCAGAGCTTTTATCTGGAGCGAGCGCTGAAGGCGGTCCGGAGGCAAGTCTGCCCGGACATGTGGAGCCCTCGCCTATACCTCTCCTTTGAGAGGATTGGTTGTAGGGCTAGGCGGAGAAGGGGCAGGCGAAGACGACGATTACTGTCTTCCCTCCCCGTGGTGGTGAATAGCGGGAGACGGGCGCGGGGGCGCCCTCTCCCGCATTGCACATATTCACCACCCCGTCGGGCGGGAGCTGCCGAGCACTCACGGTCGTTCCCGGGCCCCTCCCTGCAAAGAGGGGCGCGCGGGCCCCGCTGTAAAGCGGGCGGTCGTCGGCGGGGGACTGGATGTAAAGGCTCTGCCGGATTCCCAGTCCTCCTCCATGTAGACGATGCGGGAGTGCCGCTGGGTTGTTTAGTGGGTATACCGGGAGCGGCCCGGGAGTCCCACATACCCCCCTCATCCCCCGATGGGGGGGGATGCGTAACGCATTTTTCCCAGCGAAAAAAAAAAAAAAAAAAAAAAAAAAAAAAAACAGGAGGTAGGTTGCGGTGTTTTATGGGGACACCGCAACTGAGGCGGGCTGCAATGTCGTAAGACGGCGCAGCCGAGGATGGGGCCGCGGCGGGAGAGGAGTGCCGGTATTGAGGTGCGCCGCTCTCCCTACCTTCCGCGGCCGCAGCGTGGTCACCGGCGCATGATGGTGACGTGGTGGGCCTTCTGCGCGCGCCCCAGAGCTTTTATCTGGAGCGAGCGCTGAAGGCGGTCCGGAGGCAAGTCTGCCCGGACGTGTGGAGCCCTCGCCTATACCTCTCCTTTGAGAGGATTGGTTGTAGGGCTAGGCGGAGAAGGGGCAGGCGAAGACGACGATTACTGTCTTCCCTCCCCATGGTGGTGAATAGCGGGAGACAGGCGCGGGGGCGCCCTCTCCCGCATTGCACATATTCACCACCCCGTCGGGCGGGAGCGGCCGAGCACTCACGGTCGTCCCCGGGCCCCTCCCTGCAAAGAGGGGCGTGCAGGCGGTCGTCGGCGGGGGACTGGATGTAAAGGCTCTGCCGGATTCCCAGTCCTCCTCCATGTAGACGATGCGGGAGTGCCGCTGGGTTGTTTAGTGGGTATACCGGGAGCTGCCCGGGAGTCCCACATACCCCCCCCATCACCCAATGGGGGGGCATGCGTAACGCATTTTTCCCAGCGTAAAAAAAAAAAGAAGGTCTGTGACCGTGTGGGACACATAGCTACTCTTTTGATTCATTTGTAAAGGTAGGCAATTTTTGAGAAGGCACGGAATTTATAGCATTCTTACGAGTCATGATTTCCGCAAATAACCTGTTCAGGGTGGTGTTCTACCTCCGCCATCATCCTTCTTCTTTCCTTCCTACTTAAATCGAAGTCGGATGTAGCAAACATACAAAGTCAGAAAAAGTGATGTCAGAAAATTAAAATAATAATATCTTCTTAAATCTTAGGTTTCTGCAAAAAACTCTTGAGGACTTTGAGGAGTAGGACTTTAAAAGGGAGGGAGGAGAGGTACCCCATTTTATATTGGGAGGTTCTATAGTAATTAAGAAATCGAAATAAATCTAACTAATTTTGATTGCATTTTGTTATGTCATAAATTATGAACAATTTCTTTATTGTACATACAAATAATACATGTGTATAATGAAATAAGTGTAAGCATGTAACTTATCTACATAAAACTGACCTGTAATAATTATCTATACTTATAATAAAACTGTAACAGGTCAAATTAAAAATTAAATCGTATCTTTCGGATATTTCAAGTTTTCCATTTTGTAAACTGCGTGTCGCAAAGAAAAAACCAAACGAGGACAAAACAAATTACGGACGAATTACGGTTTTCGAAATACAAATGTATGAATAAATAGCTGTATAAATTGGAATCCCTAACCAAAGAAGAGATATTTGAGATCAAAGTGGCCAGTACGACAAAACGCCAATTTCATATGTAAGGACCTAACACTTGTATATTGACACCCTAAAAGCTGTCTCAATAGGTAAAAAAACATATGGTAGGGTGTACGCAACTATTAAATTTCAAGGTCATAAAAATCGTTTTTTGCGTTTTTTATAAATGTCTCATTTCCTGTGGTTTTTTTGCTATTTGTATTTATTATCTACATCGTAGAATACAAAATTCGCTACAATTTTTTTATCTTCCACCTGTATTTTTCTCTTTTCTTTTCTCTGATTTTTGTGACCTTTTAACCTTGATTATGATTAATGATATTTACATAGTTAGTTGTTTTTTTTTTCGATAGAAAGGACTTACTTAAATTATTGTACCACAAAAATACGACATTGCTATTGTATTTTATATTTTCTATAAAGCACAGTAGCGGTAAAACGATATAGGTCATTTTTTGTAGCTATGGCGACCGAGTAGTTGAAGGGGGTAGATTGTCGTCCGAGATGTTCGAGGTTCTATCCCACTCAATGCGCAAGCAGAGCTTGAGCTACCGTTGAAGGAAAAAAATCTTAAGTTGAAAAATCAGTCACCAAGCACCTAACGGTGTGATTCGGCGGGCTTCTTTGAGAGCCAGTGTATTTCAGACTAGGCATGCTCCATCTAGGGCCACATTGTCGCCGACTTCTGTGGTCGTGCGAGCTGGTTGTCGAATGCCTAGCTGTCTTGAATAAAAATAAATTGGCAATCGGGATACACATAGATAAATCCTACAGGTTAAAATGAGTGCTGAATTAGCAAAATTAAAAAGGTGTTACTGCTATGCAGAATCTTTAGTACCTAAAAATGTTACTCTCATGCGGAACATAATTGTGCGAACTTCTCTGTATCGTTTTATATTATTCTATTCTCTTAATTTTTTTAAGTCCCACTGACATAATTATGAAAGATTAGCAACCGCGAACAAAAAAGTCGCGGGTACCGTTAGTTATCAATAAATTATAAATTAGTATGAGTATATTTCTAGTCAAAGGCGGATCCAGCATTGGTGCCAGGGACAGGGGTGGTCACATAGCTTTTATTTTCAAATCATGATGCGATTATTCCCGAATAAAAATCAAGTCGAATAAAAGTATCGAGTATAAAAGAGAATAAAAGATCGAATATTTTTTTATATATATTATGTGCACATAAATTATGTAAGATATCCAGTTTTAATAACATGAAATTGACCAGTAATAAAAAAATCATAACCCAATTCCGGATTATTACGATATCAGTCAGAAGACTGAATCCGGAACGATCCTTAGGAAATGATTCCTAGATTATTAATCAAACCACATTAATGATTAGTGTTTAATCTGCAACACTTGTAATAACTTTGACGGTTGGCCACGAATCAACAGTTAATATTAACGAGGCTATTAACGAATGCAGATGAAATGAACGGAAATACCAATCTCATGAGCCTAGTAGAAATTTTACGTAGAATTTATAATTCTTTGGTAAAAACAAGAAAGGAACGATGCTTCAGATATAAAATAAAAATATTTATCCTACTCCCTACTAATATTATAAAAGCGAAAGGTTGTATATATATATGGATGTATGTATGTTTGTTTCTCTTTCACGCAAACATTGCTGAACGGATTTGGATGGAATTTGGCACCAAGATTTGTCGTCAATATTTTGTTGAGATGTATATCAGATATTATTTATGTAAATTTGACATATTTTTCATTCTGCATACCATACTGGTAAAATAAAGACGTATAAGTACATTACAAAATCATTACTGTAACAACTTTATTAATCCATGTATTGCATAAAAAAATAAATTGAAATTACAATTGAAAGATAGCTTATATCCTGGATGGATCGAATACTTTTCATTCCGGTAAAATGCAGTGCTCCCGTGAAAGCAGTGTTCAAGTTTCTGCGGGTAACACGGCGGGGTGCAGCTAGTATGCAAGGTCACTGGTAATTAACTAGCGCCTTCTTAAGGGTGACTTCTGATAACCATAACCAACAACTAGTGTTCTAAGTTTTTCGAAAAATCGAAAGAAAAATAAAAGAAATGTTTCATACATTTGGCCGCGCGTCAATGAATTTTATGTATGGAAAAAGCTAATTTTTTATGCGAATTTTCAAAAGTCTTAAAACAAAAGTTTTTGCTTATGGTTTTCAGTAGCCACGTTGATTACCAGTCACCCTGTATAATATTAAAATCGATTTCTATAATGCAGGTGCCTAAAATTTTTTTTCACTTATTTAAGCTGTCAAACTACCAGGGCTGACTTTGATATAATTTCCTATAAGAATTAATTTTAAACAAAAAAGTATTTTGCAGAAGATACTTTAACAAGTGGTTAGAAACGAGTTCGAAAAAACCCGACTGCTAAATTGTTACACCTGTGTATCAACCTTAATTTCTTTTTTTTTAATTTTGCTCTACCTAGTTTCACGCTCACGACTAAGACGAATCTATTGACACATAAAAATACGACCAGCCGTTTAGGCTCTAATAGGGGGATCCAAAGAAATATACATGCATACATACATTCGAAAAACATAACCCTCCTTCTTTCGTAGTCGGGTAAAAAGAGATTGTTTACAACGAATTGAAAACCTCACCTTTCTATTTAAAAATCGATTAATAATTGAATATTATTTTTAGTTGTTTAGTTTCACACCTAATCCATAATGCATGCACTTCCAAAAAACAAGCATCAGCTTAGCTTGGAAGTTCAGGCTTATTTATAATGTAGCACTTTGCCTTTATTAATTTTAATTATTTTATCACTCTCTTATGTAAATAAACTAATTTTTGTCTCTTACATCTTTTGTCAATAAACATATTTTGTTATTATTTATAATACCAAGAAATATCCAACACAATACATTCCACCAGCTCATTTAAGGTGAAATTCTGTAGCCTCCAGCGAGACATTGAGCCCATGCTGTATTCCGGTGACCCAGTCATGTACACAGGAACACTGTGATCAGTGGTCATACCGTGCATTGCCGTTTTGAAGCCACAAACTTAGCGACTTTATAAATGAGTTCGTTTAATAATATATGGAAGTTTTTATCAAAAATACTGAAATGTCTTAACTACGACAAAAAGCCAGTGTTTTTGTCAATATCTGTCAAAAGTCTCCCCTTATCTTCTCAATGTTTCCCTTGTATAGGCTAATTGCTCCTATTTCTTGACAATATTTTTTATTGTTATACCTTTTTGTTGGTAATGTGAAAAATCTTTCAGCATTGAGATCCACTCCTGTTATTGAAGACCTATTATTAATATTTACGCCTAATTAGCAGTATATTGGCTGTGCCGTGCACTGGAGCCCCTAAACTTATGGACCATCGAATCATTCGACGGTAAGTTAAATAATTATTTTATTTCCAATACATATCAGTCTAGTAGGTAGGTCTGATTTACGTAATAATAACTTAAAAAGATATTTTTAGGACTACTTGTTTAAAGCCCTTGCTTGGTTATTTAGCTACGCCCTAGTGTCTTTAGGAATTCTTACACTATATTCATGGCCCACTACTTGTAAGAGCCCGCCAGACTGGCTCGGTATGTGTTACAGGCTTTATTACATGCAATTTGTTACCTTCAGTGATTGTATTCCGTATTCTACACCCGATTGACGGGCGTGGCTACGTAAACAGCCTTTGTTTTGCAGGGAATAGATTGTACGGTTGCGAGGTATAATTTGTGTATATGCATTGGTGGTTGCTAGGAGACTGTTATTATTAACTGTCTTCAAAAAAGAGAAGGTTCTTAAAACGTCGATTTTTACCCGCCTGCGAAAGAAGAAGAAGGATTTTGTTTTTAGAGTGTATATATGTATGTATGTTTATTTCATTGGCACACCCTAGAGCCTAAAACCTTATCGTATTTTTATGTGACCGGTGTCAATAGATTCGCCTTCACCTGCAAATGGTCATAGGTTAGCCACATCCCGCGATTTCACTTGTTAAGATACGTGGTTCTAAAGTACTTGCAGTCGGGTTTTTTTCAATTACTTTTAACCACTTATTTAATCTTATGGTACTCTATTACTCAAAAACGCCCAGGCCGTAAGATTCTGACGAATTGACCTAGTATTAACAGCAGACCTATTCCCAATCACGGTGAAAACTTATCAAACTGTCACGTCCCCAACTCTCATACATCAAGCCGCCCGCCGTCTCCTAGTCAGTTCCCTACTGTCCGAGGAGTCGAGGACAGACCATTAACGTCACCGTTACGCCCTCTATGGATTTACAGCGGACGCTGGTCAAGTGGTCACATACGTCTGGGTTAATGGGGATTTGGCCATGAAAGGTAAGTAGGGAAGTGCGGATGTTAAAGGGAAAATATACGAGCGATCTAGCTTTTAAAATTGGCTTCCTTAAATATAATGATGGTGAATCGTTTTAAGTTTGATATTCTGCAGGTCGATTCAGAATGTTTTATCGGATTCGAAAACTGTGTAGCATGAGTTATGCATTTGTCCTACTCGATTTGATAATGCGATGGACAGCAGCACACCAGATGCAAAGCAGCGATGCCGTCTACAATGATTTATAAGGTTATTATTCTATATTATAACTTATGCTCACACGACTTCGAAAGACTTACGGAGCCTAGTCACCGAGAAATAAGGGAGCCAGTTGAAAGTTCTACAGTCTGGCAATTCTTACCACAAAAGCAGACGCGACGCGTGGTAGCTCTACCAAATACCGTGGCTTCTTGCTGTAATAATAAATATTGTAATGTGTACTAAATAAATTGTGAAGTACGAACCCGTATCTGTCTCGGTGTTGTGCAAATCTTGTCCAGGTTCCATATTTACAGTTCAATCAGATGATATCATAATGATCATTAGGATTTGCCTAACATGAATATGGCTTAATGACTTATTGACTATTATTACAATTTTAGGATACCCAGAACTCTTACCTACCATATGAGATTATTATATTTATTATATTCGTTATAATTGGGATTATAAATTAACTCTCATAATAGCGATCGCAAGTGTGCTTTATGCGTGTGTTAAAAATAAGGCCCTAAGGCCGAAAACTGTACATTGAACTGAATGCTTAGTACTTTATAACTTTACCCACTCACCCAAGTAGCCTGCGGAGCTCAAGATAACCATTTAGCAGTTGCAACCAACCTGCCTATTACCTGTACACTCACCATTGCACAGTAAAGTAATAAAGGTGCAGAATTGACCCAAGCGCGAGCCCGCACGGATAAAAAATTACCCGCGCTCGCTTCGCTTACAGCATAAACAAAAAGAAATAATATGATGCAATGAAAATTAAAGCGTATGCAAGGGAGGTATTTTAATAGCGGTGTAAGTTTGCTTGTTTTAATACTGTTTATCTCTTTAGCCGTAATAAAGATTGAAGGGGAGATGAAATGTACTCTGAAGGAAAACAGGTTAAATTAGTAAGTTCTTTTTGATCGTTTTGTTCATTGTATGAAACCCTTAATAACACCTGAATTTGATATTTGACATCCCGAACGCAGAGAGTCGTCGAATACTTTTTAGTATTTCATTAATTTCAATTGGATAAATTATGAAATAAGAATGTTACACGTTAAATCGAGTTAGCGTTTATTTCACTTGTGTAAAATATTAAGTATTGTCTTAGTAATTACAGACTCGATATAGTCAGACAAAGTTAATATAGTAATATTGTAGTCATTCGTTGGTAAATCCATTTGTCATTATCCAATTTAATTACACACAATTTTGACAAGGACAATTAAATTGAACAATTCACGTTTACAATGGTATTCTGCCTATATGTACCTTTCACTTAGTTTTGTATATAGACATATTGTACCTTCTGACATACATACGGAGTACAAAATCTGCAGAGAAACGTAACTCTATTCTTTCTTTTCTCTTGTCTGTCTCTTTTTTTATTAATCCGTCACATTTTAATCCCTTACGTACACAAACATGCTGTACGTACTGTAAGTTTCGTCCGTTTTCGTACATTTAATAAATTATCTCAATATTGTGTTGAGTTAATCGATTATTCATGGATACCATGCATATCATATATAAGTATATATTTAATTAATATTTTATATATATATTTTATTTATTTATGCGAAAGTGTGTGTTTTGTGGTTAATTTATAAAGATGTCCACTGTCTGACAGAGATAAAGCTTCAACTGAAGCTGTATCTCTGTCAGTAAAATTATCCTGTGCACGTTAAGTTGTAGAACCGGGAACTATCCTCAAGTTCCTCGCTGGCACAAAGCCTGTGATGCTCGGAATCGAACGGTGCCACCGCTGCTTTTTGGGGGGCTACTGTAGACACTTTGAGAAACTGTCACTTAACCATAGAAGACTTACCACTTTACAAAATTGTTTATATGGATACAACAAGAAACAAGTGGGTAATTAAAAGCGATTTCCAAAAACCCGACTAATAAATCATTTAAGATGTCTAACATCATCCCTATATTTAAAAAAAAATTATCCAGTTTCACGTTCACGGATAAGACGAATCTCTTGACAACCACTCACATAAACATACAACAAGCCGTTTAGGCTAGGACGTGCCTAAGAAATATTCATACAGACAGAAATATACACTCGAAAAACATTACCCTCGTTTAGGGTAGTCGGGTAAAAATATCAGCAATAATAAAATTATTATAAAAATAGTGAAACAAGTGGCGGGTTTATCGTCTTAGACTATTTTTAGTACTTATTCAAACTAGGAACTAAATCACGTTTTTAGTAGAATATTTCGAGATTTTCCGTATGCATCCGAAACCCTATTGACGACTTAATAAATTACTACGCGAATTTGCAAACGCTTTATGTTAAAAAAAAATTACAAATTACTGTTTTCTGTCACAAACCGGTCCCAACTCAACATAATGCTGGTTGAAACAACCAGCGCTGATCTTCCGTTGGAGCCGGGTGGTGACGTCACGCACGTCGCATTCAGTAGGCACATTATTATGTAAAGATATGTAGGTACACAATATTAAAATTAATAATCATATATAAAACTCACACAACATTTTAACAAGGATTAAAACATAGAGTCGAATATAAACTTATGTAAAAATATAGTATCATAAGACTATCTTTGAAAAAATTTATTACAACAAATTTGACAAATATTTTATGACCAACAAACAGACGAGAACAATAAAATAGAGACAACGTTTAATACTTTTCGTATATATAAAAAGAGTGATTTAAGTCAACACTTTGAAGGCAAATTTAAAATTTAGAAGATAAGTGTTACATTTCATTACACATAATTTTAAATTGCACTTGGTCATTAACTAACAGTTCTTCGTTTTTTTGGTGTAGGAATATAAATTTCTTAAGTTTATTATAAAATTATTTAGACATTGCAGGTTCCGTATCGGTGGTGGGATATTATTCCAGCATTTCGACGCAGCATAGCGGAAGCTACCTCTAAAAGCAGCAGTAGCGTGTCTCTCTGTGAGGAGCTGCAAAGTACATGCGCGGGACTCAAGAGACTGGCGACTCGGTTTCCACTTAAATTTCTCATACAAATATGACTATATACTCATTATCAACCTTATCGACCACTATTATATAAAGCATGGTCATTTAACAAAATTATAACAGTATTGAACAGTTATTTTGTTTACAATTTCATCAAATAATTTAAATTTAACAAATAGGTAGTCTTATTAATAGTTTGAAGTGAAGTTGAACAGGAAGTTAGAGACAAAAATTTTATAAAACAATTTCACAATTCTGTGTCTATCTCTTTTACACGTTACGTTAAATATTAAATAAAATCTTCATTTTCTTCTAGTATTATGAATACAAATGATATTTAACTTAATGTATTTCATTAGTAGCCCCTTGCAGAATTCCCGTCCCGTACAAATTCTCCGTGCCTGTCCGCCGCAGGGCTTGTAACTCGTTCAACTATTTATTAGTGTTGATAGCGTCCGAACACAGAGCGAGCAGCTCTATTGAGTTCCTGTTTTTGATAGCATGAGTAGAACTATTGATATTGTGAGCATAGTACATTTGTATGATTTCATTCGTCTCACTGAGCAGTAAAAACATATTCAGTATGCTTAGTCTTAAATTAGCAAAAACATTAACGTAAATACAATTACAAATTGACAACATTTCCAATTTATTAATACCCCATTTTTAATACGTTTATGGAAAGATAAATAAAAAATAATGTATACCTATTTTTTATGCAGAATGTAATAATAACGTTTTTAGAGATTTTTGAAAATCTAATTAAAATTCCGAATTTAAGTCTTAAATGATCAATTTTATTGCACCACTTGCATCTATTTTAGTTAGCCGGTGAGGTAATCGTTAAATCCATCTGTCATGCATATTACGCATATGAAGTTAAATTATAGTGCTTGCTAACTTTCGGAAGCGTAAGTTCAGATCTGGTAGGCGTCTAGTTAAGCTTAACCCTAGTTTGGAATCTACATAATAATATAGGAACAAGACAGAGACTCTCAAAATTGGTGATATATTAATTATTATTTTAATGCATTCCTATTTATCTCAACAATATAAGGAAATTAGTGTGTACAAAATTTTTACAATACGTTTCGAATTATTATCCTTGTATTTAAAGTCTACCAACAAATATTTAATATATAAGGAATAGGAGTTTATATATTTAGAAGCTTCTTGATAATGTACCGGTAAATTTCTCGTTTTTATAGAACTTCCAAAGGAAGGTTCACAATCCGTAGGAGTTGCGAATTCCAAGATCTGCCTCTACAGAAAAAACCCTATATTTTTGAAAGAATATAGTTATTCCAGATGACTCATATAAATTTTACTAAAATTAAACGAATGAATGGTCAATTTGTGACAAATACATGTAGGAAAAAAATCGAAAAAATAGAAACATATTTAATAATAATATGTGTTCGCCACAACCCGACCCCAACTCAACAAAATCCTGGCTGGCAGTGACCTCACGCACGAATTAAAAAAAAAAAAAATTAGTAAATTATACAGACGCCTGACAAATAAAGTTTAATTAAGGGTTAGAATGTTGTCATAAATAGAATTAGTTCTATTATTATTATTTTAATTCGAAAAAAGGTGTTTATCTGATTACCAAAAAAAAAAAAGAGTTTGAGAACCACTCTACTACAGTTAGAGTTCTCAGATCGCCTGCCTTTGTAAGCCGTCTAGCTTGTGCATCTCTGTATTTAGTTATTTGAACTTTAGGTTAGTTGTTAGTTGGTTTGTCTGTGGTTCTGTCTTCATTATGGGAATTGTACTCTGCTCCAAACCATGGTTTAATTGTTGATGCTAATTTAATTTCGTAAAAACCCTTAACCTTCTAATGCCGGGTACGGGTCTCTCCGTATAAAGGTGCTTTAGGTCATCTTCGTCCAACATGCTTAGCAAATAATGGGTTGAAAACTTCATTTAACTTTATATTGTTTAAGAAGACGGATTTTCACGCGTGCCTGATTGCGAGACGTGTCATCGTTGAAGACACGAACGACTCTCATCTCTGATGAAGTTTACCGAATGTGAACGAAACTATAGTTGGACCTTTTCAACAATCAGGTACGCGTGAAAATCAGTCTTCTTAAACAATATGAATCAAACACGCGTTAGTTTTCTAAACTAAATTCACTCAACTTCTAAAACGTTTTCTGACAAGCAAGTTTCCTCGCCACGTTGCGCCAAATTGTGATTACGGAACTTTACTTATCTTTTATAACTATTGGCCTTTTCTGACAAGCGAGTTCCCTCACAACATTTATTTTCAGCGTTAAATCAATTAGCGGTTATTATATCTAAATAAGCATATGAATTAGGTATATCAAATTAAAACAGAAACTGAAAAAAATCTTTCTCAACCAAATTTTTTACTGTATGTTCAAAAACTGAACAAATTAAAAACTGTTAACGTATTTTTACTTATAAACTATATTATTATAAATTTAAAAAATATAGATGCACTAGCAAAATCCTTCAGTACGACGCAGTCTACTGCCTCAGTTGGCAATTCCAAAGCTGTAAATATGATATTATGATAACAAAATAAACGTGCTTACTTTAGAAAGATCCTTAAAGTTTATTATTGCTCATATCACGAACACAAATACCTTCATACACCAACTAGGCACCTATATCACACGCGGGCGCGTACCGAGCAAGCGTTAAGATGAAAGATTACGTACAACGGTGGGTAGAGTTACACGCGGGATCACTTTGAATAAGGGAATTGGTTGGAATAGGTCTAGCTGTCGTTTGAATGTCGCTATAAGTATGAGCGTTGATATCGACGGCTTCACTCTCTCCGGTTTACTAATATTATACGCAGAAAGCGATAAGATGAAAGATTACGTACAACGACGGTTTGTAGAGTTACAGCTAGAAACGCTTTGAATGAAGGAATTGATTGGAATGGTTCTCACTGTCGTCTGAGTGTCGCTATAAGTATGAGCGTTGATATCAGTGGCTTTACTTCTCTAGTTTGTTAATATCATACGCAAGTGCTAAGACGAGAAATTACTTATAAAGACTGTGGGTAGAATTGCAGCCAGGCAAACTTTGAATAAGGGAATGTTTTGGAATGAGTCCAACTTTCGTCTAATGATGATATAAGTATGAGCATTGATATTGCCCTCTTCACTCGACACACGACGACGAGGACATTTTGACAATTTGTTCGGAGATAGAGTATAAATCACCATCAGCTATACTAGTACTTAAGCGAAATTGTCTCTTAATTTTTGTATTCATTGATATACTTTTATTGAATACCAATCTCTGTAGTGCTGTGTAAAAACAGTGTGCATTTCAACTCAATTTTATTGTAAAAATAAGTCTCGTAGAAAGCTTGTATGTATTTATTACCTACCTATCAGTCTAGTTGATAAACACGAGTTATATTAATTACCTGTTGCACAGTATCGAAAATATTATTATTAATTCATTTCTGAATGGCCATTCTTTCAATTTTAATATACTATGATGCAGATTTATCGTTTAGCTCACTGGGTGTCAGGTGACAAGGTGCTCGGTAAACTGCTGTCTGTTTCTGATAGTTTTGTAAATTATTATGAGCTCGTGTGGGAATATTGCCGTATAATTGGCCATTCTGGTTGTAAATATGTCGGGAATTAAAATATTGTATTAAAATCTATGGTGGTATTTATATTACCGTTGTGTTCTATGGATGTTGTGTGTGGTAAAGTGTTTTTTTGCTGTAAGTAAAATTGATAGGATTTCTTCTCTTTTGTGAAGCGAGTTTTTTGATGTGATAATAAAATGTAATATATTAGTATAAATAATAACTTGATGTAGAGACTATATATCTTTCTTGTAAGGATGGACACATGCGTAAGTAATCCTAACCTAATGATAATACCAATAAAAAAACTTTAAGCAATTATAAATGTGTTAGAACATCAAAATTGATTGAATTATGCAAAATTTTGTTCTACTAAGGGTTCACTTTGATGGGTCGACTAACACCCTTGAGTATTGTCATACCTTTCTGTTACACGTTGTATTTTTTTTTTGTTTTAGTCAGTCTTTTCGTTTTTGATATTAAATTATTATTGGTATAATAATATTATTATAATATACGGTTGATTATACAGTCAGCCATTCAAATCACATAATTAAAATCTGTAAAAAGTTGGCCAGTTCTAATTATGCACTGGTTAAATTAAGACCTTTCCTAGACATACCAGCCTTGCTATCAGTCTACTACGCTCATATACACTCTTTATTGAGATATTCTATTACCGTATGGGGTAACGGTGCGGATATCATAAAAGTGTTACAAGCACAAAAATAGGCATCAGAATTATTTTTGGATTAAGACGACGAACATCAGAAAGTATGTATTTTCAAAACCACAAAATTATGACTGTAACATCAATGTACATATATAAAAGTTTATTGGAAGTGTATGAAGAAATGGACAATCTGAAACAGACACCGCAGAAAATATTTAATTTTCGTAAACCACGGCAAATTGAGACTTTAAGCAAACCACGAGTACGCCTTACTAAAGTACATAACAAGGTTTGTATAATAAGATATGCACGTTTATTAAACTTCCACCTACAATAACTAAGCTACATGACAATGAATTCAAAAAGACTCTAAAGTGTTTCTTTGAGACGTCCCCATTTTACTCCTTAAAAAAATTTATGACAATACCATTGACGGAATCTTCTTTCTTGAATGAAATAAATATAACTAATATAATATAAGGTCCTTACATATGAAATTGGCGTTTTGTCGTACTGGCCACTTTGATCTCAAATATCTCTTCTTTGGTTAGGGATTCCAATTTCAAATTTATACAGCTATTTCTTCATACATTTGTATTTCGAAAACCGTAATTCATTTGTTTTGTCCTCGTTTGGTTTTTTTTGCGTCACGCAGTTTACAAAATGGAAAACTTGAAATATCCGAAAGATCCGATTTAAAATCCCTTCATTATTGTGCCGGTTGAGTTATGTAACGTAGCAGTTGACGCGAGTTTGTCGGTTTGCTGTACTCAATTCATGAGGTACCCACCTTTCAAGCTTTTTCACCTTTCCAATTTGCTTCAAGTGGATTAAAACAGCTTTAACACTAACACCGCAGCCTGCAGCTAACTTGGACGTAGTTTGCAATGGATCTGCTTCCACAATAGCTTTCAATTCTTCATTAGCAACTTTAGGCTCTTAAATTGTAATAACTCATGACTTGCCTAATGTAACATATGTGATTATAAGGCTAATAAACAATTTCTATTTCTATTACTTCTATTCCTATTTCTAAATGAAAACCATTTTTAAATTTGTATTCTATAACTCTGTAGCACCAATAAAAATGTCACTAGTAAAAATGGAGATATAAAAACGTTTTTTTGCCAACGTAACGATTATTAAGAATGTAAACGTAAATTAAGAGCTGGGCCGACTATGTTGACTTGGAGTCCAATTTAATTTTGTACACTTTGCTCCGGGAATACCAAATAGTAGATTGCCGTGAATATAAAATTTGCTGGATATGACATCAAATTATTTCGCAAAATAACATCGCCTAATTCGCTCAATAAACAAATCAACAGCGCATGGATTATTTAATTGTTTTTCAGATTCAAGAGTTATATATTAATATAGACACGAAAGACTCATTTCAACCCTGATGAAGTTCACCGAATGTCCACCTATGTTTCCAGCAGCTGACAATCATGGGCCGATAATGATGTCTTAAGAAACTCTGCACATATTTAACAATTTTACTTATCACTTACTTTTTACTATATTTTTTTGATAAGTCTCTCTACGGCTTTAATGAAATCGACCGTCTGCGGTAGTATATAAACTTACAACTGTTCTTAGTTTAAAAAATATGACAGACATAAGGCTGAAGTGTTGCGTTACAGCGCATTACATTGTCCAGCGGGCTGCATAGGATGTCACACCGGCCATTATTGTTTGTCGTATTGAGCACTACTGCAACGTTTTCGACAAATGCCATTTCCCTTGAATGTGTCAAACATGACTGACGCGTAGTGACGTAGTCTAGCTTGACTTGCGATGGTGCGTGTAGTTACACAGCATTGTGCGTTAGGTGTGTCATTTCCCATAATTTTTCCTACATGACAAAATCGTAAGCTGTGCTGTGCTGCGCTGCATGCAGTCAGTTTTACCCTTTATGCATTGTCAACGTAATCAAAATAACTTAGTGACTTTGTTTCTTCCATTTTCTCGACGTCTTTATTATTTCAATTTCTTAAGGAAGCTCTTAGGTAAATTTAATTTGCTGATTCAGTTTGCACTTTAATTCTTATGATTGGTAAGTCCCTTTGTCCTTAATCGTCGGTGGAAAGTAAAAGAGGATTTGCGTGAGCGACTTAGCTTTTTTCTGTTGATTGCTTTGTTGTCTTCATTTTGATTAACAAAACCCGTTTTCATGCGAGCATCATTGTTGTAAAGGTCCAACTATAGTTTCGTTCACATTCAGTGAATTTCATCAGAGTGTCGAGTGACGAGAGTGATAGATGAAACTGTAGATGGATCGTACCTACAATCAGGTACGTTAAAAGCCGTATTGTAAATAGAAATAAATTAAAAACGCATTAGTTTCCAAATTTTTTGATTGAGCAAGCAAAGCGAACCTTCTCCCAAAGTTTTCTTATCAGTCGTTTGTCTGAACGTTGCTACTCGCCTATAGGTAGTATTGTATATATAGGTAGTCGCAGTATTAAACTAATTTTCAAAAAAGTAGTGATCACGAGGTCTAAAGTTTGTAGAGACAATTTATTCTGATTTTGAGTTTTGTTTTAAAAAATTACCAAGTGTGAGTCAAATTATCGCACGGAATGTTCCGAACACAAAATTATTAATAACGAGCAAAACGTTACTTAATTTTTTTTTCATTTTGGTTTTGTATGTAGCAGAAATCATCTGAGAAAAATTAAACTGTCTAGCTACTCGTATCACGGTTCATGAAATACAGCCTTGATGACAGACGGACGGTCTTAGTAATATGGTCACAGTTTTAGCCCTTTGGAACGGAATCTTAAATAGAATATTTTTTGTCGTATATTAGTAAATCTATTTTAAAATATAAACTAAACATGGGTAAGGCATTTTATAAATTGCACTTATAGTATGAACTTGATACTGTACCTACTAACCTGTGGTTAAGAGTGTAAGAGGATAGTTCAAGTCAAATATTTTGTCTAGTAAAAGCTTAAGCGCATGTAAACCTCTCTACACTAGACTATTATAACAGTATGATAACTTTATGTAATAAATTAACAAGTGGTTAAAAGTGACTTTGAAAAACCCGACTACAATAACTTTAAACCCACGTATCTTAACAAGTGAACGCGGCTTGCAGACAGTATAGCCTATGACCATCTGCAGGTGAAAACGGATCTATTGATTCCGCTTACATAAAAATACGACAAGTCATTTATGGTCTAGGGCGTACCAAAGAAATAAACATACATACACTCGAAAAACATAACCATCCTTATTTCACAGTCGGTTAAAAACATTTCAGGCTCCCTATTAGGATTTCTCACGTGCCATGATATATAGATAGATAGACCATGCAATATTCTCAACACCTTAAGACAAGATATTCAAATTTTTCGTTATTTTATAGCAAACTGGTCGTTGATATTAGTTCTATCCAAAGGTTGCCTAGAAGAAATTGCTTTAGACAAAAAAAATATATTCCTGTTTGAAACCTCAATTTGTACTTTTGATATTGGATAAACAGGAATGAAAATTCCTTTCAGTCTTTCTATGAGTAATGAACTGATATTGATTTTATTTGATTTTTGTTTGTAAGGCGAATTAGTCGGGAGTGTTCTTAGCTATGTTTGATAAAACTCGGACCAATCTCCACAAATGGCGGATTACATATTTTTTCACAACTCCGTCAATATGGGTATGAAATGAAAGAGCTGGTGAAATATCATTGTAATACATTTCAAATGCAAAATGGCCGTAACCACAAAATGGCGGTGTTTTAAATTTTTACCCGACTGCGAATCATAAGATATGTTTTTCGAGTGTATGCATGTATATATGTATATTTCTTTGGGACGCCCTAGAGCCTAAACGAATTGTCGTATTATTATGTAAGTGGTATCAATAGATTCGTCTTAATCGTGAGAGTGACACTGGGAACATCAAAATTTAAAAAAAATATGAGTATGATACACATGTTTAACGGTTTGTTCGAACTCTCTTCTAACCACTAGTTAATATTAGTTGTTAACATTATCAAAATACTTCCTTACTGTAACTATTTTCCTCGTATGTTTGTAGTAAGAGATTGACTCTGAAATGCGTTTCAAATAGGTCGCGCATCTTATGTTTGTGTTGATTTTTCCTTTTGCTTTATTTTCACATATTATATGAAATAGTGGTATAGAAAATCCAGTCGTCTGGTCTTGAGAGTTTGCTCCGGTGAATTTAACCGGCCGATTCCGACAGACGGAATTCTTCTTAAAATCAGTATTTACGAGTACATATGTGGTTACAAGCGGCTGTAAAAGCAACAGCAAATAGTTCAGGCCGCTGTATCTTAACAAATGAAGCCTTGAGATGGAGTTAGTATAGCCTATGACTTTGCAAATAAAGACCGATGCAATGACACCTCGCACGTCGTTGGTCAAATCATCAAAATCAGTCTACCGGTTATAAGTAAAGAGTTAAGTAGTATAAAGTAGACGGTGACAAAGAGTTAGACATACGTATGTATGTTAGATATACAGACACACTCGAAAAACTCAAATTATATTTACCAATATCGAAAATATATATATATATATATATATATATCATGGGCACCTTTGCACCAGGTTCGAATGCGGATTATTTGACTTATTTTGTGTTCCAAATGTACTATCTGACTTATTAATAATAACTAAATACTTTTAAAACATATCGAAAATAAATTTTAATAACATCGTGTTCATCAAAGTTCACAGAACTAATCAAAAACTAAACATTTTGTTCAAACCTTCATTTTTTCTGAAACAATCATAAAAATTTAATTTCTATTTCATAATCAACACAAATTTACCAAAAGCAAATGCGGCTTATATTAGTTACATAAATAAATATAAAAACAAAAAGAAACATGTTATCTCTATTTTATAAAAGATATGAAAAGATACTCAAAAAAATAAAAATAAAAATAAATACATTTTTTTTATTCTGGTCAAAGTGCCCAAAATGCTGGCTGGCTACGTTGCCCCGCTGAATTGCTAGACTTATTTTATATCTCTGTTTAGTTATTGTTTTGATTAAATCTTACCTAGTGAAACTAATTTAAAGTGGAATTAAAATTTGCATATTTTGTGTAAGTTTCGATAATGATAGTGGAATAATTGTGTTAGTGAATCTATTGACTTAGAATAACTTAATGTACGAATAATAGATATTATTTAAGGAAAACTGATTTTTTGTAAACAATTCAATAGAAATTGAATATATTTGACATTGGTTTTACAAGATTTATGCTCAAATGAATTTTTGGATCGTTTTTTTTATATTAACGAGTTGCCAGCGTTCATACTCCTAATCAGCGAAATTGCTTATCAAATTTTAGATATACATACGTAGTAATACTGTAAGAGTTAAATTTCTGTAAAATGTAATAAATGATAAAAACCGAGTCAGGGGGATGTAAGAAGTTAAATAAAACTAATTTAGATAATTGATGGAGTCTGGCGTCATTTTGCGGAAATCCATTTATAATAAGATGGTATATGTGGAATATGTAATATAATTACAGTACCAAATGTGAGGGTAGTGTTACTTATTCATTTTGTATGTAGGGTATACTGAAATAAATCAGTTGTGTCTCCGACTTAGCGTTTTACTTGTGTGTCTCCGCCGAAATATTCCAAATATCTAACTGGCGACGAGTATGAAAGATTAAAATTCGCATATTGTGTGTTTTAATTATGTGTGATGCACCGCCGATATAAAATAATAATAATATAACGCCGATATAATACCGATGAAAAAAGTGGAAGTTTTGGACATTTATCGGGCGTAAAGTGTGCGGTATGCAATGGACGCGTGTAACACACGAATCGATGGAGAATGTGTTCGGGGAGGCTGCATAAGGTCTCACGAGAGACGCGGTGGTGAGATGCTCGGCGACCTACTCACGGCGGCGTTCCGGAAAGACGGGAACGCGTAAATTTCGCTAAAGTAAAATGCGGTCGAAATTTAGGAGCAAGGACGGGGGTAGTGACCGTTTGCGTTCTAGCGGCTGGACTTCTAAGGAGGGAATCGGGCTGTGGCGCGACGATAACAAAGGGCAAGGCCACGGAGGCCGAGCTACGCCACAGAACGATGGCAGCAGGCGCTCTAAGGAGGGAATCGGGCCGGGAACAACGACAGTGGGCGCTGGAGGTGTGAGCGCGGACCGCAGTGACGGCGAGACTGGAGCAACCGGGGCTTGGCTGTGCTGGCGGTGCCGCGACAGGCATCAGAGCGACTGTCGGTGCGTAGAGGAAGTGGAGTACGGGCGCTTAAGGCGGCTGAACGGGACTCAAAGAGGAGTACCTAGTTCGGGCTGCGGCGCTACGGCAACGGACGGTTTGCAGGCGTGGAGGCCGAGCCGGTCCACAGGGTGCCGGCAGCGGTCGCGGGAAGTTTTGGCGTATGCAGCAGCAGCAGTGCCGAGGCGAGGGCGAGGAGCTCAGTTCGCCGGCTGCGCTGGCCGCGTAGCAACAATATCCGAGCGACGGCCGTCACAAAAGGATACCTATTTGTGAGAATCTAGTGATCAGCAAGATAAAAGTAAAATGTAGGTAATCCATTTTAATTCTAAGAAGGGGAAGATAGGCAGTGTACGGCCCAGTAGTGGGATGAAAGTGTCGTGATAAGTGTTTTAATATGAAAGTTATCATAACGGAAGCAGTTAAGGTATTGTTGCTCAAAAATACGAAAGTAGTAGGTATGTACCTAGCTAAGTACTTAGCTTAAATTGTCTTGCGCAAATTATCGTCTCGTGTTATATTGACATAAATGCATATAATGATGTTATACCGTTTGTTAAAATATCTTTTATAGAAGTTTAATGTCATAGTGCACAGACTGATTGTAAAATACTTAGTTTCCTCAGATAGTCTGATGGGTACCTACTAAGTGTAAGATAATTTTGGCAGATTATGTTTAAGAATTGTTGAATATTCAAAGTCTCAGTAATAAAAGAACCGTTAAGTAAATGTTAAAATAAAAAAATCATAAGGTGTTGATAAGTTCTATAATATGATTGAAGTGATAATAAGTATTAGGTATTATTCTTAACTCTGATAAAACCATATCAATGCAGTATCAGTTGGGTATTTTTGGGAATTCTATTACTAAAACAAATATATTTCTAGGTTATACAATTGATAACACAATAAGTCATAAATCTCACATCGATAAAATTTGCAACAAAATGGCAAGTGGTAATTATGCCTTATTTAAACTCAAGCCATTATTAGATAAAAAGTCACTCATCTCTGTCTATTATGCATACGTTCATTCTATAATAAGATACGCTATAACTGTTTGGGGAAACGCTAAAGATATCATAAAAGTTTTAAAATGTCAGAAACAATCTATAAGAACAATGAATGGTTTGAAAAAACGTAGTCCTGCGAGAATACACTTGAAAAATGATAAAATAATGACAGTTATATCACTTTATATTTATAGTAGTTTATTAGAGGTACACGAGGATACGGAAATACCGGAAAAAAGAATTTCACGTAATAATAAAAAAGGGCGAGTCCTGCCTGTCAACAGATTATCTAAGTGTAAGAAACAGGGACTTTACACCAAAATATTAATGTGCAATAAATTACCAAATAGCGTGATGGAACTCAATTTTAAAATATTGAAACAAAAATTAAAATATTTTTTTGAAAGAAATCCGTTTTATAAACTCAGTGAATATATGTCAATGCAGCTTGTGGAATCATCGTTCTTGTGTGATGAACAACAATTACAAAATGTTAGTAATAGGTAAAGAAATAAATGACAATGTAAATGTATAATATAATAACTATTTGTTCTTAGAACTATAAAAGTATTTATAAGTTAAGTTTCTTTTTAAAGTAATTAATAATTAAAATGTAACAAGACTTGCCTGTAACGAATGTTATTTAAAGGCCAATAAATATTTCATAAATCATCAAGGAATGAAATTACATATTTTTCATAGGTTGTTATTGTTACTAGTTAGTGATTATATTTGATAAAATAATTGGTTTTGTAATTAGATAAAGTACATTTGCATGGTGAACTTGAAAGTTAAGTTTAACTATCAGATACACTATTATGTCTAAAAAACTTAAAAGTTTGGAAATTTTTGATTTTGTAATATAATTACAGTACCAAATGTGAGAGTAGTGTTACATATTCATTTTGTATGTAGGGTATACTGTTATAAATCAGTTGTGTCGCCGACTTAGCGTTTTACTCGTATGTCTCCGCCGAAATATTCCAAATATCTAACTGTATATACAAGATATTTAGTGTTTTTCCGCCTCGTCTTGATGTCAGCGTGAGAAATTAACTCTTAAAGAGTCAACATCTCCTGAGGATGCCTTGTGCTAAGGCGAAACACGTGTTGAGGAAGTCGGATACTGAGAGAAAGAGAAATAATAGGGTGAGGTGTGGCGGTGGTGAGGAGGAACCACATCATAAAAACAAAAATATTTTTCGATTTCTCACGCTGACATCAAGACGAGGCGAAATAACACTAAATATCTTGTATATACCATCTTATTAAATCTTATTTAGATTTTTTAAATGTCTTTGTTTCTCTATATTGTTTTCAACTGCTGCTGATATTGTTTTTAAAGATATGATGATGATGTCGTCCGCGTCGTATCCGACGATGGCGACCGTGGCTAACTTCTGGCGTGTGCTCGTAAGTGGCTAGCAAATCCGAACTTCGTCTTGAACACTCTATCGCAGGTATCGCAGTACAGCTGGCCCGCGCTGTTGTAAGTGTAGGTATAAGTGGGTTTCGGGCGATTTTTACGAATTTGACGTTTAAGATCTAGCTGTGAAAGACGTGCTTTCTCATAATCAGAAACGCCTTTTTTAATCTTGGAACGCCAAACCGATCTAGCTTGTGCATCCTCCTGCCATTTTTCGGTGGACAAACCACAAGCAGTCAGATGTCGCTTGAACACATCTTTATAGCGAAGATACTGCCCGCCCGCATTGCGTCTCCCTTTCGAAAGTTCGGAATAGAAAACGTTCTTAGGCAGTCTGCAGTCATCCATTCGCTGGACATGGCCGCACCATCGCAGTTGTCCTTTGATGAGAAGGGCCTCTATGCCGCTGACTCGTGAACGACGAAGGATATCAGCATTCGTGACCCGATCCTGCCATTTGACATGTAGAATAGAGCGTAGGCATTTCAAATGATAGGCGTCTAACTTCCTTATGTCACTCTTATATAGACACCAAGTCTCAGAGGCATATAACAATATTGGTAATACCAAGGCATGGTACACTGCAAGCTTCGTCTGTAGTGTAATATCATGAGATTTCCACACACGATGATTTAATTTTCCAAAAATGGCAGCAGCTCTCGCTATACGTGCAGGAATTTCCGATGCAAGGAGATTATCGTTCCTTATCTGAAACCTCTTCTAAGGCCGTTCCATCAATTGTCAACTTGTTAGTTTCAACATTGCAACCTCTAGATACTTGCTTCAGAAGCTGGGTCTTAGTGACACTTATGACTAAACCAAACCTTCGGCACGACTCCTGTAGTGCATCCATATAAGTCTGCAGAGCTTCCATACTGTCTGCCATCAGACACACGTCATCGGCATAAAGAACCTCCGTAATGAGAAGGCTAGAGGTACGGGACTTTGCTCTAAACCGGGAGATATCAAAAACACTCTTGTCCGTTCGCACATTTAGTTGAATACGTCCACAGCACTTTCCAAGAGCATCATCCATCACAGCAGCAAAGTAGAGTGCGAATAAAGTGGGTGCCATCACACAACCCTGTTTGACTCTACTAGTAACCGGGAAGGGGTTTGAAAAAACACACTCGTGCATCACTTTGGCTTGCATATTGTCATGAAAGTGTTTTACTAGGTTAGTGAATTTCTCAGGACACCCAGATTTACAGAGAATAGTCCAAAGAGCCTCTCGCGGTACACGATCAAATGCCTTCTCTAGATCTACGAAGCACATGAAGAGAGGTTCATTCTGCTCTAGGCTCTTCTCTTGCATCTGCTTAACAATGAAGATGGCATCCACCGTCCCTCTGTTCGGGCGAAAGCCGCATTGCGTCTCTGGTAAAACTTTTTCAGCCAACTTGCCAAGGCGGGTATTGAGGATATGTGCCAGTACCTTTCATGCTGTTGAATAAGAGAGATGCCCCGATAAGAGCTGCAATCAGACACGCTACCCTTTCCTTTGTATAGTTTGCAGATTGAGGCATCTCGCCAATCTTGGGGTACGGCTTGTGACTCCCATACACTCAAAATTATATCCAATAACCTACATTTTATATTCGGCCCACCATACCTATAAACTTCGGCAGGAAGGCTATCAGATCCAGGTGTTTTGGCATTCCTAAGCTTCTTGAGTGCTGTTGTGAATTCTACAAAAATTGGAGGGTCAGCCAGATCTTCACAAACAGGCATGCTTGAAATAGAATTAACATACGGTAGGTCAACACTATTTGTGTCAGGGTTAAGAACCTCGTTGAAATGCTCTGCCCACCTTGCAAGTATGTCTTTTTGGTCTGTCAATTGATACTGCTTATCACGCGAGTATATTGGCGCTGTCTTTCTCAACTTCGGACCATAGATAGCTTGTATTCCCTCGAAAAATTTGCCAGTTTGATTGGAGTCTACAAATGCTTGTAACTCTTTGGCTTTTCCAGCCTACCACTTATCTTTCAATTCTCTTACTTTTATTTTTAGTTTCTGCTGGGCAAACTTCCTATCAGATGCACTTAAACGACTACTAAAGGCACGTCTGTGACTTTCTACAAGCTTCTGGATCTCCATGTCTGAGGCATCAAAACAGTCTTGGTTTTTCTTGTGCTGTTTGCCAATGACTTGTACAGCACATGCATGGAGGTTTTCCGCGTAGTCACGCCATCTATCGTCAATAGATGCCTCTATAGAAGTAGATGGTATAGCACCAAAAGCGTCATCCAAATCCTTCTGAATAATTCCTGAGTGGACTAGTTTCGTAGTGTCTAATTTCACAGGGGTTTTATGACAGAATCTACGCGGCATCTTTATCGTTATGCATAGCTTGGATCGAACAAGTCTTTGATCAGTCCACCCTTGAGCTCCTCTTAAAACACGTGTTATATGAACATCTTTTAGGTCAGCCTTGCGGACGATCACATAATCCAAAAGGTGCCAGTGACGTGAACGCGGATGCATCCACGTGGTTTTGAATTTGTTCGCCAAGCGAAAACAGGTGTTAGTTATGCATAAATCGAACTCAGCACACAGCGTTAGAAGCTCCAAGCCGTTTGCATTACATTTTTCGATTCCATGACGACCGAGCACTCCGTTCCACAGTTCTGATTCAGCACCCACACGCGCGTTAAAATCTCCCAACAAAACTATTTTATCCTTTGCAGGAATGCGCTCCAGGACATTGCGTAATTCTTGATAAAATTTGGTTTTATCTTCATCCGGAGATGGAAGTGTCGGAGCATAGACACTCACAAAATGGAGGTGTAAGTTGTTTTCAAGCTGAGTTCTAAGGGTTATAATACGATCATTGGCACATTTAGGAAGTTCACTTAAGACATCCGCTAGCTTGTTGCGTATCGCGAACCCAACACCATTTCTAGCTCGTTCTCCCGCAGGTTTTCCACTCCAGTAATAGGTATATCCTCCTAATTCTTCACGTAGACTACCACTCTCACAGAGATGCGTTTCGCTAAGTGCGACAATATCCATTCTATACCGGGCCAGCTCTCTCGCTATCAGAGCAGTTTTCCTTTCAGGACACAGATTGTTACTATCGTCCAATAGAGTTCGAACATTCCACGCTCCAATTATTAGGTTTTTTTTAGATTTAGAATTTTGTTTCTTTCGACCGCATTATATCGATGCCCAGATGCCCGCGGTTTGACACCTGGTTTGTATGGAAGCGGACTATTTTTAGGCCACCTTTTCTAGGCCCCTCCCCTATGCAGGGGAAAGCAGAGTGATCCTAAATAGGGCTGCTTTGTCGTCAGACGTGCTGCCGAACCCGTCTTCCCGCCTCATTCGATTCCAGGAGCGACCACTTTTCGTCTGATCGCCTACGTGCAGAGCTTCAGCTGAGACTAGAACACATCGTTGTTCTTCACCCCACCACCAAAACTCCATCGCCGCAGGACTTTTTTTTTTTTTTTTTGAATCTCGTAATTGCCAGTAAAATTTCGCCAAAGTCATCTGCGCGTGATTTTAATCAAGTGGACAAGCAGTTGCGCTGGTGCAAACCCACTCTCTCGTCCTTCATCCCCGAGAACCAATGGATTGGATACCAATACGACTGGAAGGAGATAGAGGATGCAGTAATTTGGCCGCATATTATTTCTAGATCCTTAATACACGCCCTTTACGGCCAATTATTTTGCCGTGCTACATCGCTAAGTTCGCCGAAATCATTTGCCATACTGACGGTGCTCGCCTCTTTTTACCGACGTAGTCTTCATGTGCTGTACGGAGGATCACCCGCCCGACTGTACACGTTTGAAATGCACAGCCCCCTCTGCTAGGTTTAGTCCACGGGTCGACTTGGCTTACCGGGGTGTGGCCGTTGCACACACAACAACTTCTTGGAGCCACTAGCAAAGAGTTATGGAGGTCTGCAGTCCAGTCAGCAACTACCACACGCGCGATGCGAGTCGACCGGCAGCTCTGTAAAGGTCCCACTGCTAAACACCCCACTACACCTCATTTTTTAAAGATATAACATCTTTGTGTTGTGTTATTTTAGTTTGTTTTTCTATATTTTATTTTATTCTACACATCTTTATATAAAATTAAGTAGATTTAAGTTTTGTGATACAATTTAATTTAGTTTGATATGTAATATTTGCATGGGACACTTTTCGATCGATTCTATTAGTGACGTGATTTGCATGCGTACATTTTCTATCTAAATATAGAAAAGTAAGTCCTGACTGACTGACTGATATTAGCCAAATACAAACCACTGAGACTAGAGATGTGAAATTTGGAGGGTATGATTTATATTTTTTTATTTTTGGGAATAAAACCCTTAAGGAGATGGAATGGGGGTAAAAAATTTATTATTCTTTTATATTTTATTTGGTCGCGGGCAACGCCGCTGGCGACAGCTAATATTTAATACAGGATAAAAAGTAGCCTATGTCTTACAACACGGTCTAAGCTATATCCATACCAAATTTAATCCAAATCGGTTTAGTAGTTTTTGCGTGAAACAGTAACAAAAATACATCCACACAAATTTTTTTACTGTATACACACAAAATATACGAATAGCATGCTATAACAGGTATGTTTTGTTAACAAAACATGTAGCAGTGCAACATAAGACAGCTTTATCGCTTATAGCGATCTCTTCTAGGCATAATTTGGATTGAGAGAACTAAAGCATAATTACGGGAGAGTAAAAACATGCAATACCTTAAAATAATAATAAACATTATTTTTTACTAATATAATTATAATAGTACCTAAAGCAAAATAAAATAGGAAAAAATGTTCATGATTATGTGTATAACGACCTCCTTTCCGCCTACTCACATCCTTAACTCAAAATGTCCATTCAAACAAAATTCATTATATTACTGAGATAGTTTCACTACTGATTCTTCCATTCATCAGCGCCCCCCGTGAAACCATAATGTCTGCAATTAAATTCAATTCCAAAACAATGAGTGGATCAAACAGATGACCGATAGGATACTCCGTGGTCCCTTACCCTAGAGCTTTACTACCCGTGCCACAGAATGAAAAGAAGTTATTACTAAGCAAATTGGATTCTTAATATACCTAGATAGACACTGGCAGTTTTAAACGCGTCGAAAATAATAGAGGTGAACAGATCACCTTAATATCTATCTGATCCGCAGATTATTATATCATTTTTATTTCATTTAATTATTTATTGCGCTATTGTCGTGTACAGGGATTTTCTTGTAAGAGAGAGACAAAACAAGATGGCGAAATGTTTTGCCATAACGTATCACTTAAATTATTTTGTAATATTATTTTTTATGTTGGTAACACCATCCCTTGTTTTACGTGTTACATTTTTATATGTTATGATATTTTATATGTTATGACGTCTCCCTACGACGAACAGAATTTTCGTTCACCGCTTTCTCCCATTTCAATTAAGTGCATTCTGGTGCTGCTCGTATTTTTATGCGATCTACGACAAGGACGCAAAGCGTTTACTTAGTTTTACTACCATAGCAACGTGGTCTGTTTGTTTTTACCCGACTACCCAAAAAGAGGAATTATTTTCGAATGCTAGTAAGTATGTACGTATATCTGACTTTTTTGTTACTGACATTGATTCTGATTCAGATTCGCTCTATCTAGACATATAAAAATTCAAATATAGGCAGCAGACGGGAACGGCGCACGCGACCATGTTGATTGGTAGATAGCAAAGAGCATAAAACTTTTAGAAATTACTAAGCGAGTAATGAAAGCAAGCTTAAAAAGTAATAGTGGCTTTAGGCGATAAGGCCGCCCAATGTACAGCCAATGTTTTTTAAGATGTCTGTATTTAATTATTTTTTTGGTGTAATATAAAGAATATTTGTATTTGAATTTGAGTAATAAATTTTAAGGCTTATTATTTTATTACGTTTTTTTACTAAACTTGTGTTGTCTCACTGGCAAAGGTCTTTCCCAATCCCTTTCACTTATCTATCATTGGCCAGTTATATCCAGCCCCTAAGATATATATTTTTATAAACTATAAATTATTTATTTTTTTGCTCTGCTTGGATTGGATTATAAAGTGCCTGGATATAATAAAACTACTTTAGGCGATAAGACTGCCAATGTACTACTGATGTTTTGTTCTTGTTTGTTTATTTTTTTGTTTTTTTTTTATTTTGTTTTTGTGGTGCAATAAAGAAATATTGTATTGTATTGTAATGAGGCGCGATTAAAGAAACAGATTTTTTTACAGATAAATTGGCTTACGTTTGACCGCAAAAATCACAACTCTCTTGTTGTAAAGGTTCAGCGATTACTTTACTATTTGGGACTTGCAAGTAGTCAATGAATCGGCTATTTACACATTTTTATTTTTAGATTAAGACGATGGGCTTTCTTGCTTGAACGCCTCTTGCCTGATCTATAGCGACTATGGCCTAAAACGTATCACGCTTACCTGTAAGCAACAGATTCACTCGCCGTTTAAAAAGACCTAGATTATATATATTATATCATAGATTATATGAAAGTTGACGCATTTTTTACCTCTATGTACTGGTGCAATGTAGGTAGATACATAGCCGCACTTCATGTATTTAATGTCAAACAAGTAAAATTAAAATTTTTATAATAGCCCTTACATTTGTTGTAACCGCCATCTTGGATTTGAAATTATCACAATGTTTAGTATTTTACTAGTCGAGACCTTTCATTTGATACTTAGGTGGAGGGATTGTAAAAAATTGTACCTCGCCATTTTGTGGCGGCCGCCATCTTGCCATCTTGGGCCGATTTTCATTAATATAGCTAAAACACTCCTTATTAATACATTTGTCACACACAAAATCAAAATCAGTCCATCCGTTTGAGTGCTACGATGCCACTGATTGACAAACACACACTCTGACAGTTTAAACTTTTAACGCCCTCCCTTTGCGTCAAGGGTAAAAAATGGTAATATCATAGTTTTATACTCTAATGAACTAAATAGAACACATAATTAGAACTAATAAAATACTTAAATAGGTTACACAATGAGTACTAACGTACCTAAATCAGTAATCGAACTTGTAACCTTAATTAAAAATGTACTAACTTGAAAACCCAAATCGAAAAGTCTAAACTGACACGCACATAATTCACCCGTAGTGAATACAAATTACCCGAGTCGGGGATCGAACCCCCGACCTCAGATAAGCTATCATTGAAGAATAATAATAGACAGCTGGACAAATTAAAAAAAACAAGTGGTTTTAAGCAACTTCAATAAAATTCGACTGCTAAATCTTTAATATAATTCGTTCATTTTCATACACAATTCAAGTTCAAATTGATACATAAGTAATAAGTGCAGTTAGTGGAGTCGACATTATAATTTAAAATTATGAGTTCAGATTATACAATACTTAATTATAACTAGATTATAACATTTAGATGTTCTGTCCGCCAGCTACCGCGGTAGGATTCCCTGTGTTGCGGTAGCTAGTGCTCTTCAAGGAACTAAGTAAATTGGAATCAGTATAATTGTTTTACCAGATATCATAAAAATAAAAAATATCTTTAAAAGTGTGTATCATATATATATTTTTTAATTTTGATGTATCCAATGTCACTCTTACGACTCAGACGAGTCTATTGACACCACTCACATAAAAATACAACAAGCCATTTAGGCTCTAGGGCGTGCCAAAAATATACATACATACATAATATTTAGACAAATATTCACTAAAATAACATAACTCTCCTTTTTTCGCAGTCGGGTAAAAATAAATTATACATCATCATCGCTTCGAACTTTCCTTATCCTCTTGTTAGATATAATATATATATATATATATATATATATTCATAGAGAAAAGCCTATATAGCCTATACATATATATATATATATATATATAGGCTATATAGGCTTTTCTCTATGAAATCTGCCATACCTATGCTTCAGTCCTGAGCTACGAGTATTTTAGTCCAGATTAGACCCAAAAAAATCTACCAAAGAAGGATTTATTCCCTGTTGTATTCATAATCTGCCTTCCCTTAAGAGTTAAAAAAGTAAATTTTCCTTCCTCCCGCATTCTTCTGTTTTGACCTTGACCTCTACGTCGAATAAGAAAACAGAACGGTTATTTTGATTAGTAGCACAGAAAAAGTTACGCAACATAAATTACCTATTTAATAAAATAATGTGTCTTCCATAGGCAGAATAACCGATTACGTGACCAATTTTGTATTTTGACGAGTTTTAAGTAAGACAAGTAAAATTTTGATAAGACATTTGAATGTTTTTTTTTGGGAGCCATCTTGGATTTGAAAATTTCATAGCCATTTTGTAACGCGGCCATCTTGGACAGTTTTTAACAGTAGCTAAGAACACTCCCGACAAATACTCCTTTCGAACAAATAAAAAACAATATTAAAATCAGTCCATCCGTTAACTTATAACACCCCGTGGTTTTAGCGTCGGGGGTTATAAAATTTAACTGTTGTTGCTATGAAATGAAACTTATTTCCGAACAATGTTTTTTTTGTGAAATCTTTTAAATTTCGTATAAACAGAGACGAAAAATTGGTTCGTTTTCTAAACATTACATTCGCAAAATATGACCTGTACAATAAAACAGAAAATATAAAAAATAATATTCTCTTTTTTTTTGATAAAAAAGTTGTCTATAATTATACGAACGAACGTTATGAGAACGAACCGAAGTATTTAGTTGTTCAAAAGAAATAAATTCTTCTCTGCTTTCCCATCTGTGCATGTCTCCTCTGCGGCGGGCACGCATGAGTGACCGTTTCGTTATGTTAATACTACAGTATCGGCGTCCACCATCTCCCCGGTTCACCCCGACACGGTATGATTCATTACTTCTTATCTAACTCTACATTTATCAACTTTTAATTCGGATTCGGTGTTGTGTAAATAATTTGATGAATTCATAGTGTTCGAGATATTTCAATTTTTGTGTGTGTTAATTTCGTGCCTAAAAATGTATATTCTGGATATACGAGTAGACAAAACTTGTTTTTTCTTTAATGATTCTTATTTAACTAATATTTTTTTTCTTTATTTGGTGTATTATGTGATAATGATGTTTATTATTACAAATTTAATAGATCTGATGTGTCTTTCATCTAAGTTTATTGCCTGACATTTCGACTATTTTACAACGACAGTAGTAGGTAACTACGGTAGGCCGACTAAAAATGAAAAAATGGTTGTTCCGTGAAATTCTAGAAATATTTAGATGTTTTAGTTAAATGTTGTATGTCTATAAGGAAATTATGTTGGTTCGTGTCATACATTGTGCCTAATCTCTATTTAGACTGAATTAAAGTTAAAAATATTTTTAATTTATTATTATTTTGTAGCCATTTTATTTCCAAATTTAAGTTTTTTACAACATAAATATTACAAAAAAAGAAATGTTTCAATAATGTATTGAACCCCGGCCAGGACAGTGAACATGATACCATAAATACGTGAGGGATTATTAATCTTTAAACCAAATTCAAAATAAAGTAACTTATCGCAGTGTACAAAATTAATTTAGAATCAAAATACTTCTACAACATAATTATTACAAAAAAAGAAATGTTTTAATAATGTATGGTACCCCGGCCAGGACAGTGAAGATGATACCATAAATACGTTAGGGATTATTAATCTTTAATCTATAAACCAAATTCAAAATAAAGTAACTTATCGCTGTGTACAAAATTAATTTAGAATCAAAATACTTCTACCAAATTGAAGCATAATGTCAATTTTCACATTTTAGTTGTGTTAATTTTGACATTTGTGACGGGTGGTACAAATGAGAGACCCATGTGACCATTGCAGTCGACCTAGGATATAAAAAAATCTTCCAGGGATGTCATAATTACACTACAACTCACAGAATTTATATATTTTTGTACACAATGAAGGACGCAACTGATGCAAGTTTCATTAATACATAATACTAATCGTAGACGTACACCGTCGTGGCCGAAAATAATACAAGTCCTTTAAACCTAGAGTACCGCCAGCAGCGGGGTAGGACCCAAGCTACCGGTGGTAAGGAATACAGAGAGAGGAAACTCCTGACAATTGGAACAATGATCGTCGAATCAACACGGCGGTCACCTCGTGAGCCAAGTCAAGTTACTTGCTGACCTTGTCCTTTTCTGCCTTTACGAGGTTCTCATCATGCGGTATCCTTATTATTTATTAAAACGCAAAAAAGATGGTGATTACGAGGTAAACAGTTTCCAGAACCGTAAATGTGACAGGTATTTTTATTAGCGTTTAATCAACTTTATTTCAGGCACAGCCTTCTATATGTCTTCTGAGAAGTTGCCTTGTTCCGAGTAATAGAACCTAGCCCTGGGGGCAAACATGCAGCTGTGTAAGTACATGCTATGTCCAGCTCTAGTTAACTAGGCGTATTTCCATTACAATGCCGTACGTTATCACGTCACATGAAATTTGTTAATGTGGCTTGCGTCTTCAACTGACGAATTTAAGTTTCCAGTTACCAAAACCAAACTCATTTCGATCGTGGAAGTGGAACCAACTGGACACACGTATGCGCTGGGAGAAGACAATTTCATACTGGTTCTATAGAAATCTAATATTCATCGATAGCTTGTGACACAAGCCACATAAGTGTCCACGTTTGTTCGATGACATGATTCTTTTAATCAAAATCACAAGGGAATCGGTTTCTTCTAGGTAAAAGTGCCACGGCCTTGGCCGTATCGTCGCTTTACATAAGGCGAGTTGCGGCAAGCCATCGATATAAGAGCAAAAAAAAAAGTTCTCGTCGATACTCGTACTTTAGGCACAAGCATATTACCTAAAAAAACTGGTCAATGATTCAATACAATATTTCACCACGTTGATCAAATTGCTTGTGTTTGGGAAATCGTGGCCTCCACTAAAGACCAAGTTTAATTTTTCCAAAAGCTTCTCCTTAAAAAATCACTACAAAATTCTTGAGAAGGTAATAAAGAAGTTGTTGAGGAGACTCAAAACTCTTAGCTTTCCGTTCAATACCTGACGAGATCTAATGCTCTGAGTTATGTTACCTTCGAACGCTTTAGACTGTAAACTTTTACCGTTAAATTACAATCCACACTATTATTTTAAATAGGAAAGATTTGTTTTATTGTATGAAACAAATAAACTCAAAAACTACTAAACCGATTTCAATGGTAATTTTGTTTATGTTAAGCCACATTATCATTGAGTAACATATTTTGTAATTATTACTACAAAAAAAATTGAGATCTTTGGAAATCCCTACCAAAACCTTAAAATTAAAATTAGTTACATAAGTGAAACATTATTTAAATTCTTACTTTAGCTGTCTGTTTTAAATGTTTTTTTTTCTATAAAATGTAAATCCATTATTGGTCATAAGGAAAACATGTTTATTAAGTTAATTTAATTTAAGGACTGTGGATTTTGTTCAATAAATAAATAAATAAATAAACCGACCCATGGTTTAATTTTTTTTTGGTTATAAATGTCTTTCATCGCAAGCGCTGCAGAATGTTTTGATGATTAAACTAAAAAAATGTTACACAATATTATAGAACGTATCAATATCTACAAAAAATTAAACCTCGTGTAATACTGGGACGGAGCGCTAGGATTGTATATGACGGAGTACCGGCTCTCTGCTTGTCCTTAAAAGTGCCAGAGGTTGCTCGTGCTTGGTTAAATAGAAACACGAACTGATGATTGTAGCTGTCTTTATTATTTCTCATAATAATTGTACAGAGCTCTGACTACTCCGCCGGCTTAAACGCGACTGAGGTATGCGCTTTTTTTCTTTTTTAGAAGGGACTAAGCTACTGGTTGAAAGCGACCACGGACAGCTTGACCGGGCGTTTTGCGAGCACAAGTGCGCTGGGCCGAGGTTTTGGTTTTAGGCCGACAAGCATAAGGGCGCCTCAGAAGGCACGGACCTCGTCTTGAGCCGTCGCCCAGAGAAGGACTAACGAACTGCCCTGGCAACCCAGACGGGGAGTGCCTGGAGCCCTAGCCACTGGTAGTGGCATCCTAGCTAAAATTGGACAGAAAGGACAGGACAAATGAGCTCAATGCATCTGAGTGAGAGGTATGCGCCGACAAACGGTCGTATTTATACCAAAAACAATTTGAGCCTACCCTCGTTCAAGTTTTACAATTAATGAGGTTTAACAAATAAATGCCTAATTATTCAAATATTAACTTTAACAGTTAAAAAATATAATTATTCGTTCTCGCGCCAACATATATAACAATAGTATATAACCGCCATCTTCAACAATGGAACCTCTCCCCAGTCAACAATCAGCATGTTGTCTTAGGCAAATCGTCCCGAACGGCGACAATACTGTCCTCATGTGCAAGTGAGAGCTTACGTGTGCGTGTGTGCACAAAATATGTATCTAAAGAGACACAAGTACTGGAAATTTAATGAGATAGATTCAAGAGTCGAAAAATGCGACGGCTAAATTGTTAAACCAGTGTAGACCCTTAATTTTTTTTTTTTAATTTTGATTACCCTTTGTCACTTTAACAATGAACACTACTCACATACTCGTAAAAATACGACAAGCCGTTTAGGCTCTGGGGCGTGCCATACATACTATTACTTTTACTCGAATAACATAAATAATCCCCTTCTTTCGCAGTCGGGTAAAAAAGATCAGGCTTGCAAGAAAATATAAATTATTACTTTAGCATACTCATAGAATGCTAGTAGAACGAAAAGATTGTGCGAGGCTTTAGCGCTGTGAAAACAAAACTAAAATTTGCTTGCTCTTGTTTTTAGTTCCTTCATGCCTTAACTCTACCTAATCGAACCCAACAGGGCTTTCGGATAAGATCTCGGATTCCTAACAAGCGAAATACAAATCTCTTTATAGAATAAAGAATTATGTCAACGAACAAACGTGGATACTTTTGTGGCTTGTGTCTGACATTAGACATCTATGAATATTTGATTGCTATAGAACCAGTATGAAATTATCCACTTCCAGCGCATGAGTTTGGTTTTGGTAACTGGAAACTTAAACTCGTCAGCTGAAGACGCAAGCCACATTAACAAATTTCCATAAAATAACAAGCAAAGAATAGGAAAACCATTTTTAATTTTGACCTCTCCTATTTTTATTACGATAATGGAAAGATAAATGAAAAATAACTTACTCCTATTTTTTTATTATTTCATTCAGAATATAATAATTAAGTTTTTAGAGATTTTTTTAATATGTAAGAAAAGTTCAGCATAATGTTATTCTCGTTAAAAGCTCGTTCAAAAATAATGTCATTACTTATTTTTATCTTAGATGTTTGTTTTGGTACGGTTCACAGATGACAGGTACAATAATATCTTTAATTGGTGGCATCTGACGGCCTTAACATAAATACGAGATTGTTTTTTCGTCGTTTATTTTAAATAACCCTACAAAAAGTGAATATAAAAATCTGGTATCTTTAGTACAAACTCTTCATCGCATTATATCGAAATGGTTTTCGAACTTCTATCACTTTCAAAAAATGAAATGTTGTCAATTGTAACAGTGGCCAGAAGTGGCGACTGGCGCCTATGTTTAATCGCCGACGCCGGACACAGTAATTACGGTTCGCGAAGAAAGAAAGTAGAGAAAGAAATAAATCTTGGATTTGTCTATGTTTACTAAAGTTGTCTATCTGTACCTCCCCGGGTTTGCGGTTAGTGTGTCTTTGGACAATCGCCTCACATTATCGAGGGTAGGTACGAGCTACATTGGAGCGAATTCAATTCATTGTTCTGGGTACTGTTAATATTTGTTGGACGTCGAGCTAACGTAATTCTAAATCTAATGTAGTTCTGCGCTCTAGTGTTCGTCCACAGCAATGGAGCTAAATGTTCCTTGGCACAATAAATTCTTCAAGATAACTTGTAAAGGTTGTCGAAAAGAGATCACTCCAGCTTAGAAAAATTAGCGAAAGAAGGAGGGTTATGTTTTTCAAATGTATGTATGTATATTTCTTTGTCACTCCCTAGAGCTTAAACGGCTTGTCGAATTTTATGTGAGTGGTGTCAATAGATGCGTCTTAGTCGTGAGGGTGACACACTATTCGGTTATTAGCATATGTTATTATAGTAGCAACCGAAAAAAAAAATTAGCTCTCTAGCTGTCACGGTTCATAAGATACAGACCGGTGACAAACGGACGGATGGACAGAGAAGTCTTAGTAATAGGGTACTGTTTTAACATTTTAGGTAGGTACTGAACCATAGAAAGTGACTAGAAACTTTTTCACGTATTTCCATTTATAAATCGATACTCTTGACCAATTTAAAAAATTGAAAAATTAATTACTAGATAAGTGCTATTATAGTGTTGAAGAATATTGTAACGATAAAACCTTAAAATAAAATTAAACAAATCGCAGCGCTCCACTCAACACATCGCCATACCCGAGTAGGGTTCATATTAGATATATAAGTACTTATTGCATTATGTTAAGATCTGCATGTAATATATAATTTAGCAATAAATATATTGAGTATTGAAACTAAATAAAAGTAAAGGGAACCACAAGGGAGGTGTATATACCCTTTCAAGCTAAAGAAGAAAATAATTATTCAGTACCACCCTTTCTTAAGAAATCAGGTAACAAACTAAAAAAAAACAAACGGTTGAATGGATTACCTCCTCTTTATTGGATGTCAGTAGATACTACTACCCCCGTGGTATTATTTACCATCGTGTACTTGTACAACGTTAGTACTCGTAAAAGTTCTCACTCGCGTCGAAACTCCGCACTACGAACTACTCCACATACTTTGTACTGCGTTTAATTACTGAAATTTAGTTTATGGCAACACCTAAAAACGTACCTAACTACCGGCAGGAACAGTATGGGAGATTGGCACGTTTTTTACTCGACTACAAAAGAAGAAGGGTTATGTTTTTCGAGTGTATGTATCTATGTATATTTCTTAGGCATGCACTAGAGCCTAAACGGCTTGTCGTATTTTTATGTGATTGGTATCTTAGTTGCGAGAGAGACACTGGTTACATCAAAATTAAAAAAAACATTGGGGTTGATACACAGGATTAAAGATTTAGCAATCGGGTTTTTTTTGAAATCACTTGTTTACAATTTTAATTACGTAGCAGTGGTAGCGTAGTCGGTTGAGCACTATCACAAGCGAGAGGGCGCGGATTCAATCCCAGGCACCTCTGAGTTTTTCTCTTGTGTGCATGTTATTATCAATAACCACAAATTTAAACGAGAAAGTAAAATATCGAGAATATTTTATTTTGTACACTGCGATAAGTTACGTTAACTTTTAAATTTGTTTGATACACTAAAGATTAATAATCCCTTACGTATTCATGGTATCATGTACGCTGTCCTGGCCGGGGCTCCATACATGTCTGAAACATATCTTTATAAAGAAATTTTAACTTTGCATAATAATAATATAATATGGGACAACATCCACACAAAGGTCTAGACAAACCAAACTAGGCAAAGCCTGTGCTATGGTAACCCGATGACTTACATACATACTTACATAGATAAATACACAATTATATATAATAAACACCCAGACACTGGTCAAACAGACATGTTCATGGACACAAATGTTTAAACTGTCCAGGGATCGAATCCGGGACCAACGACGCAGAAGGCAGGGTTGCTACTAACTGCACCAACCGGAACCCCCATTTGACCCTTTAAAAGAGTTGAATATTCGGAAATCCTTTCTGAGTACACCCGCACATCTTATAATGAATACACCCTCCAATTGTCATGTTTATAGGTTTAGCGGTTAGGCTTCGCGTTGATTCCCTAACAAATATCACTTAGTCAGTCAGTCAGGACAAATTTTTTTACACTTGTAGTAAGTAGGTACCTATTTTTTGACTGACGTCCTACAAACGGAGGAGAATTTTAATTCTACGGAAAAGTATCTTTATGTTTGTTACCGATTAAAAAAAAAGTTTTAAATTTAAAATATACTTCCATTTTAATTTTTATAAAAACGGTCAAGATCGGTTTTAAATCGCGATTAAAACGTTCTATGCGCTTGCCTTAAAGGAAATCCGTAATTACTTTTATCTTAATAAAATCTACATCGTTTTAGTTAGCAAACTAACGCGTGTTTGATTCATGTTGTTGTGTTGAATTGACGTGTCTTCGTTAAAGAAACGAACGGCTCATTTCATCCCTGATGAAGTTCACCGAGTGTGAAAGAAATTATAGTTGGACCTTTCCAACAATCAGGTATGCGTGAAAACCCGTTTTCTTAAACAATATGAATCTATTTCGTATTTTCAAACAACATGAACTGAGTAACGGTTAATATTTTGCTACAACGTCATAGCCCTACACAAACCGGCAGATGTTAACGAGCAAAGTTTTTAAAGTTATGAATAAATTATAACAAGCACTCGCAACGCATATTAAGTCTAATGGAAGTGTTATACAGTTTATTATTGCTTGGCAATTAAAATGCACGGAAGATGCATTACAAGATGATCATAATAGAGTTGCCAGTCTTAAGTTTTAACTCTTTTAAGACAATGTTAAATAGCTGTTCTTGGAGGTTATATCTAAGCTCCATCTTACTCGCAGTTTGGTATCATGCCCACATATTATCACAATATATCACAAAAATTATAAAAGTTTAAGTTACCCGACTGCGAACGAAGGAGGAGGTATGTTTTAGAGTGTATGTATGTATATTTCTTTGGCCCGCCCTAGAGCCTAAACGGCTTGTCGTATTTTTATGCGAGTGGTGTCAATAGATTTGTCTTAGTCGTGAGATACATCAAATTAAAAAAAAACATGATACACAGGTTAAACGATTTAGCAGTCGGGTTTTTTTCGAACTCGCTGCTAACCATTTGTTTAAAAATAATATAGCGCTCTTGACCGCAACTTGCCTGATGTAAAGTGAGGATGTGGCCTAAGATGAGGCACGCTTGCATAGAAAGTGCCGATTTAGCGACTTGAAAAGACCGAGATTACGGCAATTGGGAAACAGAGAACTTGGCAGCGGATTCCACAAACTGGCAGTACGCACAATAAATGTAGACGCGAAGCTTTTTGTGCGATTTCGTAGTACCTCTACCATGAACCGGTAGCTCTAAACATGTAACATAACATAACATGGCTTATTGCAGAATCAGGATAGCAGAGTTCAATCATGTAATTCTTGAATAAAATAGAATAGTATTTGGTTTATTTGTGACAAAAAAACCACAAACAATTTCAAACAAAAATAGAAAAATCTAAGGTCCATCTCACACCTCCAAAATATCCGTGAAAAGAACCCTAAAAATATATAAATATATGTGAATTGGTTTGTTAATCCTTCACGCTCGAACGGCTGAACGGACTTGGATGACATTTTGAACGAAGATAGCCTCAAGCCTGGATAAATAAAAAGGCTACATTTCATCCCGGTAAAAAGCAGAGGTTCCGTAGGACAGTCAAATTACCACAGGTAACAGTGAACAACGAAGTTAGTACATTTATAAAGCCGAAATAATAATCAGGAAAATTTGAAATAACGAGTTGGTAACAGCGAACGCTAGAAATATAAAGGTGAAGCAGTCAACTTTCTCCCTTGTTTACAAATATATTATCTCAAATAAGTCTTAATTAATTTCATTCATATTTCACACTAAACATTAGAAGGTTAGTGTATCTGTCCAGATATTATGAATTCGGTCGGTAAAAGGCGCTGTATCTATTTCAGGCAATATTTTTACAGCTCCCCGACGTTGTCGGCTTTATTTGGTAATTCTTTATTGCATCAAATCTTAGTATAAGGTTTACATACTGAGATGCCTAAAATTTATCATTACTAACATAAGATTTTCTTCATATTTATACATCCAGATATATTTAAAATATGAAAAGTAAGACTTTCATTAAATACAGCTTTATTTTTGAAGTCTTATGGTATATACTATTTACCGCCGATTTTTCAATCCTCAGTTAAAATGTCAGATAGTTATCTGTAGATTATTTTTATTCGGCGATTTATCCGTCGAATAAATAGTCGTCAATTTTTCAATGGTCATTTATACCTTGGATAGCTATCTGACCGAATTTTTGGAATCTGGCAACTCGCACTTCAGAGAGGTGAAACAAATATATTGAAAACACTAGTGTTAGAGCAAGACAGACTATTTCCTGTCTGTCAAGTAAACGTCTTTAATATTAATGCTCCAACTTTACTAGGTAGATAGGTAAGTAACTTAGATAGAACGGCCTTTTTATTGTTTTTAACGTTTAAACTTACCTTTGTGTTTTGTGCTTGATTTTATCCTGTATAAGATTAAGCAAATCTTGCTCAGATTCTTTCATAAGTCTGAATCGGCGATGAAAGTCTTTTGAATCCCACATTTTGAAGTGATCAGGCCTCGATCTGACGATTCTTTCTTTTCTCTCCATGGGATTAATATATTCATTTATTATGGCTTCTTCTTCAATTGCCAGATCATCAGTTTCCTCGAAAATATCCAGTATTGCAAATAGCTGCAGTAAGCTAAACAGTAACATCGTTTTACAAACGCTACAAATAATCGCCCGACTAACTTTCCCGAGCTTATCGCGTAAGATTTTTCCTAAAGCGCTGCAAAAGTTCGTTCTCACCCAATTTATCAAACGGGGCACCTGCAATGGACTTCACAATCCCACCGAAAGTTTCCAATCGGCTACGACTGCGTCCGATCGCCTGCAATAACTTCGTAAGGTGGACGTAATTAAGGCGGGGCGCTACAAGGCCAAAAATCAGTGATAGTTAAAATTTACTAGTTTAGTTACACCGCCTTACTAAACATCATATTTAATTAAATATTATTTTAGCTTCTTACAAATTTTGAGTTTTAAGGAGACGAAAAAATACGTAAAATATTATTTTAACTTTTCCGTTTACTTTAAACTAAGTGCAAGATAAAGTTGCAGCAACCTACATAAATTATTATACGTCCACTTCATATTTTTATATGGTGGCTCACGCGCTGCATGACGTTTGTGAAGCACTGCAAGCGATGACCTCCCCACTCGGAGTACTCGAGTCGACTGGTTTGTATCGGCGTACCGTATCTATTATTTATTTCAATAAAAATTATTAGTGATTAGGCCTTATAATTTTTTTTTTAATTACGTACAAAGTAACAAAAAACCTAACGTTGAGATTATATAAGTACCACAAAAACTGCCATGCCATTACCAAATAAATATAAACAACAGTTTGAGCATTAGGGACAACATTAGGGAGAAATTTAGCGTTAAAGTTATTGCCCACATTTTTGCAACGTTGTTAAACCACTGTATGGTCGGATATGCAAATTATGTTGAAAACTAACGAATCTTTTACATATTGATATACGTAATAAGGGGCTGGGTTAAAAATATCACTTTCTCGTCTTGACCTTAAAAATTGTGTAATTACTGACCCATCCCGCTTCACACTTACTCCGACCCTGTCCTCGTTCAGAGAGACTTATAATAAAACAGCACTTTATTTAGCCGGTTCGAAGCGAAATTCTGCGGAATCGTTCGCCATTGTTATTGGTTAAATCTAAGTAGAAAGTAAGGAATGGTAGAGTTAGTTAGCGGTTTCTAATGGATTCTTCCACTGGTTAGTTAAATAGTGAATATTTCGTTGGATACTTTGTCGTTTACTTACTTCGAGTTTCTAGCCCTATAAACAAAATAGCAGCTTTAGCAGCAGATTAAATCGGTAGAAGGTATATTTTATTTTTTAAGTTCTCCACGTTTACCTCCTATATTTGAAAGTCGAGTACGAGTATACTCAAAGAAAATTTAGAGTTATATTAATTAAAACTACTGTTTTTTTTATACAAAATTTATTTTATTTTATTATTATATTGCCTCCATTGTAAAAGGACAAAAAGTTCATTATTTTTTTTAAACGGTTCAGCCATCTGTGATGTTTTAGGGAAGATACATAAAAGAGGCTCCAACAAATTCAGAATCTCCTCCTTTTTGAAGTCGGTTAAAGAGTGAATATTATGAGTGTCATTTGCTTTAGAAAAATGACATGTGATCGATTTATGCTATTCGAACTATTGGTTACTTCACGTAGTTCAATGATAGTTTAATAATTTGTAGAAACTGGGCCACAAGGAGTCATTGTACTATCCTTATGAACAATTTTTTCTATGGGGCCAACAGTTACAGCTGATATTTTTTTCTTTAATTCATATTTGATCCTATAGTAAAAATTGTAGGTAATGATGAGTATAGTTATTGTATAATACGGTAAATAACCCCAACTCTAACTCTTCGTAACTGATCGCTGAAATGGACCGACTGGACTAAATTTCGAGAACCTTAGTTGAATGATGCATACCTGGTATTTAAAAAAAAATATCATAAATGAACCAAATAAAAATAAGTAATTATTATTTTTTTCAAAACCAACTTTTTTAAATATATTTAATGAATAATAATAATTATTATGGTTTTATTCATCACTGACAGTTGTTTGCGACGTTGGACCCGTTGACGCCTCAGCGTTTGTTGTTTGAGTGTCACTTCCATTTGATTCTGTTGTTGTTATACCATTATCCTCTACGTCACTATTGGCAGTACCCGTTGTCTCATCTGTAAAGTGCAATTAAAATAGATAATGTATAAAATTGGGGGGTTTTATAAAATATTATATGAAAAAAGTTCTAGCGGCCCTACCGGATTGAAAAAACTTTTCTGTTTTAACTTTCTACATAATTCTATGTAAGTTTTGTCGAAATCAGTTCGGTGTGTTAAGAAAACAAAAATTAAGTCTGTATTTCTGAAGTGCTTCAGCATTGTGCAAGGAAGGCACAGGTAAGTAAGTGACTCTCCATAAAGTACCGAGGCAGGACACCCCGGGGCGGTTTTACTAGCTACAATCTTACATAACTTGACTGCACCATAATGTAGTCCTAGTAATCTGGTAAAGATTTCCAACTAGTCTACATAATAGTTGACACACAACAACAAACAACAAATTAGTTGATTGGCCGGTTGGCGCAGTTGGTAGCAACCCTGCCTTCTGCGCCGCTGGTCCCGTTTGCGATCCCCGGACTGGTCAAACATTTGTGTGCATGAACATGTCTGTTTGACCTGTGTCTGGGTGTTTATTATATAAGTATGAATTTATGTATATAAGTATATAGTCGTATATCAGTCGTCAGGTTACCATAGCATAGGCTTTGTCTAGTTTAGGACTTGAAGACCTTTGTGTGGATGTTGTGCCATATTATATAACAAAAGTACATACCGATATAATTATCGGTAGTGATTGAAGTGGTGGTTTCTTCTACGCTGGCTATCAGGTTCTCTTCCTGCTGTCGATGGTAGTCCTGAGCATGGACTCGGGGAGAGAACACGCATGCTTGCACGCACTCGTATTCATCAGCAAACATGTTGGGGTTAGGGATGCAGCCGCGCCATATACCCACCTGGAAAAGTTCAGAAACGGATTTAATAGTGTTGATATTTCTGACACATAAAAAAACTGTAGCCTTAGATGGAATACACTGGCTCTCAAGGAAGGCTGAATACACCGTTTGGTGCTTGGCGACAGATTTTACAACGTGAGGGTGGTAGCTAGTCAGGCGAGCGAAAGAAAGCGCCCTACCACCATGCTATGGTTTCCTCACGATGTTTTACTTTACCGGTAGCTCAAGCTGTTTTTTGTATGTTTCTTGGGATTAAGCCTCTTACCTTTTACACGGCAATCAATCACACTAACCACTCGACCATCATCGCTATAAAAGCATCAATTCTTGGCTACTCTACTTCACTACGCTACTCAATCGCTACATCCTAAAGTATAAAGGTAACGGTGAGCTCCTTCGGAAGACTTCAGATCTCTTAATCAAGCACTAAGAAAAGGGATTTTAGTATGTCTATTAAAGCAACCTGAGCTAAAAAGCTATCCCAATTGCAATAGTTATCGTGCATCCCGCTTGGACAAATAACATTTGCAACTGGCCCGAACGGATTGGAATCATAACGATTGCGATGAGGCCTTATAAGGTTTAGAAAATGTTCAATTGTAAACAAAACGCTTATGTCAGCGTTGACTTTTCTAGTAATGTATTGTACTTAGTGAAACTACTTCCTGGTTTCCGGGTTCAAATATTAACCGGTTCATTGTCCTTGTTCTCATAATAAATGGTTTAGTTAAAAAGATTGCCAACATTGATGCAAAAGTTTTTCTTTATAAATAGATTAGCTAAACAATCTTCCTAACATTAGATCTAACACTCTTTGCCTAGGTTGACATAAACAGTTTTCCGATCCATGCTTGGTCCCAATTGTAAAAGAATACTTAAGTCCTGACTGGCTTTTTGACTGACTGATATTCGCTAGGTATCATCGCTGAACCTAGATTCATGAAATTGTGAATGTGTATTCAGTATAGTAGAAGTGTGTTTAATAAGTTTTTTTTGTATATCAACCCCAAATATGGTCAAATGGAGATACAAAGTTTAAAACTTCTTCACAATGTTGCGGATGACAGCTACTCGTTCTAGTAGGAAATAAATAAGGTAATAAGTAAAACTGATCCGTACCTCACACCTAGATCCAGCTTTGTAGTAATATACCACAGGTTTAGGTGGACTCCCGCAGTCTTCCCATTTGAACTGATGGTAGCAGACTTCAGGCGGTACGGCTGTAGATGGATAAAACTTATGTTATTTTCCAATGTTATTTTTCAAGTGTGAATCCTGCTCAGTTATTATATTTTTTACCCGACTGCGAAAAAAGGAGGTTTATAAATCAAAATTATTATAACTTCAATCAATCCACAGTTACATCAAACTATTTTTGGGTCAGCTGCTTTTTCCTACCAGCCCAATTCCAGTTTTGGTAAATTCTGCTATGTTTGCAGATCTTACTAGATATAACTTGTTATTACCTGCTTATTTCGTATATCCTTATCATATTTTCAGCATCACGTACACAAGAAATGTACACTAAAGAGTGATAAAACTTTACAAAGTATATGTAGCCACGTAAAGGTGACATTGTACAAGTCGTAAAAAGGATAAAATGGCTTTCAAGCCCTCACGGCCTGTTTTAATGCTTGTGCTAATAACTTCAGAAGTTTCTTTGTAAAAGCATAGGTTTGTACTTACAAAAGTTTTTAAAGTTTTAGTATTTTGTAAAACAGAACGAGTCGTACAATATATTGTTGCAGCGTTACTTATAGTATATGAAAAGCCTAACGATATTTTATTAAATTTAATATTTAGTTATCAAAATCTATTTATTAATTGATTCGTTTGTGTTTGTGTGTATCTGTAACACCGTAGTTCTTAAAGGTCTACCAACTTACAAGCAAAATTTTAACCGAATTTAAAGCGAAGGAAGTTTTTAATTCTTCAGAGTAGTTATGTGTGTTTCTCATTTTTTAAGAGATGACTTGTACGATTTGAAAAGTTTGTTTCGTTTTAAAAAGGGTTTCCAAATAGTGTCATATACTTTTTTCAAAATCAATGTGGAATTTTTTTAATCACTACAACTTATAAATTTCGTTAGAGCAAACATAGATGGCATTGTTTATCGTAAGTTTTTATTTTAGACTTGTTATTATTGTTAAGGACTCGTTTTACATGTTTCAATTAAAATTGTTTCAGCTGTTTTTGAAAGCTGATAGGGCGGGGAGTATGTGTTGGGAGATACTTAGTAATTCTAGCAGCTAGAACATTAGCACGAGCTAGTGTTATTGTGAAAGTCTAGAACATCTAAATGACGCAATGTCAGCTTATGTTTACCTTCAGCACTTTGGGAATTCTTTCGAAGCTGCATTGTAAAACTCAAATACAAAGATACAATAGATGAATGGCTGTAAAAATATTATCGGTGCTACTTAAATTTAACACCGATTTTTTTACCTTTGGCCTACAAGGCGGGATTATTATAACATCAACAATAATTACAAATATTAATTTTCTAAGTCATGTAAAGCCTAAACGGCATGTCGTATTTTTATGTGAGTAGTGTCAATAAATTCGTCTCAGTCGAGAGAGCTACACTGGGTACATCAAAATTGAAAAATATAATTAAGGATAATACTCAGGTATAACGATCGCATAAAATTTTGCACTCGGGTTTTTTCGAACTCGCTTCTAACCACTTGTAGCAATTCAACTAAGTATATACTGGACAACTGGATTAATTAAGAAAAATAATATGACTACAAAAAGAAACGTGAATCTTATATTTTTTGCGTGTTCTCGTTAAGCACATAATGCTACCATTTACTTTTGATTGTGTACATACAAAAAGTTTGTCAGGAGTGGGTGACCTAAGAAGAAGTGAATGAGTTGTGTGAAGAGTGATATAGAGAGGGATATGCATGAAAGAGGAGTGAATAAATAGATGACGGCTGATAGAGTAGAATAGAAAAGGAAGACATACTGTGCTGACCCTACGTAGTGGGATAAGGATTCATATCCTTATCCTATCGATTATGATACAAAAACATACCAGCATAGACTTCCATCAGCGCTGAGACAGTATAAAGCAGCACAGAAAATGTCGCGTCCATCTCCAAACACAGTAACAAAATCCTTAAAAAACCTTCTCAAGGTACTTAATAGCTTAGATAAGTGAAAATTGCTCACGCTCGGTTGAATGGTAATGCGAAATTAATAAGGTTGTTAAATTTTACATCCCAAGAGTAGATAAGCCGGCATTACGCGTTACGTGTGCTTAGTCTTTTAAATTATCAGAGTACGGATGTAGTTTGGAGATTTTTAACAGACTTCTAAAAGGAAGAGATATTTAATTCATTGGTTTTTCTATCTGTCTTTTTTAGTTAAAGTTATAGATACGCTTGCATATCATTAACTTTATCTTGTTCGTGGTTTGACTGCAATTCGCTTGATATAAAACGATATTGATTCACATGCTTTTTGTACTTTACAACTTTCTATGAAAACCGGGCACTATTGATGGCGATAACTCACGATAACAATAATTTAATCTCATTATTTTACACGCGTCATAGAACTTTAAAAATATATAAAACTTGGTACATACACAGACTGACGTTACATAATTTATATATATATATACGTTCAGGTTACAGATTAGTCTATAGAAACGTGATGCAATATTTTTAAAATAATAGTTTATGAAAAAAAAATAAGAAATTGGTCAAAAACATCGAAATCAAAGTTCTAAAAGTCGTTTGATGAATATTTTTTTTCTCTATAAAAGATCTATTTATTATCAAGATTAATATTTTTAGCAAAAGTGTATTTTTTGTAGCGTCACCAAAAACCTATATCTTCAAATGTTCCAAAGTCAAAAACTGCTAATTTTCTTTAACGAAGACGCACCCCTCAAATCGTGCTAAGGTATAATGAATCTTATTTTAACTAAAACCTTAAGAAACACGTTTAACTTGTATACCATAGTACTTCTTCCCCTTATTTTTAATCACACACCTAAAACTCGATCACGTCTCACCTCAAATTCACTTAGAACTAATTACCAGCGGGTGGTACTATTTGTTTTCGACTGTCTATTCGGAATCCGTTTGTTAACGAAATTACGTCTAGTTGGCAACGTTATCCGGAAATTATTTTCCGATTGGTTTACCGAGCCGAGCGTTCAGAATTGTTGTTGACTTCGCTTTGCGGTTTGACGCTATGCGTTTGATGGTTGAACTGATCATTAGATATTTACTGAAAGCATGTAAAGGGTATTTGTTGACAGAAATAGCAGATTTCTGTCATTTAACGGTTGATAAATTTATTGAACAACCAGGAATGATAATATCAAAGTAGCCGAAACTGGTGTGTTTATTTCGTATCTAAAGCTATAAACAGAATTTCTAACTGAAATATATTTCAGCATATTTACATTTATTTTATATTAAGTACTATTTACGTGTTAAGCAGATTTTAGTACTTAAATGAGTTTAATCGTAAATAAAAAATAAGAAAACATTAACTAAATTCATACGCTTTAAAATTTGTTTATACACTACAAAATTTATAAAAAAAATATAGATACCCTTCCTTCACACCTTCCTTGATAAGCCGTAAACATTAAACAAAACCTCATTAATCTTTAAGCTCTTAATCGACGTCGTAAGTCGGTCCTAATGGATGAATTATTGATTCCAAAATATAGTTTGCATTTTATGATGTAGAATTTAAAAAAACTGCAGCAAACTTTTTACTCTTCTTCTTATTGCCTAGTTTATATGACAACCGAACACCTTAACAGTAAAGTGCCTATTATATTTTATTTCCTCGGTCAGACCAAGTGTTCGAATGTGTTATAAAGTACAAAGCTAAGTACATCTTTTAACCAATCAAAACTTACTTCCGTTAGCCAGTCCGTTCTTTTCATTCTATTCTTCATCACTGATATATAAAAAAAAACAAGTTGTGAGCTATGAGTGTAACTGTCAAAGAGCTTACTAATTTTTCTTAGTTTTGCAGTGACATTATGTTATATTTATTTTCATAACTAAGTCGTTTTAACAAGAAATAAAAATATCTATAAAATCAAAATCGGGATAAAGCATATTCCCTATCTACATTATCTCTGTCTACGTCATTTACTTATATCTAACAATAGTTCCTAACCATGGCACCTTTCATTAAAAATCCCATCACAGCATTCAATTTCACCTAACGAACCGTAAAACAAAACCTCATACTTCGAACGGATCGCCAATGAAATAACGTAAGATTCAATTGCATCCGAGTGTATTCAAATTCTGCTGAATATTCTAATCTAACTGAGATTCAATGAGATTAAAAATCAATTATGGCGAAGCATCGCAGCCGTGTGGCGCAGCGCCCCGCAGCGAGAATGATTGCAGTTAGCCAGCGTAGCGGAAGAATCGAGGGCGCTACTTCAAGTTTACGAAAGAGAAACGAGAAAGAGTTGATGAACGAACAAAAATAACGCGACGGTCAGCCGAATTGTCAGGCATCTGGTCGTGGCATCCAGAAAAATGTAGGATCGTAAGTATACGATACCTCAATCTTTTGGGCAAAAATATGGGCTCCTGAGCATCGTATTATTTTCGTCCGCTTTTTAATTAGTATTATAAATCCCAGTATAATTGCAGTTGCATTAATAATATAAAAGGTATGTTTGTCGGAAAACATTGACTTTCCTGATATTTAGTCATTCCTATTAGCGGTCTTTTGAGATGTTTAAAGACTCTTCTTAATTAAGTATTACGCCCTTTACGACAGTTTTGTGTCAGCTATAGCTAGTATGTTTGATTTTAAAGACATTTTGGAAACTGTGAGAATAATGAGTCAAAAATAATATATAGTAACAAAAATATGCTAATTTGCTATTGATCACAGGAGCAAGAAACAGCAAAATACAAAAAAAAAAACTTTATCAACATAGTTATAGTGTAGAAGTATTAGAAATTCTTAGATCACAAAACTAAAGGTCGTTTCAATACAGTGAGTTGTTTTAAAGTGAAAATATGACGAAATTAATTCAATCAAATATTACGCATCAGCAAAAACCTTTCTCGTCTTAAACATAAACTGGCAGTTTTTCGCGGAAACAAAACAGTGGTAGGTCCCGCAATCGAGTGCATTGGTCCTTAATTGTCGGTTCATAAGTTATTTTTGCTTCGTAATGCGAAGCTTTCTTTTCTCTCGATTGATAATTGCCTTCGATTCATTCCGCGTCTGTTTTATCAAAGAAATTGCGTTCAAGTATGGGAGAGACTTACATGTTTTTGATAGACTTCGATTTATTGCATGGGTACGTACATAGATGCATTGCTTAAGAAACTGGTTAGAAGGTACTTCTAATTAACCTGACTGCTGAAATATACAACACTGTATCTTTACAAGCGAAAACGCGGGACGCCTAGGAATTGAAGAAAAATAACATGACACCTCCGACATGAAATTGGTCAACTTGTTTAATATATATTAAATTTTAATAAATCCAAAAATACTCCCACAAAATATTACTCTCCTTCTGGATAGTTGGGTAAAAACACTACTAGGCGATTTTCTTAATTACGATACGAGTAAAAAGTAAATGATAATAATTTTTGGTCATCAGCACCATAATGTTGACTTGATTAGTTAGCACTGTATGTACTTAAAGCCTTTCACTTCGAGGCTAAGATCTCTCATATATCAGGAATATGGTACCAATTTAAAAAAGAGGAGGTTTTAAATTACGTCGAAATATTGACCAAGCGAGCGAAGCGTCACATTCAAATTTTTCTGTCCCATATCACTTTGTGTATTTGTCAAAATGTTAATACTCGCATTTAAAAGTGTTGTAGATTTATTTTCGAAAGTGAGAAAGTGTAGACATTTTTTTTAAAGTTAGTTAGGTCAGTGTGGCCATACTGAATCGGGTTGCCATAAATAACAATAATAACAGATACCACCATCATAAAAAAATTACAATTCTATTTCAGCGGTAAACTTTATTCTTTGATTATATATAGGTTTAGAATAGATACAGAAAATAGAATGTGTAGAAATAATAAAAAATATGGCATTGGAGGTGAACGGTCCACCTCCAATGTCATATTTTCGCGTAAAATTTTTTTTGGTTTTTATATTTTCTAATTCTCTCTATTTCAGAGGGAACCGTGCATTACCTAATATCATTATTGCAGGCACACTTTGACAAGCAGAGTAATGAAGCAATAACATATTTACATTTCTCGTGCACACTAGCTCAACAAAAATGGCCTATTTGTATCAGTTTTATTGAAGCGCGTCGTTCTATCTTGACATATAAATAATCAAAGAAAAAAGTTTAATGATTGCTGGCATAGTAGTTGTAAATTTTAGTGATGAAATTTTATTATGATGGTGTTAAATGCCATTATTATTATTAATGGTAACCCGATTCAGTATTTTCACACTGACCTCACTAACTTACAAAAAAATTGTGCCAATCATTTTCTCACTTTTGAACATAAATCTGCAACATTTATAAATGCGAGTATCAACATCTATCTAGACATATACATATATAACCGAAGTCTTTTTTGATTAACATGACAAGTAAAAAAGCCGTCTTGGGCAACTTTCAACAGGTGTGTTTAAACGGTGAGTGACCTTTAAGGGTTTTAACTTTGCCCTTTCCATTGAGACAGATTCGTGATTTTATAGAGCAATTTCACCACTCTCTGTTGAGCAATTTGAAAGGGCAAGCAATTTTACGGTTAAACGAAAGTGATAGGTGTATGATTGAAAAAAATAAGTCATATGTTGCAGGCATTTTATACACAGTTAAATTTCCATGTCAGTTACAGTTATACAAAGGTTGTCTGAAAGATATCGCTTTTAAGCGGTCAAGCCGTCTTTTAGGCATGTTTCTTAACTAGCTTCAAAAAAGGATGATGCACTTAATTGGACTATTTTCTAAAGTGTAACTCGACTTTTAGGTGAATTATTTGAAAAATTCTTCTTTAAATTTGTAAGAATTTCATTCCTACATGTCATTATTATCGAAATCGATACAGTAATATGGTTTTCAATAAAAATTGCTGAAAAATGCGCCTGCCAAATCGATGTCGACTGTGATTTTTTCAAAAGTATTGCTAATTTTATAATTTATATGAAGGCGTGATAAATTGTTATTTGCAAAGTGAAAATTAACTGAATTTTAAAGAACATTCTACTGCAAAGTTAGATTAACTGTATGCATAAATACTAGCTTTAGAGTAAGTTCTCATATTCTCCCCAGACTCGGAGATCCACAATGGATCAACCAGCAGAACTAGATCAGAATTAGGCATAAAATAAGTATAAACACGAGAAAGCAAACTTGATTTCATTTTGACAGTTCATCACTCCCCGCAGTCAAAATGCAAGCTTGCTTTTGTTTTTAATTCTTTCATATCTGACTCTAGGCGAAAGTCCTGCAGTTAAGACACCCATCATCAATTTCAGTTTCAAGCCAGTTTAGATACCATTCACTTCTGAAACGCAGATTAAACTGTAGTTACTACTTGGAAGTCTCAAGCCAGTAAGCGCCGAAGATAGTGGGACTCATCCCAAGTAAATTAAAACTTTAAATTGTTTATAATGAAGATCCCTGTGAAAACGCTTTGTTTCTTGTTTACTTGTTTATTTTACGACGTTTTGTTGAAGGCAACTTTGCTCGATACAAAATAATTAAATCTAAAATTAATTCAGAACAATAACTAGGAACGAAATCGGGCCTGTTTAGTTAGTAAAGGGATTTTTGGGGACATCGTTGGGAACATTTTTGTTTGGGTCAGCTAAGCTGTCTATCTCTTTGTTAGTATTTAGATCAAATAATATTGACACTTTTATTTTGGTGTTGTACTAAAAACAACTAACTTTTAAAGAGCGAGTGATGAGTTCGGCCTAGATTCAGGAGACTGTATAATATTTAACAATATTATTTTTTTCAATCTATATGAAATTCGCTCGTAAGGTATAATTTACAAAAATAATAATTTACAGATCGCTCAAGACGTCTGTGAGATGTCGGGGACGAATTTATAACCTCTTTCTTTTTAGTATTCAGCTATTTATCCATATAGTATATGAATGGTGCCGCTTACAAGAGCTGAGGTGAACATTATCCTAGTCCATAAAACAGTCTGTGTCTCACAGTCAAGACAAATTCGATCCAGGCTTATCGTCTTCATCCCTTCACCTAATCCCAGTGGTAGTATCGCGTGATGTTAGCAGCGAAAATAAAACTAGTGAACACAAACTCAGTTTCATTTCAGTTCGCCCCTTCATACCTTTCAAAACGAAATCAAGACTGTCACTTGTTTCGCCACTTTCGTAACATTACTCGATACCACCACTACACTCGCCTACACTACACATTCATCCATACGCAACCCACACTCAAAAATACATAAATATGCCGCAGAAATATTATTAATCTGCCAAAGTGTAGTAATAAAACTCTACGAAAAATATATCTGTGGAACGGCACAGCGTACGTACGGCCATGCGGCGGCGGCGGCGGAGGAATGCTCGACACATTTTGCGACTGCATGCAACCACAAAAGAAATCTCGCGAACCTTCGGGATGAGAAATATCTCCATTCCTGTCGGAGAAACATCTGGAGCTTGTTATGGTTGAGGAGCTGGTCATTCGCTTAGTAAGATGTTTTGTTAAATCCATGTACTTACTTATACCAGCTTGCCGGTTGGCGCAGTTGGTAGCAACCCTACCCTAGCTTCTGCGCCGCTGGTCCCGGGCTCAATCCCTGGATAGGTCAAACATTTGTGTCAGAGTGTTTATTATAATAATAATTATAATTATGCATACAGTCATCGGGTTGCCATAGCACAGGCTTTGCCTAGTTTGGGACCTGTTACATACCAAAGGTTCTAATCTATCTACACTTATAACTAGTTGTACTCACAACTTCGTTCGCATTTGCTGTCGTTGCTTGATTATGTCAAAAGGATTAAAATTAGATATTAGAGAATCAACTTGATAATTCTTGTTAGAATCCTATTATTGCAAAATATACTACCCATGAATAGGACAGTGCCTAGTGATCTGCCCAGCGGATTTGATTTCTTTAATAGCGATACAGATGCAGAAAAGTACGAGCAAGAATGTTTAGTATGAGTGGACAATTCTGAAGATTTACAGATTCTGCGTAACATTAACGCATATTAATCCAGCATTCATTTAATTTATTTGTTATGGACAAGCTACGAAATTTAAAAAAAAATAAAGCACGGCAATACTATTTAGATAATTCTATTAAACCAAAAGTTTATTGTAGTGCTATTATTTATATCGCACTCTAAAAATACATATTTATAATCTTATCGCCGTGTTTTATCTGACGCACCCGTTACACGTTGTACAAGAATTCGAGAAAGCTTTTGGACGAGAGATATTAAAATAATTAAAAATTATATAATTGTTTTAACATAATTTTCATTCTGACACAAGCATTTAGTGTCCGATCAAAAAAAAGACTTTTATTCGAAACCGAACTTTTGGTAGGTTAGTACAAATTAAATTAAATGATTTTTATTGAGATAAAAACGATTATAAATGTCAGTTACAATTAAACAAATATTACATGGGTTAAGAACATAATATGTATTATTAATTATCATAGTGGTAGCCTCTCCGACTATAAAATATCTAGACGTTTCCTTACAGTGAACTGCTTTTTCCTTTGTTGCATTCTAGTGGTTAAAATTAAATATTCGAGAGATGAAATCTGCGAAACTGTTTGTTAACGAATTTCCTGTTATTGCTACAATGTTTGTTGAACAAAATTAAATCTAGTTAATTTTGATAACTGGGTCAGAATAATATAGCCCGTGCCGTGAGTATAAATATTATAAATGTGAAAGTGTATGTTGGTTTTGTTGTCCTTTTTCTCCTAAGGAACTGAGTGACGGATAGTCATGATATTTGCACAAAGATAGTTCAAACTCCGGTGGGTGCCGTAGGGTATCTTTTTCCGGAAATACAAACATAACGTGTAAGTAGCCGCGGGCCTATTCCATATATAATTTTCGCTTAAGTTTAGAATGACGGATAAATGTGTTTTTCCAATTTCGCAGAGATGCCTTTACCGTGAAGAAATCCCTTTTTATTGTTTAGTAATAGTTATTTGTTATACAAGAGTGCAAAGTTGCTTTTTAACCGCGTGCTCACTTTTGATGACCGAGCAAGCAAAGGATTCTCAAAAATTAGAATCCTGAGCGTTAGCGAGGGAATTAAAAGAGCACAAGGCGAAAAATCTTTGCACTCGAGTGCAACACGTAACTTTTCATCTCACCTCAGCGAGGAAATGACTACATACGAAAAATAAAAAATTTAATCACTCGTTTTTTTCATTTATTTTTAGCATAAAGTTAGCACGTCAGTATGACGTGAAAAAATAAAGGCGCGCGCAAAACAAATTAAAAAAAATACAGCATAAAGGTTCCGAGTCTGAGTTTTTAACAAAATAAAAAAGGTTGTATCATGAATTCGGCACCATAGTGGTAGAAGTAAATAGGTTGAATGAGGTTTTTAATTCACAAACTTAGTGCACACGATATTCTAAATTCAAATTTACTTTATCCTCTAGCGGTTAAAAACGGCTTTTGCACTCAGATATCGAATAGCAAAAATACTCTTTCCGAGATGGTGGAATGAAAAATACTTTATATATTACAATACTATTTATGACGAATTAAATGATCTGTAAAGTGATTTGTTACAAATTATTTTATCTTGGCTTGCCGAGCGCGTTAGTTCACACTGTAAACACACTAAGCATATAATGTTTAAAAAAATCTATTTATATAAAAATGAATCTCTATATCCCTTGGTCACGTCATCACGCGCGAACGGCTGGACAGATTTAAATTTTTTTGTTGAGGTATTTATTTCCAGTAGAAGGTTTTAATGACAGAAAAAAATAAAAAATAAATAAATAAAAATGAATCCGTTTGTTTCACTAAAATTCAAGAACGGCTGGGCCGATATAGCTGATTTTAGTCTTGAAGCGTACTCTCTAGGGAAGGTTTAAAAGGTGAGAAACATACATAACTGTTAGGCGGTGCGAAGTTCGGCGGGTCAGCTAGCAAATAAATAAATAACAAATGAGTTCACTCTTTTTAAACCCCGACTCACAAACGACGGATTGCTATAAGTTTAATATGTATCTGCGTGTGTGTCTGTAGCATCGTAGCTCTCAAACGGATGGACAGATTTTGATTGAGATTTTTTTGTATGAAAGTCGGGAGTGTTCTTAGCTATATTTAATCAAAATCGGTCCAAGATGGCTGCCGCCACGAAACGGCAACGTACAAATTTTTAAACTCCCACAATATAGGTATCAAATGAAAGCGCTTGACAATACTATATAATATTATGATAATTTCAAATGAAAGATGGAGGTCACAACTAATGTCCAGGCTTTTTCAATTGCTAAAAGAATTATATGCGATGCAAACATCGTCCAGTCACTTGCTACAAGACTCACGTACAATACTAAAATGACACCTTTGATATACAATGTAGGCAGTAATTGTTACGAGTCGCCGTCTAAATTATTATCTCGAGCAATTTCACTTTTACGACTTAAACTCGAAACAGTATACGGGAACATTTTACTGCTTGTCAGATATTACAAGCAATGTTTGGTGCACACTGAATCTCAATAGGAAGATGCTCTCGATAGACATTGTAGAAAATTACTTATATGTTTTCTGTTAAATAATTATCAGAGGTCTTCTTTATAGGTCAATATAATGAAAAATTAAATAATGAACTATAGTAAATAAGTAACATACAAAAATTTAAGAAAGTCCGTAATTGAATTTTTAATGGCGGCCATCTTTGTTTTGAAATGTCTCGTAGAATAGAATAATTTAACTAGTCAAGCCCTTTCATTTGATACTCATTTATCACTAAAAATTTATGTAATCAGACATTTTGAACCGATTTACATCATCAAACATAGCTAAGAAATTTTCAGACTAATTAATTAACCTCTCAAACAAAAGAAAACTAAATTCAAAATCGGTTCATCCGTTAAAGAGCAACGATGTCAAAGACAGACACACACACACACACACACATATATATATATATATATATATATATGTCTGTAAAATTTTCACCCCCGAAGCAAAAACGGAGCGGTTTGTAAAAAAATTGACGATTTGTAGGTATATATATACCTACAATTCGTCAAATTTATAAAACCGTACCGTTTTTGCTTCGGGGGTGAAAATCTGTTTGGATTACTAATAAAATATATTGATATCTATAGTTATGTTCTTTAAGTTGTATTTTTTAACCTATTTCTCAAATAATTTCAGCGCATATATATGTTTTTTATTGGAAACCAATTTAAAACTGTATTGAGTAGGACTAGTTTTAGTTTGGAATTTAAACTTGAAATCGAAGTAAATTTATAACATAAATAAAAAAACTAAGTAATTTACAATATCATTATACGCAGGTACACATGAGGGAAAATTGTATAAAAAATATATAAGAAAACTAGGAATATTCTTTGTTCTTTTAAGCGTTAACATCAAAAGTTCATTGAGAACCCTTTAATAGATAGACTTTGTTCTTTCTTCGTTTACTACTATAGAGCAAGTTTATATACAATGTATGCTCAGATTATTGGCACATACGAGGGTAATGACCTATGTACTACAATAACATGGTATGTAGTAGTAGTAAATAAATAAAAAAATCTCTATCATCGCGCAACTATAGTTTGCCCGGATAGATTCTATCATATCGGTTAAACGCTAAAAAAATATTTTTAGTTCCCCCACTTACAAATATTTAGGATACAAATCACACTTATATTACTAAAGCAAAAGTTTGTTTGTGAGTGTGTTTGTTTGTAACTCCTTCAAGCTTAAATGGCATAACGGATCTTGATGAAAAATGGCACCAGGACAGTTTATGGATTTACACTTGTTACTTTAAATCCCGGACAACTGCAGTGTCCTCGTGATCATTAAAATTCCGCGGGAAAGACCGTGCAGCTATTATGAAATATAATTGAACTTAGATAGTAAATACCACCGATGCAAACTTTCTTCCTTTTTGGGAGAAATACGCAAGCCTATCCGCGAGCCATTTACAAAGTTTCGTCTATCGTATTCGTTGAAAAGTAAGCTCTGCACGAGTACACGCATGTTAGTTAGCAAATAATGACCTCTGTCATTATTAATTAGCACTAATTACTGATTACATGACTCTACTATAATTTTAATTACCGAGACTTTTTTATGCCAGGCACTGCAATGATAAGGACATTGCTCCTCAGAAGATAGGTATTTACAGGTGTTTCTTTCGAAACAGATCCTAGACTTTTGTTCAGTGTCTACGGAGTCTTCAAATTAAATTTTAAATTGAAACTTTCAATGAAGTACCGAATTTCAATAGGACGGGACGAGAATATCAAAATAACTGGTGTTTTAAAAATAGTGAAACTGCTTTAGAAATATTACAAAATTGCTTTTAGACAGAAATGACTAAAATCTTCGGTGAAAACTTCGATGAAAGATTCTTTATAAGAAACCTGTTAACGTTCTTTAATGACTCATTTCTTGGATTCGTGGAAGTGAGGGCTAAATTATAGTGCAAAAACTCTTACAAATGATATAAAATTAAGGGCAATTCACCTGCCATTTGTTATAAAAACCATTATGACTCGTCCATGTCATTGAGAGTGATTCACTGATTAAGTATGGACTGAATCAAATAATTCAGGTAGGTATAAGCTTATTACTTTGAATTTAAGAATGAGGAAAACTCTTTTTAACTGATTTTAAGAAGTAGGAGGTAGAATTTTTATGTAACCCCTGATTATTCAGAAATAACTAGATTGATTAGAAAAAATCTTTATTTGTTCGAAAGCGTCCAATTCTAATTACTAATAAAAAAAATTTGATTAAAATCTGCCTAGTAGTTTATTTTTTAAATTATAATTCCTTTAATGTAATACAAGGCAAATATATTTACGTTTCTCAGCCAAATAATTTGAAATAAATAATTTCATAAAAACACTTTTAACTACAACAACTGCTGAACGTTTAAATCCTAGAATAAAAGGTTAATTCAACTTTTGTGAACCTGTAGGAAAACAAACAGCCCAGCAAAGTTAAGGAAACAAGTCTAAATCAACAATACAAGGTCCAAGTATTTAATAATCTCCTGACTAGTAACTTAGACCCTAATCAAATCCAAGCAGACAACTAGAGTACGCAATACGACTTTAGGGATGGGAATATATCTATACATATAGAAAAAGAAATTTATTCGAATGATTTTAAGTTAAGATAAATGATAAGCTCTATCTTGTTTGAATTGTTTAGCCACGTGGTTCTATTTTAATTCTATCAGAGTTAGTTCAATAGTTTGGTTATTAAATAAAAATAACAGGAAAATGGTTTCGGGTCCTGCCTACTTGAAATCAGTAATTACTCTTTTTAAAAGAATGTTTCTGATAATATTCTAATTCCAATTAATTATTGTTTTATGGTTATATTTACCTTAAAGCTTAAATGAAAAAAAATGCAAATGAAATGCAAGCAACGAAATATTTTTGTAGTGAAAGAGTATTTAACTTAACACAATGCCACGGTGATATTCAAAAGCTAGAGAGCCGATATGCCAATGATTTTATTGGCATATCGGCCAAAATAGCCAAAATAGGCTCCCGTTTCATTTCAACTAGCCTGATATCAAGCGTGTTCAAACTAGCTAACTTCAGGTTTTTGGAGTGAACTACTACACTATGCATATAATATGCCCAATTTTTGTTACAGTCACAGTTACAATCACTCTAATTGTCATTACAAAAATAGACCATCAGAGAAGAAATTAAACAAAAGCAGGCATAAATGCCGTCATTTTGCTAGATAGCTATCTCTTATTACTAAACGATATTATATATTCGAATCATTTTAATTCGAATATCTTACAACTAAATCAGATTGACTGGAATAGATGTTCGATTCCAAGCGATTTTTCAAATATACAGTACCATCTCTATCCCTCTCTACCAAGAACACAGTACGACTGTAGCCCATAAATTAGCCAATAACGCACAAGTCCGCAACGTCCCGTAAATAACGAAGACAGAGGTCCTTCGCTGTTCGGATCGAAATAGTTTAACTATCAGTTGAACATTAACTTCGGGCTTAAATGCGATTGTTGGATTATGAGCGGGGTCAGTTTAATTTAGGCGGTAGTAATTTAAGCTTTATATACTTAAAACTATTGGCGTCTACTTTTGTTAAGCATAAAATCTAGGTACTGGAACTCGCCGGCTGCTACTTTATTTCCTAATAGCTATCTATGATTTTGGATTTTTAAAGTCAAGTCGGGTGAATATTTTTTATATAAACAAGCGTACTTCATCTTAGTCTGCGTCATTGCTATTAACAAGAACAAACAAGACTCCTGACTAACAATGCATTCGGATCAATTATTAGGCCTTTTTTATCGATCGGAATGTCTAAAAGACGCCTAATTTTAGTAACAGGTACATCTTGCTTTGAAAATTATCGATATCTTTCTTATTTGTTGCAGAAAAACCTGTTTTTCTGCAACAACACTGTACTTCCATACTTTTATTTAAAAAACATCAAGTTGAGCAAAAATCTTACTGTTGACTATATAAGTCAACAATAAGATTTTTGCTCAACTTGAGCCAGTGATAATTCTCTAAAAAAGTGGCTAACGACTTACAGTAGACCCCGACAGAACTTTATCAGTTGTTTCGATTTAGAAAACATCTTACCGATTTTGACAAAATTACCTAACCAAAAAAAATTATTTTTTCAAATCGGTCAATCCGCCTCCAAGAAATCGGGTAACAAACATTATAAAAAAAGCAGTTAAATTAAGTAACTCCTTTTTTTGGAAGTCAGTAGAAAATATAGCTCTACGACCATAAAATCCTATAAAATACTTACTTAGCTAGTGTTTACTATTTCAACCTCGCGAAATCGAGCCAGATTAAAATTTGTGTACACATTGTTTCATAACGGATCAGCAACATCTGTGCTGTGACGAGGGTTCAGAGACGGATGGACTGGTTATTGGAGTATGGGTTGAGGGTGCTCTTGGGAAAATGTTTACAGTAGGTTAATATGTATTTTGTCAACATATAATGGCAATAAAAAGTAACGAGTGCTTCAGCGATCGTACCTACCTCGTATATCTAGAGTTAAGTAAGCTAGAGGGCTTCGACTGAGTCATGGTGTTTTTTTTGGGAAAAATGTTATGGGCATGGTCTGGACCTCGAATTATCTTTGAGCAAAAACAAACAATTCAAACCTCACTTGCTGAGAAGAAGAATGACAATCAGGCCAACAAACCATTGGAATTAGCAATTCTGGGGGCGATTCCGATGCCGAAGAAGGTGTTAAAAGGATGAGTTTGAATAATAATGTATGTTTTAGGTATGAATGAGATGTTCATATTATGTTTGTGAATGTTACATGCCATTTTCAACGCAGGAAAGTGTGCTCCAAGTGGAGAGCTACAATTGTGTAGCGTTATTCATCTAAAAAGCCTTTTTATTTACGATCACCTAGTTTACGAGTAAGCGACAAATTCTAGTTCAGATAGAAAACCTCAAAAATGCAGTGTTTCTCACCTCATTTCACACTAATATTATAAAGCCAAAAATGTGTACATTGTGTATATATAATTGTAACTCCTTCGTGCTGAAATGGCTAGATGAATTTGGATTAAATTTTGCACCAAGGTAGCTTATGTCATGGATTCACACAAATGCTAATTTTATCTCGATAAGATGCATTGTTCCATTGGGATAGTCAAATCTAAACGTGTAGCGTTGCTGGGTGCAGCTAGTTCTCAATATTTGTCAGATAAATTTCTACAGTTTCATTTCCCAAACATTCCCAACCTACGACAGAATTATGATATCCAAAAGAAACTTCCACAACACACAAGTCAAGTTTTCCTCTCAGGTGACAAACAGTCCATTTCCCTGGGGAGTAACACATAAGAACCTCACGACAGCGTCAGTTATCGTACAATATCATAAGTGAGTTTGCGTATATCTAAATCCACTTTCGCGATTTTTCCTCAAGACAGAGGGTCGGTGACAAGGGAGCTCTAAGGTCAGGCCCTAACATTGAGTAATGCTCGGGAGTCCGGCCCGTTGGATCGAGAAAATGTTTGTCTCAGTTTCTTGTTTAGGTGATGTCTGTGTTTTTTTAGGTATGTGCTATTATTCGACTACAAAATAAAAGGGTAGGTTAAAAATTGTGTGCTTATATCTGTTTTATATTAAGGTTAGAATGTTTTTGTCATTTAGGTCCAGTGATCTGAAAATATAAATCTTCAGATTTATTGATTAAGTTTTGTTTGTCGTTAACTAGTGTGTTGATATTCTGTATCAATTTATAACATCCTGCTGCTGGTCACGGGTCTCCAATAAGTAATGATAAACCTATTTCATATCAACTTATCGCATAAAAGTTTTCTGCCTTTAACGTGGGGTTCGTAGAGCTATGTTGGTACTTCCTCCTTGTTATGAGGTAGGAACAAATAACTCGACCTTGGGTTGTCTAATTGGTTAATTATCTTTCTAAGGTTTCATATCTGTATGCAATTACTTTGAATAAAGTACCGCATATTTTAAACATATTTTTTTACAAAATGTAAAAAAAAAACACAGCATCATTTTGAGCTATATAACAAGAATTTTCGAATTTCAGTGAGACAAAAAATATAAGCATATAAGCTGTCGGAAAATATGAAAGGATAGAGGAAAAAAGCTCCTGAGTGGCGACCACGAACCTGAAGACGCAGCGTAGGCCTTCCACTAGGTGGACCGACGTCATAGTAAAAGTCACAAGTAACCAACAGATGCTATTGGCAGCTTGCACGGATTAGCATTCTAAAGAGACTGCCAATGTTCAGCACTGTACGTATTCTAGCTGATGTAGAAACTTCAGGAAACTAAATGCATTTCAATATTATGAGCAAAACCAGTAGTTACAGTTACAGCAGCCTATAATACTGTTCAATCACAACCGGTGGCTTAGCTTCACCGACGAACGACTTAAGCCTCGGATTAATGGTAGGACGGCGACCGAATGGACGTCTATTGAAGTCCACAATACGCATTCAAACGATGTAGACTTCAGTATTGTGTGGCTTAAGATAGAGGGGATTTCATGGATACTCATCCATCTATCTTTTTACTAGGGAAATCTTTACGAACATTTTCATTGAGAAATCTAAAATTACGCTGCGTTTTCCGTTTTGTGGTTGCCTATCAAAAACCCTTCTTTGGGTCTCAGTATTTCGAGCGATGTGTCTAGCCCATTGCCACAAATTAGAATTCAAAACAGCAGACTAAAAAATATTTTATAAGACGAGGGCAAAGGTACGAAAAAATGCGGCATTACCACGTTTGGTATGGTGGCAAATTCACGCCTCTTTTGGGGACAATACTTAGCTGATCGAAAAATCCCGGTGATTTAAAATATTGAAATTTGTAAAACCTGTACATCGATCAAAAAAAGAGACGAGTCGTTCGGTCAATTGGACATATCAAGTACAACTTCCATGTAGGTACTTCTTAGTTAGTATCGCTGATACGGAGCGTCAATAATTTTGGTCGTTAGTTAGTGATAGCCTAGTCGAACAACCCCTTGCCAACAAGCGAAAGGGCGCGGGTTCAATCGCAGTTTCAAGCATGCACGTCTGAGTTCTTCACGCATCTGCATATTCATAATTAATTATCGCAAGCTTAAACGGTGAAGAAAAACATCGTAATGAAACTTGCTTGTCGGAGAAAGCTAAGCTGAAGCTTTTGAAGATAACCCGTAACCGCTATTTGTCCAGTCTGGTGGACTATGGTATACACGTTAGCGACAACCCTAGCCCAGCATTAGGACGTTATGGGTTGATAAGTACGTTCAAATAGTCAGTAAGTCTAATAATGATCCTAGAGTAAAAACGTAAATTTCTTATCACATACACCACCGCGACCATAATAGCGTTACGTTCACACTTTGCACAGCCTCCCTGTATAATCTCATTCAGATTAACCAACACAATATCTAATGCTCATGCTGCTGCCATAACCTTCAATGGAGCCGAAGGCTTTAGAATAACAAGACATGACTTGCAAGATTCTGCTAGTGGATACCTACTTACATGATTACTGCAGATATCATATATGAAATATTTCTGCACTGCCTATGTCTATAAATATATATAACTCTCTACGCTATGATCTGACAATTAAAAATTGTAATTTTAAATATATTATAAAAGTTAAAAAACACCTTATAAAAATGCATACTACAGTATTGATGACTTTTTAAATGAAAATATTAGTAATATTTGACCACAATTTTTGTAACTTGAATTATTTTTGATATTGGAATTCTATTTAAATCGATCACTAATATTTGACATTATCATTAATTATTATATAATGTGAACAAGAAGTCCTCTCCCTTATTCAAATTTATACCGCACTCTCCTGGGCCCATATAACTGTAAGTGTATATTGTGATCTTTATATTATTATGGAAGTAATAAAAACTGAAACTAAAGCTGATGATTACATCTCATTTAAAAACGGTGCCCTATTACTAAGACTTCGCTGTCCGTCCGTCTGTCAGGATGTACTATTATCTCATGAACCTTAATAGCTAGACAGTTGATGTATTTCTGTTGCCGATATAACAACTAATACTACAAACGTATTTCCGTTTGTTGCTGGATACAAAAATGATTAATTCAATTATATATATTTATAGGGCGCTCCCATCATACGCGATTTATGCCGTTTTTGATTTACGGTAACATGTAGAAACTATAAATTAATGTTGTAGGTATAGAGATAACTGTACGAAAACCTTAGTGCGCGAACCCGACTCGCACTTATATTTTTTTATTCTATGCAGACTCAGTATAATGGTGACTTGATCTAGGGTCAATAACGCAATTGAAACAGCTGGCTGCTTCATTCTTAAATATTTATATCAGTTGCACTTAGAGTCAAACACCAAAAACAAATGCTCCTCAAACACAAAGCCAAAGATAATTATGCCCTTTTATACCCAAATTTAAATTAGCACCCGAACTAATAATATAAATTAATCCACAAAGTACCTAATCCGATTAATATAATCGTCCCCAATTTTTTTACAATAAGAACTACCCTCATGAAATAATTTTAGAACCATTCCGACTTGACTTTTATGGGGTACGCGGTATTCAAATTCTAACAATAACCCTACGGGGGATGCCGTTAATTTATTGAAAAAAAAAATATAGGGGACGAGCATAAAAATGTTACTGTCACAATTGGCGGTGTAGAATGTTGCTTTTTAAGTGTAGTTATAAAAGAGTTTTATTTATATTTCACTTCAAATTGTGCAGTTGGTAAATATTAAATGTAATTTTTTTAATACAACTCATCAATTAAATATTTATTTCATTCATTCGTTCCATTTAATAATTTACTTCTACTGATCTCATCTATTCTACTAAGGAATGACAAAAATTTACTAAAACAATATACTAGAAGATCGAACTTCAAAATTGGTTCTCAGACACTTGTTAAAGAAGGTTTTGTCATAGTAAAAACTTAAAAGAGGTATAAAATCACTAAACAAGTAATAGCCGCGGATTTGTAAAAAGAAATGAACCGAAAGATCTGTTCAATAGGCAACTGATTCTTTATTTTGATTTTGGAACGTAGTTCCTTATCGCGCGCTGCAAAAGGAGGCTAGACGGAAAAAATTAAGACCAAAAGTTGTAACGACACTTTTTGCTTTATTTGTAACAGTGCAGTATGCGCGTGTTTCTCTGTCTCACTCTCTCTCTCTCTCATAGAAAGCAAGCCAGTTATTTTCGTTTATACTTTCTATTTCAGTATAATATATATATTAATAACTTTAAAAATAATTATAACAATTCCTTCACTAATGAATCAAAAGGAACTTCGTTCGTCGTCCCTTGACACCTCTCAAGTATTTTTATAATTCAAATGCGTATAATTGGCATTTATAACTAGATTTCATAATTCAATAAATTTGTATATTATATATTACATGAATTGTATGTAGGTACTGCGTAGCATGTTTTTATTTCAATATTAAAACTGGAAAAATAAGACAGACGAATAAATGTAAAGGATACGTTTAGGAAATAGTAAATCTAGACCTTAATTGAGGGCCGTATCTTCTTGCGACCAATGTAAGGAGAGTATACCAATAGTAAGTATAGTACCAATGTAAGGTTTCAATTTTTTTTATAGCTTTTGTATATATTATTATATTCATAAAATTAATAAGATGGTTAAATAAAGTTATTAAAAAAACAAGGAAAGAAAATTAAAAAAAAGTATTAATTGTATTAATAAATAACAAAAATTGTGTAAGATGGAATGAAATATACACCATAAGGAAAATGCTTTTAAGTAAATACGTTAATGTACATTTGCATTAATTAGTGACTAAGTACTGTAATGAAAATTTACGTAAAATATTAAAATAACCGTATATAAAATCCATTTCAAACGACTCTCTTGAGCTTTGGAACACGAATTAGCTTTTACTTTACTATAATTATAATATGTATATATCGAAATAAATGTACTAAATATTAATTAAGTTATGTTTTTGTTGAATGTGTTTGTCACATTTTAACTGCCAAATTAATAAATAATTAACTATTTTATCACAGTTAGGTGAATTAAAATTCCGCGAATTTTAATTTTGTATCGAAAGGTTTTGATACCTCCGACTAACATTTTTTGATAATTATAGACGTAACTATACCAGGCTTGTACTAATACTATAGGTGGTTTGATACAGGTTGATTTTATTTAATGATGGGAGTTATTTAACTGATATTTCAGAGACGCGTGGGTCGATTTGAAATAATGTGTTTTGTTTCAGAAGTTAAAATTGGTTAAGATGTTAAGTTTTTTAAAATAATAACTGAAAAAGTTCTGTCGGCATCTGCTAATGCAAGTCAGTAGTCTCCTGTTTCTTTTAAAAAAAAAATATTTTTTTAATTAAATAATACTGGATAGTGAATAATTTAATTTTTATTAATAAATTTTAATTCGAGGGCAACACCATAGTTGAAAGGTTTTGATTTTCAATAAGTTAGGCATTAAGGACTTTGTATCCAGTTGCCAATAAAAATAATAAAAAAAAAAGGTTTTGATTATAGATAAAGTAAATTTTGCCTCAATGCATAGACGCATCGCTCGTCCAGTCAGTTACCCAACGGGCCAGAATAATTTAATGTAACAATAACACAATCACACGTCGCAATATTGCCCAACACTCCGTCTCGTGTCTCAAGCGGATGAGTAGAAGATTAGCGCCGCAGATTGATTACTAGTTAGTTATATAAAGAAATTGATAAATAACAGAAGGTAAAGTGCAAACAAATATAGGGTTGGTTTTATTATTCTCTAAAACTCAGCTCGGCTGAAGTTGACACGTAGGATACTTAGATAATACTACCCGATGCTATACGAAAACAAATTAAAGTAAGTAATTGATAGTATATATATTCCTGTATTGATGTGTAGAAGATCACGAAGAGTTTTGCCGAGATCGATCAAATCCAGTAATTGCAAGCAACATGCAGCTCGGCTAAATTAAATTACTTTTAAAATTACGTTACACCTATTTTATTAATTTGCAATTATTGTTATTATTGATTTAGTTTTTGTTTTCCGAAGTTGTTTTAGATAAGTACAGATGCAAGATACGTCAGGAAAGGTCTGCTTCATTCATGTATTTATTTAGACCTGTATTTTTTGGATTTATTAAGCTTCATAGCCATAGGGTACTTTATATCTACCTTAACATAACAAGACATAATCGCTAAACGAATAGCTAACCAGTATTAAATAGGTAGTTAAATTTATAGAAGTTTTAGATAATTCCAGGGACAAAAGATAAATACTTAAGATAAGAAATCAGGTCGCAAGATTTCATGACTACTCAGTTATGAAAGTTTGCTAAACAAAAAGCGAAACCCGATCACCCATCTGCTCACTATCAGGAAAGCAAACCAGCTTGCGTTTCTACCCCCATTACCTTCCTCTACCACCTATCCACAAACCACTTAGCCGACAGTTGGTCTAGATTAGACAAGAGTTGCACGTCCCAGATTCGAGAGCAGTTAGAGTCAGTTAATCAAGTCAGGTTGATTATACAATCCGATGTGACTGGAGCGTTGATAAGCCTGCCTCGTGCGGTGACTTGATAGCTCTGTCGACAGAGAATATGACATTGGTGTTTTGAGAAAATTAAAGATCGATCTCAGAGAAACAGAGGCTCCGCTGCTAAATAATCTTCAGATAATAACAGAATAATTATGAAATATTGTATAAAAGTTTCTGAATTATTTATTATTTATAGAGTAATATTAATCGCGCGGAACCAACGCAGTATTAATCGCTGAACCTAGAGACATGAAATTCAGAAATTAGATTTATTATAGGGTAAACTAAATAAGGTTTTTTGGAAATTCTACTTCTAAGACGTTGAATGGGGGTTCACAGATTAAAACTCTTTTACATTCAATTTTAGGCCGTGGGTGACAGCTACTAGGTTATTAAAAAAACTGTTCATATATATATTTCATTTCAGTGCACGACGTGCTGTCGGTGTGGATACGAAAAACTCATTTTATTCCTGAAGAAGTTCACCGAATGTGAATGAAATTGTATTTTGACCTTTTCAACAATCAGGTACGCGTGAAAACCCTAATTGTTAATCAAAATTATCCATTACATTATTATAATAGTAATCTAAATATGTACCAGTATACTCAATTATATTGATTTAAACCAAACTACTGTAAGAAACTCCATACAAATTACATTGAACCTCCACTGAAGTATAGCAAATGAAAGAAAATATATTAAAATGGAAACCCCATATTAACATTAACAAAATGACTAACTACGACAACAAAGAAATTTAGCTTAAAGATTACCTATAGACCATTTAAGATCTACAGATAATCCAATTGCCCACAACCAGAAAAATATTAACATGAAATAAAAATAAAATATACAATATATTTATTTCTCTATCAATATTAAAATGGTTTCAATATTGACAGAGAAACTGTAAACATCGAAGAGCTTTTGAACTCTGTAAAAGGAATTTCTGTCTAAGCAGAACATGGAACCTCTTCCTTTTTTGAACACAGTTAAAAAAGCCTGTAGACCCGTGACAAATTTTATGAACAAGCTAAATTGCCACTTTTAGTTACAAACATACAAAGTTTGACCAATACAGCTGACTCACATTTTTACCGACCAAAATAAGATAAAAAACCATCAGCTCGTAAATTACCCTCTCTTCCAAATTAGCAAACTGCTAATAAAAATACATTATTTAAGTTTTCGCAGAAACCCATGAATTTATCACAAAAACTAGCAATAAATCGTTTGAATGCGGTTAAATAAAATAACTACACATTCCCATGCCAGTCATCAATGAGATATGTTAAAAGCTATACAGGGTTATATCTGAGGAATATGTTTGCAAAAAATTTGTTCTGTTATATGTCCCTGCCTATACCCCCTTTATAGGGGACTCCCGTGCCCAGCGGTGGGACTCTATGGGTTGATACAGTATAATAATTATTTATTGCCACCAGAAAAGTACAACACAAAAAGAATAAAATAACATGGCACAAAAGGTGGTCTTATCGCTAATAAGCGATCTCTTCCAGACAACCTTTATAGGAATGGAATATAATAATAAAATTAAGCGTAGACGGTTATATACGCAAGTATATATTGCGTAAATCCTTGATAATTTTTAATTTCTTCAATATGACGACCAGGACCAAATGCTGCGAAGGAGTGAACTTAGATTTCATACTATCGGGCGAGTGCTTTTATGACTAAAAACAAAATGACTGACTACAACAACAAAAAAAACATATAGCAGATAGATTACCTAAATACCATCTAAGAACTACAGATAATCCAAATACTCCCCAAAAACCCACAACCAGATTTCATTGGTCTCTTTCACACTCATGCCTGAATCAACGTGTCACAGGAGACAAAAAAGCGCGATTTTTATCATCTTTAGTAATTTAAAATAAGAACGTTTTTGGATTGAAAACGTGTAAATTTGTTAGTATTTTATTTTTTTGCAAATTGCTTCAATAACGAAGAATATAATTTGAAACACGTATATTCTCATATTTGGTATTCATTGATATTAAACGTAAAAATCATAAATTTTGGTATCAGATTTTTTATTGATTTTTTAAATATAATTACGGATCTTCTCAGTAGAGTGTAGACGAAAGAAGCTATTGAATGAATGAATGAATGAATGATATACTGGTCTTTAAGTCGGTCCGTAATTTGAAATAGCCCTGTATTTTGCGAGAACATTAAAATAGGCATGCTAATAAATCTTTTTGGTCTTGGATTCCGAATGAGTAATACTCTTCACTTTTATATTACTTTTTGAAGTGGTTCTGAACAATTTATTGCTTAATTTCCTGTACTTAGTGGAATATAGTGGTCTGTACTCCTGTGGTAGATAACTAGGACGAAATTTCATTTTGAACTCCCGACGTATAAGCGACGGGGTGTTATATGTTAGTCTGTGCATGTGTCTGTTTGTGGCATCGTAGTTCTTAAACGGATGAAGCGAAATGTTTTTTTTTATTTGATAGGTGAATTAGTCGAGAGTGTTATAAGCTATGTTTGATAAAAATTAGTCCAAGATGGCCACCGCAGTAAAATGGCTGATTCCATATTTTTTAACACTTCCACAATGTACGTATTAAATGACAGACCATGAACTAAAAACGTTCATGATGGCCGCTACCATAAATTGGCATTTTTTTTTGTCAGGAATATTTAAAATTATATGTGCATATCTGCACAAACTGCATATATTCTGCGTATGAGCCAGTGTATTCCTACTGGTATTCCTTCCAGACTACATCTCTCTAGATGTAGAATATACACTGGCCACAGTGCGCAGTGTCGCTGGCTTCCATGGTCGTGCGAGTTTGTGGTCAAATGGCTTAATTGTTTTAAGAAAAAAAATGCGATGCGTTTCTGCTTCGAGCTTGGCAATTTTTTCTTTTACGTATTTCAAGTCATGTAAGTTGATAATGTTTGTATGGATATTAGCACAAGATTATTTTTCTACTAATTTTGACGATATTTAGCATAATTTAAAGTGTATTTTCGTTTTATGTCGAAAAAAAAAACCAGTAGTTTAGTTTTGGTAATTACCAAAAATGTATGAACACAGTTATGAATTTTTCAAAACGTTACTTATTTAGCATTCTAATTAAAAACTATTTTTTTTAATATAATTTTCATCTAAACACGTTCTTTGAATAGTCACGTCTTTGTACTTCGCAATTATTACTGTACAAAAAACTTGACAAGAAAATTACGTTCGAAGAAACGCCCTAGAATTTTAATAAAACATTCAGTTATTTCCACTGTGCCTAGAAAAATAGTACAAGAACAGGAAGCCCTGATTGCCGAGTAATAAATAGACATGTCACTCAAATAAAAATTGAAAACTACTGCTACAGAAGTAAAAAGGGCGGAACTAACGGTTGAGAAGTAGTTATTTTAATGTCTTGATTTTATTAACGTCTTTGTTTCAACCCTTTTTATAGTTAAAGACGGCTATTTTAGGATTTGTTTATCAATGTTTAATTAAAAAAACATAACAAAGAAAAAGTGTGTGCGATATATATATATAAATATGCGATATATATATATATACAAGTGACAAATTTCATTTATATTCAACATTGTGTAAGGGTCAGTTCACACTGTGCGCACACTTCTACAATTATAGAGCTTGTCCAGAAAGGGCGAATTCGTCCCGAATCGTATCGCGCGAATTCATTGTCGAGGTACTAGACATCAATACATATAATGCGCGAATTTAAAATACGTTGCGATGCTTCTCACGGCGGCACGCAGCGTAGCGCAAAATCATTGGCCTCTTCAAGTGTCGTCGCGTCGCGTCTCGGTGTGAACGGACCCTTAATGAGTAAATTGTGTTAGTCCACTACCTTGGACGATCTGCTTCATTTCATTTAAAATTTCGTCATTTAACTAATCATGCATCATTTAAACCAAACATGTATCCATGCAAAATTACATTTTGATAAATTCCAAGAGCTTTGCAATTCATTTGCAAGATTTGATTATCATACATACAAAAATTCCTAGTAAAATGAAACCTTTAGACATATTCAGTATCAAAAATCGTACCTTATAAAGGTGTAGGTGTATACGAGTAATATAAAGTTGAAAGGAAAAACCGTCCGTCCGGAACATCTGCTTCCTGGTTTTCGCATTTTCATATTATTATTTCGTATTTAACTTTTTGTTTCTGTCAGAGATTATCAAACAATGTGATGTGGACTCCAATAACCACTGTCGTTTTCAGACTTAGCACCACACTGCGATTTTTTCTTTGTCATAATTATGATTAAATTATTATTGCTTATTAAGTTGGTATGCAAAATATTGACTTAGCAACCACACTTCTTTCGTTTGTTTTATTTAATTACGCCAAATTTTAGAAAAAAAAATATTTCAAATATTATTGATTAAAAATTACATCAATAGAATAACGGTTAATATCAAATAGTAAAAAAGAAAAAAAGAAAGAATTTATTTGTACCAAAAAACTACTAGCAGTGACAGAGTTAAAAAAAATGTAAGTTTCTATATATATGTTTCTATATATATCTAGTATGTATATGTATGTATTTATTACGAATAATTCTTCTTCAAATTGAAGACTAAAAACACAGTTAGTAAAAAAAATGATCTATTTGACTCCTTCAAACAATTTCCTGAGATACTCAAAGTTATAACACGAAAAAAAATAAAAATTCAAAGCAAACCTTTAAAAAAAAAGATTTCCAATTAACAAACAGATAGTTCGCAGCACAAAAATGCTCGAAGCATAACAAAATTTGCACGTGGAATTTTCTAGAAAACTTAATTTTCGCAGGCAAGTTCGCTAATATTACCCGCTCGGACAGAAATGTTTTTATTTTATTTTTTTCAATGAATTACTGCTAAAACAACAATTCAAGCTAAAACAGTTTCGAGACCACAGAGTGGAAAATTGGCGCCCGTAAAGAGGCTCTAAGCTTTATTTTTTGCCCCTTCCACCAGTGGGTAATTAAATGACAATTACCGGAATCACTAAGAGAAAAAGTTAGTGTTTTTTTTTTGATTGCGACGTTTTAATGTAGCGATTTATTCCGTTTTACTTTTCCTGAGGGATTCCTGATTCTATGCTACTTTTTTCGATTGAAGTTGGAAAGTTTCACAAGACAATATGTTAAAAAGTGATTTTTTTCTTTAATAATCATCATCAACAGCTAGAAAACGTCCACTGCTGAACATAGGCCTCCCCTTAGAATGCCATTCCGAATGACAAGCTGCCAATTGCATCCACTGGTTACTTGTGGCTTTCACTACGTCGTCCTTCTTCGTCCGTCGGCTTACGCTGCGTCTTTCAGTTCTTGGTCGTCACTCAAGAACCTTTCTTCCCCATCGGTTATCAGTTCTTCGAGCGATGTGGCCAGCCCATTGCCAATTCGGCTTGCAAATCCTACGAGATATGTCAGCAACTCCAGTTCTTCGGCGAATATCCTCATTACGAATTCTATCGCACAAAGATACTCCTAATATAGCTCTTTCCATTGCACGCTGAGCAACTTTGAGCTTATCTAGCAAGCCATCAGTTATAGACCACGTCTCTGTGCAATATGTCATCACTGCCAACACACATTGGTTGAAGACCCTTGTCTTCAGGCACTGCGGGATTTTTGAAGAGAAAATATGACGTAATTTCCTAAACGCTGGCCATCCGAGTTGCATTCTTCGGGCGACCTCTTTGTCGAAGTTGGATCTGCCTAACTGCACAATCTGTCCGAGGTAGTTTATAGTGATCAACAACTTCGAGAGTAACTTTCTCAACAACTACCGCTACGGGTACAACATTATTTCTTTAATAGTTTTAACTAATTAGGCCCTTTAATTTAATAGCCGTATAAAAAGGATATGAAAAAAATATGTTATCTGCCATTGTGTAGTGTCGGCCATCTTGAATTTACAATGAGACTTAATACATTAATTTGTATTAACGTCAGAACTAAAGACGTGTACCAAAAATAAGATCAATTTGTCTATAGTGAAGTAAACTTAGACTTATTAGATTTTGACCCAAACAACTGACTGAATATAAAACCAAGGAGGAACCTTAAATGATGCCGTTAAATTTTGGATTGGACAGAATTTACAAAATTGACAGTTTAGAATGAATCAAGAATGTTTTAGTAGGACTTAAAAAAGTGGATTTTGAATGATTCGACATAGAATGAGTAAAGAATCCCTCAAAATTAAAAAAAAAGTGACTACTGGCTTTCATTACGGAAAGCGCTGATAAAACTTTTTCAGTAATTTCGATTTAAAAATGAAATATCTCGACCGATTTTGACAAAACTAAAATCAGACCATATGGAAGGTTATTCTTACAAACAAAAAAAAAAGATAGGTTTCTTCGTATTCCAGTAATCAAATAACAAACATTAAAAACTTTACATACTAGCTGACCGGCGAACTTCGTACCGCCTAACAGTCACTCTTAAAGAATCGTCTTTAGGAGTAATGTTACCATCGTATAATAATCGATTGTATGGAAGTACAGAAAAGTGTTGTTTTTAGAACTTCTCAGGATTTTTATAAATTTTTTCTCTCCGTAAGGACCATCCTCCTTATATTTAAAAAAAGAATTAGCAAAATTGGTTTAGCTGCTCTCGTGATTTGCGTTTAGCAACATATTATAGATAGAAGATACAGTCGAATTTAATACTCCTCTTCCTTTTTGAAAGTGAATAAAAAGCTATATGCTCAGTGGGATTTAAAACATCTCTGTATCATTACGTTTCAACTACTCTATCATGATATGAGATGTTAAAACTTGGGGTTTCCCGGATACGTGACAAAACCGTCCAATTTTAATAACAAAACTTCGCGGTTAGATTTCTGAATAATTTTACGGATTGTGGATTTATTGTGAGAAATTGTGATGGTCGAATGGCGAGTTTTCTATATAGGTCAGAATTGAGTAACTAGAGTCTTTCGAACAAATTATATTTTGTAATACAAAAACTTAAGAAACTGTTAGTTTCAAGTTTGGGAATTTTTCTTAATTTCTTTCAGTCGAGTATTTGGTTTAGGTTTTAGTAAGATCTCATTCAAATGTCCTAGTTCCCAAAAAATTGAATAAAAGCTTAGTATATATACATGTCATACGATTTTTGTATAAAAATACATGTAAATAGTTATACATTTTGTATCCCCTTCAGGATTTTTGATTCGGAATATTCTTATTTTTCCGTAATTTACAAAAACTTAAGTTATTTGTAGCGATGTTATACCGGTCAATTTTGATGTGTGTGCGTAATTTTTTTCAACACTAGAAAGCTACGTTATTCCTGAGTATATGGCTACATGAAATCTTGGAAAATGATATCCGTAACACAGGGTGATTCCCCTAGATTATAATTATAAATTATATTTATTATATTAAGAACCGATAACCGATGTTAAAGAAAATTTCTTGAGTGACGACCAAGAATCAGAAGACGCAGCGTAGGTAGGCCTTCCACTAGGTGGACGGACGACATAGTGAAAGTCACATGTAACCAGTGGATGCAAGCAGCCTGCCGTTCGGAATGGCGTTCTTAGGGGGAGGCCTATGTTCAGCAGTAGAAGTAATCTGGCTGATGATGAATATATTATTAATTATTAGGATTCCTCTTTTATACGTGGTATGGCTTATCATTTAATCGCTACGTGCCGTAATTTGTATTGCCATAACTATTTGAGTCTAAGTACGTGTCAAGACTTCGCTATCTTAACAGTTTCTTCTAGTTGCACAGACACAACCACGCAAGTAGAATATTCGTCAAGCCACTTCCCCAGGTATCCTGGCGAAGTTTCTCCTTTGTTTCGAACAACGATACTTTGCATGTTTTACTGCGAGTTCCGGGATTCTTTGTCCTGTTTGGGGAGTTGTGGAAACTGCTGGTGTTTATCTGGAAGCTGGATAGTTTTGAAATATAGCTCTTGGTGCTTGTAAAACGTTTTGCTTGTGCTTCACGCGTTGAGTTATTGGTGCGGTTAAGTTTGCGTTTCGTGATGTGATGTTTTTAAAATATTTTAGTACTATAAGCAGTGTCTTTTTTACTAAAAATATTTCTTTAACAATATTATTGTATCTGTCATCTGTGAACCATAAACAGCAAAAATACAGACAATTATTGACAATTTTTTTACGAGCTTATGCTTCACTTTTCTTTTGTGAATAATATAAAAAGGAGTACGTTATTTTTCATTAGTCTTTCCATTATTAATAGTAATTAAAATGGGGGGTCTTAAATTTGTACTCACTTGTATTCATAAGAAATGCAAAACATAGACAATTATTTTTATTGCAAACTTTTGTTAGCGATTCAAAATAAATATAGGAACTTTATGTATGCAAGTATAAAGTGTTTGTTTTTAAAATTAATATTGTAGATTTTGAAAATTGCAGTTAAATAATAAAATTTAAATCATAAAAAATTTCCGAATTTGTTTCACCATTATTAATTTCATCGGTTTTCTGTACACTTCAATAGCATTCTCAAACGTCTTTTGCGTATTTTTTTATAAAACTGCCACAATTAATGATTAATATGGTAAATTTCACTCTATGCTTTTATATGGTGGACGTTATACATAGATATTATTGTTTTCTAATCTTATAATATGTATGTGAAAAAGCATAATTAGACTTTGTGGGGTTTTAGTTGGTACAATTCTACATAACTCAGCTGCACTTTAATGCAGCCGGATATCTTTACAAGATTTCCGCGTCTTAAACAAAAATGTAGTTAGGTCAACGGGCCTGAGACCTTACTTGATATTTTCCATTATCACAATAAACAATAAGAATTTAATTTTATAAAGCCAAGAAATTTATTGATGTCGTTGATTATTCCTCAACCGGCTTAAATATGTCGAAGAAAAGAACTAAGTTTACAATACATAAAAATTATGAATCTAAAATTACACAAACATATTTGACGTTGTCCTTTTCACATACATCCATACAAAGATATTGTTTAAACGTAAGCTTGCTTTCATAGAGCCAGTCAGAGCTATCTCAACCGAGTAACAAGAGACAATACCTTCCCATATATATATGACACCTATATGTAGATACACCGAAAAAATGCTAAGCATTTAGTAATCCCCATTTATAAGAGGGTAGAGCTCAAATTGCAGTGTATTTTGTAACTGTTAGTGTATTTTGAAGTGTGTGCCGTCGCTTCTGCTAATGAGTGGCTAAGTACCTGAGTGTACTGGCTTCAAGCATCTCGTTAGAAAAAGGTATTTATGCACGCAGCAGGCTAGAATGAAAGTAAAGTTCTGTTTACTTTTACGGTTTGTTTGATAGAATGGAGCTTATGAATACTGCCGAATTTAGAATCAGTTGATTGAAATTAATAATCAGTATTATGGATTATTGGATAAAAATAGTCAAAAATGGCTTTGGATTCTTTGAAACGACAGTTTGTAGTACAATTTCATAATAAAACTAGCAGACCCGGCGAACTTCGTACCGCTTAACAGTTATATATGTTTAAACCTTCCCTGAACTTTTACAAATATTTCAAAAGCAAGATGAGCTAAATCGGCCCAGCCGTTCTCGAGTTTTAGCGAGACTAACGAACAGTAATTGCGGGTAACATAACAATTTAGTGAGAAATTAAAAAAAAGATTTCTGTTAGCTAAACAAAAAAATAATTCATAAAATCTTCTAGAAACGTAAGCCTACTTCTTTATCCTTTAACCATAACACTTAAGTCTAGACCTAGTAATAATAACAATACTTCATGGAACATTGTTCGTTTAGCCATTCGCAGTAGTTTAGATTCAAGTTATCAGATTTATGAACCCCATTCACAGTCCAGCCCACAATGAGGAAGCGATGTGATTTAAAACAATGCCTATTTTGCTCGGGGCAGAATAACCTGTTGTATTGTACACTCATCTGAGGAATCTGTATTTTATTCATATACATTCTTTCTCTTAACAATTTTTACAACTTTACTCGCCTGTTCATGTAAATGTGTTATGTTGTTATATCAACGAATTTGTCATATAATCTATAATATAAAAATGAATCGCTGAATGTGTTAGTAACACTATTGCGTTTAAAAACAACACTTGTCTATACTCACATACAGTAGATTCTTAATAATACTAAAAAGACAAAGGCAAGTATTAAAAAAAAATTAAGACTTGACTGTTAGGAGGTACGAAGTTCGCCGGGAAAGCTATTTTAGTTAATAAAATTTTTGCTTACATAGCCCGGCTTCAATCTCGCGGTATCTTAAAGACAAATTAACTAACTCTATCACATGATTTCTCCACATCACACCATACTACAAAACCTATCCGCTAACACCAATGTATACCTAAATGAAATCAGCATACACACATCGTATTCAATTTGCGGCACAATTCAGATGTTAGCTCAGTGGGACGAACCCGACCACAGTCATTGTATTATACAGATACTCAAATACAACGCCGTATGGTTCAGACATGTGGAATTGTGGTCGAAAATCACGCGCGAACCAAATTATACATAGCTATACTATATAATATGATTTAGCTCAATGTTGTTGTACCAGGGATATAGACTCATATTGTTTAAGAAGACGGGTTTTCACGTGTACCTGATTGTTGGAAAGGTCCAACTATAGTTTCTTTCACATTCGGTGAACTTCGTCAGGGATGAAATTAGTCGTTCGTGTCTTCAACGATGACACGTCTCGCTCTATATGTGAACGAAACTATAGTTGGAGCTTTCTAACAATCAGGTACGCTTGAAAACCCGTTCTCTTAAACAATATGAACCAAACGCGCGTTAGTTTTCTAAATAAAATTTGGATATATATTCTACTAGAACTAAGTTCTAAAGATTTAATGTGTTGGTTTCAGTAGAATGTAACAAATGTGTATTACATTAGTTTTTCTTAGCTCAGTGTCGTCGGATCTTTGGAAATCTTTTAAACAAAGACTATGTCTAGTTTAGGCTTGCCAATTATTTCAACATAAGAATTAAACTAATTTTAATAAAGTCTAAATTGAACTACATGAGAAGTATAAACTTTTTGAATAAAAAAATGTGTTGTCAAATCTGTCCAGTCTTCTCCTACTTGAATCGAATTATGTATCTCCTTATTTTTTTGGGAAATCGGTAAAACAAAAATGCAGTCAGAGAGTTTTTAGAAAAAGGCTGCAATAAATGGTAAGAAACGAGTTCGAAAAAAACCCGACTGCTAAATAGTTAATCCTGTGTATCATTCTTAATGTCATTTTTATTTTCAATTCGTTGTACTCAGTGTCATTCTCACGACTATAACGAGTATATTGACACATCTCACATAAAAATACGACAAACCGTTTAGGCTCTAGGGCGTGCCAAAAATATACATAGGTACAAACACTCGAAACACATAACCCTCTTTCATTCGCAGTCGGGTAAAAAAGCATAGCATGTTATTATCGCGTATTGATACCAAAAGTGTTTAAACCTCAGATCTTATTATCTGAGTAAGCTCTAGATCATACTTACAGCAAATTAAACGGTCGTAGGTTTATTGTAAGATCAGAAATACTAAAAATATGTACAGTTCCATGTAGTAAGGAAGCCTGAAAAACAAAGTAAATATAATATTCAAAGTCACTCGAATATTTTACTTCGACCACTTGTTTTTAACGCCCGACGCAAAAACAACGGGGTGTTCTAATTCTGTGGCATCGTAGCTCTCAAATGGATGGACCGATTTTGTTTTTTTTTGTTTATAAAGTGTATTAGTCGGTGTGTTCTTAGCTATGTTTGAAGACTATCGGTCCAAAATGGCGGAGTACAAATTTTTTGTAGTGAAAAACGCTATGATTACTTCAAATCCAAGATGCCTGCAACAAATATGTCGAGGGTTTTTCAAAATTTTATTTTTCTGTATTCCAAATATCGTATAACTAATAACTAATCTTTCTTCTGAGCATGTAAAGCACCTCATTACGCCAGGCTTTCGGTAAAGGTTAATAAACTGGATCAAACTAGAGCTGGTCGACTTCGGAACTAAAACTGATCCTACCAAAGTGTGACGTTCATCAAAGTTGAGCCGACACTTGGTTTAGAAAGAAAAGAGTACGTTTGATTAAATCTAATAATTAATACCTAAATCCAACCCAAATTATTATTACCACAATATTAAAGTTAGTGGTAGCCTATAGATCCATTTCATCTCATATTGTACGAGATATTTTTATTCTAAATTAATCAAGTAATTTGGATTATAAGTAATAAAAAGTCAAATTGAAGTCGTTTTTTTACTTTTACTGTTAGAGCTGCATGGTATTGAAAAAAAAAACAAAAACGGATTGGCAGAACCACGAATAAGTAACCAGCTATAGACAGGTCGGTTTGGCAGATCGCACAATATGTTGCCGTACCTACTCAATATTACTCGAGACTTGGCAAGCTTTTTATCTTTATCCATGAATAAAGCTCTGCGCAGACTGTGACACTTAAATTAATAATAAAATAAAATACCCACAAAATAGCCAATTTTATATGTTCAATATGGTAATACACTAATCTACCTTAGATTAGCTAGAATTTAATGCTAATAATGTTCCCAATGTGCCCATAAAATAAATTTAATTTATTACATTTTGTGCACGCACTTTAGTTATCCGTTAGCTATTTTGTTGATTGATTAATAAAACTTTACAAATATATAATATTATGTAATATGGGACTACATCCACACAAAGGTCTTGAGGTCCCAAACTAGGCAAGAATGTAGATAACCTGATGATATGTATGCATACTTATATATATTATAAACACCCAGACACAGGTCAAACAGACACGTTTATTTACACAAATATTTGACCTGTCCGGGGATCGAACCAGGGACCAGCGGCGCAGAAGGCAGGGTTGCTACCAACTGCGCTAACCGGCCAGTCATAACTCTACTAACGATCTACTAATCGTAATTACTAATTTTTTACAATAAACCATATATATTGTATAGCTTATCAGTCGCGGGCACAATTCTGCCAATTCGTTTTTGTTTTGCCCGCGACGTAAAATGAAACATAAAAGTTGCATACTATGAACTTTAATTTTCGCGATTGCTCTATAGTATTTGGAAAACTAACGCGTGTTTAATTCATTTTGTTTAAGAAAACGAGTATTCACGTGTACCTGATTGTGATGAGCGAGACGTGTCATCGTTGATGAAGTTCACCGGATGTGAACGAAACTATAATTGGACCTTTCCAACAAACAGGTGCGATTGAAAACCGTCTTCTTGAACAAAATTATATGAATGACAATAAATAAAACGGCAGAGCTATCCAAACTTTAACCAAAAAAAACTTCAAGGATTTATCTTACTCAGTGTGCGCAAACCTTAATCCGATCTTGGCAAGCCGTCCACGAACCGTGAGAATTTTTATTTCATGAAGATGGTTAGTTATGGACCAACTGTTGTTACTTGCGTATTTGTTTCTCTTATATTTTATAACTTTGCACAAGTATTTAAAATATTATTAAAGATAGAGCAAATGAGAAAATGGGTTTTAAATTTTAGCTACAAAATAAATGACTTTATTAATTACTATCTAGGCTCCGCTGTATTACCCGCGGATTTCCAATTTTTTATACCTAGTCTATGTTACTCTGTGATAATGTAGCTTTACAACGGTGGAAGGATTTTTGAAATCGGCCCAGTAGTTTTTAACACACACAAAAATATGTATGAAAATAAAAATCTTTCCTTTTAAAAATATGATTTGTAATTAGTACTGAAAGATTGAAATATATATGTATTTTTCATGGTAAAAATTTAAAAGCAGTAGCTTTGAAACCTTAAGACTAGCTGTGCTATGCTTTAATCCATAGCAAGAAGGTTTGAAAATATAGTGTAATGGTTAGTGGCCTTCCCCATGGTCAACTTATCTCTTTTTTTACTCCTTTTCAAGGCCACGCAGTCATAATATTCAGTATTATTTCGCTTTGTACGTCCGCCTGTTTGCCCGTACTAGGTTTAAGTTTTACAAATATGGTCAAAAACGCATGAATATTTCACAATACCGACTGGGTGACGCACAGATTATATTTATCGTAAAATGACCTCCCAGAACCTGACTATCTAAAAATAAAAACTTAAATTATGGCATTAGCAATTGTATCCATGATTTTTGTCTACGAACTATGGCTATTGAGAAATTACAAACAAATTAAATCTTAGGAAAAAGTAATATAAGCAATTTCTGCACAAGTGCCTCAAGCTCGGCAGATTTCGCCTAACTCAAACACAGTTCATAAACAACTCTTTAAGTAAAAGGGGATTTTTTAAATTGCAATGTTTTAAGAGTTCCGCAACTCGCAGTTTAAATGCCGTTTCAAGGAGTGAACCTTAGTTGAGGAGTAGAGAATGCACAGACACTCAATAGCGGTGCAGCCTGATAGTCTGTGTGAGGCGAAGTAGTTAAACATTTACCTCAATGTAAAGTAACTAGTTGCGCTCTGTGGTGCTACCTGCATTAATACAGGATAAAAAATAGCCATTGTCTTATACCAGGGTCTAAGCTACTTCCGTACCAAATTTCATTTAAATCGGTCCAGCAGTTTTGCTTGAAAGAGTAACAAAGATACATCCACACATTCTTACAAACTTTCGCGTTTATAATATTAGTAGGAAGTAGGATAACTATAATTTAATGTGTGAGAAAAAAAGGTTTACTACCTATTTCTGTTTAAAAGTTATGCTTATATCACAGGATTTATTTTAAATATTGCCCTAATACTTCCTACATTTTTTCAAACACCTACGAACATTACTTTTCACTACTAACAGCTAACATCACATAGTGAAGAAGACGTCCATGACCCTCGGGTTTGTGATGTGTACCTCTGTCTCCTTCAGCAAAGCTAAAACTTTTAAAATTCTCTACTGTACATTTGTTCGTAGCGTTTTAGAGAATGCATCTCAAGTGTGGAACCCTCTTTACGATTTCCCGTATCGAACGTATTCAAATGCGATTTATGAAATACCTGTGTTATCACCTCAAAATATCGTATAAGTCAGAACATTATCTAGAACGATGTAAAAAGTTTCACCTGCTACCCTCAACCAAAAGAAGAGACATATCTGATATACTGTTATTATTCAAAATAAGTAATAACTCAATTGACTGCCCTGAACTTGTCGAAGGATTAAGGTTGAACTGTAACCCTTTCCGGGGACGGTTCAATCCTCTTATTTATGTTCCATTCAAGCACACAAATTATACGAGCAATACCTATCTAGTGAGAGCGAGTAGGAGTTATAACGCAGCAGACAAAAGACTTACTTGGTTTCGATCTCTTTTCTACAAGTGTTGCATCGGCGAGGCGACGGCTGAGCACAGAGTTTTTTGTTTAGACTTTAGTTTACTTTATTTATTATGTCATAGTTACTATTTTTTTTCATTAGTTATGAGAGCATGTGTGTTTTTGTTTCGTTGTGTGATCTATTTTGTTTATAGTTATTTCTATTTCCCTATTATTTGTTACTACTCGTGTTGCCCTTTAACTGGCTCTATATTTATATTTATGTACCTATTAGTATAAGTATAGATGTTGGGCGAGCTGTTATTAAATAAATGAGCAATTTTTATCACTTAGTTTTCAGTTGTTTTGTACTAGGCCAAAGGTATCATAATAAATCGTAATAAGTCTAATTTATGTACATAATTATATCAAATTCTACAACACCGCGTTTCTAAAAACGCGTTATTTTAAGCGCGTAGAATTTACGTGCAACTGTATTCACTAAGCCAATGACAAAATGTATATTGTACTGCAGCACGGAACGCGTACGTTACACGTCATCAGAATAACGTATTCCGTCAACATAACGTTGGACACCTCACGCGTTCTCAGCAAGGAATCTCGTTCGTAAGAGAATAAGGACCCTGCTATCTGCGGTTGGCATGAGACGTTTATATATCAGAGCCACTCTCTAAGGCCTCAGCCTCAAATTTAGAAAATTCAGGGCTGAAGCCTAAGTTGTCTCTCTGCTTTTGTCTAATCAGCGCCCCAGTTTTCAAGGATTGCGGGAGTAAACAGAACATTTTCGAGGAGTTGTGAGGGAAAAAGTGCAGTTTACTGTTGTTTATTGGTTAAACTCGGGGTTTGATTACTAATGTGAAAGTACGGCTAAAGAGTTAATATTTACAAGTAACCAAGTAAAGTGTTGATCACCGGATTACGAAAGAAGGAGGTTTATGTTTTTCGAGTGTATGTATGTATATTTCTTTGGCACGCCCTAGAGTCTAAACGGCTTGTCGTATTTCGGTTTAAGTGGTGTCAATAGATACGTCTTTAATGATTTAGCAGTCGGTTTTTTATCGAACTCGCTTCTAAGCATTTGGTTTTAATATGTCCTTACATTTACATTTGAATGGTTCTTTATAGCAAGTATAGCAACCTAGAAAAAGGCACTTCTAAAGTTTCTTTCTCTTCATCATAAAACAATACTACAATATCCAATGCCTTCATAAATCATATAAATATCATATCATCTTCAATGATGACAAAGAGGAATACCATTCACAGTACCTACCTACTGAGATTATCGTATTAAACCACAAACACTATACAATCGGACCGGTTGTATACAATGGAATTATATTCATACATTACCATAGAACAAAGAGCGTGGTAGAGGAGAAATGCTATACAAAATAATTCCTTTTATAGAAAATAGATATCGTATCGGAAATGATATTGAAAAATAAAATATTAATATTAAGTGACAACATCCACACAAAGTTCTTTAGGTCCCAAACTAGGCAAAGCCTGTGTAATGGTAACCTGATGACTGATATACATACTTATATATATGAGAAACTTATATATATGAGAAACTTATATATATGAGAAACACTCAGACACAGACATGTTCATACACACAAATGTTTGACCTGTCCGGGGATCGAACCCGGGACCAGCGGTGCAGAAGGCAGGGTTGCTACTGCGTCAACCGGACAGAAAATTAATAATATTCCTTTAGACAAAATGTAGTTTCGTCTTTCAGTTTGTATATATGGATATTTGTCTGCAAGAAATGTCGTACTCGCATACAAATGTAGAACGCGTAGTTTTAAAACGAAACTTTGTGTACGGGATCTCCAAAATTTTTCATCGTCGTGATATATGAGATTGGGAGAGTATTTCTCACAGAAAAGTGTTTATGTAATTTTGCGAATGTAAAAATCTCTACATTCTAATACCTCTAAAAATTAATAAATATAGATTTTATTACATTACTTATTTTTCAAGAAACAAGATCTAAAATAGTGTGGCAATCAAATCGAAAAAATCAAGAACACGAATTCAAGATGTTTATTCTAACCGTCTAGAAAAGAAGTTATGTCCGTAATAATTGACACAGTTCGCGTGAGGTTAACCTTGCGACCATAATGAATTATTATGGCCGCAAGGTTAACAAACAGTTCAGAGAACTACTAGTTTTAAAAATAGTTACGAAATACCTTTGCTAGTAAAAATTGGATCAAGTAAAAGTAGCAGCTAGTAAAGTTTGGACCTTCGTAATGTACGTTGCACAAAGGACACTCATTCCTTACTTATTTCTCCTCTGTTCTATTTTAATATTCTCTGTGACACACGATATCCACTGTTATGATATATTGAATGTTTTATTCAATTGTCAAATGCTTTTAAATATGCGATAAGTAAAATCTGGCGGGTTATGATTCCGACATATTTTATGTTCGAGCTGTGGCCTTCGTGGAATTTTGAGTGATGAAATAATTGCCTTTTCTTTAGTTTTATTTTTATGTAAGCCTTATGTCATATTTCGATGTAGTTAGTGAATCTATATTTTTTATTAATTGGTTATAGATTGGTAAGGTGTATATTTTAACAGACTTCATAATTGAATAGGTTTTCAATTCGTCGGACCCTTTTCTTATATATGTCCCCTAATTTCTCAGCTGTACCGATATGTAAATTAAACTGTTTATTTGTAAGAATATACTTTTCGATTGATCCCTTAAATATTTAATCAAAATATGTCTATCAAAATAACTTTTTTATAAAATCCGCCATCTTATGGCAAAGGCCATGTTGGACCGATTTTAATAAAACATAGTTGAAAACATTTATACAGCACACTACACACACACACATAAACACACTAACTTATAACACCTTCAATTTTTTCCTTAAGGGGTTAAATATTAGAATATGTATATGTTTTTATAAAGTAAAGCTTTTACAACATATTTACGAGTATACTCGTAATGTAAAAGCAAGCTTTATCTAATGAACATCGTTCGATAAAACAACGGAGCGCCGACGATAAAGCAAAAAGTATTTACACCGCCCACTCTCCCAGCACTCGCGTAGCTTAAAAACTTCTTTATGAAAAACTTACAGAATTAAAACCTTGCCGAGCCATTCACGACAACCGTAAATAACTGTGCGCAAACTTTAACAAAGTTTTTGCGAATAAATGGAGGCGACACAACCCTTTTACCGCAAATGTTATTACAGTATGGACTGAAATACTCTGGAGTCAAAGTACAGCTAGCCTAACTTGGCTACAGACAATATAGAGTACGACTTGAAAAGGCGTAATTAATTTTAATTACGTTTGTGTTTAATTGTCTTGGAATTTTACAGTCTTAACACAAAAAAATAATATCAGTAAACATAGTTTTAACGATTGTTTTGCTATGGAATGTCAAAAATATAAACACCCTTGTGAAAATAATTCTAAAAAAAAATGTCCAAATTAATTGTTAGACATTGGTTAAACTAAGTCATGTGGTTTTATAAAGTTAATAGGATTGTTTGTCACTAGACAAATGATAGCCGCGGATTTTTATCTAGAATTGAACTGAAAAATCTGGTTAAAACTTGTCAAAGGCATGTCAATCTTTCGTGGTACATCGACTAGGTTTTGTCTCTAAAAGCTGGACAATAGTAATTTTATTGCCAAATTCTACTAGTTTGAAAAACTCTAAGTGACTATTATCATCAATTTCGTACAAAAACCTGACCTTTATAATTAATTTTAACCCAATTTAACGCGACAATTTATAGGTAATTTCTACCAATAATAATGTCACTATCCTACGTCACTATTTAACTTCCGATTGTAATTATATCTAACAGAAAACCAAAAAATTATAAAATAAATAATAATAATAATTCAGAATTTAAACAAGATTGGTCAAAAAGTTTCGAGACCAAGTTTTGTAAAAAAACAGGTCATACTTACGAAGTTAACTATACTTAAAGTGCATTAGTGTCCTTACTGTTATACAATGATCTTACTACACAAAGGGCTTGAACTTGTTAATTTATCGTCAGAAACAAGTGGCTGAAAAAAAAACTTGGGACAATAGAGACTGTCATTTTACCAGTTAAATATTCATGGTTCAGAAGTATAAGAAACTGTCCTGTCCTCTATTCATCATCTGTTAATTCTCTTCCTTTTGAATTAATTGTTATTAATGTCACTTTGTTTTGAAGGTACGAAGTTTACGACAGAACTTTGGTCGATGTGTTCGTATCTTTAACCACTTTTAAAAGAAGGAGGTTCTGAATTTGCCGGAGCCTTTTTTTCTGTATGTTCCCCAATTTCTTAAAGATGGCTATACCGATTTGATTTAACCGTTCCATATAATTAGTTTCATCAATATCGGTCTGGTAGTTTTTAAATTACTTTAACTTCAAATTTTTTTCAACTATACATAGATATAAAGTTTTGCGCGCCGAAAAGAAGTCGGATTAAACTCACATATTCAAGGCGTATTTATTTATTTTAAATTCATACCTACTTTATTACGGTTTTACTGCAAAAATAAACATTGTTTTTATTCAATCAAACATTGATCGTTTGTAGATAATAATCCGTTTAAGTCCGTTAAAATTATTCATAAAAAAACACATCAAAAGAAATGAATTTACCCACCACAAAAAAAAAAACAAAAGCTCCCAAACAAAAATTAACTTAAATTAATGTAAACTTTATTGAAACAAAATACGTGCGTTATCGCAGAGGTAGTAATTTACTCATTTTAAAACCTTCGAGCATCCCCTACGTATGTTAATACATTCCAATATATTTAGGACAAACAGCAAAAAATTTGGTTAATACGAGTCGAGGGTTCTGTAGAAGTTTTGTAGTTTACAAAATGATTTTATAAAAAAAATTGTTATTTGAATTAATAATATAAATTTTATAGTCATAATCATTATGTAAGTGCTGATATAAGGTGAAATTGCAAAAGACGATCTTTCTTAGTTTATTTTAAAAGAACAATTTATCCTACACAGACATATTTTGACAAAGCATGCTTAGTCTGGAATACAGAGACTCTCAAGCAAGGCTGCCGGAACACCCCGTTAGGTGCTTGGCGACCGATATATTTGATATTATGGTTATTATTTCTGTTTTATTTCATTATGAAATTATTCTCCAGCGTAGTGCACTATAGCCTATACCTCCTTCACAGGGAGAACCGAGCCCAGCAATAGGACGTTATAGGTCTAACGTATTTCTACTTAGTAACTGTTTTAATGCTTATGACATTACAGCAGTATTTTTAAGGTAATTATTTCGAAAATAATTAAGTTCATTTGATAATTAAATTGACGAAAGTAGAGCACGGAACCCTAAAAGGGGATGCTTTTTGTCAAAAGTCAGGCGCCAGTACCTTACCTGCGGCGAGCAGGTCAATATTTGATGATATTACAATAAAAACCGTTAATTTGTTTAACTTTAGATTTTAGCTTTTAAAATATACCGACAATGGACGACGTTTAGTTTAAAACTGACATTTGTAGTAATATAGTTTTATAAAATCAATTTCACCAATATTTTTGCAGGTACAAAATGACTGACTTTCTTTACTGCCGACTTCCAAACAATAGATGTACTCGATTTGACTGAGTATTTTTTTTAATGTATGTTTTTCCGAATTGGAAAAAGTATTTTTTATTTGAAAGATTACATATAACTCCATCTAAATGTTTTCAAAATCGGTGAAGATATTGATTGTCGATTCTTATATCGCAATATCTGAAAAAAAAAACAGCGACTGCCTGGAAGTATGTAGACACTTTTCACTCTTATTTATAACTAAGTAAAGAATGTATTTCGGTGTACTTAATATCCTGGCGTTTTAAAAACCAGTTTAACTCTTAGGAGTCACTTTTGAGTCTATGCTATGTGATATATAAAAATGATTTATAATTACTTGGCTGCAGTGTTGGGGATATCGTTTCAAACTAAAAATTATAAATCCTTGTAATCACTCCTTAATAGCCGGTTAAAATATCAATTACATTTTAATCATTAATTTACCATACGACGGTAAAATACAAATCTTACGCAATTTTAGTAAATCTTAGTCTACGAATATGAATAAAATGAAATAAAGCGTTTTTTGATACTTCAACTATTTGTTATATCAACAACAACTCTGTAAAATCTGTCGTCAAGCATCTAAAGGTGTGTTCCGGCAGCCTTCCATGAGAGACAGTGTATTCCAAACCAGGCATGCTCCATCTAGGGCTACAGTGACTTTCGTGGTCGTGCGAACTTGTTGTCAAACGCCTAGCAGTGTAGGATAAAAAAACTAAAGTTATTAAAAAATAGGCGATCGTCCACTTCCATTACGGCATATATGCAGGCGCTGATAGAACTTATTCTATTATTTTGATTTGAAAATCAAATCTCTGGGCGGTGTTAGTTAAATTAATTTTAATTTAATTTTAATGGAACCACACAGGAAATATACTCTTTCAAACAAAAATAGTTTTTTTCGATTTGTTTACAACTGTCTCCGAGAAATCAGGTAAGAAACATAAAACAGACGAAAAAAAATAACTGTCAAATTGAGTACCAAATCGTTTTGGAAGTAAGCAACACCGTTGAGTCCTTCTGAATTGTTCTCATTACTTATATACATGTATACCTAAGTAAAAAAAAAAACTACTGAAACAATTGGCTGACAGCAACTTCGAAAAACCCGACAGCAAGAACTTTAGACACACGTATCGAAAATTAAATCGCGGGATGCATTTACTTATGTCCATCTACAGGTAAAGACGAATCTATTGACACCACTCAAATAAATTACGACAAGCCGTGTAGGCTCTAGGGCGTGGCAAAAAATCATACATACACTCGGAAAACATAACCCTCTTTCTCTCGCAGTCAGGTAAAAAACATTTTTTTTATCGTAGACCGTTATCCGTTACATAATAGCACGAAGCAAATTTTTCATGTATCCAAAACACAGCTTATCTACACACTGTATCGCGACGTAGAAAGTAATCTTGCAGAAAGGCTTTACATGCTCTTATATACCTGCGACAAATTCAAACGTAGGAGCCACAAAACTAAAGTTTCACCAAGCTTTTCTAAAATATGAAGAGTGAAAGCGATATAATGAAGTTTAGTATAGCTTTAAAACATTTTCTTATAGTTAAAGCACATTACTCAGTTCCTTTCAAATTCTATCAAATCTATCAAATCACATTCCTAAACGAAAATAGATGATATAATTTTGACATGTTATGCTATAATTTTTACTAATATTATGAATTGACGTTATTTTGATATATCATATTATAAATTAAGACTTAAAGTAATAATGCGCGTCCTCCTCTCTTTTAACTTTGCTGTGACCGACAGCGTCCATTTGACAATGTGCTTATATTTTAACATCATGTGCTCTGTATGGAAGCAATAAATGATCTGAATCTGAATCTATATTACGGGGTGATTTTAAATTGACTGCTTATATTTTTAACACGCAATCAGCATTGTTAATATGACATACTCCGCTAAAAATAAAACACACGTTTTTTGCATTGCACAACCACTTGCAAAATTTCCATACAAGTTCCTATCGCATACCTTTGCGAAATATAATTGAATATTAAATAGGCTCATAAAATTCGCTACAACAAACTTCCCCTCTAGTTTTATATCTGACATACGATAGGAACTTATCTAGTCATGTAACAGAGACGCTTTCTTCGATTGGTTAACTAAAGTATGAAGTAAATAATTGATTAGAAGCGAGTTTATAAAACCAGTGTATTTCTTAGACTTAGAATTTCCTATTCTGAACTTTAATAAATATAAATAATCAATATTTGTAATCACCTTAGAAAAATCTTTATTTTGATAGCACATTCGATGTAGGTATTTTGCAAACACATTTTTTTTAGGTAATTTTTGACGTCAATAATATGATTTTTTTCATGTACCCAGCCAGTATCACTCGCAGAACTAATACTAATCTATTTACTTCTCACATAAATATAAGAGAAGCGGTTTAGGCTCTAGCGCGTGCCAAACAAATATACTTACTTACATACATACATACATACCTCGAAAAACATAACCCACCTTCTTTCGCAGTCTGGTACAAAACATAACCGTCGAATTGAGTACAATTTTTTATTTTTTTGGTAAGTCTGTAAAAATGGATGTACTGTCTAAAGGATGGAGTATAAAATCGCTGTTTCCCTGTCTCCACACTCAGGTATGTTTGACAAAGAAGGCGCGACGTCGTAGAAGGCGAGTGCTTACTTTCATCAAAAGATATTATCAACAGCCAATGTTACAATCATAATAATAATTTAAAACAAGAAGGTAATTTTTACCTCCCGTGTTGTGAACCTAACGAGCGATTTTTGGTAAGGAAGTTAAGAGAAAAAATATGTTTTTACCCAACTGCGAAATGTATATTTCTTTGGCACGATTAGATCCTAAACGGCTTGTTATATTTTTACGTGAGTGGTGTCAAAAGATTCGTCTTAGTCTTGAATATGACACTAGAAAATCAAAATAAAAAAATAAGGATGATGCCAGTACATAGGTTTAAAGATTTAGCAGTCTGGTTTTTTCGAAGTGTCTTCTAACCAATTGTTAGGCTAAAAGGTTAATTTTCTAGATAAAATTATATTGCTAAGTACTGATGAATACATCTACGTTTTTGTATGACGTATCAATCTATAGCGTCCAACTGGTCTTCCCTATGGTCTTCCCTGGGTGTAGGCCATAGTTCAACATGCACGCCCAATTCCGGGTTGGTTTTTTTTTATCCTGAACAGCTAGGCATTTGACCACAAGTTCGCACGACCACGGAAGTCATCGATACTGTACACACACTACTTATCTTTGAAAGTTCCTACTCTAACAAGCCGGTTTCCTCACGATGTTTTCCTCTACCATGTTGATGTTACGTTAAAGCCAATGGTGATTAATTCTGATATGCACATGAGTGAATAAATCAGTGGTGTATGCCTGTATTAAAAAAAAAAAAAGATATTCTTGGTCGTTTCTTTCTCATATTTAGAACGCTTTCTCTTGGTTGTATTCCGGCTGTACCTGGCAAATGAAATGAAATCGGTAGGTAAACGGCGATGTAGCGAAATTACTCCATTTTCGGGGAAAACACTTTTCCGATAAAAAATCCCCGATAAATAAAAATTCTGACAATTCCTAGAACATGTGTTGTCTAGCAACTATTGTCAACACTAGTAGAAAACTACTACCTGTACGCGAGTACTAAATTTCCAATTAAATAATTCTACATAGATAGATAGATGAACGCTTTGTTGTAGACATAAATACAAAAAAAATATCGGTTGTCTGTAAAGTCGGTTTACTGACGATAGTTGAACGTGACAACGTCATAAGAAAATACTGATGGAATGGTTTCATTTTTCAAAAGAAAATTTTAATTTTATTTGTGTTATAGACATTTTGTATCGATAGAATCATCATTACCTTTATCGCCGCAATTATCGTTGCTATAAACAATTGATACCACATTCGCTTTTCACTGCACTTCATACTTGACGGAAACATGTAAATGTATTATTGTATAGCAGCTGTCCACGCGGACGCATCGCTCACTCAAGTAGGAGAGAGACAAATGTCGAACGCTGCCGAACGCGGAGGCCGATTGTGCCTCTTTGTCGCTCGTTCCGCGCTCTCGCTTGCACTTCAAGCCTTAAATGGAACGCCTCAGAGCGAGGTAACGCCGCATGAGTCATGTTTTTTCGTGCGTTCAGCCGGCTCCATCGAATTATAAGACGTTGTCACGTCAAACCATGTGGTGCCACAAGTGGCGCTCTTATCGCTAAAAGCAAACGCATACAAACTGACAAAGAAAAAGTTGCTGCGCTCGACACAAAGACATATTTTTTATATATTTGTCTACGAAACTGGTTCACACAAAAATCAACTTAATAATAATAACAATTTGAAACAAACATATATTCATGACCTGCTAGATGTACACACGGACAATGCATCTAGTGGAAGTCTTGCATAAGACAACTTTGCTAGGTCAATAATATTTTTATTTATTAAAACACAAAAGCAAAGGAAAAATAACATTCACAGCTATAAAAACTAATCTAATAATAAACCTTCAGTAGAAGCGAAAGTTCCATGAATGCTGGCTGCATTGTCACGTTGAATGGCAATGCTAATTTTCTGACCACAATAAGAGTCAGCATTCTGGTCACTTGTCACTTACAACTTGCATTGATACCCTGGCGCCGTTCCATCTCTTAGAAACATCAGTAAAGGCTGGTGGTGCCGCCTTAAAAAGCAGAATTTATAAAGCGGCGCAAATATGAAAACCTTGTTTGCAGTAGGAACTTTGGGGACATGGGGACTTTAAATATATATATATATATATATAGAAATATCTAAACGTCTGGTGGATTTCAACAATTAGATTATTTGAAATTACTAAAATATGAACTGAGCTCACCATTTGATTTAAGCCGCGTTTCCGACTTTATTCAAAAACTTTGAAACTCGAATTAAGCTAAGATTTTTTGAAGAACTTAAGATATGACGTTATAAATCGATTGTTGCATTTAAAAATTTGAGATTTTTTAACGGACTTTGCGTAATTAGTTTTTTTTTATCCTACACAGCTAATCATTTGACCACAAGTTCGCACGACCACGGATGTCAGCGATACTATAGCCCTAGATGGAGCATGCTAGTCTGAAATACACTGGCTATCAAAGAAGGCTACCTGAACACACTAATAGGTGCTTGGCGACAGATTTTACAACTCGAGGGTGGTAGATAGCCAGGCATTAAAATTAAATTATTATTATTATTATTAAATTAGTAGCGCAAAGTCTTCGCATCTCGAATTTTCATACTACTGAAAGGGTCATCCTAAGTAGATTTGCGATATTTTTTTCTCTACATATATAATACTTCCGAATGCTTTATTTACAAGCGTAATTTTACTTCCACCCATCCCAGAATGTTTTTATAAATATCGTAATTTTTGGAAACGCCTAGGGATATAAAAAAAACTTCATAAACCCCGTGCCCGGTGCAAAACAGCCAGGGTTGTCAGTAACAAGAATTGCGAGTGACGTAATCCCGCTCGCTAGGGCTGGGCCTTCGGGTAAAAACGTGTTAGTATATTGTTACTGCTAATAGACGGGTCAGACACAGTGGAGCGATGATAGTGGGGAAAGTTGTCTTCTTTCTTTGGAAACATGCATAACATGGTGGAAGAGCGTTTTCTACCGCTCACTTGGCTAAAAACCACCACCCTGAAGTTGAAAATCTATCGCCAAGCAACTAACGGTGTGTTCCAGCAACCTTCTTTGAGAGCCAGTGTATTCTAGACTAGGCATGCTCCATCTAGGGCTACAGTATCGCTGACAAATTGTAGCAGAGCAGAGCAGAGCAGAATAAATTAGAAAACTCATTATTGTATGCACATATAAATCATATATTACACAATAAACTTAATAAAACTTATGATTACGATCATAGTGTAAGGTATTTTACTAGACGAGCCCTTTTATTTGATACCAAACATGTGATTCGCCATTTTGTCTCAATGTCAGAGACAGAGACACACACACACCCTAACACGTCAAATTTATAAAACCTTCGTGCAAAAATGAAGAAAAATGTTTAAACAGAAAATAAAGTTAATTACACAGTTTATAATCAGACTAAAGTTACAAATTACTGCGTCTTGTCACTAACCGGCCCTAACTCAACATAATGCTAGTTGAAACAACCGCCGTTTATCTTCCGTTGGAACCGAGTGGTGACGTCATGTCAAAAGACCTCTCGTGCCCAGCATTTGAAAGCTATAGGTGTTAAAAACAGTAGTGCCTAAAACGGGTGCAAATACTTTTTAGGAAAGAAAATGGTAACAAATTCAAAAATCACTCTTTTGGTTCTTAATCTTTGCCCTACAACCACATAAACAGGTCGGAAAAATACTTATTCTAATATTTTGTCCCAAACCAACAAATCTTGGCCTCCTGCGTCCGTTTCAACTGTGTCAGGGTTGCCTCGTTAGAGAAAGCTCTGTGTATAGTTGGCACCTGAGGCCCGTGACATTATAGTGAGAAAACCCTTTGTACTTATACGAATATGTATACAGCTTTCTATAAACAGACGCACTCTTTACAAATAACTAGATTTTACCCTCGGTTTCGCCCGTGTTATGTTTGTTATAAACCGCCTATGACACTCTCCAGATCTCAAGCTATATCTGTGCAAAAAATTAAATCGATTTGTCACTTTTTAAAAAGAAGAAGGACAAACAAGCAACACGCTGCCTTCCGGTGATGGGTGCATCTACTTATAATCCATTTAGGATTATATGTAGATCCATAATAAGCAGAAGAGAGACACAGAGAGAAAAGTAGTCCATAGACAGTTGAAATTTTCCCAGATGTATTTCTGTTGCCCCCATAACGACAAATACTAAAAACAAGATAAATTATATTGAATGGGGTATCCCATACAACAAACGTAATCTTTGCAGTTTTGTGCCCAATATTAATATCGACAACAGGTAGAAATTGGAACTTATGTTATACTTATGTGATAATGGTATTGAACTCTTAGTACGCGAGTCCGCTTCGCTCTTGGCCGAATTTTATTCTTAATAAAGACACTTCCCCGGTAGTAAGTTGATTGATTATTACTAACAAACACATCTTTGCATTTATCATAGATATAGGGAACGTCATGACTTATGAGATTAGAGTCACGAGATTATTCAGAAAGCCCCAGATTTAGTCTCGTGAAAAGCTGGAGCCTGACTAGATTTATGACGTAGGTTACCAGTTTTTTTTCCACATTTGCATACCTAATTTTTAAACGTTTGTTGAAGCGGTGTTACTAGGTCGTGTTTTGTTTGGTGTGTGATTTTAATTTCTCGCTGATCGGATAGTATAGTTTTTTTTTTGATGTTTAATTTAGAGATGTGAATTTTTTTGTTATTTTAGGAATTAATAAATTTTGTGTTAGGTGTTCCTATATTATTTTACAAAAAAAAATGCCCTAAAACAGTAGAAAAAAATTAATAAATTCATCAGAATTGAGAACTTTATTTATCCTTTTTGGACATCAGTAAAATTTTTGTTAAAGCATCCAAGTATGCGATCTTTGAGCTCAGAAATAGCCGTTTCAGGTTTAATGACGGGTACGAGAGGCTCACTGACGTATAAAACATTTAACTAATCGGAGGTCAGCCGTATTGTCTCTTAAAGCTAATGGGCCGAAGGACAAGAGTGATTTTTTATACGATGGATGAAACACGCGGTTAGATCACTATAAAAGCATTATTTTGAGTAACGCGCAGTTTGATGGGTAGGAAATTAGGCATGTCTCTGGTAATATCATTTTTAAGCTTTTAGAGTACTTCTATAGAGTTTTGTTCTAATTTGTAGTGGTATTATAGGAAAATTATGTTTGCAGTTAGTGTACTAAGCTAAAAAAAGGTCAATATACTCATCATAATGTACAACTTTATCTATGGCACCACATCTGAACTCGAAAAATAAAGGTGAGCTCCTTCAGGCTTAGTACACCTCTGACTCATAACATTTTACAGAAAATAAAACAAGTAAAATTACATATTTTAATAACCCCTGTCATCTCTATTTTGTATTGGCGGTCATCTCGGATTTGAAACATATAGTACTCTACGAGTACTAGTCAAGTCCTTTTTTTTAATACCCATATTGAAGGAGTTGTGAAAAAAAAATTGGTCATTTAGTGGCAACGGCCATCTTGGGCCGATTTTCATCAAACATAGCTAAAAACACCCACGACTTTGAAACCAAAAAAAAAACATTTTACCCGTTGGGGAACTACGATGGCACAGACAAACACATATTTAGCGTCGGGGGTAATACGCATGTTAATCTACGTGACGTCGATTTCTTCTCTTTAGTCGTAGAGTGACCTTGAAGACGTCGATGTCATTGTGTCAAGGCTGAGCATTGTTCCGCTTCCGCCTGCCAGCTTTGGCTACCCATTAACATAAGCTTTTAGACACATTTACTTTAGGTATCTGCTGATATAATATGTAGATGTATGTAAAATTTGAAATTGGAATCCCTAACCAAAGAAGAGATATTTGAGATCAAAGTGGCCAGTACGACAAAACGCCAATTTCATATGTAAGGACCTAATATTTAGTACATGTAATAAGTGTGACAACACTTAACGCTGTCAGTCTACCCTTCACATTGAACTCATTGAAGAACAAAATTGAGCAAAATTAAGAAAAATACATAGCGTTCTCCATATTTGATCGATCACGAGACCAATTTTTGTATGAAGAACCATTTTTTTTTTAATTTTCATCAATTTGACGATGCGGCCTAGGATGTGCCGCGCTTACCTAAATGAAACCGATTCACTCGCGAATTGAAGAGACCAAGATTATAGCTATCGAGAAATAGAGAACTTGACAAAGAATTCCACAACCTGGCAGTCCGCACAATAAAAGTTAGCGCAAAGCGTTTTGTGCGAGTCCGTGGAACCTCTACCATGTACCGGTGACGCCTTGCAGTATCTCTATTTGTCCGATTGTAAAATGGAGAAATAAATTAGGATTTAAGGGATAAGTTGCTATAAAAACTCGGAGTAGGTCACCATTATTGAAGCCATGGAAATGCACCTGGTTGCCTCCGTACCCCGATATAAGTACATCTGGAGTCGCCGAGCTAACACACCTGGGAGCGGACACACTATGAAACCTCTACGTGACCTGGAAGTTGGAACTCTGAGAATTATGAACAAGACATTTTAACTTTCTTTTTCAATGTAAAAATATAAAAACCATTTTAAACCAACATATAAAAGAGGTTCTGTAAACTTCACTGTGTGTTGGAATTCTTTTTTTATGTAGGTATGCTTCTTGACCCATATGGATTTTTGTTTGTAAGAGTATGTACTTCCTATTTAAACTTTATCAATTCGGTGTAGTATTCAGTTTGCAAATCATGATAATTACCTATAACAATAGTAAACTATTGTATTTATTGTAACAAAGTATTCATTTCGGCTTAATTCGGCAGAATTGAATGCTTTGTCATTTTTATAAAGGATTTTCACTTGTAGCATCGATTATAAAAGTTTTTTGGGCTTAAATACTGAAGGTGAAGCAGTGTCAATCAAACCAAACGAAATAGTTCGGCAAAGATGTCATTCTATCACGTGAAGTAAACGACAAAAGGAGTGAAACAAGTAAAAATCCTGCGAATGATGATGATGATGACATGCTTGTATCCATAACTTTGAATTTGCTTTTAATACAAACGCATTACCTTATAAAGTCATTAACCGTGAGAAATCAAACAGACGAGCTAAATTTCGTAACACACAAGCACACTCAAAATTAATCACCTGCATGCAAACGACTGTTTGCTAACTTGACCGCACAGCATTTGATAACCACCATACCTACTATCACCCTTATTGTCAATGCAATAAGATTTAAAACCGTACCTCGAGAAGGCTAATCGTAAAATACTATGCCTGCATTTGTGTCGAGCAATTGACACCTCTCGAAGCACATGAGATTTGGCCACGCAAGATACCACGATAAACTTTACCGTTGAAAAACTTAACCTGATCTTTATTATTGATACGTAGAGTCTAATTTTGTTTAGTTTATTGTTCAATAGTAGTAATTAAATGTGTGATGGTTGAATTCAACTTTGACAAGTTAAGTCTTAGCTTGATACATTGTGAGATGGCGTTCATGGTGCCATAAGAGCGTTTGACCTAGTTATGTGGAATTCCTTTGGGAAATTTTGGTGCTTAAAGTAGTAAAGCTGTAGTTTCGCTTCACTAATTTCATAGACTGGTCTCCGGGGGCTGAGGCTGTATAATTTCTGAATGGCAGTGTATGTTTTATGAGTAGCCCTTGACTTGAAAACTATGGTAAAGTGGGCTAGGAGATGGTATAGAAACGACTTATACTTATGAAATTTTCAATATTAGCTGTGCCCCGCGGTTTTGCTTATGGTGGATATTTTATCAACCCATGGGAACGCTTCATTATTTTATTCTGTTGCTAAATCCGACCAAAACAAAATAAATAGTTTTTGGTAGTAAACATCAGCTGGCTAGTTACAATCCGTCCATTAATGTTACACTGCTGGGTGAACCCATCGAACGAGTCCATAAAGCGCGCAACTTGGGTCTGTATATGGGTAGCGAGTTACGGTACAAAAACACATGGCTAATTGTATTAAAACTTGTTTCTATAAATTAAAAGTGTTGTATAAGCTTAGACCCTTCTTGAAAGAAAGTCTGCGTATTCAGCTTGTAGAATCATTCGTTTTATCTAGGCTTAATTATATGGACACGGTGTATGGGCCAAGACTACTCAAAGACTTGTACAAAGTGTTCAGAACGCTTGTGCCAGGATTTGTTTCGATATCCCGTGGAGGTCATACGTGACCCTATTCCTAAACAAGAATGTGTGGTTAAAAATGATGCACCGCCGTAAATTCCATCTGGCATGTCTTCTGTTCGGGATCATTAAATACCAAACTCCGTCGTATCTCAGCAATAAATTGAAGTGGTTGACATGACGGAATCCTTTACTCTCCCGTAAACCTGCGATGCAGCTAGCAATGGATCGACACAACTCTGCCGCCTTCAGAGGTAGTTTCCGCTATGCTGCATCGAAATGTTGGAACAATATTCCGCCACCAATAAGGAAACTGCGTTGTCTGAACAGTTTTAGGAATAAGCTAAAAATATTCATTTATGCTTATCAGCGGGGAGAGGAACAGCTGATCCAACACACAAATGCAATTTAAATTATATCTAATTTGTTGATAATATTGTATGCGTTTTATATACGAGTATTCGTTATTGTGTGTTAATGTTACATGTTATCCAAACAAAATCTTTTGTGTAAATTTTTAGATTATTATTTTATTTGTTAATTTGCTTTGAAACTTTTATGATATATATGTATGATGTTTTAAAAAGAGTCTAAACTTTATATGGTTTCGTTTTATACTTAATAATGAGGAGGTCACTTGCCGGCTCCAGCGGAAGACCAGCGCTGGTTGTTATAACCAGTATTTTGCTGAGTTGGGGTCGGGTTGTGATAAATATTTCATTACTTTTAATTTATCATTATATATAGTTTGGTTGTAATAATATGTGTAATGTTGTAATTATCGAAAATAAACTATTAATTCAAAAAAAATAATTAATTAATTAATTATTCCGGGATAGAACGTAGTCGTAGCCCATATGTTTTAAAACATTGTATAAATATGTCTCCTTGACAAAGGTTTTGTTTAATTTTCGGCCAGGACGATGTACGTCTACCAAAATATGCCTAAAGATGTGGTTAATATTGTGTTTTAATGAAAAATGTGTCAGTCGCCTCCTTCATTGTGCACAAAAATATCTAAATTGTGTAAATTGTCTTGGACTTATGGCATACCTGGAAGATTTACGTATCCTAGATTGACTCCAATGACTCGCATTGGTCTAAGAATGTAACAAATGTCAAAATTTGGAAATATTTTGATATGAAATAATTTATGTACCTACACGGCGATAAGTTACGGTATTTCGAATTTGACTGATAGATTATAGAGTCTCTAACGTATCTATGGTGTCATGTATATATGTCACTGTCCTAGCCGGATGTCCATACATTTCGAGTGACTTTAAAAAAGGAGGTTGATTTCGTTGGAATCTTTTCAACGATGATCCCCAAATTTTTCAAAGGCTTAACCTATCTGATTTTTTATTACTTGAAAAAGTTTACTTCATAGCTGTTGGTGATATAATTTTTATTTTCTCAAAATAAAACATTGCCTACTGAATCAACGTCTGTTTTTTACTATTTCGCAAGTATTCCTTGTGTCTTATGTAACAAGACGATGTCCATTTGATAAAACAAGACAAAGACTTAGAAAGTTAAGACATTTAATAATAATAACACTGTAAAAGACTAAGTTTTAATTGTCGAGATAACAAAGCCGTAAGGGCAAAACGGGGCAAAGTCGCTTGAGAGGGCCATTTACCGTCGTACTTATTCGTCAATTTTGATAATTCTTGGTATTGTTGTAATTGGTCACCAACAAGCAAACAACTTTAAATTTTTACAACCTTCTACTTCGATTCACGAAACGCATATATACATTTTTTCCATGCTACTAAACTACTGAACATATTTCAATAAGTTTATAAAGTAGAGGTGATGAGAAAAGAAAATATAACGAATTAAAAAATAAAAGAATTTCCAAATTAGTCTAAGCGTCTTTGAAACAAGTGACTTCTAAAAACCCGACTGCAAGAACTTTAAACAAACGTATCTTAACAAGTTAAATCGCGAGATGCAGCTAGTAAAACCTATGATCATCTGCAGGTGAAGACAAATCTATTGACACCACTCACATAAAAATACGTCAAGCCGTTTAGGCTCTAGGACGTGCCAAAGAAATATACATACATCTTTCGCAGTCAGGAAAAATGGCCTACATACAAAAAACTGACGTTTCCTCTCTTTCTCTTCTGCTTATTCTTTGAAGTAGATTACTTAGCGTAGTCAGTAGAACATTTCCTTTCCTATATTCAACTTAGCCATCCATAAGTTGTTATTCGAACTGGATTTAATCGGTGGGAAAACGGCAATTTTGAACAAAAAAGGGGAAAAAAAAGTGGAAAATTGTAGTTTGTGAATAAAAAACAAGTGTGGGTCTCGTGCGTACAAACTGGGTGACCTGAATTTTTATCTGAACCGGGTTCGAGAGAGAATTTAGTTTATTTTGCACAAATGTCAATGCTGCTCACCGTTTTAGTAGTGACATTTTAACAGAGATATACTAGCAGATCTGTATACCAAGATAATTTTGCTAAAATGTATGAAAGTAAATATAAAAATTGCGAATTTTTTTTTTACATTTTTAGAACTCTTAGTTAACCCTCGACGCAATAACAACGAGTTTTTTAAGTTTCATGTTTCTGTGTGTATGTATGTGTGTCTGTCTGTGGCATCGCAGCTCCTGAATAGGTCAACCCATTTTGATATACAATATTTATATATTTTCAAACATTTTCTCTCTAAATATCAATACTTCAACGAAAACACATATACATATATTTAACTGCACATTAAATAATTATTACTGGAAAATACCGAAACCTTACAAAGTTCTAACTAGGAAACAGTGGTGTTTAATTCACCGGCTATCTAGATATCGCTCGTATTTTCCGATATAATTCGGAAATATTTCCCGGTTTTTTCCCGGTCCCGGCGTGGGATCGTAAAAACCGGGATCATCCCGCGGACGTCGATGCTCCGCGCCGATATGAGAGATTCGCTACGGCTTTTGGACGGTGGTACATGATGTAAGCTTTTAATATTTTTGCTGCTGATTTAATTTACTACTCGGCTTGATGTTTCAGTCGGCTGGGATCAATCGGCTTTGTATTGGTTAGAATTTGATATTAGATTTAATAAAATCAAATAAGAGAAAATTATTATTTCCGTATACGAGTTCATATAATTACGTCGCAAAACTTTTAGAGTAGTTTACACGAAAATACTTACAGCTATCGGGAAACCGAAGCGTTTCGTACAAGTCCATCGAGCTATTACCAAGTACGTACCGATGGTGTCTTGCAATACCTTACTAGTTCGATTGAAGAATGTTTAAATAATAGTGTTTTACATAGACTGACGGTCTCACCACAAAAGATATCTTTAAACATAGATTAGACTATTATTATGCTAATGCTAAGAAATGTCAGATATTTAAGCACGCTTAACGACCACCGTGGTCTGGTTGCTAGCATGCTTGCTTCGAGATCTGACGGTCCGGACCCGGGTTTAAATCCAGGCAGGTGTTCGAACGATTAGTTTGAACATCTGTCTTCGAGTCTGGGTGTGATTGTGCGTTTGTTTGTGAATGTTGAATGTCATCCCCTATACAGGAGAAATCCTAGTGGGGAGCTATGACTGTGAAACGCTATAAGTGTGATACTTTTCAAAATGTATACAAATATATATATAAAGAACAAAATTCTTGAGATCGAATATCAAAATTGGTTGTCAGACACTGGTTAAACAAGGTTTTATGGTTGCCTAAACTTAAACGTGGCGGGTGTCTCTAAACAAGTGATAATCAAGAATTTGTATTAGGAATGAAGCTAAACATTTCCTCAATAGGCATGTCCAAAATATATACGACAATAACGTAAGACGGTTAATGTTTTTAGAATGTCGCTGGTCTCCCATCACATACACCTAATCCCAATCGCCGATCCGTGTAATATTTCAAAATTTTTAAAGTTCAGCGCTCGATTCGACGCTAGCACTAACCTATACCAACTTACACACCTACATACGTAAGACGTTGATTGAAACTCATATATTTTACATTTAATATCGCAGCTTGTGTATCCAGCCTGTAAATTGAACAGCTTCAAGATTTATAGCTTAAGAAAATTGTTCGTGATCGAAAAGTTTTGAAAGAGCGCACACACAATAGGTTTTAATAATGTAATGTGCTTGAAAATTTATTTCAGCACGTAAGAAGTGTACAATACAGAACGGCACAATAGTGCTTATAATAATGAGATTGCATAGCTGAAATACATTTCATTAATCTTTTAGATACTCAAAGTTGGTTCAAACTAATAGTAAAACACTTTGACCTTGTGAACAAGTTGTGTTCATGATTTTATTTATCTGGTAAATATCTCGATTGATTTTAGTTAAATTTTATTGCTGTTATTATTATTAATAATAATATGGGACAACATCCACACAAAGTTCTTCAGGTCCCAAACTAGACAAAGCCTATGCTATGGAAACCTGATGATTGATGTACATACTTATATATATAAATACATACTTATATATACATAATAATGAACTCTCAGACACAGGTCAAACAGGCATGTTCATGCACACAAATGTTTGACCTGTCCGGGATCGAATCCGGGGTCAGCGGAGCAGAAGGCAGGTTTGCTACAAACTGGGTCAACCGGCCAGTCAAAACATTCATTTTTACACGTTAATTTAAGTGCGTAGAATTCACGCGCAATGATATTACTTAGGCCAATGTAAAATATTTTATCGGGTCATGGCGCAAATCGCGAAAGTTTTGCATTATCAGAAAAGCGTATTGCGTTAACTTAACTTTTAATCACGCGTTTTCAGCAAGGAATCTCGTTGTTGTTTAGAAAACATGTGGTAAGAAGGGACTTAAAAAAAGCCGACTGTTAAATCTTTAAACCTGACACTGTGTGTCATCCATAAGTTTTTTTTTTTATCTACCCAGTTTCACTCTCACGTCTAAGAAGAATCTATTGACACAACTTACATAAAAATATGACAAGCCGTTTAGGCATAGGTACATACATACACTCGAAAACATACCTTCCTTCTTTCCCAGTCAGTTAATTAGAACCCAGATTGCTTATAATATATAGTAAGAACAACATAAAATAATAATTCCAGATTTGACATCTAAAATATATTGTCGAAAAATAAAAGTCCAAAAAAAATCTCGTAAAATAAAATCAAACATCGCGGAAACAGCGGAGGCTAGTACAAAACTACGAAGCAAAAATTTTGTTTATTATTCAAGTCTTGTGTAACAAAAACATCTCTTCAAGCCCAATTGCACCAAAGTCCGAACTCATTCACTGTATAATCCGATTTTTCTTCGCGGGAAATACCGTAAATAATTCGTTTACACCAACAATAGCAATATTACCCATCGGCCCGGCAAATTAGCTGACAAGGTGTCCACAGGTGTCTTCGGCGGGAATTAGTTTCCCGGGGATTAGTTTTCCTGAGGTGTTCCGGAGAATTACATTTACCGGGTTTTCCGCAACAATAGGGTAGTGTGTTGGTAGGTAATTAGCGCAATCTTTTGCTGTAATTCAATTTTGGGAATTAGATTGAGTTTGTTTTGGTAGATGAGAAAGATGTCGCTGGTTGTGAAGATTTTAGCGTCATAAAGCAGTAGAATGTAATTTTGTAGAAGTTTAAGCTAAATTAAAATTACTTATTACCCTAAGGCTAGATTGTAATGTTGTTATGGGGTACTTAAAGGATACCCTTAATCAATGGAAAAAATATAAATAAATAAAGCAATAGGACGGTGAACAATGGATTTTTCGAACGCAAACGTTTTTTGTGACGAACTTTGCCCTTATAAACGTCATATTTTATTTAAACTTTTGCATGTCATAATTATATATATATATATATATTTTTATTTAAAAGTGAATGCCAGATATTTTTACCAAATGTTACTGTAACCAAATAGAGGAGACCCATATTCAGCGGTGCTTAGTAAAATTTGAGGATGATGATGTTTTTTTATTGACGAGTAAATTTATATATAATTTATAGAAATTTGTATTTATATTATAGGTAAAGTCAAAAAACTCAACCTACCTTCGCGGTTGACACTTAATAGCCATTATTTGGATTCGCAACTACTCTCGAATTATCACGAAATCGATTTGAACATCGCGACCGCACTTCAAAACGATTTCATATTTCATTAATTCCTAGTAGACGCACTAAGGTCTGTTCTGGAAGGGGTTCTTAAAATTTTTAGGTGCAAAGCTTTGAAAGTTTGCTTCACAGATTGTGAAATCATAGAATTTCTTTAGCTAAAATAAACATAACTCATTGAGCTGCTTCTATGCACGGGGCGGACAAAATTAATGTATTTGTCAATATTAGAAGCATTTTTATCGCTTAAGCAACATCCAAAGCGCATCAAACTTCTAATCAAGCAGTTGATTTAGATCTTCTGCTCGAAACAGCCACACATCATCCGTCTCTCTGTTAGAACGTCATGTTGCGGTGATTTCATGATGTAATTTTTATTAAGAGTAGAAGGAATTAATAGTAACCCGCGACGCTTTATATACATTAAAACAATCCAAAAACTCGACAATAATTTAAAATAAATTATTGCTGAGTTCGAACCTTACATTCCAAATAACTAAAAACTATGCATTGAGACGTAAGAGTACATTTCGTACATAATTCTGTATTTAATACTAGACAGAAAGAAACTATATATATAAAAGTAATTTAGATTATGATTGGATGAGTGGATGACTTATTAAGTTTATGAAAAACATATGATAATGAACTGAATAAGATAAAAACAATGTACGCAAAAACGTATAGGATACCACATTGCTAGGCACAGTGTAGCCCAGGACAGGGCCAAAAGGCGTGCCTTGGGCTTGTACAGTTCTGCATGAGAGTAAACTCATAATCAACAACCTTCGTGAGTGACAGTCAATCCCATCTAAGAAAATCAAGTCAAGTTAAGGAACCCCTTAGATTTTCACTTAATACGCCCCCGCATTCGTATATCAGGCGGTATCGGCGCTGTCTCATAATGAGTTTTAATTAAAAGTGAATATTACTGGTTATTAACGAGTAAAGTATCCACTTGTGTCGTTCGATGCGCTTTTAATGTATACGTGACAATTTTATTGTGTTACCAGTTAATACGATTTGGTTTTCATTGAATTTTAATTTTAATAAGTCATCGGAAGCAAAGTTCTATAGCATAAACCATTAAGTTTTTGGATTATTGCATAAGACATTTTGTGAATTTATGGAAGAAAAATCTACCACACAAAAATGACGAATTATGTCAGTGAATAAATTATTTTTATTAATTTATTTAAAAACATACAAAGTAGGTACACTGACATGACAGAAAAAGTAGAAAAAATATAAATCTGTATTTTAATTTTAGATGTAACTTACTACAAAGAAAAAAATGTTAGCCACTAGAACACGGTGGTCGTTAAAAACACACTATGGCGCACAAAATGTTCAATAATCTGCGGAATCAATAAGAAGGAGCAAGTTAGGAAGTGCGGGATAAAACTCTGATCAGTCTAAGCTGATCAGAGTTTTATCCCGGGCGGGGCAACTAACAGCCAATTTAAGTTTTTCCACGGAAATACTCGTACTCAGAGCAGTGGTTCACTTTATTGAGCTGTTGTTCAACTGAATTTGATGACATTGGAGTTCTAAATCATATGAAGATCACAAATATTGTTAATAAGTAAATGAAAAAATATCTCATCATACTGTAAAACATTTTAATAGCAAACTATGCAAAGATTTACTACTATCCCACCTGATAGTAAGTGAATATGCAATCGAAGATGTAACACGTTTCCCTTGTGAATAACTGTAATTAAACTAACTTAGAATAACTTTCGGGCACGTGCGTTTAATATTTTCTTTCACTTATTTTTTTTTTTTTTTTTTATTCTTATTATTTTTCTCACATAATGTGAGCATTTGAATCATTTAAACTTAAAATGTAAAATGCATAAGGCTGCCGTGTAAGTAGTACTATCGATAAAACATATCACAAGTTTCAAATTGTTGTATGGCTATAATCTTGCATGTTTTTTTTCTGGGCTATTTAATTATGACATGATATTTTTGTCAGGCAGTTACGACACAGACGTTCATTGCATTTCAAAATTAATATCTAAACCGGGGAAAAGCTATCCGGCAAGATATGGGCAACTTTAGTTCAGTTTGGTGGCCATAACAGTACCTTTTTTTTAACCTACACTGTCCCACTGCTGGGCAAAGGTCACCCACATATCCTTCCATACTTCACGATCCTGGGGCACTCCCACCAGGGACTGTTATCGATAAAAATTTAAAATATCTATACGTCTATAAAATATCGATACATATATATATATCAGTAAAATGGTATCGTTAATTTTATCGATACTCCATACCGATATGCCGCGAACGCACGGCATTGCCAGATATCTCGGCTAAGCCCAAAGTGTCAACGTCATACACTATACCACCGCGCGCAGCAGCCGCGGGGCCCACGGCAATAGCGCCCCACTCTGCGCGGTGGCGGAGGTAAGCGGGCGGAAGGAGTTTATTAATAATATACCGGAATTTATTTATCGATACCAATTAAATAAAGACACATTAAAGTATGTGTATGTGTTGGCGCTCTTCCTTGCGTTGAGAGAATTGGGCTTGGAAGTAAACACCGCAAAGTGCGAGTTTCATCCGTGTAGCTCAGTAGCAGCAGAATCAAGTGCAAGTTTCACATCACTAATCCCTGGACTAAGTATCGTGGATAATAATTATTTGCAGCTCCTTGGTTCGCCTATTTTCCCTGAAGCCTAAAAGGATAGTCTTGACTAAAAGTGCAGACCCTGACATCACTGGCTGAACACTTCCGTCATTTTCCGGCACATGTGTCCTTAACACTTTTGAGGCCCTATTTCGGGATGCCCAAGCTAACATATGACATACGGACTGCACCGACTTGGAAACTCCCTGAGGAGGTACTCAATTTTGATAATACTCTCAGAAGTATTGTAGAGGAATTGTTGAATATCAGCCTTAGTGAAGCGCAGTGGTGTCAGGCTAGCCTGCTAATTCGATTTGGTGGTTTGGGAGTGCGCCGTTTCCTGGCCTCTTCATATGGCGTTGCGGGCTTGGTCGAACGGTTGGTACGACACCAACCGTTTTACAAATTTGGGTGAAGATACGAGCATTCCTTTTGTCAAGGAAGCTCATAACGTGTGGACTCGGTTATACCCGAATACTGATCTGCCCATAAAGCCTGTACAAAGAGGTTGGGACGAGCTGGCTGGAGCCATACTCACTCATCTGCGCAGCAGTGCCTTGGGGGTCGAATTGGCACGTCTCGACGCCGTTTCTAAACCAAAGTCGAGCGCCTGATGGACGACGTCTCTGTTAGAGTGGCTGCGGGACTCCGACTTGGCTGTGCTGTTTGCGAACCCCACACGTGCGTTTTTTGCGAGACAAAAGGCTAGGTGTGTGGGTCGAAGACCACGGCACATATTAATGAGCTTGTCCGGGAAGCTCTCGTTACGGCTGGGATTCCATGCGTTTTGGAGCCCCTCGGCCTGACGCGGCTGGATGGCAAACGCCCGGATGGACTCACTCTCGTTCCGTGGCAGAAAGGCCGATGTCACATATGGGATGCCACTTGTGTTAGTACTTTTTCATCCTGTCATCTTTCTGGCACCTAAAGAACGGCGGTTGCAGGAGCAAAATCAGCCGCGTTGAGTAAACACAACAGGTATTTTGCTCTTGAAACGAGCTATGAGTTCAACTCTTTTGCTGTTGAGACAGCAGGTCCGTGGGACTCTAAAGCGAAAAAGTTTGTTGCGGATCTGGGACATCGTTTGGGGATCTGTGGGCGTGACCTCCGTTCCGGTAAATTTTTAGCCCAACATATCTCGTTGGCCATTCAGAGGGGGAACGCTAGCCTGATGGGTACGTTTGGGCATGGGGACTCTTTAATGTTAACGTGACCTTATATGGGTCAAAATAATTTGTGACTAGCATTTTGTAAGAAAAGCTGAGAAATAATAAATATATTTTTATCATTAAAGTAAAGATATTAATGTATTAAAATAATATATCAGTATTCATACCGATAAAGAGATTATACCCCATTATTATTATCAGTATTTTGATATCGATGCCAAAATTACATCGATATTACAGTACCTGCCTCCCGCCAGTCCAGTTTTTAACAGTACCTATAAAAAAACACATTTATTAACAGAATGAAAATCCAATGAAGATCCTATTTAATTAAATACATCATTTTCAATACAAAAGAAACTTTAGAAGGCCTTTGGCAGGTTATTTATTAGTGTCAAAGGCTATTAAATTTTTTATATGTATTAGTATATATTTCTGCAAGCAGTAGTAATCAATGAATTAATACAATTAGATAGAGATAGAAAGAAGTTTCTAGAATGCCACGTTTGCAATAGGTACTTACGTTAATCTACTCTCAAGTATTCTCTACGTTTCTCAAATATCTATCTCGTTAGGTGCTCGGAAAAACGTCTTCGGGATCCAATCGAAACTTCCTCAATTTAGCAGCCGAGGCAATCACATATGCAAGTACAGTCGGGAACAAAAGTTTATTACAATTTCTGCAAACTACAAAACAAGTGAAAATTGCTGTATGAACTTTACATATTTATTATATAGTACTTAACAAAGTGTGTTGTCGACAGATTTTTACTAACTGCAGATAAAGATTTAGCGCATTATCACGATGGCAAACGCAAGTAATTAAAATGTAAAAATAGTAAAATACTGCCACACAATCTTTGTAACGCTGATAGATATTATTTCACATCGAGGTTAACAATCATGAGGACAATATTAATAAGAGAAAAAAACAAAAATAACACGGCATCCTAATAGTCTGTCATCTGGACGTATAATTATGAAGGCTCCGAGTTTAAATTCGGTTATTTTAGTTCGCTCTCTTATAAGGTTTCTTGGTATTGTTAGTCTTAGTGTGGTGTAACATTTGCAAGAATTAGTTTCAGTGCAGTGCTTTGAATTTTAAGCTCCAAAACCTAATAAATTAATAAATACTGTAAATAGTAGTGTCAAAAAAGAAAAAAATACAATGAAAATTATTAGAACTAATCATTTTCTCTTCGTCAGTACCGCGGAGCGAGAATGAAAAGCAAACTGCGGTGGCCCCCGTGGTCCCCTATTGCAGACGACTCGTTAAAATATTCATTTATTCGATCAATGCAGCTACCATACGCCACGCCACGCTACGTCACGCCACATCGTATGGACGGCAGACGTGATGATTAACGAGTAAAGTATCCACTTGTGTCGTTCGATGCGCTTTTAATGTATACGTGACAATTTTATTGTGTTACCAGTTAATACGATTTGGTTTTCATTGAATTTTAATTTTAATAAGTCATCGGAAGCAAAGTTCTATAGCATAAACCATTAAGTTTTTGGATTATTGCATAAGACATTTTGTGAATTTATGGAAGAAAAATCTACCACACAAAAATGACGAATTATGTCAGTGAATAAATTATTTTTATTAATTTATTTAAAAACATACAAAGTAGGTACACTGACATGACAGAAAAAGTAGAAAAAATATAAATCTGTATTTTAATTTTAGATGTAACTTACTACAAAGAAAAAAATGTTAGCCACTAGAACACGGTGGTCGTTAAAAACACACTATGGCGCACAAAATGTTCAATAATCTGCGGAATCAATAAGAAGGAGCAAGTTAGGAAGTGCGGGATAAAACTCTGATCAGTCTAAGCTGATCAGAGTTTTATCCCGGGCGGGGCAACTAACAGCCAATTTAAGTTTTTCCACGGAAATACTCGTACTCAGAGCAGTGGTTCACTTTATTGAGCTGTTGTTCAACTGAATTTGATGACATTGGAGTTCTAAATCATATGAAGATCACAAATATTGTTAATAAGTAAATGAAAAAATATCTCATCATACTGTAAAACATTTTAATAGCAAACTATGCAAAGATTTACTACTATCCCACCTGATAGTAAGTGAATATGCAATCGAAGATGTAACACGTTTCCCTTGTGAATAACTGTAATTAAACTAACTTAGAATAACTTTCGGGCACGTGCGTTTAATATTTTCTTTCACTTATTTTTTTTTTTTTTTTTTTATTCTTATTATTTTTCTCACATAATGTGAGCATTTGAATCATTTAAACTTAAAATGTAAAATGCATAAGGCTGCCGTGTAAGTAGTACTATCGATAAAACATATCACAAGTTTCAAATTGTTGTATGGCTATAATCTTGCATGTTTTTTTTCTGGGCTATTTAATTATGACATGATATTTTTGTCAGGCAGTTACGACACAGACGTTCATTGCATTTCAAAATTAATATCTAAACCGGGGAAAAGCTATCCGGCAAGATATGGGCAACTTTAGTTCAGTTTGGTGGCCATAACAGTACCTTTTTTTTAACCTACACTGTCCCACTGCTGGGCAAAGGTCACCCACATATCCTTCCATACTTCACGATCCTGGGGCACTCCCACCAGGGACTGTTATCGATAAAAATTTAAAATATCTATACGTCTATAAAATATCGATACATATATATATATCAGTAAAATGGTATCGTTAATTTTATCGATACTCCATACCGATATGCCGCGAACGCACGGCATTGCCAGATATCTCGGCTAAGCCCAAAGTGTCAACGTCATACACTATACCACCGCGCGCAGCAGCCGCGGGGCCCACGGCAATAGCGCCCCACTCTGCGCGGTGGCGGAGGTAAGCGGGCGGAAGGAGTTTATTAATAATATACCGGAATTTATTTATCGATACCAATTAAATAAAGACACATTAAAGTATGTGTATGTGTTGGCGCTCTTCCTTGCGTTGAGAGAATTGGGCTTGGAAGTAAACACCGCAAAGTGCGAGTTTCATCCGTGTAGCTCAGTAGCAGCAGAATCAAGTGCAAGTTTCACATCACTAATCCCTGGACTAAGTATCGTGGATAATAATTATTTGCAGCTCCTTGGTTCGCCTATTTTCCCTGAAGCCTAAAAGGATAGTCTTGACTAAAAGTGCAGACCCTGACATCACTGGCTGAACACTTCCGTCATTTTCCGGCACATGTGTCCTTAACACTTTTGAGGCCCTATTTCGGGATGCCCAAGCTAACATATGACATACGGACTGCACCGACTTGGAAACTCCCTGAGGAGGTACTCAATTTTGATAATACTCTCAGAAGTATTGTAGAGGAATTGTTGAATATCAGCCTTAGTGAAGCGCAGTGGTGTCAGGCTAGCCTGCTAATTCGATTTGGTGGTTTGGGAGTGCGCCGTTTCCTGGCCTCTTCATATGGCGTTGCGGGCTTGGTCGAACGGTTGGTACGACACCAACCGTTTTACAAATTTGGGTGAAGATACGAGCATTCCTTTTGTCAAGGAAGCTCATAACGTGTGGACTCGGTTATACCCGAATACTGATCTGCCCATAAAGCCTGTACAAAGAGGTTGGGACGAGCTGGCTGGAGCCATACTCACTCATCTGCGCAGCAGTGCCTTGGGGGTCGAATTGGCACGTCTCGACGCCGTTTCTAAACCAAAGTCGAGCGCCTGATGGACGACGTCTCTGTTAGAGTGGCTGCGGGACTCCGACTTGGCTGTGCTGTTTGCGAACCCCACACGTGCGTTTTTTGCGAGACAAAAGGCTAGGTGTGTGGGTCGAAGACCACGGCACATATTAATGAGCTTGTCCGGGAAGCTCTCGTTACGGCTGGGATTCCATGCGTTTTGGAGCCCCTCGGCCTGACGCGGCTGGATGGCAAACGCCCGGATGGACTCACTCTCGTTCCGTGGCAGAAAGGCCGATGTCACATATGGGATGCCACTTGTGTTAGTACTTTTTCATCCTGTCATCTTTCTGGCACCTAAAGAACGGCGGTTGCAGGAGCAAAATCAGCCGCGTTGAGTAAACACAACAGGTATTTTGCTCTTGAAACGAGCTATGAGTTCAACTCTTTTGCTGTTGAGACAGCAGGTCCGTGGGACTCTAAAGCGAAAAAGTTTGTTGCGGATCTGGGACATCGTTTGGGGATCTGTGGGCGTGACCTCCGTTCCGGTAAATTTTTAGCCCAACATATCTCGTTGGCCATTCAGAGGGGGAACGCTAGCCTGATGGGTACGTTTGGGCATGGGGACTCTTTAATGTTAACGTGACCTTATATGGGTCAAAATAATTTGTGACTAGCATTTTGTAAGAAAAGCTGAGAAATAATAAATATATTTTTATCATTAAAGTAAAGATATTAATGTATTAAAATAATATATCAGTATTCATACCGATAAAGAGATTATACCCCATTATTATTATCAGTATTTTGATATCGATGCCAAAATTACATCGATATTACAGTACCTGCCTCCCGCCAGTCCAGTTTTTAACAGTACCTATAAAAAAACACATTTATTAACAGAATGAAAATCCAATGAAGATCCTATTTAATTAAATACATCATTTTCAATACAAAAGAAACTTTAGAAGGCCTTTGGCAGGTTATTTATTAGTGTCAAAGGCTATTAAATTTTTTATATGTATTAGTATATATTTCTGCAAGCAGTAGTAATCAATGAATTAATACAATTAGATAGAGATAGAAAGAAGTTTCTAGAATGCCACGTTTGCAATAGGTACTTACGTTAATCTACTCTCAAGTATTCTCTACGTTTCTCAAATATCTATCTCGTTAGGTGCTCGGAAAAACGTCTTCGGGATCCAATCGAAACTTCCTCAATTTAGCAGCCGAGGCAATCACATATGCAAGTACAGTCGGGAACAAAAGTTTATTACAATTTCTGCAAACTACAAAACAAGTGAAAATTGCTGTATGAACTTTACATATTTATTATATAGTACTTAACAAAGTGTGTTGTCGACAGATTTTTACTAACTGCAGATAAAGATTTAGCGCATTATCACGATGGCAAACGCAAGTAATTAAAATGTAAAAATAGTAAAATACTGCCACACAATCTTTGTAACGCTGATAGATATTATTTCACATCGAGGTTAACAATCATGAGGACAATATTAATAAGAGAAAAAAACAAAAATAACACGGCATCCTAATAGTCTGTCATCTGGACGTATAATTATGAAGGCTCCGAGTTTAAATTCGGTTATTTTAGTTCGCTCTCTTATAAGGTTTCTTGGTATTGTTAGTCTTAGTGTGGTGTAACATTTGCAAGAATTAGTTTCAGTGCAGTGCTTTGAATTTTAAGCTCCAAAACCTAATAAATTAATAAATACTGTAAATAGTAGTGTCAAAAAAGAAAAAAATACAATGAAAATTATTAGAACTAATCATTTTCTCTTCGTCAGTACCGCGGAGCGAGAATGAAAAGCAAACTGCGGTGGCCCCCGTGGTCCCCTATTGCAGACGACTCGTTAAAATATTCATTTATTCGATCAATGCAGCTACCATACGCCACGCCACGCTACGTCACGCCACATCGTATGGACGGCAGACGTGATAATTGATTTTAAAATTAGAATAGACTTATAATAATTGAATTGAATTTTACATCATATTTGACGGGTATTGCAAATGAAATACTTTCAAATTGAAAATTCTCATAACAATAACATTATTTCCAAAGCAAAAGTTTAGGCTTTAGAAAGTTAGATTCTTCGGAAAAATTACATATTTGTAATCAAAACGTTTTCATCATTCTTTGGTTTTTGTGATTGGTGGTAGAGCTTACAGGCCGTCAGAGGACATTTATGACCTCCGTTAGCTACTCAGGCATTGTTAACCTACCCCTGATGTTTCCTTCTTTGGCGAGACTGCGTGTTTGCTATCCAAAGACAACGAAACCTACAAATTCACGTAAAATCCGTCCCTAAAGTCAGATTATACCTGAACTTGTTGATCTTATTCATATAATAATAATGCTCAGCTTTAAATGCAATTTTATGATCAGCCAATGATAGAATGACCGTTATAAATGATGGCTTACTTTAGTGATATTTTAACCCTTACCTAAGCATACAACGAGGGAGAGCTTTCGACCTACGAGTAAACACAGCCAATTTTGTCGGATTATATAAAATTTTCTGGAAGGTTGCAGTTATTTTACTGAATTTTATAATATTACCCACCTTATTTGTTTAGTGACGACTAAATACAAAGAAGCCATTTCAATTCTAGTCTTATAAGGCAAAATCGAGAAACTACAGACTAAAAGGACAATCGGACACTAATTTCATATTGAATTTTTAACTTCCCGAGACAGGAGCACCCTTGCATCCATTAAATCCTAACAAATCTATCCAGAAGTACGGATTATTCCCTCCTTCACTGTGCATTTGAGTTTCTTCGAGCTAAATCGAAAATTCCTCTCGCCTTAGACTTGATTGTATTACTAATGAAGATGTGATTCTGTTGGATTTTATGCGCAAATTGAAAAATCTTCTGAAACTTCTATATTGCTTAGTTTTGTTTCTTTTGTCTGGTACCTCTCCGACAGGTTTATTATATTCGTTTTAAGCTAATGCATAGCTTTTATCGCGGGCTTTGAACGTGGCAACCGAATCAAGAAATTCCGTAACGAATATAAACCTAACACTCGTCTATCGTCGTTTTAGTTCGGCATACTTCAGCACGGTGTTTGTGTGCGTGACAATACTACGTGACAAGACGTATGCGTATGCAATAAATAGTTTTACCGCGGCAGTCCCCGAGTGCCGTTTAAAACTACAATCCGCAACTTTCTTAAGATCATTAGATAAGCTAGCATCCATAAAGATAGACAATGTAAGAAACATAATATAGATCAATCTGCTTTCCAATCGCAGCTGCCATCTCACGACCAAAGCTTCGCCGGATTCACGAGTCATAGATCCGCTCCACCTAGCCTCGGGTGTTTTAAAGATTTATTCCTCCTGTTTGTCACCCCAATCTGTCCCCGCAAGGTGACCAAATACCTAAAGTCAAATGCAAAAAGAGCCTTAGCTCAGGCTCTTTTGAAGGAAAACATCGTGAGGAAACCATATCATAGTGGTAGGGTGTTTCCTATCGTTTGCCTGGCTAGCTACCACCCTCAAGTTGGAAAATCTGTCGCCAAGCAACTAACGTTGTGTGCCGACAGCCTTCCTTGAGAGCCAGTATATTCCAGACTAGGCATGCTCCATCTAGGGCTACAGTATCGCTGACTTCCGTGGTCGTTCGAACTTGTGGTCAAATACCTGGCTGTGTAGGATAAAAAAAAGTCTAAATAAAATAGCAATATAGTAAGGCTGAAGATGATGATGTTGATGAAACTCTCAAATGCCTAGAACCAGGAAGTAGTTGCGCAAATCGTATGGTTTTTGGTACATAATGCGGAGATGCGATGTCGTGATGCAGACGCGCGCGATATTGGCGCGACACGATCGCCTCCAGCCTCCAGACGAGCCGGCGCATTTCCATTACACCTCACGAGATAGATATATTTATAACACCGTCTGTGCTAGAAATCCTATCAATTTGTAAAAAAAACCGTTAAATAAAATTATAAATAATTAAAAGCTTTCAGGCTTGAATTTCTTTCCAATGAGACTTTCCAAACAATCCAAATATGTAATTGGTGTTAGATTTCTCATATGTCATTGTCAACAATTCAAATTTTTGACTCATTTTTACTATATTAAGACTTTCCGATTATTTTATTTTAGGAATAAAGGGGAAGAAAAGATTTTTTATAGTAAATGAGACCTTACCTTCCCATGTGTGGTCATAATGTGATCTCATTTTAATTTCATCAAAATTGGTCCGGTTATTTTTCAATTGATATAACTGAAATAGTTGTATCTTGAATTAAAGTTGGTAAATACTATATTATTTAATTTGGAATTTTTCAAATAGGTCCAGCCACCGCTGAATAATGAATAGGCAACAAAATAATGCAGTCGACTTAGCACTTCCTTCTGTTTCGGAATGGATGTTGTTACTTAGGCCCCCCTCCCCTCACGAATTCTAAAGAGGCATGGATACTTCTTTCAAAACTTGGCAGATCTCATAAAAATTAAAAAGATGACACCTACTTTTACTATCCTGATATTTTATAACCATTACATACTCCCTGAACAAAAAAATCATATATCACACTAGGCTTTTATATCCTAACCACAAAATCATATTTTCACATTTTATTCCACTAAAAATCATTAATCACATGTTACGTCGCCGCACGACCGTCCGTCATTTCTCTTGAGACAATGGACATACAGACCCGAGCCATAAAGAGTAGGCACAGAATATAAATAGACAGACTGATGTACTACTACGATAAGATTTTTAGAAAAATATTTACCATTAATTATAGAAGAATTATTATTTACATTTATATTATAACTAGCTGCGCCTCGCGGTATTACCCGCTTTAATACAGGATAAAACTTAGCCTATGTGTATGTAATATAGGGCACCTAATTTCATCTAAATTGGTTCAGTAGCTTGAGCGTGAAAAAAATATACTATTAGTAAGGAAAACATTTTATAATTAAGTTACTTAATGAATGAATGAATCAATGAATATAGCTTTATTGCACCCCAAACAAAATATGAATGCAATACATCAAGACAAATCTATACAATGGTAGTACATTGGGTGGCCTTATCGCCTAAAGCAATTTCTTAAGTTAGTATCTTTATTTTTCGTTTACACCGTTGACAGCGATGTCAGATACATTGAATGGACACCTTTTGTGTTTTCTGCGTGCATCGGAATCGATTCGCATTTTAATATTCATTCACAACTGAAATATGACTCTAGAATAATCATAAATTATAGCAATTAGCAATCAAATGACAACGGGCTTTCAACATCAGCTATAATAAAAAAACAACATCACTTCATATAAGTAGAGTGGTTTGGCTTGATGCTAAAAAACTCTTGGCCATCCGAATATTAAAATAATATAAAAAAAATGAAAAATAACGTGTTATTTATTCTTTTTTTATTCAGAATGTAATAATTACGTTGTTAGAGATTATATAAAATACAAGAAAAAATCAGCATAATGTTATTCTCGCAAAAAGCTCGTAAAAATGATGTCATTAATTATCTGTATTTTTGTTGTTTGCTTGGTATGGTTCACAGATGACAGATTTTATAAAAAAAAACCGGTGACATTAACACGGGAATTTTCTTCATATTTTTTTGGTAATAACTCGGAAGAAATTGGATATAAAAATCAGGTATTTTTAGTATGAATTCTCATTACATTATCTCGAAATGGTATTCGAATTTCCATCACTTCACCAAAAGTGAAATGTTGTCAATTGTCATTTGCTGAAAGTTACCCCTCTGATATTCATATTCTGTGACACCGTCACATTGCATCGCCGCCGGCGGAACCCGCGTCTCGGCGTCCCAAAGGCCCGGCACGCTCGCCCTATGCAAATACGCGGACCCCTAAAATTGATCATAATCCTTCTCCCGCTGGAATATATTTCATCTTTGGAGGTATAAAGTGCGAGTAAAAATATAACGGTGTAAGAGACTGGCAAGGTTTATGGTATACTTGGATTCTTATTTACGTTGGACGTTGTACGTAAGTTAGTATGTTGAAGGTTACTGCCTCGACTGGAGTTTGAATAAAAACTGTTTTCTTTGTTTTTTATTTATTTACTCGATTTCGTAGATAAGTGTGGTGTTTCTTGAAAGTATTTCTAATCGATCGTCAATATTAAGCAACGTTTAGCGCAGTTAAGGATCGGACGGGTGATCGTGTAGTGGAACTGGAAATGTAAGTAATGATCATCTGATCATCGAACTGTGCGTACCAAAAACTACTGAAGTAATTTTTATAAAATTTATAGATGGACTATTGTTGTTGTTATTAAGTTTGAAATTTGGACCATGTGTTTCTTTTGGAACTGAATTAAATTATTTAAATCTGAGGAATCGGGAAATATGTATAAAAAAGGCCCAGACGAATTAAAAGACTGGGTGAGGAGCTCTTTATATTTACTTTTGTTAAGTTCTATAGCAAATGTTTAGGTACATACTATGTTTGACTTTCAAAACACGTGAATACTTTCGAAAAAAAAACAGTAGTAAATTAAGCGATTGTTTTGTCACAAATTACAAATTATAAGTAATCTTTGTTCTGATATTTAATATAGAACATCATATTTATATGAGACTAGCTGACCTGGCGAACTTCGTACCGCCAAGTAGTTACTTAAGTTTGTCACCTTTTAAAACCTTCCCTGGAGTATGACAAACATTTCAAGACCAAAATCAGCTAAATCGGCCACAGCCGTTCTCGAGTTTTAATGAGACAAACGAACAGAAATTGATTTTGATATAATATAACATTACATTTTTCAAAAAAAAATCTGTCGAGAAAAATTTAAAACTTTGAGACTTTAAGTAGATTATTTTAAATATTTTAAATATAAAAAAACGAGAACTGGTTTTCTGTATATTAGTATCTATGGTCTATTCAAAAATCATAAAGCCTTAATCGTATAACGCTTTTATCCGACTGCTTAACATAGTTACATCCTTAATAGCATAGGTAGAGGTAACTAAATTACGCTCCTTTAACAAGTCTCTAGCCAGCAAACCCTAGTGCTACATTATCGCTTTTAAAATAAACTATGAAGCAAAAACCTTAAAAGCTAAACACCTTTTTCATCCTGCATAACCTTTTATCCGTCAAAGCTTTTAAAAGAACTAAATAATTTGCTCTCACAAGAGTTCTAAGCACAAAGGAGCTCCTTCAGCCATCGGTTTAGAACTATAGAACAATAGGTGTTTTAGTTCCGAATCGAAAGGGAGTAAAGAGGCGTTTTAGAGGCCATAAAAAGGGTACGAAATCATAGACGTACTTGTAAAAGGCATAAACTTGATTTAGTAACCACAAAATCACTTCTTAGATCTTCGATGGGAATATTTTTCAAGGTATTTTTTTTTCGATATATATGTGGTTTTACCATGGCTGTAGTGGAAGTATGAAGATATAGAAGTGTAATTTTTTTCCATTTTTGTTGTACTTACAACTGAATGTGTTTTGTACTACTAGCGTTTCTTCTGTGCCACTAGACACATTAGCATCTATTTAGACTAATAGGAATCCCATTATAAATTATATACAATCAAATCCTACTTTAAAAAAGCGAAAATAGACTTCCATTCCGTACGCAAAACTTACGATACTAATAAATTCCTCCTGAAAATTTTTGAGTTTCATTCAATTTGAATAAAAAAACCAATGAATTAATTTTGAGAAAATGTATATGGGACTTCTTTGGGAGAACAGGGTCATAGCTCCTATAAAGTTTTTTATATAAAAAAAGGTTTTTTTAAACAGTTTACAATTGGCGAAAATATCGATAAACATATACAAAAAGAAATACATAAGAACTAACATAGGAAAAATATTTATCAAAGTTACATTTAAATAAGAGCGCGTTTAAATCCTTAAAGTTGATACCATTCAATGTAAATTTAAACTAATTAAACTACAAAAAATAACACATCTTCCAAATCAAATTAATTGACAAGCAATATAATTTACCTACTTACCCCACTTGCCAAAATTTCTCTAGTCCCTCCAAATACCTTACCATCTCTCAATTCTGTTCAAATTCAGGTAGCGATTTTTTGCGCCCGAGGCTCAAGTGATATTGAACAAAAGGTATCGTCCTATAGATATTTAATGGTATTAGATTGACAAAAATATCCGTTACAGAGAGAGGATTAGGGGTTCAATATGATACAGATTTATTTGACGTTACCTTTTCGACACTGAAGTCAATGGAGGGAACCGCTTTGTAGTTGTGTGATTGGGATACGTGTACGCACGAGAAGTGTTTGCCTTTCAAAGTTTTAGATACAATGTTACTTTTATCTATCAGAATTTTATTTGATTTACGATCTTTTGACCTCCACGCCTACTCAGCAGGATTTTGCTATCTATATACATGTAAAATATTCCCCAATCAGAAATCCACGACGACTAAAATTGTAAAGTATTTTAAATATACACCAGCTTTTATCGAAATTGGCACGAAATTTCAGCGTTCATAAAAACATACGAATTGACAGTGTAAAGAAAAAATGCCAGACCTGAAGCAGTGACGTCTTGCTCCCTCGGGCAATAATAGGCTTTATATTATTATATTTTACATTAAAAATATAAGGCGTATTCTACAGTCTCGGACGCTAAAAAATACGCTGCGATCATATTTTACAATACAATAATTCTTTATTGTCACCAAAAAATACAACGCAAAAAAGAATACAACAAACAAATAGCATGGCACAAAAGGCGGTCTTATCGCTAAAAAGCGATCTCTTCCAGACAGCCTTTATAGGAATGGAACATAATAATAAAATTTAGCGTAGACGGTGGTGCAAAACAGATATGAGAAATTTAAATAAAAAATAGTAATGAACACAACATACAATAGTACATATAATAATATCATACATAAAAATAAAAACTAACTACATATATATTAGTATATTCGATTAAGGAATAACAGGACACTAATAAAAATAGATTGACAAAATAAAAATTAGTGAACAATACTTAAAAGATAATATTTCTTAACCTGAGCTTTAAATGAATCAAGGCTTTGCGCACGCCTGATAGCCAATGCAAGAGCATTCCAGAGGCAAACAGCACGCATGGAATAAGAGGAGCCATAAAAGGTATATTTTATTTTGTATTTACAAACTAAAAAAGCCTCAAACTCTCTTGGCATTCCCCAACAGTAATAATAAATGCACATTTCATTAGGAAACCCAAGTTTAGTATTATAATTATCAATTTCACCATCCTCAACAAACGTACCGTACCATTCTTCTAAACGCATCGATCAAAAAAAATCGTCTCCGTCCAAAACCGAATTACCTTCCTTTGACTGCGAAATCAAAGGCACCGGTGTCTACCTGTTTGCTCTTTATAAGTTAAAGCTGTTGGAATTTGACCTTTATGATGCTGGTAATAAAGTTGAGCATGTCTTCCGGTATATACAGGGAGTAGTACAAAGGGACTTTCTGGTGCCTTCCTGCTTCAAGGTACATATTGCACAATAGTACCACGTGCGAAGGCGGTTGTTAACTCACTTATCACTTAGTCCCTGATAAGTTTTCGATAGTGTTAATTTCACGTGTTAAAGATAAGGAAGGGTTATGGTGTTAAGCAGGGGAATAGAAATAGATTTATGGAATGGGAAACGATGCTGGTTTGTGTTAATAATGTCATTTGAATTTTGAATTTAAAAGTCGTTGAGTATTTGGTAGGCTTATTTCTTTCAGTTGTTGTCACTTGCGGCGTTGTCCGCGAAATATTATAAAAGTTTCAAACTCTGAACCCCTTTTAGGGATTAAAATGGCGAGAATGTAGAAAATAAATGTTAAAATAATAATACAGAATATTTTTATTCAAATATTTCTCAAGATTGTAATTATGTCTGAAACACCAGTGTCTGTTACGAGACAAAGCAAATAACAGTTGTAAATCAAACACCTGAACTGAGCGTCCGATAACCAGTTTAATGAGCATCACTACACCGCACACTCGTAACATACGTTTGCGTTCAGTTTTGGCATAGGTAGTCGGTATATAGCTTTTGTTATACCTATCTACGAGTATTACAATCATTTCGCCCAGTACGTTTCCATGAATGTATTAATTAATAATTATTTCAAAATAAGTATAATCTGTATTATAAAATAGTACATAAGTCTTGAGTAACTGATATTGTTTAGAAATCGACGAATTTTGTTAGAGCCTAAATAACTGAGCCTAGAGACATGAAATTTAGAGGGTGTATTCATTATAGGGTGCATTTTGCTCAATAGAGGACGGAACTTTGCTAAGGCTCCATTCACTGAGGATAAAATTTGCTAGAAATGTGTAGTCCCATTTTTAGAACCGTGGTAATTGACGTAAGCAGCTTATAAAATTAAAAGTTAAATATCTCAAGAATGCTTCAATACTGTTATGAACAAATCGGCCGAAAGGTATCGAAATATTGCAAAAAAGTTTGGGCTTAGAGCGAGGTTAACAGTTCGCAGAATCATAAATTTTATTTTAAACGCGACTAAATCCTTCTTTCCATTAAGTAAAGACAAATTCAACTCGCATCACTATCTCGGCAAAACTTAAATCCACAAAATCCTCGTCAAATCCAAACACTTTTAAATTCTCTTTGAAAGTTGAAATACTTGGTGAATCCAGATCCAGTGAATCAAGTGAAATATCTTCAGCGGTCCCGTGTAGGTAATTTATCATTTGTGGAACCTTCCTGATAGCGCTATAAACAACTCTTTTGAAATGGTCCGTGCTTCCGATTGTAGTAGAAAACAGTTGTTTATGTCACCTGAAAATACGAAACTTAATAATTTTCAAACAATCTGTGACTCTTGAACGACTTTCAAAAAAGTGTGTCTCGATTAAATATATATTCGACGTTTTTTAACCCCCGACGCAAAAACGATGATGAAATGTTTGATGAAAATCGATTCAAGATGGCCGCCGTATAAAAACGTCAGATTTTTTCCACAACTCCTTTATTATACTAGGTATGAAATGAAAGGCGTGTATACAAATATAAAATAAAAATCGAATCCAAGATCGCTACAACCATAAAATAGCTAAATAAATTTTTTTCTTATTTAAGTACCTTTATTACCATTTACAAAATTACTAACTACGACTACAAAAAAATATAGCAGAAAGATTACACCTATAGACCATTTAAGATCTACTGAAAATCCATTAATAATAACATACAACAAAATAGTTCTACAGATAATATTGATTTTTTCTTGATTTAGTGTGTAGGATTTCTTAAAGTTTTCAATTTTACTTACTCATTGTTTTTTACAGAAGCAAGCATTTTTGGTTTTATATGAAGTTTCAGGACTGCTTGCATTTCCATCATGCATACAATTTCGATTGCGCAACCTATGGATGAACTTGAAAAATAATAAGGGAAGATGAATGACGGTCGGCTAATGGTTCATCCCGATCTCAACCATTTATGGTGTTTATATTTTTGGTGGAAAAGGTTCTGGAACATTCATGGAGGGTTAACGGCAGGGCTCGACCCTTACACTCAAAGAACGCTCTGATGAAATATCGGCAAATGAATGGATGTTCACATTTATAGATATACCTGGGTTCGCATAAATGTTTCATTGAAATTAATTCAAATCAAACATTCAATATTCAAACATTTTAGATTATTAATAGGAAATATTTAGAAAACTAAACTTGTAAATGTTTCTCAATAACAAAAAATATATAAATAATAGTCGTGGCAATAAAAATATATTAATTAATTGTAGTATATGAAATATAATATTCGTAATCTTCTATAATATAAAAATGAGTCGCAGAATGAGTTGTTAAGCGTAAATCTCGAGAGCAGCTGAATCGATTTCGCTAATATACCTTGAAGTACGAGGATAGTTACTAGATTTTTTTTAAATGCATGAAAAGGAAAAAACAACACTTCTATACTCCTATACAATCAATTCGTAATAATACTTAAAAGTCAATTTGAACTTCGATACTATACCATAAAGTTTAAGTGTTAGTGGAGAGGTTCCGGGAAGGCCAAACAATTGAGTGACGTTAGTATCGTATAAATATTAATGACATTATTTGTCAGTATTTATAAGATGGCAACATTACTCTTAAAGAATCGAGTACGGTACGAAGTTCGCCGGCTCAACTAGTGGTAAATAAAAGTCACAAAATTATTAAAATAAACATTTTTAACAGACTGTAAATAAGGGAGAAGGTTCTCAAAGCATGAAATCTTTTTTTAAGTACATACTAGTAAAAAAAAACGTTTTATCAAATCAGTAGTATTTGAGAAATCGAATAAGACACATTAAAAAACTACAAATAAATAGAAAAATTAATTTTAAATTATATTTTTAAGTCTCTTAAAAAAAATCATGGAGACCATTTGAAAGTAATTATCTACAAGTCGAGACTTGTTACAAAGGACAACGAGTTATAGCTGAAGACATGGAGCTTTGACTCCTTCACAGACTTACCTGACTGAGCGATGTATAGTATAGTGGTCGAGGAGTGGGCAGTTGTTTTACTAAGCTGCTAAGTACATGTTATCACCCGCGACGTCGCGAGCAACATAAAATACTATTCATATAGCATTTTGCTTTGAACCCCTGGGCCTGAATTTCTAAAAATCTTTTCTCAGTACATTATAGAGTGTAGGGTTGTCCCTACACCCTATAATGAATACGGTTTCCAAATTGCATCGACTTGATACCCTAGCAATTTAGGCTTTACGTTGATTCCTAGCGAATATTATTCATTCAAGGCTTACTCTTTTATACTTACAGATTTAACTAGTATTTGCGTGGCTGCGCGGGCCGCATGCGGCCCGCGTTTATATCCTTTTACCAATAGGGTTGGTGCAGGTATTTGTTTTGCAGTTGTAATCTTTAAAACTTTGAAATTGATTAAGAAGGTAGGTAGATATCTCCAATTCAGTCTGGAGTTGGGTGGAGATAGAAATTCAAAAATTTTAAATTTGGATTCTGTGAGAGAAATTTAAATTCAGTTCAGAGTAGGTAGATAAATTAAGTTCAGTTGAAAAAATAAGTCAAACTTTCAAGTCCAGTCGAAAAGTGGGTAAAACTTACCAAAGAAATATTTTTTGTATGAAATTGTATGTTGCATTGTATGATCGTCAGCAGGGCAATGAAGCTCGGCCTGCGGCCTCGCTTCAGCACCCACGATAACCGAACAGTATATAACTTTTGTATGATTTATTGTCGGGCACTGAAGTTCGGCCTCCGGCCTCACTTCAATGCCCTCCGGACTCGCAAAGTGCCATAGCTCGGCCTTCGGCCTCACTATGACACCTTGCTCGTCAAACATTAGCTCGGCCTACGGCCTCGCTTAAGTTACTTGAGTACTCGCAAGGTGTCATAGCTCGGCCTCCGGCCTCGCTATGACACCTTGCTCGTCAAACGTTTGCTCGGCCTTCGGCCTCGCTTTAGTGACTTAGGAACTCGCAAGGTGTCATAGCTCGGCCTCCGGCCTCCCTATGACACCTTGCTCGTCAAACGTTAGCTCGGCCTGCGGCCTCGCTTCAGCACCCACGATAACCGAACAGTATATAACTTTTGCATGATTTATTGTCGGGCACTGAAGTTCGGCCTCCGGCCTCACTTCAATGCCCTCAGGATTCGCAAAGTGCCATAACCTTGCTCGTCAAACATTAGCTCGGCCTACGGCCTCGCTTGAGCTACTTGAGTACTCGCAAGGTATCATAGCTCGGCCTCCGGCCTCACTATGACACCTTGCTCGTCAAACGTTAGCTCGGCCTACGGCCTCGCTTTAGTTACTTGAGAACTCGCAAGGTGTCATAGCTCGGCCTCCGGCCTCGCTATGACACCTTGCTCGTCAAACGTTAGCTCGGCCTGCGGCCTCGCTTTAGTGACTTAGGAACTCGCATGGTGCCGTCGTTCGGCCTTCGGCCTCACTCCGACACCTTGCTCGTAAATATGTATGAGGGGTTTAAAAAAAAAAAATTCCAACAACTTTCATCAGAAATGAAATCAGAGTCCTTGAAAACCCCCAGATATTAAATTTCATCGCAATCGCACCAATATAAAATTTGATCCCTTCTTTGAATCCTCAGGGATCATAATGAATAACCGTCGCTCGGCCTACGGCCTCGCTCCGGTATGTAGAGACTCGCAAGATGTCGTCGCTCGGCCTCCGGCCTCGCTCCGACACCTTGCTCGTTTGAACCCCACTTTGAACCCTTCAGAAAAAATCACAACAACCGTCGCTCGGCCTTCGGCCTCGCTCCGGTGTGATGGGAGACTCGCAAGGTGCCGTCGTTCGGCCTTCGGCCTCACTCCGCCACCTTGCTCGTAAGTTTGTATGGGAGCTATTTAAAAAAAAAAGAAATTCCAAAAACTTTTTTCAAAAATAAATTCAACGACCCCAAAAACCCCCGGAGCCAAAATTTCATCTCGCTCGGACCATTTTGAAATTTGATCCCCGACTTGAACCCCCAGGGGATCAATCAGACCATTTTAGGTTGGTAGCGCTTACCATCCCCTATGACATTTGGTCGAACACTAATTAAAAAAAGTTTACCGTTCCGAAGTTATTAAGGGTCAAACTTCGTATGGAATCGCCGTTTTTTTGTCTGTGACACCCATTTTTTTTTTATTTTTTGGGAGGGGCTCATGGTCCCTAACAACCTTTGTTCGAACCCCACACCCCTAAACCCTACCATTTTTGCAGGACGTTGGGGTACTCTAAGGTCTGTTCCACTTTTGCAACTTTTCGGATTTTTCCCTAGGTCACATAACGCTCCCCTATACAGTCGCACCACTCGCCAACCCCCCACAAAACTCCTTCTGGGAGAACAATTCTGTCAATCAGTCAGTCAGTGTGTCAGTGGTAGTTTAGCTTTATATAATATAGAATAGAATAGAAATAGATGATTGACTATATTTATACATAGCAATTATGTATAACTATTTAATTTTAAGGTAAGCTTGTAAATGCTGTGCAGTTAAATCATAAGTTTGCCATAAATATTGCGTGTAACTTCCATACGTCATTGATGTCAATTTTATTCATGTTTGGTAAAATGTTTTCAATATATTACTGTTATTTAACACTAGGCGATAGAACTAAGGCTTGCTTACAAACAGTCTTAAGGAATAGTCTTGGTTGGTTTAAACATAGATCTTTATGGTTTTAACAGTTCGTCGCTTCAACACCGTCAAAACGCAACTTAGAATTCTTTCGCTTCTTTCTAGTCGCAACAGTGCGTTTTATCCGAAGATTCTTTCATCATTGATATAGTAGTGACTCTTACTCACATAGCATCAGCGAATGTCGTCTGTTGGTTTGAAAGAAAACGCTTTTTGCCGCATTGAGCGATCGCTCTCTATCTAAGTTCCATTGAAATAAATTTTCGCGAGAGAACCGAGAACAGAATGAAATTGTGAGATTCTTTTTTGCAAGAATAAAACTGGTGAATCTTGTTGCTCTTTTAAAGTTGGACACACGGTGATCGCAGTTTACTCAGCAGACTGCTGGTCAATGCGTTTACTGTTCATACATATCATAGTTTTTTTCATATATTAGTAACTACCGAGCTAGTGCCTTTATTACAAAAACAAAATGACTATCTACAACAACAACAACAAAATTTGCAGAAAGATTACCTATATATACGTTAGGCCAAATAAAAACCAGCATTCTGGTCACGAGTAACATCGATCAAACGCTTCTATAAGTTTTGGAATGATGAGCTCCCGGTCCCCAATATTTATAGTCCTCTCTATTATAGTTACTTTTGAATTATCAATCTAAATTAATTTGTATTGCAGCCAATGTTCAATGCTCTACAAAACCGTGAGTCGTATGCATAATAGCGGTTTTCTCATCTCGATATTCATCTGCCTTCCTTTTATATCGGCGTTCTGTTTCGATTTTACGAGTTCCGTCCGAGACTATAGCGTCAATGAACAAAATTACGTTTTCCGGTACCACTTCATTACTTTCAACCTTATGTAGTTGAAATAAGAGTTAGAAAATATTACCGGAATTGTATTATAAAGTTTGTTTAGGTACAATAAGTCTTGTTTTGGCATTAAACCGCGATTTAAACTCGAAAGGGACTGAATGGCCCTGTCCCTTTGATTTCGACATCCGGTACACGTGAATTGGGAAGTTTTTAAATACGAACGCGGTATTGAATGTTTGTAGAGAGATTAATATCTATTGTTTTTAGATTTTCTAGTTGTTTTGATGGTTTGAACAATCAAAGTTAGTAGTAGGTACATCGTGTTATTGAAATGTTTGTACCTACACGAAATATAAAAACGTTATATAAAAGTAACTTGCTAGTAATTCTCAGTACTGCCGTCTTTCTTTATTGAATACACATTTCAGTCTATCCTTACAATAAAAAATCAGCAATTTGAAAGAACATCATCATCATCCGCGTCCTTCCTTTTCCCATTGTTGGGTATAGGCCCATCTCTCTCACATCTGCCTCGGTCACTTTGCTAATCTCGTCCAGGTTGGACCCGCGACAATTTTATGTTTTTTTTTGGCTGTGACAGAATGGTGGCCTAGACTAGGAAAGCAAAAGGTCGTGCGTCGGTTGACCACCAGTAAGATGGGTCAAGAACACCATATTTGCAAATATTAGAGAATCTGTATTTTATATTTGAGTTCTTTTAATATTGTTATATCTACTAACCATGCTATGGATGCGGCCAAAGTAAGCATAAACTCGATCAACGTGCAACTGTGAACACTAAATTTCGTATAAAATAGTTCGACTTCCCTGAACTGCCTATTTATCTTAGATCAACTTATCGTAGACCTAGGATTGTTTCAAATTCGTAACCACAAAAATAAAGTAAAATCTACGTACACAAAAGTAAAGCGTAATCTACTTTCAAACTCGTGATAAATTTTTCTTTAAATTCAACTTTTTGTTACTTCCAAATTCGAGAAGTAAATGTAAAACCATAACGATTCCGTATAAACTGGAATCGGCCATAACCTACCAACGTTATTACCCCTGCATTCAACATAACTTCATTAAGCCAGAATCGAAAAAGTAAAAACAATAAAAACTTTTCAGCCGGGAGCAAAAGTAAAGCAATCGAACTAGTCTCCAAAGAAATGGTAAGAAGAAAGTACTTATTACACGACGGCAAATGTTTTCTTTGATTAAAATACTTTCACAATAACTAGCCCTGGCGTATTGGAAGGACAGATTGTGGATGCTTAGGAGATATTGAAAGATTTGGTTGTCACATTCACGAGTGACAAGAATAAGACCAAATTTATTATGACAATCTCTCATGATGGTAGGGCGTTTCTTATCGCTCGGCTGGCCAGCTACCACCCTCAAGTTATAAAAATCTGTCGCTAAGCACCTAACGGTGTGTTCCGGCAGCCTTTTTTGAGAGCTAGAGTATTCCAGACTATGCAAGCTCCATCTAGAGCTACAGTATCGCTGACTTCCGTGGTTGTGCGAAATTGTGCTCAAACGCCTAGCTGTTTAGGATAAAAAAAACTGTCTATTCTATATTTAAATGAGAAAGTCTGACTGACTGATTATTCAATAGGGATCAACGCAGAGCTTTAACTGATAAATCAAGAGACGTAAAATTTGCAGGATGTATTAGATTTTTGGAGATTCAACCCCTAAGAAGTTCAAATGGGGTTTCAAAGTTTGAAAGTTTTTTATTTAATTTTGTAGCGGGCTACGCCGTGGGTGTCTATTACTTCAGCTGTATATTTTGGAGTAAGTATTACGTTGAGCACGCGTGTCAAAATGTCAGTTGTCATACTTAGTCACGCGCTAGTCCTGTTACAACTTGTTGTATTAACATTAGTCATTACTACTACGAATAGACTGCAAAACTTTTCCACAACGATAATTCAACAATTTTTATATAAAAATAATTCTGCCCCATTAGCAGGAAGAATTGAATTTTTTAATTATTTAATGATCTCAAGAATACGGTAACTGTCCAAAATTAACAGTTGTCACGCCTAAACTGTCTCGGTACCAAATCTTATCCAAATCCGTTTTGCTATTTGATTAGGAAATAATAAAAAACACACTATTATTACTGTCATTCTCTCATTCATTCAGATCTACGACTGCATCTTCACTTACCATCAGGTAAGATCGTGGTCAAATGTAGCCTTGTTAGTTATAAAAAACCCTGACGCATTGCATAGAAACGTTTACCTCTATTATATTTAAGGCGATGATACTTCATCTCTACAATACTACCATATATTCACCATAAACTGAACCGACCGCGGCTAACAAAGCCATTCGAAAGTAACTATCCATTCTTATCACAACCATCAGTATCATAATCTAAATAAATAATGATAATCCACCAATGAAATCATAATCCACCTTGTTGAAGATTGAAATGGAAAACGCACCTATTAATCGCTTCATAAACAACCAATGAGAACACTACACGATGCCTTTATAATGCGCGCTGATTGGTTCATTTTTATGTTCCCAATTACCTATCCCTGTCTCTGTACGCTGTCGAAAAATACACTCGCCATTTTGTTTTCAAACCAAAAACATCTGCATTTTTAATTCAATTTTCCCTCCATCCAAAATACGCAGGAAAGTCTAAACTATCTAATTACCGTTGTGTAGATATTACGCCGCTACATAATTTGATCCATTCGACGCCGGATTTATCGAGCTTTTCGAAAAATCACATCCGATTCATCGTACGGAGCGACCATTGGACTGACTTCTTGTTACGTGAACTCGGACATTCTTCGAAGTGAAACATCGGACAAAGTGGTGTGCCAAGGAGTGGATTATTCACGAAGCAGATCGACGCTTCAGCTGGTTGTGCCATTGTCAGCAGCAGTTGTCTTCACACGCAGTCGGTTCTTGCCACGTGAGTACCCCTATTTTCGCAAGCCACCAGAATGTCGCTAGCTGCTAAAGATGGGGAGGGAACTAGCAAAAGTCGCGATAGATCTCCTTATAAACATTCTAGTGATGAAAAAACTGAGCAAATCATGCGCGATTTAGTTAAAAAACGCGGAATAGTTAAAGGTAGATTGACTAGATTTGCTAACCATTTGAATAGTCAAACGTCTTTCACCAGTGATTTGAGAGTAGATTTAAAGTTACGCACAAAAGGCGCAGAGATTCTGTTTTCCGAATTTAATGAAATTCAATCGAAAATTGAGGAAATTGTGCCTGACTCTTATATCGAAGAACAGCTAGACCAGCGTCAGCAGTTCGAAGATAGTTATTATAGTATTCTTGCTCAAGCTGAATCTATTCTTTGTAAATGTGGAGAGGTACCTAATAGTTCTACATGTCATCATTCCAATAAACCATTGTCGGTTAAATTGCCTACAATTTTGTTGCCGACATTTGACGGTGCTTATGAGCACTGGCTCGAGTATAGGGATACTTACTTATCTTTAGTACACAATTCCACTGTCATAAGCGACATTCAGAAAATGCACTATCTAAAATCCTCATTAAAGGGAAATGCACAGCAGGTGATCAATTCCATAGAAATATCATCTGATAATTATTCTGTTGCATGGGAGCTTCTTCTAAATAGGTACAACAATACAAGACTTCTAGTGCACAGTCACATAAAGGCATTATTTTCAATACAGCCACTGTCAAAAGAGTCACCTTCTCTAATTAGGACACTAATAGATGTGATCATCAACAATTTACGCGCTTTAAAAACTCTTGGTGAGCCTACAGACTCCTGGGACACTCTAATTATCTATATCGTTGTTTGCAAGTTAGATAAAACGACGGAAAGAGAGTGGGAAGAACACAAAGGTTCGTTATTGTCGGATTCCAAGCCTAATTTGCAGGTTAATGATCTAGTTAAATTTCTCAAAGACAGGGCTGATTTGTTGGAAACATTATCTTTATCTCACAGCAAAGATAACAATAATTCTAGCACGCAAAGTAAAAAATCTAGCTCAGTTAACACTTCGCAATGTAATGTTTCCTACAATAAGCAGCCGCAGCCATCATCAGACCGTAAACAAACAAACAGATTTCTATGCGTAGCGTGCAAAGGAAAACATCCAATTTATACATGTTATAAATTTATCAATATGGACCTACAATCAAAACTAAAAATTGTTAGTGATCACAACTTATGTGAAAATTGTTTGCGTTCCGGGCACACTGTTGAAAACTGTTTGTTTGGGCCTTGTAAGCAGTGTAATTTAAAACACAATTCTTTAATTCACAACAATAATCACACTGCGATAACGGCTGCAGCTATTGAGGCGAGCGTTCCCCCACCGCCAGCGCCGGGAGCGGGGACAGCCTGTGATCGCAGTGACAAAAGTCAATTCATTCAAGTTAGTAATGTTCATACTGATACGTACTCAAATACGCAATGCTTAGATATGAAACAGGTTTTACTATCCACCGCTATGGTCGAGATTCCCGATAAATATAACAATTATCATGTCGTTTTCGCATTACTCGATAGTGGTAGTCAAAGGTGTTTCGTTACGCATTCCTTATGTAAATCGCTAGATATTCCGCTACTACAGTCCACTCATGAGATACGAGGGGTAGGTAATGTAGTTTCACATTCAACGCAAACGTGTGAAATCGTCATTAAATCTCGCATAAATACCTACTCAACGCGCGTTAAATGTTTCGTTCTGCCGGAGCTAACGGCTACGCTGCCTGCTGTGCATGTACAAAGCGCACATTTTAATATACCTAGCAACATGCAGCTAGCAAATACGCAATTTTCAACTCCACAAAAAATAGATATTTTAATAGGCGCGGACCTATTTTGGGACTTGCTTATCGATGGCAAGATGCGTTTACCAAGCGGTCCGCACTTACAAAATACGAAGTTAGGTTGGATTGTTTCGGGTCCTATCAATCATATTACGCACAATGATAGGCGTGTCCAATGTAACTTCACACAATCCATGGACAAGCAGCTGCGTTCCTTCTGGGAGCTAGAGGAAATGCCCAAGCGTCGGGATATGCGCACAAATGAAGAGCAGGCATGCGAGGAGTCTTTCATCACAACTACTACGCGCGAAAGTGATGGTAGATTCTGTGTACGCATCCCACTCAAAGAATCGCCCGACGTTCTCGGCAACTCACTCCTACAGGCGGAGCGTCGTTTTCTGTCTCTGGAAAAAAGATTATTACGCGCACCAGATAGTTACAAAAAACTATATTCTGATTTCATACACGAATATATTGATCTAGGTCATATGACTAAGGTTAGTTCTTACACGGACCCTCACTACTTCTTGCCGCACCACGGTGTATTTCGAGAGCACAGCACAACTACGAAGCTTCGTGTTGTGTTCGACGCCAGTGCTGCAACAAGTAGTGGGAAATCGTTTAACGATATACAGCTCGTAGGGCCTCCTATCCAAGGAGACTTGCTCGGAATCCTATTACGATTTAGGCAGTTTAAATTCACGGCAATTGCAGACTGTGAAAAGATGTACCGACAAGTACTAGTAGATCCGTCTCAGCGCGACTTGCAGCTCATCTTATGGCGTGATGACCCAGCTAGCTCGCTCGAATTCTATAGACTTAACACGGTCACATATGGCAATGCCTCGGCTGCCTATCTTAGTGTCAGATGTTTAAAACAATTAGCCGATGAATGTACTGACCCCGAGGTAAAAAGAGTTATACGCGATGACTTTTACGTAGACGACCTTTTGACCTCATGTGAGAAAAAATCCAAATTGATAAAGATTTGTGAAAGCACAGCCGAAGTACTCAAGTCTGGGTGCTTTCCACTGCGCAAGTGGACTTTTAACTTCGAACTTGACGATGAGTCATTGACGTCATCGAATAGTACGTTCCGAGACTTAAATTTGGGTGATTATAATCAGTGTAGAACTTTAGGTTTGAGCTGGTGTAATATCGCTGATGAGTTTAATTTTAATACAAAAATTGAAATCGACACCAACAATCCAGTCACTAAACGCACAATATTGTCAACAATATCGCAGATATTTGACCCGCTGGGATTGTTGAGTCCGCTTGTAATAATAGGAAAGGTTCTGCTACAAAGGCTTTGGTTATTAAAATTACAGTGGGACGACCCGCTACCTACTGACGTTATACATACTTGGAACCGGTTTGTTAATAGCCTGTCTTATCTTAGCACTATTAAAGTTCCGCGCCATGTTTTTCAATGCAATGCTACGCGAACCGAATTGCATATATTCACAGATGCTTCACAAACCGCATACGGCGCCTGTGCTTACGTACGTACTATATGTAATAATCAGGTGATAGTAAAGTTGTTAATTTCTAAGGGTAAGGTAGCTCCAATAAAACCAGTGAGTATCCCTAGATTAGAATTATGTGGTGCACTTCTAGGCGCTAAACTTTACGACATAATTCGTAGTTCACTTACTCGTGAGTTTGATGACGTAATGTTTTGGACCGATTCCACGATTGTCTTGGGGTGGCTACGCATGTCACCAAACTTATTAAAAACTTTCGTGCAAAATCGTGTTGCCGAAATTCATGAACTGACGAATAATTGTCCCTGGCGTCACGTAGGTGGCAAAGAAAATCCAGCCGACCTGGTTTCCCGTGGTGTAAATATTGAGGATTTGTCTTCATCGATTTTGTGGTGGGAGGGACCCCCATTTCTAAAAGATTTAATTTATTTTGACAAATCAATTTCACGTTCTTTATCGCAACTCAATGAAATTATACCCCATGAATTACCGGAACTCAAAGCAAACGTCGTAAATTCATTAATTTCAAATAATAATGAAACAGACTTAACTTTCTTTCCGTTTAAAAGGTTCTCGAATTTCAATCGCATGAGTCATGTCGCTGCATACATACTTCGATTTATCCATAATACGCGCAATAGAACACAACAGCTGACCGGGAGTATTTCTGTTATTGAGTTAAAGCGAGCTATCAGTATGCTGGCTAAGTTATCTCAAATTGAATCTTTTACGAATGAATATAATTTACTTAAAAATGGAAAGAACGTTAAATCAAATAATAGAATTGCAAGTTTAAATTTATTTATAGATAACGAGTATATTTTGCGAGTAGGTGGTAGAATAAAAAATTCACCTGATTTTAATTATAATAAAAAACACCCAATACTTCTATCCTCGGAACATCATTTTACGTTTTTGCTGTTTAGGCACATACATAATCAGTCTATGCACTGCGGGCCACAAGCATTGTTGTATCAATTACGCGAAGAGTGGTGGCCGCTGTCAGGTAGGAACCTAGCTAGGAAGGTGACTCATAAATGTGTTGTTTGTACACGCGTTAAAGGAAAAACATTAAGCCCACTTATGGGCAACCTTCCTGAAGAACGGGTAACGGCTAGTTTTCCTTTCTATCGCTCAGGGGTAGACTACGCGGGCCCAGTGCTCATACTCAATCGGAAAGGAAGAGGCGCGAAATTAATTAAATCTTATATTTGTTTATTTATATGTTTTAACACACGCGCTATTCATCTAGAACTCGTTAGCGACCTCTCCTCCGATGCTTACTTACTTGCACTAAAGCGCTTTATTTCACGGCGCGGTAAGCCGTCTAAAATATATTCGGACAATGGTCGTAATTTCGTTGGTTTAAATAATGAATTTGCCCAGTTTTTATCAAAATGTAAGAGAGATATTATTGAATACGCTAAAAATCAATCTATTGAATTTTCGTTTATACCGCCTTATTCCCCTCATTTTGGTGGCTTGTGGGAGGCTGGGGTCAAATCGTGCAAGTACCATCTTCGCCGAGTTATGGGAAACGCGCACCTCACCTTCGAGGAGTACACTACGCTGCTATACCAGATCGAAGCCGTACTCAACTCTCGGCCCTTGGCACCCATGTCTTCAGATCCTCGAGACTATCTTCCTCTAAGCCCTGGACATTTTTTAATCGGCCGACCTCTCACCGCTCCAGTCTGTGAAGACGACCTGCGAGACGTGCCCGCTCATCGTTTGACACGCTACAATAGAGTGGAGCAGCTTCGTCAACAGTTTTGGTTGAGATGGTCTAAGGAATATATATCGGAACTACAGACCAGAACAAAATGGAAGGTAAATACCTCTGATCTAAAACCTGATACGCTAGTTATTATCAAGGACATAAACCTTCCGCCATTGAAATGGCAATTGGGGCGTAGTATGGTAAAGACGGAATCTCAAGAGTCGCCGACATCCAGACGCCCTCAGGTATCGTGAGACGAGCATACACCAAGATTTGTCCACTAGTGGAAGCTGAGTGAAGCTGTTGTAAGCTAATGCTTTCAAGGCCGCGGGTATGTTGAAGATTGAAATGGAAAACGCACCTATTAATCGCTTCATAAACAACCAATGAGAACACTACACGATGCCTTTATAATGCGCGCTGATTGGTTCATTTTTATGTTCCCAATTACCTATCCCTGTCTCTGTACGCTGTCGAAAAATACACTCGCCATTTTGTTTTCAAACCAAAAACATCTGCATTTTTAATTCAATTTTCCCTCCATCCAAAATACGCAGGAAAGTCTAAACTATCTAATTACCGTTGTGTAGATATTACGCCGCTACACACCTCAACAATCTTGATCACCCAAATTCCACGAAAGTTCAAACCACACCAATCTTTTATTTAGCCATAGCACCGTTAATATTTTTATCTTACATCAGCGATTAAACAGTGAATGAACAGGGTGTCGAAAATCTCGAATCGTATAAATATCAAGACCGCTCCGTCCTACTTAGCTTTGATTCATGATTCATTCGCTTGACCATTCAGCATGCGTTTGGTTTTATACAAGCGATTTTCGCCTTTATTAACAGAGTATTTATGATATGTTTTGTAAATAAATTGATACTTCATGATCCAAAAAGCATTCTGTACAGACAACATTGATACAATATTGCCAGTATATAACAGTGACTGAGCTTATTAAAAAAAAAACTTATGTTCTTTCTTACTCGTTTGGAATATGGTTATTATTGAATTCAATGTAACCAACCTTCTTGCTCGATTCTGATAGAATTTAAAGAATAGCGCTCAAAAAAATTTTTATTCGGCCTTACCGTCTCCGGGAAATCATGTAACAAACATTTTAAAATAGGGCGAATAGAGTACCATTTTTTGGTAAGTCGTTAAAAATATGAAGTCATAGGATGAGATAGGAACAAGCAAAACAAAACTCTTCACTGCAGACACATGAAAGAGAACATAAAACAAATAATTTTGTAAAAGAAATAACATTATGAACTTTTGATACCGTCACAAAATACATAACACGCTATTATCGATCTTTATCTCGTAGTACGGGACCCGTACAAAATTCGACATGCATTATTTATACTCGAAGGGATCTCGTTTATTGAAATCATACGAAACAAATATTGTACCGACACAGAGGAGGTACGGCGTAACGCTTTCGCCTCTATCATAGTAATAGATCTAAAATGTGCCGTGTTCCTGCAATATCACCCTAATTTATTTTATGTACGGGCCATTGACATTTTTGTATAGGCAGGCGTATAAGTGCTTCCTAAAATGTTCATTAAAGTACGATTTATAAGTCGCAACGTAATTCTACAATTATATAAACCGCTTGTACTGCTTGCAAATTATTAGTGTTATTTTTTTTTTATAAAAACTCAAAAAGGCTTGCAATTATGTTTTTAAAGTTTTGGTTGGTTTTATTATATCAATAATACATACAATAATACTTTTATTCAGGTATTTTGTATTACGCTGGTATTAATAACATAGAATATTACGTATTATAAGCATTTTTATCGCTTATAGAGTCACGTTTGGCCATCATCTTGCTTGTAAACGTTAACGAAGATGTGGCTAAGATGAGCTAAGTATAGTTCTAGAAGACAGGTATCGATTGACTTTGACCTTCAATAAACGTAGATTTTATTCCTCGACAAACAAGATAAATGGAAGAGGATTTCAAATGTACTTGGGCTGTTAAATTGTACTAGATGGTAGTCAACCCGAGATATGGTGACATGACGGACAGCCGTGGCGGGTCGCTGACGATCGATCGTTCCCGTGTCTCGTCAATTAGCGGCCAAGGAGTGACACCGTGGAGTTTGAGTGGGTAAAAGTTTCACTGCTCTTCCTTCCCATGATAGAGCGGTATGCATGCAGCATTCCTCGTAAAAACGGTGGTAGTCTAACAAAATAATCTTGTCGACATGGTGCTTGCTTTTTCTACATTTGCTACCTAATACAGTCTTTAGTGAGAATCAATTTGAATAAAATAAATTAACAACACTGATTCATCTAAAAATGACCAAATATATAAAATATAATCACTTTATCTTGAGAGATATTCTCATGGCAGATAACATCATTTCAAATAACTGGCTTCTCGAAGAGAGAAGCTGGACAATTTACATAAAAGCATTTTAGAATGTTTGTTTGCGCAGTAAATATCTGCATCTCGGGATTCAGATTTATATCTAGATAACAGACCGGTTGAGATGAACAGAGCTTGACTCGAAGTTGGCTATGTATAGCTATAGTTCTATAGCTTTAATATATCGTCGGTTAGTCATTATGGCTTTGCTCTGGCGTATTTATAGATACAGTTGCTTTGTGAGGTTTATGGGCTTTAGAAATATGTCATGGAGATTCAAGAGCACAGGTTGTTTCACATTGATGCAAAATATGACACACGAAGTCCGGATTTAGTAAAATAGAATAGCAAAATAATTTAGCTAAAGAATTTGTGGACAAGTAAAAAAGTTACTAGCTATGTTTTCAATTTGGTAGGCGCCTTTACAATGTTATATGGTACTTTGATTTGAAAACTAAAATACTTGACTTGTTTCTATTAATCTTTGAGGGACCACCTTAAAGGAAACGTATGTACCTAGGTACCATTTCAAGGAAAATTTTTATTACAAAACGGTCTATCAGGCGACTCTGACAAGGAACGTACATAAAAATGATTCAGATTAATTGAAATCCTCTTCTTCATTATTTATAAAGTAAAACGGTTATAATACCACTTACAGTAGCTAATAATGAGTACATAATATATTACAATTAATTAATATAATATTACAATTAATTAAAAAAATGTTTATTATTATTTATACGTTCTCCAATAAGATGATATTAAAATTTTTAATAACTATAATTTAATATTATAATTTTATATCTTTAATATTATACATTATTCTAAATTCCAAATAAAAGCAAAGATACATTAAAAACAAAATCCAGAGAGTAGTCTACCTCAAAATGTATATGATTCTAACCTAAAATACTTTCATAGAGTTAAATTAAATTGTAAACAACAAAGAATCATGTCTGCATGCAAAGATTAGGTAGACGAAGCAGTATTCCATCATAATAAGTTAACATTCACCGAGGTGCTGATGTTGGCTGACCCTAACACCGAACAATAAAAGAGCATCAATGGGCCCGTCAATCTTGCCTTTACTAAACATAAATATCTAAAATATGCAATATTTGTAAACATTATATGAAAGCGGCCTCACAAAAGATTGTAATAAATCACTCATGGACGAGAAGTACACGTAGACTACCATGGTATATTGTATTGTGTGATTTTTGCTACATTATTGTAAATATAGCATTAGTAGCGAAATATTTCTAAGTGAACGATATTACATTCAAATATTTATCTTGACTAGTGTTGAACTATTGATCAACCACACATCATCAACACGATCATCAAGAACACAAATTAAAAGTAATTGATATATTTAAAATGTGTAATAAATATTACTAAGGCGCGTATAACCCTATTCATTGGAATATTTTCCTCATGTATACTATTGAACAGACATCCTCTTAATAATTCCTTTGTCGCTGAAATGTATCAGTTTGATAGAATAACGATAATTGAACATATTGACAAAGAATCCAACATTATCGTTTTATTAATTATTTTAAAATTTTGGGTTCAAATACAAAAATAATGTCGAATTCTTCATCAACCGTGATCTATTAACATTATTACTCGTATATCGGACTGCAAAATTTCAATGATTATTGTAGAAAATTTATATCGGTAAATCCGAATATCCGAATAATCCGGTAATTATAATTGTCTTCGGTATAACTGATATATATCATTTTTTTACTTCTAATTTCCTTTTTCATTGCTTGCTGGAAGTATACTCGTATTTAATTATTAAGTTTTTTCGTATTTTCTTTTTCTCTCTCTTATATTATATTGAATAGTAATATGAATGTATTTTATCCGATTTTATAGTTTTATTAGTATGTATGTATGTATATTATAATATTATATATTATATTGGTATATATTTATATTTAGTTAATGTAATAGAATGTAATTGTGTATATTTGTATGTGTTTTTATGTATAGATTACTTTCTTTATTGTAAGTACACCCCCGTCCTATACATCTTTTTTTCTCAAAGGATTCCATCCTAAGGTTGCCTGGAAGAGATCGCTTTTAGCGATAAGGCCGCCACTTGTGGCACTATATGTAAATTAATATTTTTGTATTGTTATATTTTGTGTGTCTACAATAAAACGTTGATCTATCTATCTATCTAAAACCCAATCTAGAGTAACTGCAACGTACATTTTGCATTCTCGAGGCCATTTTTCGTGTCAGTGACAAATAGTCGCTACACGCAATAAGTGTCAAATTGCGGAAACCGATTCGAACCGTTTTCTTGATTGATTTTCTGATTTTATCTAACAGTAAACTTAGATAAATTTAGCTGAAGTATGCCAAATTCATAGTGGTTATAAATTCTGCCGATGGGGAAGAACGTGTTGTTCAGTAGTGGACGTCTTCTGGCTGATAATGATGATGATAAATTCTGTAAAAACACAGGAGCTGTTAGTGCATTTAACTCATGTGATATCCTTCAGAGTTAAAATTAACAATGATGGTAGGAAAGGCAGGAAAATTATAACTGTATAACAGGTTTGCTCATGAAGCAAATGTCAAAGAATCTTGAATCTAGAAGGTGGATTTACTGCAACTCTCTTTTTCATATAAAGTGTCCTGGAAGATGGTGATGCGAATGCGAGAAAATTTAGGTTTTTATGGCAGATGAGTGAAAACGCGCGTTTAAGGTTTATTTGTTATTGAGGTGCTGGGGCAACTCTACCTCGATCGATGATAAATTTAGCATTATCGTGTTGGCTAAATGCAACGAAAGTTAGTATTCTTGTAAAAACCGTTAGTTTAAGAAAAGTTTAACATCTGGGTAGACAGGATAAAGCTGGGTAAATAGTTAATTTAACTTTAAAAAGGATTTATTGAGTGCACGTTAAATTTATCAAAGTACCATAAAAATATTTTATACCGCTTTCATTCAACATTTCATCATCCTCAACATTCAAACAATTTGGCAAAGCAATATTTTTTTGCTTCGTTGCAAATGTGCTATCGTCAAATTTATAACATCTGCCTTTCATAACAATGCGTCAATCTAGCGTTATATTATTGCGAACTTTTCAATAAGGCCCTCGTTTTGTGGTTGAGTTCTACGGGCAGTTGATGCAGGTAGCATTTTAAATAATTGTTGAGGTAAATAAGAATCAGACATATCCATATCATATTTTTTTATCTGGTTTAGCGTATCATAGTTTTATATTACTATGATTTTATAGTATATGGTCAAATTAATAAAAACTTAAGTGTTTCTTTAGTGTTATTTTTATAACTGAGTGACCTTATCAAATCATAACACTATACTTAGTACCAATATATCTAACATTTAGATAAGTACTCCGAGTAAATTTTTGTTATAAAATTTGAAAAGGTATACAGGGTTATCGGTAAGGAAGTAATAAGCTAAAAAGCAGTCACTGCGTCACAGTCCAAGGAATGACTTTCACTATGAAAACAACTCTGGATTCAAGAAAAATATATTTTGTCGACGACCGATTAACTATCTCTACGGAAAAGTAGATTTTTTATTTCTCGAATTAAGTATTGGTCTTATAATGAAAGTTATTCGTTATGATATATACTGACCTCATTTGGGCTTAGTACACCTCTAACCGATAACGATTTACAAGACGTCCTTAGAAAGTCAATATAATCACATTCATTATGAAGAGCAAGTTTTAGAAAAATAACGAATAAGGAAAACGTTTTCGCACAATTAATATACCTACTTACATTGAAACCATAAGAAGGCAACAAAATATTATGTTCCAAAACTTCGTAAAATGAACGCGCGCTGTTACCATAAAAAATGAGATCAACCATTCTCCCGGTAATAAGGTAAAAATACAAGCGGTAATATACGTATTTAATAATACTTATACCGGCTAAGCCAGGGCAGGCGCGGGGTTTGCGTTTGTGGGAGACGAACCGCCGAAATTCTCGACTCAGATGCGCCCCATGCGTTTGCTCCTTGCTCGGCTACCATTCGTTACCGATCTCCCCTACTCTGCTCTACAACCTACCGGCCCGTCAGTCGCTCGGCCGCTCTCGTCGCGCGCGGACGTATGCTCATTGAAAGATTGCTCCGCTCGTAGTCTTCGACGAACATCATTCTCTTCCCGAAATTCAACCTCGCTTCTCATTCTGATGCTTTGAACCATTTCCTGTGCGAAGAAACTTAAAACCTAACTGGATTTGTGACAGTTTAACCTCGTTTATTGTTTTACGTTGGCAAGTGCAAAATGTGATGTTATGTGTGCTCAACGACCGTACCGTCCTGTGTAACGTTGCTTCAAAGTGAACTCGATGGATGTAGTGTGCTTTTAAATTTGGAAACCGAATCCTTTAGCCCTTCGCAGTCGGATTTATAAGGTTAGTTGGTTTATAATGTTACGATATGACGCATTTTGCTCTATCGAGATAAGATTGCGATGTAGGTGTACAAGAAACTAGAAGCAGTGACTAACATATTCAAGGCTGAATAACGTTTACTAACATAATTCCAACGTCTTATGTACATTTGAGCATAATCCAACAGCACAAACGCATCATGCCCGTTTGTTATTAATGAATCAAATACGATTACGACGGTTCTAAGAAGCGTTACTCTCACTGTATGTAAGTCAAGTGCAAAGCCAATAATAATGACGTCATCTATATAATACGAAACTAGTGATTCATAGGATTCAGTGATTGAAGTCGACAAAGATAAAGATGTACTAGCAAAACTTGAAGCGTCTAACAAACATCTCGCAACAAATTGATATCACGCTCCATATTCCACCGAAGGTCAACTGCATCGTGACCATCAAGTCTGAATGACCAATAAAGATCGAAACATAAAGTAAATAACAGCACACATTCGGCATTTCCCTTACTTGATTATTTTGGCGTTGATCCAAACATTTGCGGCGTCCAGGGCATCCTTCCTATTTCCCATCTAACTTTGAACATAGTTGGGACAAATATATTGATATATTTATTACATCATAGGAAAACGCTATAGTCGGCTTATTACGCACTCTCGTGAACGAAGCAATTTTGCCGTTTCATGAAAATATTAGTATAATCAAGTTAGAAGTTGAATAATATCTAAACAGTGTTATGAAAACGACTTGCTCCTTTACCAACTTCACAATAAGCGCAAAACTTTCTAAGACGAGCTCCTCCTGAATCGATGTTTTTATTTTTCTTTTCCCGTTTTGTGAGCGATACCTTTCCTTCATTATGTTTATTGGTTTTAGCATTCCGTCGTTTCGTCTTGGAGCTGTTTGCTTTTATTGCTTAAACATTTACAATACAGTCACTTTGCTTAAATTGGTGTTTTTATTTTCTTTGAATTGTTATTTTTATCGGTCTCAATTTCGGTTTCGTCACCGGAAGGTCTTGTATTTGTAATTGTGATTTGTATGAGTTTATCAGTCGAGACCTCTGTGTCGGCATTTCATAAACATTGTCATAGTACACCGTGACCTGAGTGCTGTGGACTGCTTTGTTTATCTTTGTGTGAGTTCTTAGAACGCTGTCCATGCTTTCGTGACCAATTATTGGAAACATTAGCTGAAAAACGATATTGTATACGAAAGCATAAAACAGTTATTGATTATAATAGCAAACCTATTCAAATTGTAGACTTACATACACAATAATGATATTTAAATTTCACAAATAATTATATTACAAAAATTAAGTACTCAGACAACACGTACAGAACATTACGAGTATACCTAAATCAGTTAAGAAATAAAATAAAAGTATGCTTCTCACGAAGATTAAAAATCAACATTGTCACCATTATCACTATACAAACATAATAAAACCTCCAAGAAGATACAAAGACGATACTCAATTGTAAAATCACGTTATATAATTACTACGACATGAATTTTCGAAGAAACAAAGATATATCTACTTTTCAACGAGCCACACACGTTTGCAAAAAGTTTAACGTATTTCGAAAGAATGTAATCAAAAATGTGTTTTATTAGATCAGATTAACGAGGTGATTATTTTCATACTTTATTCGTTTACATTTTGTAATTGAAATGATTTGTATACTTTGCTGAGATTTTATAAAAAATTGTGTTCAACACCAAAGTACTTCAGAGATAATTATTCTTATTGAATTTTAATCACCATCAAAACAAAAATTTTGTTCTCAAGTATTGAATAATTATCTATTTTATTCCAAAGTAAACAAATTTAAATGAATTACCTTTTTAGGTACTTACTAATTTAATCTCAACAAAACCATTCAAAGTACAATGACTTATCATCGCTCTAACTGGATTTTCCAAACCGTTTATAAACAAGGCAATAACTTTGCACAATTTATGCATGCAACATAATAAACAAATACAGTAACCTGAATTCCCGACTATCCAGTGACCTGAATGCAATTACATATCTCAAGCGTGAGCTCGTGAAATTTATAGGAACCAGAACATTTCTAGTCTAGAGTATGTTTAATAGATTTGCGCACTAAGTTAATACTCGTATAATATACCAATAGCATTAAAACAATGATTAATTAATTGAATAAATATTAGTCATATTTTGAAATTAACTTTGGTAGCTTTTCCTGCTTCTAGTATAGTTTTTGTAGTTTCGAAATAGCAAATAGTGAATTTTCTAACGTGTTTGGCGCTGAAATATTCAAACCAACTAACTGAATGCAAAAATAGCCATACCCAAATAAAATGAATTTTAAGTGCCACAAATAAGGCAAGCAATTGAAATAAATTTAAATGTCGTAATAAAAGTAAAAGCTCCAGCTGGAAAAGGGACTACTGCAAATGCAATAATCGTTAAGAAGCATCTCAATTCGTTTGCTTCATCTTACGCCAAGTTATTATTATAACTTAGGTAGAGAGTAGCTGCAGCAAGATTAGATTTAATATTTAAGGTTTCCAAGCTATTGTTAAAAGGGAGAACAGCTTTTAATCTCACCACCCTTTTATAAGATGGCGAAGTGATGCCCCGGGAGAATGCTCGTGGTGGATTTTGTTTATGGTTAAAGCCTTTTTCACTGTATTTTGGACGAAGATTTTTTAGAATGAACAATAAATAGCTGGGGCTTTATTAACAGCGCATTTGCTTTCGCCATATTTTTCTTCCGAAATCTCGTTTGAAATTTAGTAAAAAGGGAAATGTAGCTTGAGTAAATTTACTCATTGCTTCTAATTGGCTAAAATTTTGCGTTCTGAGACAAATAAGTAAAAATGTAGGAAGATATAGTCAGATGGGAGTTTAAGTTTTACTAGTCGGTTAAAAACCTCTTTATAACGAATTCTCTAAAGAGGTCCTTAATGTTTTAATCAATACAACTTTTAAATAGATTTAGACGTAAGTGCCAAATTGAAGTGGATTTTGACTTTTTTTGTAGTTTTTTTTTATTTATAAGAGATGTACTTATACGTAAACTTTGCCTCAGGGAAGGCCGTAAGGAATTCTTCGCTTGCTTGGTTTGCATTAGTTTAACATTTTTTTGTAAGTATGACTCGGTATTTTTAACACTACAATCCCAGATCTATTAATGCTTGACAAAACATTCATGCTGTCTTCGTTAACCACATCAAACGTATCTTCGTATCACGTACGCATAACATTGATGTCGTTATTTTGTATTACGATTATGTTCTCTTTAAGTGCCTCAGGTCTTATATCATCTTTCGTTTTAACAAGCAAGTTATACGTGACTGCGACAAGTTCTCATGCATATTCAGTACTGTAATTATTTCGTATTTGCGGATTTGCATATGCAATTAGCAGTTCTGTGCCTCCTGTTGTACTATGGACATACGTTTCACAGGAATATTGAAAAAGCTGGTTTTCACTTCACAGTATCTCTTACTTGACTGATTAGTTTATTCTAGTCTTAAAAAATGATTTTGCCATTTGAAAGATACATTGTCATTGAGTAACATAAACTGAAATATTTTCAAAAAAAATACCCGTGCGAAACCGTATGTACATACATACGGTTTCGCACGGGTGTTGTGTTTTAGTCTTTGAATTTTGAAATTCTGAATACAGTTAAATAATAAGATAAGATTTTGCAAAAGAAACAGTGCCGATTTAGGAAGGGATGTATATTCTCACTTTAAATAACATTTACTAGCTTTGCGGTGTTACCTGCGTTAATGCAAGATAAGAAGTAGCATGTGTTAATCCAGGATCTAAGTTATCTCCGCATCAAATTTCATGCAAATCGATTCAGCTGTTTTTGCGTAAAAGAGTAACAAACATACATCCACAGATTCTTACAAACTTCGCGTTTATAATATTAGTAAGATTCTATCTATAGTTAAGATTTTAATTTTGTGCAATAAAGTTAAATCAAATATATCTATTAGCAGCTAAAAGCAATATTATTGAAGTATTAGATTTATTGCATCGGTTTCTGTGATGCATAAAATACTTGTAGTTTCTTATTTTATTACGTTCCCTCAAAGCTACTCTTATATAACTGATGTTTACCTAAAACGATGTAGGTTTGACTACAGTCGTTATGTTACGATACTATGTTTATGAATTTCTATTTGAAGATTGCTATTACTATTTTATGATTCCTCAGATCGAGAACCTAAAGCAGGATAGTAACCACTTTTACCTCAGTATTAAAACTTATAGCTGTTATTACTATAATAGCTGCTTGTAATAACTCCGTAAATTTTCCAGCAGTTTCGTTCGAAAATCGAAAATACGATTTTAAGAGACTATTTATGTTTTAGACCATGGCAGTTTCCAAGCCCCAATACGTGTATGTAAGGCATAACTCATCAATCCTTCTCTCGTTTGTACATAGCTGTGGCAGAAAATAATAAGAAATAAGCAAAGTAATACTTTTGCATTCATGATATATTTGCCTAAATTTTCCTGCCGAATCGAGTTGTTAATTGTATGTACATCCTTCAAATTTTAATAGTGAAGTGTGAGAGAAAAGCTGTTGCACCTAATTCTGACCCTTGAGCTCTTATTACTTCTGTGATAGAAATAAATTGGCTATGGTCTGAAAAACTTCTATAACTTTTGTTTCAATGTTTTTAAAATACATGAATTGTTAACTAGTATACGAATAACAACTTTCAGCCAATATTTCATTTTAAAATAATATATAGTGTGATTTTATCCCGTTTCGTGTAAGCTCAGTCGTCGGACATGGCTTATTTCGGCTCAAGCGCGGTTTATGCTAATTTTCTATTGGCTTTAACAGAGATAATACGAGTATTGATGGACTTTCCAAATGATGTTTACTCTGTGAAACAAACCTGGCTTCACTTAACGAGCCTTTGAAATTTCTATTAGAGTAAATTTGAATCTATTAGAGTAATATTTTGATTAGATCGCCCGTTGAGTTATGCATTGTTGATAATAATATGGTGTTTAGGTAAAAGTTATGACTTTATTTTAATTTAATGAATGCCAAAGAGACAATGCACTAAAAATTTATCCAAAAAACCTATGTACCAATATATAATAACTATTCAATTAAATGGAGAGGTAAACCTTTTAGACAATAAACTGGGCAATTATGAACATTGACAGTCGAATCGATGTCGATGCAGAGAATACGAAAGTTTAAGGAACTACCGGTTAAGTAAATATGTCGCGTTATTGGTAAATGACGGAACTTATTGTATGTATGTTATAATTTGTAATATTTATTTACCTATAAAAATAAGCAAGGAGAGTAACTGACGGAGCTCCCAACAAAAGAAGATATAACTAAACTTATAGTTGCTAAACCTAGAACTTGTAATAAAAACCTTGTACGATAACTTTAAAAGTATAGCGAACTTATTTTTGGAAAAACAAATGTAATATTACAAGAATCCTCGGTAAAAACTGCAATAATAATTAAAGTAAGGTATAAGTAAAAAAGCCAATTATTCAATTACACAAAATCAATTGCATGCTAAATAGTTATTTTAAGTAAATAGTTTTTTTAATTATTGTTTATAACTTGTCCAAATTTATAATATAACATTAAAATGTCAACTAACTCCTATTTTTTATTTTATATCTTTATCCATTATTTCAGTAAATTCTTCAGGTTTGTTTGTAATTGTCGCCTCCTTGGCCTACAGGCCTGTAGGTAAAAACAACAAAAGTATCCGCGAATAAATATTTATACAACTAATGTAAGTGAGCTAAAGAATAGTAGAGAAAAGTAATGCAATGTCTAGAAACAATCTCTAAAGTTGGTTGAGTAAGTATGTAGGTAACTACAACTTTTTGAGAAGAGCCGTTGAACTTGACATTGCTTTTGCCTTTTTAATTTTTAATTACTCATCTCCGCCGTCACAAGCAAATTTATAGCTCAATTAAGATCGTTAAAAATTAAGCAACTCATCAACCAGCTAATAAACTCATACACAAAACCACCACAAAACTTATTTATTCTCTTAAACCGATGTGGGTAATGAAAAAATACTCATAAAAGTCGAAACTCCTTCCCGCATCGGACTTTTGTTTACGCTTTTAAGTTATTGTTAATGGGTTTTTACTTAAAACGTTTTACTGTTTTATCGATTTTAAGGCAGCGCCGCCTGGTGGCAGGTGCTTGAAAAAAGTAGTTAAAAAAATGAAGTGGTACCAGTCGTGATGCGGGATGTGTGATCATGACTTCGAAATATTTTTGTAACTTTGCCTACGCTTTTTTTGGATGTTACATTAACACGTGCTACCGCCACAGAGTAAACAAAGCTGGGGAGGCAACGATAACATGGTAAACAACCATGTGTCACGCTCGACTTTTTTATTGCTCGAAAAAGGAGCGCTCGTTTTTGAATAAATTAATCGACCGAAACTAAACACGAAACATAATTGTTACAAAACATACACAACAATGGTAGGTAGAGCACGGGTGAAATTGTTGTATTTATTTCGGTCAATTGTAATTTTATCGGTTCATTTTGTTTTCCCGCGCTTACAAAACGATAATGGCCGCCGAGACAGCTGTAATGTTGACGTTTCTAAATTTAAAATAAACATGCGCGTTCGAAAGTAATAATTTTATGAGTTGCGGCAGACGGACGGACGTCTGGCACAAGTTGGTTTAGTGTTTAAATGCGTTCCTTTTTTAAACTGAAATTAATTCGGTCTTGTACATGCTATAGAATGTTGGACCCATTAATTTTTAAGCGTCTCGTATCCAATTGAGAAATGTTTCATCGCTACGCTACTTTTAGCCTAATTTCATCATGTATTTATGTTTTTATACAATTATATATGTAAATGTTAGTCGAAAAGTGACGAATGTGACAATAAATCTTCTACGAAACATGGACATGGTGATGACATAACAAGCTGTCTGCAGTCACTTCCTTCACATAATGAACTAACAAAAAACCGTTAAACATCACACCTCGATAATCACGGCACCGCAAACACAGCTGCAATGCTGCATCTCATTCTACTACATAGTGTTAAACAGAGACAACATAATAGACATGAGTCGCTAATTCACAGAGCTATGCTACGTCGTCAAAATGGTTATAGTTGCATAGAGTATGTGTAAAAGGAGGTCCATTAGCCTGGCAATGAGGAAAACATAAGTAAGGGTAATTAGGTTTCAGTAGCTAATAAGTTCTTCTCCATGTTTACTTAGATGAAAGACATGCTTTTGATTCTGATTTGGACATTCTGTGTTACATAAAAAAATATTCAAATATTTCATTTTACTCCTTCAATTAAATTTCTATCTGATGAACACCAGTTGTAAAATAATAGACTTACATTTTGGGAACTGAATTATTTTAAGTAAGCACTAACTTTTTTCAGTTCAAAGTGCTTAACACGAGAACACCCAAGACTGCTGTTAATATGTTTATAATTTTGTTTAAAACGAAGTACCAAATGTTACTACGTATAATAAAAGACTGCCAATACAAAGAACGATATCGAAATAGAGATATGTAGGTATGTACTTAACCCATTCGTTCGCAATTTACTTGTGACAAAAAAATAAAAAACTTTCGCCAACAGCCTGACATTTACAAACAGATTATGAAAGAAATGTTTCAAGATGTTGACGTTTTGGTCAGACTTCACTCAGTAGGCCAATTATTGCAATGTATACAAAGACTAAGTCAATAGAAGCACCACTCTCCGATCAGTGCCTAGCAATCGACTCCCACACAGAATGCAAATATGGCGGGCACGTACGAACGACTTATCAATATGGCACACGTGACGGCGTATAAAGAAAATGGCGGAGTTTTATCAGAGGGGGGAGAAAATGCTTTGTCTGAAGTGTGACCTTGGAGCTCGTGCGCGCTCAAATCTATTTTCAATGATAGCAAGAAAAATTACTTCGAGTAATGTGAATAAAGGATTCCATTCCTGGAAACGTACGTTGTATGTAAAGAAGAATTTGTCTTTGTTGTTAGATTGTGCGCCGCAATATCAATAGCTTTAGGCGGAAGCGTTTGATGTATGAGATGTTTGACAGAGTTGATAAATAAATAGCTATAAATAACATATTACTATACTAATATTAAAAGCTACAAGAACTTATTAAATGTGCTAAAGATATTTATATCTATAATCCATTTTACATAGTCGGAAATTTATTTATATATTCTAATATAATATATATAAAGCCTTTCATATTATCTTCTTACTTGCATTGTCTCAATTTATATTATGCATAATATTGAAGATTCCTTAACTTTTTATTTAGGCAATTCTTCTTAATGTATAAATTACAATATCTAAATCAATAAATTCGATTTCAAAATTATATATAACAAATAAAAAAGTCCTTACATATTATAAGAAGGAGTAAAATAAAAAATCAAAGACATCCGACATCGCCATTTTGTGGTGGCCATCTTAGATTTGAAATGTACTTATCATATTATCATATAAGTTTGTTGGAAAAAACATAATTATCTTTTGTAAAAAAAAAAACATATTTTTTTAAATATAGAACATACCTAATGTTATCTAAATATATCAAGCGAATTAAACTAATCCACGATAATAAACTAGAATATCAAAGAAATACGATCAAAGATAAAACCTCAACTAATGTTAAACTCATGTTATATTGTTCGAAGTCTAAATGAAACGAGTAGCCGATTAAAAAATTCTTATTGATCAGTAAAGAAAAAACGAACTACTCATAACTGGTATTTTAGATTTTATGATTGCTTACTCTAATATTATTTTATCCGAACTGGTTTTCTTCCGGTGAAGTAGGCGTTAACTAAACTATTTCAGCTTATTAATGAAAATCTATCTGTATTCTTATTTATTAGGACATAAGATAATAAGAAACTCGCAATGAGCTTTCTAGTATCGATAAACACGACAATGCTTGTTTTTTAATAACTTTACAGTTGAATTTGATGTTTTTGTGTGTCTACAATAAAAATTGATACATAATTTTTTTTTGATAGCGATAAAAAAATGGCTTGTGCTTGACCGCAACTCGCCTGATGTAAAGCGACGATGCGGTCTAGAATGTGGCACGCCTGCCTAGAAGATTATTACATCTATCGGGAATCGGGAACCGAGATTATATCTATCGGGAAATAGAGTTCTCAGCAGTAAATATCTTATATATTACTTCGTTTATATATTTAAAATTTCGTAGTGGAAACACTATTACCGTTGTTTCAGTGAGCTATTATACACAATCCTGATATTGCTGAATACAGGGATTTAACCAGGACGTGTCAGTTTTTTTGTACAATTATTTGATGTTGTTTGTTTGCGGTGACATTACAAAATTATTGTATTTAATACACACTCAACTTATACATTCAAGAAAACTCTTGCATCCAAGTTCTTTAACTAGGTATGCTTCGCCACAACATGTTGTATGATGCAAGTTTTTTCCGCAGTCAGTAGCATTTAATGCACCTTACGTAACAGAACTCTGCTGCAATGAGCTACCTGCTAAAGGTTAGGTAAATGTTAATGCCTTCAAAAATTATTTATTCTGCTTGAAAATGATATTCTTTGAAGAATGGCTTTATGAACGCTCGTATATTTGTAATTAATATTGAAATTCCTTTGTTAATCACGCTATATATTATAAATGAATTAAATAAAAATGCACAATCGTAGCTAATTATTAGGTGATTGAACGAACGAAGCGTTTCTGCTTCGGGTCTGGTAGGGTAATTTTTTGTTTTGTTTGTCAGTCATAACCTGCCTGAAATTTCGTACTATCGTATGGGTTTTAGAAACATTCGAATGAATTCATCACTCGCTTATGACGTCACTTACGAACGATACGCAAAGAAGTCGCATTTTTGAATATTCATACTCTTCGCTATTAATACTAACTACCAATTTAATTTGGACGAAACTTATTAAGCTACGGAATTATATTACTACTTACGAATTTTTAGGACTAACAACTTATTCGAGTATATTCTATTTCAGTCTCCAAAACGTGAGTGTATTTTTATATCTTCGGCTGCGCCAGGTAGGGCTAGCTGGCCTTTTACAGTCTCACACCTAATGTCAGACTAGACTAAATACTGCGTCATCGGTGATGATTTAGCACTGTCTACGAGTGCATTCTACTTATATTATCACAACATTAAAAATAAAAAACAAGCTCCTGCATATTTTTAGGAGAAGTTGTATCATTAAAGATAAAGGTTATCTTTATGTACCTCCTTTCGAAATATTACATATTCATAATTAGACCCATATTTCGTTCCACTGTTGGTCTTTAATTGAAATAGTTGGTTGATACGAGCCGAAACTATTTCTAATTCAGATAACACCGGAGATTTTAGTTAAATTATTTAATTAGATATCGCGTGTGACTGGACTAGCTTATTTGGTAAAGATATTAAATAATTATTTAAAAGTTCTTCTGTCCCTCCGTCATGACGAGGAATCTTATAAACTTTTAAGGTTGTGAAAACATCAGCCTATGATTAGCGTCCTGTCAGACTTTACTTTTTATTTGAGGAGAAAACTACTGAAGAAAATAATTAAATCACCGACGATTAAAAATAATTAGTATTGAAAAAACTGTTTATAAAATTTTAACAGATTATTAACTGTACTACCTATATTTCGTAATATATTCCGTGCAAACATCTAGACAAATATTTTCTCATACGCTCGTTCATGCGTTCTTACTAAGGAAAAAAAGTATTATTATTAGGTAATATTATTTTTAAATTTCGAAGCAGGGAATAAAAATGTTAAATTTATTTTTAAAACCTGACTTTACGAGTTCATTAAATCCAGGCTGTATAGTAGTTATCCCGAGCGCAGGTGCCAATATACCATCTAGACATCCTGCCCTCTGCCTTACTAAATCACACGTTTGAAATCCACCGCCCGGACAGAGCCTTGATTTATCTTATCTGCCGTTTGACCAATGCCGACCAAAGTTGGCTGAGTTGTATAATCAGAAGTATTTTAAGTAGTGGTAATTAGATTAAATTTTATTGAATAAAAATGTGTTAGAAAAGAAGTATCAATCAAGGGTGGATTTGAAGAGTAACAGCCTCTGAAATAATAGTTGACCTTATGCTAACCAATCTCTGATAGGAAAGAAACAGTAGCAACCTGTGTATCATTTTAATTTTTAATTTTTATTGTACCCAATGTCAATCTCACGACATAAGTATACTCTCCTTCTTTCACAGTCGGGTAAAATGAGAATCAAAAAAATAATAAACCACAAAACTTTTTATTACTTTGCATACAAATGCGTACGTGTAAGGAAAAGTAAATAACTACGAGTGTTTTGCTATCTAAAAGTGTCAAATGGAACAATGATTATTGATATAGAACTGTCTCATCTTAAGTAAATAATACTAAAAAGACCATAGAAAATAAGCAGACGATTCAATATACCGCCAAATATTGACCAACGTCCAAGTTCGTTTGATTTTATTATAGGGATTTGGCCAACGTTGGCGGGGCGATGACCTCGCCATCAGTGCTCCACATTCAATTAAATATTCAATCGCGATCGCAGCGCCCTCTCACGCCAACCATTGCAGACCACATAGTGCGAGTAATAACTGTATTGTGATCACAAATTGTACCATACTTCGCTTTAGATAAGAAATACAGATAGGAGAAGATTAAGCAAGAAACTGCTAGATTGTCCATACATGTCGAGTATTACGAATGTAGGTTTTTAAAGATTGTTAGGCTAGGGAAGTTGACCGTTGGTCGACCGACGGTAATATGGGTCAAGAGATACAAACTGTCGTGGGTCCAGCCTGGACACGATTGGCACAGGAACGAAGAAGATGGCATCTTATGAGAGAGACCTATACCCAGCAATGGGATTAGGCAGGCCGTTGACAATAATGATGAGGATTTTAAAACGACTTAAATAAGTAAAACAATCTCAATCGGTTTTTTTAGTGTAAGTTCCCGGTTCACATTTTTTCGCGATTAGTTTTGGAAAATTCATTTATACTCGTAGTAAGTTGTTGTACAATATCCAGTGTTTTCCCGCTTTGTTTTGATGTCAGCGTGAGAAATCGACAAATAGACAAATATTGTGGTTCCGCCTCACCACCTCCACAGCTCATCTTATTATTTCTCTCTTATTGACTTCCTTGATACGTGTTTCACCCTAGCACAAGGCATCCTCCAGGATGACTTTTCAAGCGCTCACTCGAAAGATTCTTGTTTTGTTTAGAACTGTCGACCTCTCCCGACCCCGTTTATTTTTGTGACTTCATAAAAAAAGACAACATAATATATGACAGATTTTTCCTGTACCAAATATCATAAAAATATTATTTAGCAGTTTTTCAACTTTTCAAGGGTACTTGTAAATATTTTAATACACATATTACTTGTCTATTCTACAAATCTTAGAGTTAGCATACTAATTATCAATAAAATCAACCACAAATACACCAGTTTAAATAACCTACGATATACTATCCAGCTATTAACCAAATATCCACAGCTTGAATACCCCGAGCCTCGATCCTACACTTACTCGCTATAGTCTGGTCAAGGCATCATCAACCGTACCCTGTCATTACCTGCCAGTGGCCGAGGACTTAGTAATTACCTAGCAAATCTCCGACTCAGGTGGGCGGGTACTTGAATGACAGCTCGCTTTGTTCGGACACCATGAGGAACGGACGTACGTCGAAGCATTTGGGAACGGTAGGAATAGATTGTGGAGGTTTGGTAATTGTTAAATATTATGGATAAGTTATGCGGCTTATTTATTGACTCGTATGGTGGAAGACTAGTTCCTGGTGGCAGTTTCTAGTCTGCTGGCCGGCTAACAGCCTTTGACATCGCCTACGATAGCTATCAGTCGAATGAACTGGACCTAAGCTTTAACGTGTATTCTGACCCATGAAAGAGCTTTATTTAAATGCCTCTCCTTGGTCGCCTATCCACGATTTGCTTGGGATCTCCTCGCCTAACTACGAGCGTTATGAAGCCTGGGTTGATGAGGTTTGGTCCCACCCTAAGACGTCGAATCTTAAATAAGAGAAATAGAAATTAGAATACGGCTAAACTGATTGTTCAGATACGCAATCAATGACATTTTAAATTAAACGTATTCGAATTTGGTTCTTTGAAAGTGGATAAAAACTATTATATCCACTATCTGTGCTAGGACGGTTTGGGATAGCTTAGGCGACAACGCTACAAAAATGAAAATTAGGTACAGTATTTCGATGCGTATCGTTAGAATATTTAAAGGTCAAATATGGATTTGAGCTAAGAAAGAAATTAACTTAGTTATAGCGACATCGGATGTCTTTCCACGCCGATATTAACCATATTAATAAAACAACTTAAATTAAAGTTTATTCAATTAATTTTTCCTTGTGTTTTCTTTTATTATTAACATAACAGAGCTCTCCTAATTGGACGGCCATGTTTTTTGAATAAACACGCAGTACGTAACATGTGGAGGGTTGCCACGAGAGATTTTCGATTTTGTAACATACTACCGAAAATGTTGCGAAACACAGAAAGGGCGTGAATTCCCGCTATCCGGTTTTTGCGCATCTATGTTTTTTCCCGCTCCGTACCCTTTTTGGCTTGCGAAGTGTTGACATTGGTCCTAAAAGTCTGCTAAAAAGTTGTTAGATATACTGCGTTTTTTCATACTCTATGTTACAAAATCGAAATAGTAAAAAAACTAGCCTATGTTAATAAAAAAACCTTATACTTTTTAATTTTAAAATCTCTATTAAAGAGAAGATACTATGTTCATGTTTTCTTTAATCGTAGCACTTAATTACACTATCACTAATTACACTACACTAATTCAATATTTCTTATTTTGGTTCAAAGAAAACTTAATTCGAATTTTGTTGGTATATTTCATTGAACTGCGCTCCCTTTTCAATAAAATCGGGTCTATAATCTAACCGTATCTGCTTATAACCGGCGCAGGGGTGTCTAAACTGACACAATGGCGACCGATATTCGCGGTGCATTTATTTTTTATTCAAAAACACAACTGTTGACTCTCGGCTCCCCATTATTACTTTTTACGGTTTAACAAGCTCGTATTTTTACTTATCGCGTTATGCGAATTGTTATTATACATTTTTCTGAAGGGTGTCAACCCTGAGGGATGTCACTCTGTGGTTGTGTCGTGACTGTTGCTTTTATTCGTCGACGGCGAATCCTGAAGTTTTTATTATTCTTCTTTATTACTTTTAGTAGTTTTTATAAATGGGTATCAAAAAGGCGAAGACAGATATTGTATTGTTCTCTGACAAAGTCTGAGATTTGTTTATTTTTTAATGGATTAATTGAAGATCTTTTTTAGGTCCGAAGCTTGTTTGTAGATGAAACGTGGCCTTATGGTTTTTTGTTAGTAAATTTCTTGAATGTAGTTTTGATTATTTATTCCATGAACATATTCAATATTCCTTTGTATAATGTTATAGGTATGCTGTTATTATTATTTTATCTATATTTATAGGTACTAATAATATTATAAAGAAGAAGGATTTCTATATTTGTATGTAACTAATAAACTCAAAGTCTACTGGTCTAATTACCGTTACAAAGCTACTTATTACGGTTTATAAAAAAATATAAAATTAGAGATCCCAGCTAACACCACGGAGCCCAGCTAGTATAAAAAATAAATAATAATAAAAAAAGATAAATATGATATTATTTTAACTAATATTATAATATTTTTTAAATATAAATTGACATTTTTTTAATATAAAATACGCGACTTAAGTTTTTATAAAGAACGAAAAATAATAACTGCTATGATGAAAATAAAAGCTTTATTTTTTTCACGTAGCTCTAAATATATATTTTTTTTAAATGATCGAGAACCTTGTTTATTATTAAATAGTCTTTTATAAAAATAAAATATATGAAATTATAATGTTAAACTTATTTTGCTCATTCAAGAAGCCAATTCTCGTAGTAAAATAATTATGTTATTCCACACTTTCATATCATCGTATATTTTTTCCACATCTTAATAGAAGTCATGTCGTGAACAGCCTATAATTGTTTTGATCGAGTCCATTGTATGTAGGACAAATATAAAGAAACAATGGACTCACCGTTCATAACTCGATTTTTTATCTGATCGAGTCGAAAACGAATTATGTTGGATGATCGATATATTTGTGACCGATATATTTATAGACTGTTCTAGCTAGACTCTAGAAGTGCTTTGTGGTAGGTTACTACGTTTTAGCTTCAAAGGTCGGCGGCTTATTTTCTATGCCCTCTTGAAGTCCTCTGAGATAGCTTAGAATTGTTTTTCCTAAAACTGACAATGAGGATAGCAATTAAACGTATCTGAATCAAGTTAGCGCTCAGTTTAGTGCCTTGCCAATGAACAAAACTAGGCCACACGTTTCTCACCGGTAGGTTCGGAGATCCCGGAGCCCTCCATAAAGTACTGACTTCTGAAGCCGGCCACCGGGCGTTTTTAGCAGGTGCAATCCTACATAACCCGGCTGCACCTTAATGTAATCGGGTATCTTGTAGAAGATTTCCCTCTTGTCAACAAACAAAACAGACAAAAGTCCACTCGTGGCTTACCATTGCGTATTTTTTAAGAAGTAGTTTTATTTCTGTTATACTTTCCTTAAATATTCGTATAGTTCTTCTTCAAATGTTCTGTGTTTGTTCCAGGTATACATGAACGAGATTATCAACATCAACACTGGTCTGTCGACGGCTTCTGTAAATCATACTAAGAAAATTGTATAATTGTACCAAACATTCATACTCGTAGTCATAGCTTCTACTTGAACCTAGGATTATCTGATAGTATAGAAAGCCTAAAAATAAATTAAACTAATTTCAATTTCTTCAACACTTTTATTACGCACACATATTTTCTATACGTAATTTCATCCAACAAACGCTTATATTTTCTTAATTCATTCTTATCTAAAATTATAAGTAAACTGGAATCTTGAGAACAATACAGCTGGATTCAGCAATACGCACATTTCAATATTCCAAAAGATGAAATAGAAGAAAATGAAAAATGAAGTTTTTTCGTCGAAATTCACATCACCTATACACCACTATTCTGTCAACCTGTCACAACCTCACCCAGCCAGGAAGCTGGCGAAAAATATTCAAAAAATGATTGATAAAACTAGCCCACAGGTGCGAGAACAAAACGCTCGTGTGACCGCCTTTAAACAACAGTGTGACAAAGGGCAATTACGTCCATACGGGCCTCGATCAAACGACTATATTGGCGAAAAATTGGGTTCGAACGCGAAAGCGGTGCCGAAACCCCGGAAGGGCACAGGACATCGAACGTTTCGTAAACGCTTGCCATAAAATAATTTTATGAATATTTCCGAATGGTTTTTGAAAGGTGTAGTAGCAATATTAGTGTCACAAGTAAAGCTTTAAAACGTAAAGGCTTTAATTCGGCAGGCGAAAGTTACGTTACAAAAAAAGAAGTAATTTTCTTGACTTAATGATAATGGGACCGTAACGTGAGTATACTTCCTTTCAAACTAAAAAAAATATTTTTTTAATCGTTTCACAATTGGCGAAAACACCGATGCACATACACAAAAAAAGAAACATACAGACGAAAAAAGAACCTCCGCCTTTTTGGAAGGTGGTTCCAAATTAACAGCAATTTTAATAACATTTGAGACAACATTCGTAAATTTTTTCAATAATAAATTTTGTCAAACCATTTCCTTTCCAAGTCTGTATCTACTGAAAGATGAATGAATATTCATAAATATCAAAGCGCGTTTCCATTTTTGTGAATATTTTTTTACTCAAAATAATATTCTCGGTGTTTTGCTGAGAGGAAACTTTTATTTAATAACGCGACACCTATCTGACCTACTTAGATTAAAAGCCTTACAACTTTGCTTTTTGCATTCAGCCAAAATTGAAATTGTTAGCTTTCCTTGGACCATTTAATTAGTTGCCCTTACCTCTCCCTCCTAGCTCTACGAAATGATAAGAATTTCAATTCCACCTTCAAAGCTGAGCTTGTGTTATTTGAATTAAATAATATTGTAAGCAAGAATTATTTGTTTTGCCTTATACATGATAATTTGCTTTCCCTTGTTTGTCTGAATTTATTATTTTTCACGTTCTTATCTTTGTTTCCGTTGTTTTCTGTAATTGAATCTTTACGTTTTTTGGATAAACTCCTATTTTATTTAGAAAGTAATTATCTTTAAGTTATACAAATATAGTCAGTTACAGGCTTCTTATACCAAGTGTTATGTATGGGGCTTGTATTCTGTTTCATAAGTATATTAGCCATAGATATATTTGGCAATTGTCTATTTATATCAAGAGATCATGCTAGAATTTTGCACGTGATCGCTCTAGATAAATCAAACGAAATTCAAGAATTGCTGCAGTATCTTGTTTTGATTGGTTTCGTTTTGGCTCTCCAACTACCGCCAGTCAAAGTGTCAATAAAAATTATCACTATTACTGTTCTTATGCATACTTCATGATAAAGAATTTGTTTTATTTTCGGCCAGGACAGTGTACGTCTAACAAAAATGCTTGAAGATGTGGTTACTATTGTGTATTAATGAAACCTGCATCAGTTGCCTACTTCATTATGTACAAAAATATCTAAATTCTGTTAATTGTAGTTGAATTATGGCATGCCTGGATGATTTTTATATCAGAGCGTTTGACTCAATAGGTCACATTGGCCAATGAATTGTACTGTGCGTCACAAATATCAAAATTGACACAACAAAAACGTATAAATCGGCTATTCGCGTAAACAACGTGAAAATATTTTGCCTCTAATTTAATTTTGTACGCGATAAGTTTCGTTATTTTAAATTTAGTTGATAGATTAAAAAATCATAATTGAATATTATTATTGTATGATGTATATACAATGGCCGGAACTCCATACACTTTTGAAACATCTATTTTACAAGACTATCATATTGTCTATAAATTGAAAGATATAAACCTAAGTATTAGAATTCATAGTTCTCTGTAAGCATTTCACTTCTCGTATATAATATTCTGACGTATAATCGTCGTCGTAATAAGCAACTGTTACTGCAATATCTTCCGTACATTCTCATAAATGTTATAGCACAATTACTCGCACATTACTCGTGTTATCACCGACCTCTTGCTGCGAGTATATAGGTGACACATATTCCACGGTTCACTTATAAATAAATCATATTAAAATCTACATACATAATATTTATATTGTTAACGAAGACAGGTTTTCACGCGTACCTGAGTGTTGGAAACGTCCAACTTTAATTGACCCCTCTTCTTAAACAATATAAATCAAACACGCGTCAGTTTTCTAAATAATACATAATATTGCTTCTACATATGTTCGTTTTATTTCATCATCATCCACAGACTTTAATAATGCTAATTCATATCCCGTATTAAGTAATCGTATATCGGCTGAAATAGTCTTGTGTTTTTTTTTAATTGTTTCAGGTATTAAATTCTTAAATCTTTTCATTACTTATTTTTTTTTTAATTCACCATTCTGTCCACCTGCCTTAAATCACCTGGATCAATAAAGTAGGACTTATATTTATTGTAAATAAGAAACTGCAGTGTCTTCATTTCACCTTGGATTTATTGTACCTGGTTGTTATGACGAAAACAGTGGAGTTAGTTCACTTTTGACCGACTGCGAAAGAAGGAGGGTTATGTTTTTCGAGTCTATGTATATTTCTTTGGCACGTCCTAGAGCCTAAACGGCTTTTCGTATTTTTATGTGAGTTGTGTCAATAGATTCGTCTTAGTCAAGAGAGTGGCACTGGGTACATCATAAAAAAAAGAAACTAGGGATAATTCACAGGTTTAACGATTTAGCAGTCGGGTATTTTCGAACTCGCTTCTAACTACTTGCTGGTCGCTAAAATACTTGCAATAAATCTATGAAGTGTTGCTTTACGGTATGGAATCATAGTGTCAAATTTAGAATGATGGTGTCAACTTACAAAAATTGCAGTCACATTTGTTTTTTTATTAAGTCCAGTTTAAGAGAGTTTGAGAATACCTTCTAATATTTATACGTTACTTAAACATTTACGGTCTTACTAATGAACGAGTCTTAACTTTAAACTTGTTTTGTCTTGTTTTATCCGATGGTGAACGTCACGCGTTAAAACAAAACAAAAGACGTTTAATGTTAGTAAGTTTTTAAAGACGCGTTAATAATAAGTCCGTTAATGATCAATCTTTCAGCTAATTCGCTTATAACAGCTGCCAATAATAAATTAATACAGCTATAATCTATTCCCCATACTCTGGCACTTACAATTGTAAATAGTGATTCGGTGCAGCGCCGGGATCTCATTACTAGTGATTGGTTGGGCCATCTGTCGATCTGATGTATTGACTGACACACGCGTATTATTGTTCAGAATAACCTCTTTAGCACTCTGTGAAGCATCAGGCAGATGATTTAGGGATCGAATTTCGTTTACCAATTTTATTGCTAAATTAAAGTCCATTCATTAAAATATTAAAATATAACGGTATAGGTCTTTTTTTTTTTTATCCTGCACGGCTAGTCATTTGACCTCAAGTTTGCACGACTACGGAAGTCAGCGATACTGTAGCCTTAGATGGAGCATGCCTAGTCTGGAATACACTGGCTTTCAAGAAACGCTGCCGGAACACACTGTTAGTTGCTTGGCGACAGATTTTACAACTTGAAGGTGGTCGCTAGCCATGCAAAAAAAATGTTATAGATGTTGAAGTCTAAACCTATATGATTAAAATCGTTCCTTTTTTAAATCTATCACCCACTTACTATTTCGTACTTTCTTTACATACTTACTTACTATTTTCTTTTTAAAATCTAATACTAATGCAAGATAAAATCATAAAAAAGTTATTTAAATGCTTTACCTATTGTCATTCGTTTCAAGACACAATACATTTATTCATATTTTCCCTAGTTATTGCACTGTAACCAACTTTTTCCCCGTTTTACTACGTTTTAAATACGATCGTATAAATTTAAGTGCCTGCGGGTCTATAAAGCATCTTACAGCGTTACCTCCCAGATCCTATCCACGCGTGTCGATAATTCGTACCCCCATAAAGATCGCGCCGTTTCTTCGCACAATAATCCGGTTTTATCTAGATATAACCGGTTACTGTACCGGTTACGTCCAGTTATTGGTGCGGCTCGTAAATTTCACGTGTAGCAATAACGCAGGGTCGCTGCGAAGGGTGCAAGTTGTTCGTGTTGGGATAGATTGAACATTGGACGAATTTAGGCCGATAGGGAGCTGTTCAGTAAACTGTGGTCTGTTGACGAACGGTTGGAACAGGATTGGGACATGTGACGTCACATGACGATGCAAGTCGAACGTTTACTGACTCAGGCAGCGTTGACAGGGAGATGTTGGGAAATCTTTTTAGGGATCCGTACCCAAAGGGTAAAAACGGGACCTTGTTACTCTAAGACTTCATTGTCGACCGTCCATCTGTATGTCTATCACAAGGTATGTTGATACTCATGAACCGTAATAGTAAGACAGTTTTTTTTTCTCAGTTGATGAATTTTATAGCCGCTATAACAACAATTACTAAAACAAAATTAAATAAATATTTAAGGGACTCCAACGCGGAGCTCATGCGCGATTTTTTACCCGATTTTTGCCTGATATTACTAAAGACAACGTGTTGAAACTTAAACTAATATTGTTCAGATAATGAAACGGAACCCTTAGTGTACAAGCCCGACTCACTCTTGGCCAATTTATAAAGAAATCGCTCCAACAAATTGTTTGTCTTTTACATCCACAATTCAAATCAACGTTTTCATTCAGTTCACTGCCATAACGTTTCCTAGCAATATTTTCTGTTATCATAAACTCTATGCATAAGCTGGTGAATTTATGCATTCTCATCTGTTCAGAAAATCAGCTTGCAAAATCTTTAGCCGATGTAAGTAAACACAACAAGCGACTGGTGTCTAGTTTGTATGCATCGAAAGCTGTGCTATGTTGTTCAATTTTGATCACACTGCGAACTTGGTAAACAAAGTAGTGCATTCAGATAAAACAGTAAAATAAACAGGTAGAGGTTCGAAAAGATTTATGTATGGTTTAAAGCATGAAGTATCAGTATGGGGGGAAAATCAAACGAAAGAAATTACACAGGCGTTTATCTTACGAGTTTCCGCTCGGATTCGAAAACTTTGCAACACGAATTACGCAAAACTTTTTAGAACAAACTAAATGTTTACTTTGAAAATCGATTCTAGATCTAAAGTAAATTGATAGTTGCTATTTAATATTTTAGATTACGTTACAAGCTTCGCGTAATTCGTTTTGCGAAGTTTTCGAATTCGAGTGAAACTCATTGTGAATCTGGGTGCTGGAAACGAATTGGGGAGTTCTAGAGGTAAAGTTCCGCCTAGAAAGGTTTAAAAATGTTATTTTCTTGCCATAGTAATCAAATCTTTACAACTGTTACTTAGCTTAACCTATTTAATTGTAGGTATAGAGATATATTGAAATGGAAAGTTTCGCTTTCCGAAATTTCAGACCAATTTCAAACACTAAATGTACGTTTGTCAACGTTAATCGAGGTCCATGTAGTAGGTCCATATTCTGTCCTGGAAAATTAAACAGTTTCTGTGGTACAATTTTCAGAGTGCACCATTCCAAAAAGCACTCAATTCGACGGAAACATTTTTTTAAAATGTTTTTTACCAAATTTTTTAGAGACGACTATACAAATTAGAAAAAAAAACTGGTTTGAAAATGTGAAAAAATTTTTTGGTCTGATCTAGTTACTTATCTAATGGTCCCATCAAAATTTCATCAAAATCGGTCCAGACGTTTGATATTTAAATCGAACTGACAGAAATAGTTCCATCGACGTAATTAAAGTGGGTAATTACTTTTTTTTAATTTCTTTTCCTTACTCGATCGCAATCGCGTTGAGTTTATATGAAATTTTAACAAACCATTGACGCTAGGTGGCGCTGTTTTAACAACAACGCGGTCGAGTCAGTAAAAAAACTCGCACTATGCACTCAGATCTCTTATAAGATCACTAGTAATGTATATCAGCATAGAAATAATTAAATATATGATTTGTCCTTACTGTTTACAATGTGATCTATACTGTATACATAATATGTACATAAGCAGGTATACATACAATGCAGCACAAAGCTGGCAAAGAAGCATTATCGGCGTTTTATAGAGAAAGCATTGCCTGAACTCACCGTTCAGGAAGAGTTTTTATTTAAACTTTGTCCTGTCAAGAGAAGAGAGAGTGTTTTGTAAACATTGTTTTTTTGGAGTTTTGTTGAGAGAATTGGTGCATTTATTACGTATTAGTTTTAACTTGTCTACAAGGTTCCGTACCCAATAAAAACGGGACCCTATTTTTAGACTTAGTTGGCGGTCCGTCCGTCTGTCTGTCACCGGGCTGTATCTCATGAAGGGAAATTTTCACAGACGATGTATTTTTGTTGCTAAAAATTGAATTAAATAAATATAAGGCTCCCATACAACAAAAGCTATTTTTGACGATCTTTGCTCGATATGTATACCTATGTATAGGTGCAACAATAGAACTTTTGTTGAATTTTTTTTTTTTTTGCTAAATCCAAATCATAGTTATTTAATGCTTTTTGTTTCGTAAGCCTCTTTATTAATTTTTTATGGCCACAAAACTGAGTTTGCGTATGTGAAAATGTATAAATTATTTCTTTCCATGAATCACTGAACAATTAATATGAATTTCAGACGAAAACATTACAAGAGTAAACCTACCTACAATTCTATTACATTACCTATACCTACAGAGGATTTATTTCATTTAAAACAATATTTATTACAGTATATAAAAATTAAGCATGTCTATGTATTAAATTAAAATTCCTACAAAAGTGACACAAAAAATAATTAGTTTCCCTGTTTAAAAGGATCTGCACCGGCCTTATTAATATTAGAGTTAAAACTTACTCAGGGTGACTGTTAATCAATTAGCATCCTCTTAAGGGTATCTTCTTATGATCGCAAGCAACAATTTTTGAAAATGCGCAAGAAAGAAATTCAGATCTGTCATACATATGGCCGCTAGTCAATGATATATGCGTAAGGAAAATATGCTTTTTTGTGAAAAGAATTACATATAAATATAATTCTTTTCACAAAAAAGTAACATACAACCGACATCTATTACATGGATATAACTCGGTACAGTTCTTTCAATTTAAATATCCAACCTCTTGACCAATTTTGACTAAGTTAACTAGTAATTACTCTGGAAGTATATATAAACAAATGAATAAATTAAAAAAAAAATCTCAAATCAGTCCACCTGTCTCCGAGAAATAAGGTAAATACCTAAGTATAAAAAAAAATATATAATCGAATTAAGTATTTCCTCTTTTTGGAAATCGGTAGATAAATTGATTCTCATAGCCGTCGTCAGAAGTCATCCTCAAGAAGATGCTAGTTGATTATCAGTCGCTCTGTATATAACTGTTTCGTCCTTTACTAGTTGGACTGTACAAAATTAAGTTTAACAAACACTACTCCATTACATTTTCAAGTTACTCTCAACAAAATGTAGCTTGCTTTATCAAAATTATACACCTTCTAAAGCATAACTCGTTTATATACAGGGCTATCGGAAAGGGGGTCACTGAACTCATCCGAAGGAACAACTTTAACTATGGGACTAACTCTGAATTTGAGAAAAAAATCTTACTGCTGTCTGTTCTTGGTTGCCTGGAAGAGATCGCTTTTTTGCGATTAGGCCGCCACTTTTTGCACTATATTTTGTAAGCGTTTTCCTCTTGTATTTAATCTGATAAGAATTGATCTATCTATCTTTTTTTTCATACATTTTGTCGACAACCGATAAAACTTTTTGTATGAAACAGTTGATTTTTTTCTAGAATTCAGAGTTGGTCCAATAGTAAAACTTGATTCATAATACGAGTATGTGGACCCCCTTTTAGCTTGGTACACCACTAACCGATAAACCAGTATACAAAAAGTTTGTCAACTGTCGAAAAAAAAACAGCTCATTCTGAGCTGGTTGCCTGGAAAAGATCGCTTTAAACGATAAGGCCACCATTTAAAAGCTGGTATATGTGATAATTGTGTATAAACTATTCTTTTGTCATATTTTATGAATTGATGCTGATATCGTGATCGTGTGTACAGTGTCCTCCTTTCGGCTTATTATACCCCTAACCGATAACCCTGTATACTTGTAATAATAATTTATATTCTCACGTCCTAATTGCTCTATATAATTAGTTCTAATTACGTTGCAGGAGCATGATAAAGGTATTAAGTGAGCACGTTAGTGTTATAGCATATTAGCTTTTATGTTGATGGCGGTAAGAGCTTTTGTAAAAGCTCGGTGTTTCAGGTTCAACGGTCAGGAATATACAGCGCTGAAGTGGAACATATTTAGTTAGCATTTTAGGTAATAAAAGCATGATATAGGCTTTTATTTTTATATTTATTTTTCGTGTAACAGAAAGGTGTGTCAATACTTACGGCGTCAAAAAAATAGGAGTTTCTCAGTTCGTCTAAGAAGTCTTACTTATCTTTTGTAACAATGTTCAGGAACAAGTAGATAGAAGCGAAATGATTAAAAAAAAAAAGTGTGGCTTCGGGGACTGCCGCGGTAAAGCTATTGCATACGCATACGTCTAGTTGCACGCACACAAACACCGTGCCGAATTTTGCCGAACTGAAACGACATTAGACGAATTTATTTTCTTCCGTCCGTCGAAATCCATTCTCCATTGTACAATCTGACAAGTAGAGATACTGTAAGGCGCCACCTGCACCGGTACATGGTAGAGATTCCAGGGACTCGCACTAAACGCTTTACGTCTACTTTTATTGTGAGAACTCCCAGGTTTTGGAATTCGCTGCTAAGTTCTCTATTTCCCGATAGCTGTAATCCTGGTCTCCTTAAATCGCGAGTGAATCAGTTTCTTCTAGGCAAACACGCTACATCTTAGGCCGCATCGTCACTTTACATCAGTTGAGTTGCGGTCAAGCGCAGCGGAAGCCTGTTAACTATAATAATAAAAAAAAACAATTAAAAAAAATATACAACGACATCATTATTCCCGACAATCACCAATATTGATCCAGGAACTGAGTCACCCGGTTTCGCAAGCGACAGAGCTCTTTGTTTGACCAACTGCCGATATCGGTCACTATCGGCTTGCTATCAGTCGCTATCGGCTTCGTATCGGTCACTCACAGCTACAAGCAAGACTCGTGTCAACTGAACGATTCTGTGTCATCGATAAGCGATGTTTCTATATTATTTTGTTTACTTTCAAATTATAGATACCTACGTATATTTTAAAAATCATGAAAAATATTACAGATATAGGAAAATAATGTTTTACGAGTATATTCGCAAACAAATAAAATGTTCAGTTGCTACTTCACTTACCATCAGGTGAGATAGTTTATTTATTTTATTTATTTATTTAGAGTAACAGGACTCATACAAACTTATATATAACATGCTATTATAGTCAGTCGTATTAAATTCAATTCTATTACAATTACAACAAATACAATTACATTAAGATTAATATAAATAAAAATTAAAATCAAGACATAAAAATAAAGTTTCATTCATAAATCCACATGCAAGATCACTTACGCTAACCTCTGTGTGCAACGAGCAATCTACAAGAGTGGTTGATAGTGGTCACACGTTGCCTAGTTAGTAATAAAAAAATAACCCATTGTATGAAAAAAAAACACCAAATTATTCCTTCCAAGTAAAACAAGTTTTACAGAATAAATAAATACCATTTATGAGCTAGATAAAAAAAGCAAATTGATAGAAAAATAGATGAACGCTTTAATGTACCTACACAAAACGAGAAAATTAAAAAAAGAAACATTTACATGTCGTGCCATAAGTGGCTGCCTTATCGCTAAAAGCGATCTTTTTAATGCTACCTTTATATAGAGACAATTGACAATAAATAATGCATAGAACGTTCTTACAATAAAGAAATAACAATAATAGTATTGGAATAATTAGGTTTCTTGCCTTGTTAGCTATGAGGCAAATATTTAGGAAAATAAAAATCAAGCATCACTAGAATGCTTTTATTTTAAAATAATTCAATTATAATACACCACCACAAAAATTAACACTAATAAATTATGCCAGTTTTATATTTACTCAAAAAATAAATAATTAAATCAAAATAAAAAATATATTTAAGATAAACTAAAATAATAAAAAAAACCTGTTTATTTTTGCCCGATTAACTAATGTTCAATAGATAATGGAACCATACAGAACCCTTCGTGCGCGAGTCCGACTTGCACTTGGCTGTTTTTTTTTTCTCACAAAGCGCCACTGTCGTACCTTCCTGTATAACATTACATCTTAAAAAATCCATTGTCAGCTGATCCCTCTCGTCTTGAAGATCGCAAAAGTCAAGAGGTCCTTATAGATCGGTGAGTTTCTGTTTTAGACGCTAAAAGTTTGAAGCTATATGTATATATATATATAATTAATTCTCCGTCAGTCTGTTCATCACTATGTTACGACAAAACTGCTGTTAGTAAGTTAGTATATATTAAGAATATCATAATAAATAAATTAAATATAATATGCAAAATTATGCTAGTTATTCTGCTAACTTTTAACCTCCCAGAGTATTTTTTTTAACTTCATATATTTAAAAAAAAAAATGTCCTCTTGACCGATTTTGTTTATAACATATAGTAAATCTTATTTTAAGTTTTATACACATTTCTAACATTTCTAGTATTTAAGTTACTCGTATCATTCGGTACGTCAATTTTATTTAAGGTTTCTTTACCACATTGTCAAACATATTTTAGAATAAAATAAAATTTATCTACCAATTATTACCAAGAAAGAGTTTTTTGTATACCAATGAGCACGCTTTAACACTTTATTGGTGTTTAAGTAACCATTACTGCTCATATTTCTACACATAAAACCTAGATCGTTCAAAACGCATACCAGCCCAGTAAGTTATACATCTCCAAATAAAATACTCACGTTATTATCGATAATGCGTTAAATTTATAACTCCCAGTTCACAATAAAGATAAAATTAACAGCGATCGTAGTGAGTGCACGCGCAGAGTAGAACAGATGCAGAGAGGTAACTTACGTTATATAAAGTTTTTATTTTTTAATAGGTAAACAATATTCAGCATACATTTTTTGTAAGTAGGCGTGTCTCTTTGCGGTCCACTACTGCCTAACACTTTGATGTGCGCGGTGTCGATAGATTTGTATTTTTTTTATTCTACACAGCTAGGTATTACATCAGAAGTTCGCATGACCAAGGAAATAAGCGATACTGTCCTGGATGGAGCATGCCTATCTGCAGATATTTATAAGCTATTTAAAGCCATATTGGTCGCAACCTACGGTTTTGCTTTTTAAGATACAGTGGACTTACATTTTTGCTGTAGGATTTTAAATCAACCACTTCATGGATTTGATAAAATTCATAAACATGGGAGTAACTTTTATTTATTTATTATACAAAAAAAATATGCACGCGTTCGACTACACTTGCCTAGTGTAAAGCGACTATGCAGCCTATGATGTAGCACGCTTGCTTATATAAAACCGACCGATGCGACTTGAAGAAACTGAGTTTAAAGTTATCGGCAATAGGCAAACTATAGGGAATTAGATAGTATATATATTCTTTGGAACAAAGAGATATTTTTTAATCTGTTCAGGTGTCGCTAAGAATTCTGGTAAAATACGTAAAAAAGATTCTAACGAATTGAGAACCTCCTCTTTTGTCGAGTATGAATATTTTGTTACCTACTAATCCTTTAGCTACGAGTATAAAACAAGCTGTTTGTAAGCAATTTTGGTGTTTACTATTATGTGTGTCTTACAGATACGAAAAGCTTTGAAACTCTACCTCTGTTTTCTTTCTACTCCATGAAATCGTTGCCCTCACCTTCAGTATATTAACGCAGTGAATTTCTCCAATTAGTAAGGCTTTTATCAAATTAATAGCTTCAAAGAAATGTGTGGAGTCCGGTTTTTGGAAATTTGAAGTTATTGTGTTGTGGAATTTTGGTGTCACAAAGGTTAATGCGATGCCGTTTGTCTATTTAACTACTTATTTAGCTCAGCGTTTCTTATACAATTTAAAATAATTTATATTTAAAATACAAAATCAAGTAATGAGCCACTACATTGTGTTGTCAAACATACAACCCGTCCCTGATCGCTCCCGGTGCAAATGTGCCCATAACGCTTGCTGCATTACCGCGCTGGATGGCTATGGCCAACCTTTGCACCAAATCGAAACTGAACGAGAGTCACCACCACTATCTCTAATTTAAAATATATTTTTTTTTTAAATGCTTAATAACTCCCGGCATGTATCAACCCATAGTGTCCCACTGCTGGGCACAAGTCTCCGCTAAGAAAGGGGTCCACCACTCTTGACCATTTGGCCTCTTTGTCTTATGAGGCAAAATAGTTTACCGACTAAGTTTAGGCTACAACAACGTTTTCTCTTTTGTTAGTTTACATTTTTGTATGATTGTCTGGAAGGTTGTACTTACGTACTAGAAGTAACTTCAAACTTATCTTCACTAAACTCGGTAGTTATATAAGATTCTAAGAACATTTTGACTGATTTTTTCGACTGGAATTCGAAATATTTTTCACAATACTAACTAATATCTTATTTCTTATGCTATGTAAGAACTAATATTGTTTTGTGAGTGTATCTATAACCCAAACAAAACATACTCGTTCCTGCAGCAAAAGTCATTCAAACTTTCCCAACTATGTTTCAAAAGAGCACTAAAACGTATCTCGGAGTGCAATACTGAAATATTAAAATGTACAGCCCAAGTCAGGGCAATAATTTGCACTAACGACTTGGCATTGTCGCGGCTTGCAAAACGTCTAGGATATATTGTTGGTGCATATGAATACATAATTTGCTGAAGTTGTGTTGCTAGCACTGCTATTATCATTAGGAAAACAAGGTCAATGACAAACACTGTTACTTTACTATTTCTTGTATAAGTACACATTGCATCTTTGTACGCTGAGATGAATATGGGACCTAAATCTCTCTTTTTACTATAGTTTGGATCTGTTGAGATCGCTAATAATTTGACAAGCGTGCTTTGTTTAAGATCGCACCGTGTCGCTATTTCGTTCAGGCGAATTGAGATCAAACTAATAATCTATTGATTGTAAAACAAAAATAATGGAACTAACTCAAAACCTAATGATTGTTGCATTATTTTATTAAAATAACGACTAGCATTTTACTTTGCATACCAATCTATCTAAAAATATAAAAATTAACCCCTTTGAGGAGACATAACATAGAGCGCTATAACTTGAGAACGCCTATGCTGATTTCATTCATCTTTTTTTAAAACATTTTTAATACTTTGTAGAAAGTTCTTACATTAAAAAATATAGATATATTATGGTAATTAATATGCAATTTATAGGAATATAGCTTGTCTTGTATATTTGATAATATTATAGACGACGTGTTTTGCCCGCGAGTGCATAGCATACATAATTTCAAGTACATGCTCAATATAGACGCATATTTTTATCTTTCGAAACGTTATTGCTTCTCAACTTTAACGGCACGTCGTGGAATGGTATATATTTGGGAATATAGTTGATATTATACCGTCTGTAGGCACTAAAATGAACTGACAAAACGAGTTACGAGGACTCGAAAATATTTTTACGGTTTATTTTGACGAGTAATTTGTGATATGAAACATAACACATGTATAGAAGTGAGTGTTGGTTATTAATTAAACACCTGTTAAGAGAGACTTCAGTATAGCAAAAACTTTTCTTATACGGCTTTTGATAATTTGGTTCAGAAAAGCATAGAAGAAATAAAAAAATGTCAAATCTTTTATGCAAAAAGTTTGTTGACGCGCAGTCGATGTACCTGTGTAGGGAATAGCAAATTTTTCCAACCGATTTTTTAGTAATCGAGCAGCAAATGTAACTGGTTTTGATTTATATATATGTTCACTTTGTTAACACCCATTAAAAGGGTTCTTATTAGGTACTTGTCATTCTTCTGTTAAAAGGCAAGTAGATGCATACATTAATTTAAATTTCTCGTATATTAATTTAAATCTCTCTTACCACTGATTAGTTCTAGTGCAAGTTTTCTTACTTACTTAGTCAGTTTTGTATAGAATTGATAGTAAGCAAAAAATTCAAGTTAGGTGGCGTTGGTTTGATCCTTTTCAAAGCTGGGTTTACGCCAAGACGGTCGAATTAGTAAGAAAACATGAACTAAGCTCTCTGGAAATATCCCTGTTACAAGTAACTCACTATAGGCATTCATTCAAAAGTACGTGTTATTTTATCTTGTAAATTTTGATAAATAGAATCCAATTCTATAAAATTCGACAAAAATCTTCTTCTATACACCAAAATCGGAATTGAGGGGAAAAGGATCTACTCAGCTATCGGAGCTAAAACCTGATTTTTCCCTTTAATCCTTCACATAAACCATGCCCGTTTGTTGATAACTATGATTTTTATTACCTACTCAAAAACCTCTTCGATTTGACACACAAATAGTTTTGTAAGGTAATCCGCTTAGCATCGATTACCAAAACAACTTCTTATGGTCTGATCGCACTACGATCTTAGACAACAACCGACAAAAATTAATACTCGTTCTCAAGATTGTCGTCACATCAACCGATATTGAACCAGTCGCTGAAGCGAAATTTTTTTTAATTTTACCAAAATAGATTTGCGTTTTATTTATTTTCTGAATGCTTAGTGCGACTTTTCTTGCTTCGTCTTCGTCTTTTCGTATTGGCGTAAACCCAGTTTTGTATGGAATCAAAACAGCGCCAACTAGCGTCAATGATTTAAAATGACAATTCCATGCAAAGCTGAATTTACGGCAACGCGACTAGTAAGTAAGATACGCACTAAATCACTCTGAAGTGTTGAACTTACTTCGAGATAATAATCACGTACAAAGTTGAAATTAATGTCTGCATTTATTTATTTTTCGACAAAAGGATACAAGTACATAAGTAAGATGTAGGAAACTCGCACTAAGCACTCTGAAAATAACATTAAAATGACGTAAAATAACTATTGTTAAACTACCAAAATCAAGTATCATATTATACATATTTTATACTATTTAAAAATCTTAAACTTGATTTAATTAATTTCTATATTTTATGTATTCTAATTAATAAGTCAAATTCAATAAATGTATCTTTTTACGAAAAATAGAATGTCGTGTCGGACTGCAGCGCTAAGTAGGTCTTCACCTTTCTTTTAACTTTATAGCTTGTCTCGATGTCATGTCACCTTCGACATCACATATTTCATCATTATGATTATTAAATTGAACAGTTAAGTTATGGTTTAACATAAAAACATTAATATTAAACAACAAGGTTCAAGAACGAAAGTAACGCTTTTATATAACTTTTAAGGTGCAGCTTAAGATTATTTTAACAGCTTAACACGCTTCCCATGGTTTTGTAGCTTGTTTTATTTAAGCTGATTTTTAAATAAATTACATTTCGTTTCGGAATTCAATTAAAATCAATTAATTATGTAGGAAAAAATATGTTTCGTAGGTACTTGAAGATATAACGTTGTAATCGCTTTAAAACTAATAGGTAATACAATAATACCTATAAATCAAGTACTACTAAAGAAAAGGTTAAAAAAACATTTCTTCTGCTTGGTCTCATACGTAGATTCGACTGTCGTGGTTGCACGCTGTTGTGAAAAAAATTCAACAGGTACGCTGGCTCATTCGAAAATTCGTTGTTTAGAAACATGCTGCCTCGCATTTTTTTTATATGGTTCGCTAGATCGATATTCACCATATCTAAATCCATTTGAATTGACTGGCTGGTTGGCGCATTTGGTAGCAACCCTGCCTTCTGCGCCGCTGGTCCCAGGTTCGAGCCCCGGACAGATCAAATATTTGTGTACATGAACATATCACAAATCCATGCACTAACTTATATCGGCTTGCCGCAGTTGGTAGCCTGCCTTCTGCGCTTCTGGTCCCGGGTTCGATTCATGGACTGCTCAAACATTTGTGTGCATGAACATGTCTGTCTTACCTGTGTCTAGGTGTTTAATATATATATATATATGCATGTTTGTGTATATAAGTGTTTGAATCAGTCATCATGTTACCATAGCACATGCTTTGCCTAGTTTGGGACTTGAAGACCTTTGTGTGGATGTTGCCCCATATTATATGTTTGCCATTAGAGTACCTATTCAAATCTCAAGGTCTCATTAAATACTGAAACGGGAAGTGAGGTCGTACATAATCCCCACACATAATTACAAATAAGAAAGTGTGTTTGATTGTTTATTAGTTTTTTGTTCGTCTTCTCTTCAGTATTGACGGTTCACCTTGATTTTTTTGCACATATACAGTTCGAGGTCAGATTAGTTTTTCCGAGAAACTACGCGGGCAAAAGCTAGTATGTCGATAATTTTGAAGTCATCCTTTACGTACTGATCATTGGTATAGCATATATAGCATTGGTATACAGAAAACTTGAAGACTGTATAATGGAAACGAACAAATGCAAGAGTTTTATGATGATTACACGTCAAGAAACAATGGGTACCTACTTATATTGTTTAGAAAGCCTCTAAGGCGCCTTAGAGTTGAAAGCCTTAGAGTTAGCATATATTTTAAATTTTGTTGCAAATAGTGGTTTTAAGGTTATTTTGGTACTGAACAGTCTGTCGTAAGTTTTGCTTGCAATAGACTGTTAAAAATATATCTTTATTGTCCTGAAAGCGTACAAAATGCCCTAGGATAGCATTTCCTGGAAATATCTTTGCAAATTATAAATTATACGAAATTATATCTAGTTAAGCATACTAAACATTTGTATAATAACTGTCAAAATTGTAGCAAAGAAGAGGCCAAAAAAACTAAACACTACAAATTCATGTGGCTCCACGTGAATTTGCCCAGGGCTCTTAATCTATAACAAGCAACAAAATTCCTTGCTTAAAATCGCTGCTGACGTTATGTTGAGGCAATACGTAACGTAACTCTTGCAAAACGAGCGAGTTCTGTGCCACTACACGATATGAAGTTTTAAATTGGTTAATGATATATGAATACTATGTATGTGAATTCCTAAAATAATGTAGCCGCGTTAAGTCTTAAAATGTTCATAGCATATTCCTTTGTCTAAAAAGTGATTACCGAATTCTATTACGGCAGGCGAAGATAGAATTTTATATGTACTTATATCTTTTTAAAAAATAGACTCTGGACCGTTTTTGGTCAAATTTAAATGAAACCACTCGAATCGTTTGCGGGGACTGTTCAGCCGCTTTTTTAAATGTTACAGACATGAAAAAAATACCGTCGAATTGAGAACCTTATCTTTTTGGAAAGTCAGTAAAAATGAAGTTGGTACGAGAATCTGAGCATCATATTCCGATGTTCAAATTCTATGCTAAACAATATCTTTTAAAATTTCAGCACAGTCATATTTGCGAGTTATTTTTATCATTACACGACCAAATGTACTTCATACTCGTTACCCACACACAATGAGTCACGTCACAAAACGTACCAAATAACTAAGCCGAGATACCTTTGTAGGTACACTAAAGGTTGCCTACGCTAAACAGTTCCTAGCAATTGAAATATAAATGTTTTTTACGCCTGATATTAGTTTTATTAACCCCTGACGCAAAAACAATGCGTTTTTTTAAAGTTGACGTGTCTCAGTGTCTGTCTGGGGCATCGTGACTCTTGAACGGATGAACCGATTTCGTTTTAGTTTGAAGGGTGAATTTTAGGTGAAATTAGTTTGAAAGTTTGAGTGTTCTCGGCGATGTTTAGTGAAAATCGGTCCAAAATGGCGGATTACATATTTTTCACAACTTTCTCAAGTTAAGGATATCAAAAGATTGAGCTAAACTATTAGAATACTATAGGTATGAAACATTACAAATCAAAGAAAGCCCGCCGCAAGTACAAAAAGTAAAAAATATATTTTACTGTCGGGTTTATTAAAAAAAACAACTTGTTTTTAGTTCTAGTCCGTTGTAATTTTTGTTGTAGTAACACCAAATTGAGATCCTTAAAATTTTCCAAAGTCCTAAATGCTAATACCAGCTTTGATGCAGACGTGCCCCTTAATTTTTGACAAACACTTGCATAATTTGAACCCTTAAATAAGTCAATTTGGTTATATCAAGAGTTACAGACGCATACGTTTCAGCTGCTTTAACTTTACTGTCTGCAATTGCGAAGAGAACAATAACTTTTTATTCTGGAGAACACTCGAGATCTAAACAAGCGGTGTAACCCGACTCTACCCGTCTGCGCGGATCTGCGCGGAGCGTTGAAATCTGTGGTGAGTGTAACACTACACTGGGGCAAAGATTATTGGGAGTGTAGATAAGAATTTTAAATTGTCGAAGACTACGTCCGTCTTTTGTAGACATACCTAAAAAAATGACTTAATACGTAAAACATTTTGTATTTCGGGCTACGTGCGCAATATACTGGCTGCGTTGTCTCGATGGATTGCTAAGAAAAGGAAGGAAGGTTGGAAAAAATCTGCTTATTGGAGAACGTTACCTAATAACTTTCAAAGATAATTGTAGTCTCCAACCCACAATTTGGTCAGCGTGATCAACTATGGCCTGTAGGCCATAGAGTAGACCCGTGCTTCGCAATGGGACGCTTTTGGGCCGATACGTACCAAGGCTTACCGGTGTGAACTTAGCAGACATAGCCGACCAATTTAAGATGGTATATTTTGTCAACTTGAACAACGAACTTCTGATTAAATCTCAGATATGACAGTACATCAATTTAAACGCTCTGAAAGATGCCAAACAATTTAAAAACTCAATCCACTAAAGCCCTCGGAGAGGTCTTTACTCACATTTGTTTAGAACGGCATTCCCTTCTGCGTGCTCCTGGCTAGTCTTTGGTACATGATGTCAGCTTGAAAGCAGTACATGGAAGCATTGGCGCCTAGCTGTCGTCCCTTTTATACCAGTTTAAGTAATAGTTACGGCGTGAGAGTACCTTGTATACACTCTGTGGTGCTTTGTCATTGACAATTTTATTGTCATCGCTAACAGCTTTGAATGCTTGCATGTTTTTGTGTTTGTATATATATTTATATATATATATTGATGTTTGTCCGCAAGAAATTTTACAAATATCGGGAATAATAATCTCCAAATAAAAAAGGAAAGTTTGCTGCGGCTCCATTTACTGGCCGATTTCAATAATATTTAGTACATATACGCGGAACATAGGTAAAAATAATTAGGATTCCAAAATATATAAAAAATCGTATTTACAAAGTACATATAAAAGCGAAAAAAAGGCATATAAAAATAAATAAGTTACTTCTTATGGAAGTTTAGTTTTTCTATGACTGATTTGTGAGTGATAACCTACCATTTTGCTTGTAGCCTGATCACTAACTCTGATCCAAGTAGGGCCTTAAGTCTGCTCTTTGATTTCTGTAACAATCATGAATCGCATTGTGTTATTATGGTCGTTATTGTCGTAAAATAAACAATTAATAAAAAAATTGGTGTTGCAAAATCTGTACATCGACAGTACTGGCACTAAGAAATTTTACAATTTACCACAATTCACATATTTTTTCATAGAATTCTAGCTGAGCCCTGTGATGTTACCCATGATTATATGGGATACAAAGTAGCCGATGTGTTAATCCAAGGTCTCTGCTATCTCTGTACCAAATTTCATCCCAATCGGTTCAGCAGTTTTAGCGTGAAAGAGTAACAAACATACATCCACACATTCTTACAAACTTTCGCGTTTATAATATTAGCAGTGTAGGAAGTATGATTAGTAAGATAGGCTTGCGTTTGACCGCCGGTGCGGCCTAAAATGGGATACGCTTGCGTAGAAGAAACCGATTATCACATAGCGCATACGGCCCTCTGGCTGAAAATTGTTTATCAAAAAAAAAAACAACTTTACTACTTTGTGACTATTCCTGTATTACTAACAATGTCTAGATTACAACTAGGTATGTATTCGCAACAATTAGTATCGAAGTAAACCAAAGTTTAGTTTGTGTACAATAGTGCGAGCCAAAGCCTCTTTGTGTCCTCTCGCTACATATTATTGACGAGAGAGCGATCACTTCATGGGCGGTTAGTGTTGAGCAACTATCGATAAAGTCTATCGAGTATTGGCAGTATACCTTAAACATTTATCTTCAACGTGTAACAAAAAATTGTGACAATACTTAACGGTTTTAGTCTACCCATCAAAGTGAACCCTTAGTAAAACAAAAGTTTTTTTGAATTTTGAAATATGTTTTTATGCAATGGGTTCACTTTGATGAATACTTTCATGAATAGACTTTCATCAAAGTGAACACATTGCAGAAAAATATTTGGTATGTTTACTCGTACAATGTACAATAAATACATTGTAGATCAATATACAATCTTGTTTCCAAAATTCCTCTGGGACTATAGTATTTAAATTTTTATGTCCATATCGTTATAGAAAAGATATAGAGCCGTAAAAAAAGTGTTACGTTTTAAAGAAATGGTAACCATTATGGATAGACAATCCATCTCAAAAAAATCGTTTTCTGCGTTATTCATAAAAACCTATCATTTTAAATACGGATGGTATTGAAAAAGTGTCAAAACGCAATGACTTAAAAAACTTATATTATCGATACTATTGGGTAAAATTTCAATAATTCTCCATTATCGATGTTTTATCAATAATAGCTTACTGACCTCCCTAAGTCTAGCTCGATGAATACTACGGACTAGTTTACACGCAGGGTGTGATTGAAATTACTGAAGCATTCATAGGGGTTGATTCTGGAGGGTGGAGGTTCTAGATAGTGTAAAGATTAGTGATTTGATGAATAGCTGTAACTTCTTCTTTGTCGTTAAGTCAGGCTGGCAGTAATGTGTTTTTTTGGGTGGTTGCCTCAATATAATGAAAAATTGAAAATTGTCAAACACTAGATTTTTTTTTGCGATAGGATTGCGCTTGACCGCAACTCACCTGATGTAAAGTGACGATGCGGTCTAGAATGTGGCACGCTTGCCTAGAAGAAACCGATTCATTCGCGATTGGAAGAGTCCGAGATTATAATTCTAGGTACTTAATTTTAATTTTCCATACCAACAAAGGTTGTCTGGCAGAGATCTCTTCCAGGCAACGTCTGGATGGAGACTATTGAGAAAAAAATTGTATAGGACGTATATACAATTATAAAATAAGTCTATACTTATATACACATATACTTACATTCTTATACCTTAGATACACATAATTTAAATATATATCAATTTAATATAATATTACATAATAATAATAAAACTTTAGGATATAAAGGCCACCTACATTGAAGTATAGATTCAAAATAATACAATTCGCCTATTCCTACTAAACAGGCAAACTCATCTCGCTCTAAAATCCTCTTTTAATAATTGAAGTATTTATAATATCCGATCAGGATCTTAGTTCTTATTCAATACAGGAATGTGTCGTGTCATCTACCTCGCTGATATTGCTGACTCGAACCTCCTTTCTATTCGTATTATGACTCATTTTAACGTCAAAGCTTTTCAAGAAACATATTTAGTTCTGTATTATGGTGTATATTCATCATCGTCATCATTAGCCAGAAGACGTCTACTGCTGAACATTGGCCTCCCCCTTAGAACGCCATTACACGACAAGCTGCCAATTGCATCCACTGGTTACTTTTGACTTCGAAGTTCATTACGAGTAATAGTCCTAAATTTGAATTTATGCGGAGTTCTTAGTTTTGTTTCTTAATATTTTGCTACTGTTTTTCGTAAATAAATGCAATAAATTTAGAGAATTAATTTCTATTTTCAAAATAAAATTGTGTCCAATTATTAGATGCGAAGTTGCCATCTTCATAATAAACCTATTAAATCTCCTGTAGACCAACAAATCTTTAGAGATAATCAAAACGCTCCAATCCACCACCAAACGACAGCGTACCTTCTATGCTAGCGGCATCACAACGCTGAATAAACGTTTTTACTAGCTGTCAAAGGTGTAAATATGCATTTCTTTCAATTTTTTTCACTATTCAACTCTTAAAGGCTTTCAGCGCTTTGAAATGTAGGTTGAACCTAAAAATAGGGCTCGTTTAGCAGCAGACCCTCAGGCGAAGAACTTCTCAAACATAGCAGCGAAGTCTATTCACACATTTTACTTACAAAAAGTTGCAAAGCATTCGTGGGTTTGTTTGCGAAACTCTACGGAGGTTTATTATGTATTTTAGCTATGTAAGGAGATTGACAATGATACGCATGCAGACATATTGTTCGATACTGCTACCAAAAAGAATTAAAAAAAGATTACTATAGACCATTTAAGATCGCTCCTTTTTTGTTATTTTAATGCTCTAACCTACAACCGGAGAGCAGCGTGCCCAGCGTGCTAGCTGCATTACCACGCTGAATGACAATGCTTACAAGTTGGACCAGATAATAAACGGCATTAAATTAAATATCAGATCAAACGCTCCGATAAGTTTTGGAAAATAAAAAAGTGATAGAAAACAAATAAATACTACAATCAATATATTTATCAAGGTTTTCTCATTGGCACAAAATTCGATCCAGAATATTAAATATTAGTGTTGCATTCGAATGTGTGTAAACCCTACGACACGACATGCAGGTTTTCTAACGATATTTTTGATACACCGTTTAAGCATGTACATGGAAATCAGTGAAAAACTCAGAGGTACATCCATGAACCTGGGTTTAATCTCGCTTGTGAGGCAATGCGTTTATAGATTAGGCTACCACTAACTTACTAGGCTACCACTAACTTGCATCCGAATCGAATATTTCTTACATACAATATTTATTACTGTATAAGAAAAGCATTTTTCGTAATTTATATTGTGTCAACTAATAAAATATTGTTTTTTGTTACAGGTACATACTTATATCTTCGTAAAGAGTTACTTTTGGGTTATTTTGTGAGTTACCATTTGCATAGAAAAACAACAATTAGTCTTATAAAAACCGAGTCAGGGGATGTAAGAAATGTAATAGAATTATTTTTTACTTTTTTCTCTGTTCCTCTGTCTGCTTGTACGGGCTTATCTCCGAAATGACTGCAACGATTTAAATGAATTTTTGTATGGCGGTTATATCCGTGGTCAATATATAGGATACTTTTGATCCCGGTAAATTAACCAGAAGAAATAATAAATACCACACAGACGAAGTCGCGGGCATCAGCTTGTAAGTTATTTATCAGTATATAAGGTTCTTTCCTTACATACTTCTTATTTTAGTAATATAATGTTATTTTATGAAGAATTTCTTTGTCAGAAACATAATACTCACCTCTCTGATTCTAACTCTTACGTACTAGGCTTTCATTATGTTATATCGACAGCCCATAAACATTTATTTAATTGATTGTGATCCGGGTTGGTCCTATTTCAATTTAAATTTGTGCCTTATAAAGATCAGATTCTTAACTCTTTTGGGTGTAGTAAGTAAGAATAAACAACGATAGGTAAGGTCTCCTTCAGAAACCATTTGTTTTGTTCAAAAACTCTTATGAATTTCTTCTATATTATACAGGGTCGCAAGGGGGTTTCTACATTCATTTTAAGGAACGAATTTCACTATTAGGCCAACTCTACATTCTAGAAAAAATATCTGCTGTTTCGAACATTTTCACAATCACCGATTAATTTATGGTATGGAAAAACTGTTTTTTTTTCTCTTGTTTCCAGTGTTGGCCCCATAGTGAAAGTAATTCATAATGATGAATGATCATACCTCTTTACGGTTGAGTACACCCCTTAACGATAACTTTGTATATAATTTCTTTAAAAATAAGCTTAAGTTGATATTAAGTTTCCATAGACTTTAGCGCCGAGGGGACCTGGGAGCTCATCTTATTTTCCAAAACTTGGGCGTTTAATCGATTCGACGCGTGACCAGAATGCCGGTTTTTATCTGGCCCAATGTATAAGCATTGCCATTCAGCGTGGTATGCGGCTAGCATGCTGGAACACTACCTTCTGGTGGTGGGTTGGAGCATTTGTTTTATCTGTACATCTTAAACGGTCTATGGGTAATCTTACTGCCATAATTTTTTTGTTGTTTTAGTTAGTAATTTTGTTTATGTTAATAAATTCAGTTACCATTAATATTGTCTTCAATACCATTATTGCCATTATCATAACTAAAAAGAGCTTTCCATCACACAGATTTAAATTCAGTAACCGCACTCAGAACCATATTTCTTCTCATCCAATTCTCCCAGTTGATTGGTTGAAGAAGTTAAAACTTATAATGGATAGTCCCGAGAGGCGTCAGGTCACGCAAGCTGTTCGGTTTGGAAATAGGACGTTTGGATCATTAGGCTTCATAGTCACAGCGTAGGTTTTATACCAGAATGATATGATGATAAATTCTAGATATATTTATACCATTAATATTTTTAAATGTTGTAATCCATACTAAGTATTATGATACTTTTAAGAGAGCGAACGAAAATTTTCAGGACAGACAGGATTCGAAATTCTTCTGTGTAACACGCATAGACGCACCTAGTTAAAGCTTTGGAGCGTGTTCCCAAAAATATGTAGGTTCGAATCATGCCTATCGTTAAATTCTTGATACCTATCTAAGCAATATCGTAAATTGTAATAATCTTAATTACCAAATACGTTCGCATAGAACGTATTTGAGAATTAGGATTGTTTTTTATTAACTTCAAATGGTTTTTACGACGAAATCCAGATTAAGATAGATTTGATCCTAGCAAGCGCAATATTTTACTTTTCTTTTGAATTTGTGATGACAAGTAATTTTTTATAGTATTATAAATTTGTATCCATATCGTCAAGGCGTATGACCTATAAGTAAACATCAACATACTGATGACAGATGAAGAATAAATTCATTGGTTCTGTCACCCAATAAAGTATTGTCCTTCACAACCCACTCACTGAACTTACCCTGTGCCTCAACCCATCTATATACAAGTACACGTCCCCGGCGTCGCCCGCCATCCATCACCCAAGGAAATTATACTCAAGATTAATAATAAAGCTATTAAAGGCGTCTGCGTCGACGCGAACTACTTGAACACTTACTCATATGAAGAGTATATTAAGTTTAAGTATATATATATATGGAAACTTCTAAAATATCTACGTTATGTGAAGTTAAAACATGTAATCAGTTTTTTTTGTATAGCCCTGTAAATTATACTAGTACTAGAGGGCTGTGACGTCATAAAACTGTTAACGCTTTATACTCTGAGTTTAAATTAGACAAAAACAAGAAAAGTACAGCACATATGATTTCTGAACAATTGATTTAAAATTTATTACTGCCTATAAAAAAGCCAATGAAAATTAATTCGCTAAACTGCACAATGTATATAAACTAGAATCTTTTATTCAATATTCTTTCCTATTACACAGAAAACTCCACACAGTCGCTGTTATTTGTTAACAGTTGCGTAACTACTTAACATCTCAGTTACCTTACTTAATCAAAGCAAAAACAAATCGTCTTCTTGGAAACAAATAACACAAATATCTAATTTCATTAATCCAATGAAGTAGCGGATGGATGATCGTAAACGATCCGCAGTGACTGATGTCGGCTGAGATCCATTCAGCGATGAAATGGGGGCTGCTAATAAACAAGAAGTTTGTTTATACTCGACGACTCGCGACAAAAAAAAAACGAAAGACCGATTTAATTAACAATATCATACGACCCGCACGACGTAATCGGAAACTTGGGTGGGGATGTTTTCAATCAAGGCAAGTAGGCATTATACCATCGCTCGACCATGAAAAGCAGCTATATGCTGTGGCCATAGATGGAGCTTGTCTAGTCTGGAATACCCTTATAATATAAGCTTTGAAGCCGGCGGGGCGGGGAAGTTTTTTGAACCACGAATCAAGAAGGGCACTGACGATGCAAATTTTTTTTCCATCTATGTTCGTTGCAAGTAAAGGATTCCCTTTGCGCTCTCGTTCACCGTCACACTGATCGATTAGACCCGCTACACTGTCTGCAAAGCACCTTACTTTCGAGGAAGGCTGTCGAAGCAAGCGTTAAAACATACACTTTGCTCCTATTCATCTCTACAATCTTATCTAAAACTCTTGATTTTGTCTTCTTGAGTGTATTAAGCAATACTGGATAACTAATAAATATCTCGGATAGCCTAAAGTCCCACAATTCATGAATATTGTCGACCATGATTCTACTACAATTTGGCTGTCATCCAGTCTCTTCAAAATCGTAGTCGTGTAGTCTGTCGTATCGTCGCCGTCGGCGTTTGTAAGTAAGATGGAATGCTCGTTTCGTAAAAGATGGAGTGCAACATTTCCTTATGGAGGCTTTGGATTGGATTCCGTGAATATTTCAATGTTTTTGTTTCGTGCTAGCTCTGTGAGCGTTTATCATTGTCTGCGATGAAACAAAATGGAATCTGTTCAAATTAATGTATTCGAGAATTACTTACCGTATTTAATTTTTGCATTAGATAAATTATTAATCAAAGCATTGTTTATGTTCATCACACTAGCATTACAAAGGCGAAAGTTTGACTGTGTGTTTGTTACTCTTTTACGCTCGAACGGCTAAACGGATTTAGTGAAAATTGCAGTGTTACCGTGTGATAATAAAAATTGCGGGTATCACCGCGGATATAATAGTAGGTAGTTGTACATGAATTTAGTTTCTATTCATTGCTGATTTTTAGATTAATTGATAAAGAGAGATATTGAATTCTAGTATAAATAATAAGAAATATAATTTCAAAGAACAGAATCATTAGATTAGTAAAAAATGCTACTGTGTAGTTAATAGTTGTAACCACTTTCTGGAAGACTTCCTTGGATTTTACTTTCATACCAGCTAAAGTATTTCATATCAGGAATCCGGATGATGTTATCAAGAAACTGCAACTCTCATTATGTTATTATTAAAAAGAAAATAGATTCAACATTAATCGCTACTCGCTACAGTCTATCACTTGCGCCAATAAGACAAAAGCTCATCACAATAGCTTCTGAGGGCTTTCCTGCGGGAGGGAAATCTGCATCGACGATTTACGAACACAATGGACGATCGTTTGGCCATCGACCATTAATGTTGTATTGACTAGAGCTTTCACATTTAAATTTTTGTGTGGTCAGTTTCATGTCATGTTCTTCGTTATCTTTATTATTATTTTTTAATTGTGAAGATAGAAAATGTTATATGATATGTTTTTAGCAAATACGACTCTAAGCGCAACTTGTCTGATTATTTATCACCAAAAGTAACACATTATATCAGTTCATAATCTCGTTTTTTGTTGATTCGTCATAAATACAAAAGTATATGTAACCACAGATTAGTGTTATAATAACAAATTTACAAAACCCTAATTTAAAACAGAAGTGCTATTACTCCTTTAAATTTTTAACTACCATAATTTACCACTAAATAAAGCCCAACAAACCATTTATCCCTTTAATCTGAAGCAAAGACGAGGGTAACGAAACGTGACATCCAAAATGGTATTTAGCCAAACAATTAAAATGCAAAATAAGTAAATAGCGTCAATTTCTCTGCTTCCAAAGGCTTCAAAGATCAAGCGTTGTCTAAGGAGATCGTTAATCTGCATCATCAATTCGGTTACCCTCCCCCCTTACCTCCCACATCTTTTATCCCTAATCCAACGTCTCACTTGAACAATGCTTTGCTATGAAGTAATCCAGAGCTATTTGATGCGGTGGATCTTAGTCAGAGTAGAGCGAAAGTCATTAGAGAGATTGGTGAAGGGAACTGATTGTCCACTCTAATTTATGCTGTTTGTAAATGAAACGTGAATTCATATGATCACAGTCTCGTTTAGTCTATGAAACTATTGTATTTAGATCCTAAAGCTTCGTTGTTTTATTTTTTCGGTGGTGGTCACACACGATATTATTGCAATATATATATATATATTAATATAAAATCTGAAAGATAATAGCGAAACTCTAATCAGTTCAAAGCAGTTTCAATATTTTAATGGTTTAAACATTTGTCTTGGCTAGACGTTGCTAGAATCTTTAATAATATGATGTTGCATAAGACATGATGTAATCTGTATGTCGCTGCACATCATTATCAAAAATATATTTAATTTATTAGAACCATGCTGATACATTGAGTCCTCATGTCAGTTATCTTGTGAGTAGTATATCAAACATCATCTTCATTGTCCTTGAATACGATAGGTACAATGTTTTTAGGGAATACGAGTAAGTATTTTATCTCAACATTATTTTACCCAAACCAAACCCAAGGACGGGACAGCGTCATGCACTCAAAATATTCTATAGTGTCATAAAAGGAGCGTTAGTTATGGGTCTCTGAGGAATCTAGCGTGCCAGTTCACGATACCCAGGGGCTTAATAGTGAAACTTGTTCTAAAATTTACTTACTCTACTGCAGATGTTTAGTAGTTTGTAAAAGTTTATGAAGGGAATAATCCTCTCTTCATTATAGTTTTGGTTATTTGGAACTGACAAATGAGGGGTAGATGAACATCGGTTTATTACTTTATTATAGGTAGCTTTTATTGCCAAAATGGAATGGCATCGGTATCGACTATCTTACGTAAATTTAACAAAATAAGATATTATTGTTTTGGTATTGCAGCAACGGTTAGTATCGTCTATTTCTACGTATATTCCTATCTACTTATTATCAAGTTCGAAATATCCTCTTCATGTTGCTTGTCAAATGTTATTGTGATTTCTTTCAAAAAACTTGCGATATGAACATCAAACAATACCTAATTAATGATTTAATTTAAATCAAAGCAAATATTTGCTCGACAATGGCCTGGTGCTATCAAAAACACGGCACATCATACGCCGACCCAATTCTAAAATCGATTGCCAAAATATTACTCTAGTAAAATGAATATAAATTCGCTGTGAATCGGACATTTTCGATTGGAATCGAGTTGATAATCGATTCCGGCGTGTTTGATTACTGTGTTTGCTCGTTTGTGCCCGCTGATTGCGAAACGTCAAATTGAATAATCGTGTTGCAATTATTGCCGTCAACATTCGGTCTGTTTACCGTACATTTGTTAGTCGCAAAGATTTACATAATGCCCGGAGTGTGAGCCTAGCGATGACTTTTAGAAAGTCAGTTGATTTTTGGCTTTGAGTGTCCAATATTAAATTATTATCATTTAACAACAATGAGACATCACCTTTTAATACATACATAATATTTACCTGGCGTAATACACGTACTAATATTTTTTTATCAGAATAAGAAACAGTCCCAGTTGTACAATAAAAATGTTGGGCTTATAAACAATTTCATTTGACCAAACTTCAAATTATACTGAACATCAATTTTTATAATGCAGCAATTTCACTCCATCAACGTCTCGAGCGAGATGATGAAATTTTTCATATTCCGAGCGAAACTAAAAATGAAACTTGACAAGAAAGCCACGTATTCCCAAACGCACTGCAAAATGTTATAAAAAGAATATTTTATATTTTAACCTCAATTTGCATTTTGCTAAAAGTCAAATCATATTTTTGGTAATCTTAATTTATTCCTACAAAGTCGGACAGGTCTCAGGCGAATTCTGATTCCGAAATATATTCGTAATTAGATTCGATACTGAAAGCTCTACTTTGTTGCTTCTAATATTGCGAGATGTGAATATGAAATTGTAAATATTCATGGATAAATGAACAGAATGTGTATTCTAGCGTAAGAAAATATCGCATCGAGCAGCTGGCCTGCGAACGACCCGTTTTTCCTCTCTCGTACAAAATAAAAGGAGATAATGTATGCCAAGCAAGGACACAGAAAAACGCCAGTAAATAATAAATTCTATTGTGAGTCGAGGCCCACTTAATTTTGTCAAACAAGCAACCTCTCTGTTTTGACGTATGCGAACGTCCCCTGAATACCGAGGCCTACACTACGTTGTTTGAATATTTGATTAAGTTACAGACACACCTGTTGTAGGGTTATTTATTGCGTTATCTGTTATTTTCTCCTTATTAAACAAATATTTGTTGTGTTATTGAAATGATACGTGCCGTGGATAGCTAAGTTTCCCTCTTTATGAAGGCCTTGCTCATAAACAGCGCTTGCTTTGTGACCAATTTGTGAGACTCTATTTGGAACGGGGAGATATAGATTTCGCTATTGGTATTCTGTTGCTGTAGTGTTTTCTATTATGTGTTGATAGACGTCTCATGGCTAGCTATATGTTTTAGTTTGTCGGTATTATATTATTATTTGTAACGCACAGTTACTATTATTATCATCTGCAACAATTTTAGTTTGTTCTTTTTCATCTATCATCATCTTACCCTTGTTTACTTTAACGTTGATGACTGACACTTTATAATTACAACATGTGTACGGTTTCCGTGGCCTCATCCCAATACCTCGGCAGATGTTACTGGACATTTCGATCAGTGTGCCCTCAATAAACGGCGGATGATCTTATTCCAAATGCATAGGGTGACCTCATCGAGCAATCAGCTATACAAACGCGAAAATTTATTCGGTAAACGTAAACATTTTGGTACGGTTACCGAATTTGGCCCAATCTCGACGCGCGCTTCGGCAACCAAACGAACTGCCCAATTAGGAACATACCAATAATGAGTTGTCAAAACAAGGGTTCCGCGCTCCCACATTATTCAACTGTCAATTTACATCCGTAGTATGATAACCTTAGGGCTTATATTTGCGTGCGGATGGTGTTCCTAAAACGCCTGTAAATTTAATGCCAAAGTTGAATTGTGAAAGTTGAGGCTTTCGTTGCGTAGGATCTGTTTAAAGTTTTAAGCAAATCCGGTAATTAGTGAGGTTGGATTTTTTGGAGCTTGATATCAATTTGTTTAATTTTTGGTTTAGCTGCCAGTGGATCGGAATTGGGGTCGGTTTGCGGTTTCCTTTTAATTTAATCAACAATTCATTTATGCCCCGAAGTGTAACTTGATTATCTAAATAACTGAATCCATTTATGTTCAATACTTAACTCTTTTTGCTAACAATTTATTTTAATATTTTCAATAGCAGAATCAAATCATCTATCAAATACAATTAAAAAAAATTCTTGAAATCGTTCAGAGTTAGTCCCATTCTTGAGATTTCTTTTGAACCTTTGATATTTTAGTAGATGTCGTTCAAAGAGAATCCAATCTCGTATTCTAATGACCAATTATATCCATCTTCAATTCAGACTTAGTTCTGCGATCTGTTTATTATCGTAGTTGAATCTAGGCTTAACTATAACGGTCTCTTTAGAGATTTTTCGCTGAGATGCAGACTAAATCTATTTTAATGTTTTTCTTTTTAAATCTTACATCAACTATTAATACTATCTGAAGATTTACGCATATACGATTAAATCAAATCAATCAATAAAAATGTTCCAACCCAATCAGAGATTTCCCATGACGAAAAAATTCGAGACCTAAAGACTTACATCCATACATGTGAACATACAAATTGACAGATAAAAGAACATTTTACCAGGCTCGAAGCAAAAATGTTTCACTCGCTCGGAAAATTAATAATAGCACGGAACATGAACACATAACATAACAAGCGTTGGCAACTTTTGTTTTCTGTGTGATAGAGCCACATTAACTAAGCTTACGAGCGATTCAGTGTCATGTGTGTTAATCAGGATCTAACTGCATCTATAATAATTTCCATTGTCGAGGCAGCGGATGCTCATGATCTTACCGTGTTAACGTTCACACAGATTAAATAGGATAATTCAAGCCCCGCTGCGCTTTATTGGATAAACGCTTTAATTGCTTTTGCTTTGTCATTCTAATTTACTCGCGTTTCGGAGTTGTTCTCCACTGGCTTTGTTGCTTCAGATGTACAAGTTTTGTAAATTATTATAAAATTACCAGGTCAAATATGGAATTAGGATTTAAATATAAGTAGGCTTGGAAGTAAGGTAGAGTTAAGAAGTTAGTGGTAGAGTCAATGAAACCCTTGCCTCACAAGCAAAAAGGATCGTGTTCGATTTCAGATTCAGGCAATTCAGATTAATAACGACACGTTGAAATGGTGAAGAAAATTATATTGAGAAAACCTAATTCTCGAAGAAGGTTAATTAACCTTGGTCAGCGTCGTGGACCTCGTCTACACCTCTCTTCCTAGGGAAGACCCGTGCCCAGCAGTGCCACGTTATGGGTTGACGCGTTCCGATGACAGTGGGTTTGCAACATTGTGTTCTTATTAGTGTAGTTTAGAATTAGTGTTTATTCTGTCAAAAATAAGTTCTACTAACTTCCTAAGTTATTTGTTATTAATTACCAAAAACCAAATTACTAACTATAGCAACAAAAAAAGTATACCTACTCGTAGCAGAAAAATTACCTATAGACCATTTAAGATCTACAGATGATCCAAATGCTCCAACCCAACACCAGAGTGCAGCGTGCCGAGTATGCTAACCGCATTACCACGCTGAAAGGAAATTGAATTTTTGTTCTTAAGAAGAAGCACTTGATGTAGTTCTTCGGAATATTAATCGTGTATATATTTGAGCTACTTAATTTATTACACAGCTACAGTTTACGACATAAGTTATGACATTTTGAGGCCAATCGTGTCGCATATCATCTATAATTGCGTGCTACTTGACCCAGCTATATGTCAATGTCAAAAGCATCTCTCTAGGGACATTATTCGAAAGCGAACACTTCTTTGATCTATTTATAAACTGGGTGTCCAATATTTTGACTTTTGAAATAGAATTAGAGCAATTTATATTACTAGGTACTAGGTTTAATTCTTCTTTTCTACGATTCTGTGATAAAATTTACACTTTTATTTTTACTAAATTGTATTATTTGACTACAATCATGTTGAATCAAGCCACGTTGCATGCATTTTCTTTTATTTAAGCTTTGATTATTTTAAGATGTACCACTATCGTTGCCTAACACTCCAATCCATACAAAAAGTCAAGTCTTGATTTCCTTCTAAAATAAATTTATGATAGTGTATAATTACGTACGTACCAACTATAATCAAATCTAACTCTATCATCATAATCGTGTTCGACTTCACCTATCAAATCACAACAATAGAATTACTATTTCGAGCTCACGTCACAATTCTGTCACAAATCAAGTTCATTGTCATTTTGTGGCTGGAAGTTATTGGTGTCAAGGGCGCTTTCAGACCATCAATCCTTAACATTTACATCACACTTTATGTCGCGTCATAAACCGTTAACGGTCGAAATATGGCTTTTATTACTTATAATGTGAGAACAACTCTACATGTCTAATAAAAGGTGACAGATTTAAACTCGTTGATGCTATAGCAAGAAGACTAAACGTGGCAACTTTATCTAATTCTATGGCATGACACACATGTGGCAAATGGTATGTAATTTTTTATGACACTTAAGCCTTTCCGTCCAGCTAAGCGTGACATAACCTCTAAGTACCTCGTAAACGTCATATACATTTTCCACTTCAAAGAGTCTTGTCACAAAAAATGGTGTATAAATTGTCATTAGGTCACTAATGTTATCATGGCAGGAAATCGTGGTATTGTGTTACATAGTTTTCGTGTTTTGTTACGAATAATGACTTGATTGTAATTTTTGTTAATCAACTGATCTAGCCAGCGTAATGTGAATTATGAATTTACGTAGCCATGATAACATCTAAGTTGTGTTAGTTTAGAATTTCTACATTAACTTGTTTTATAACGAATGTTATATCGAGTTTAGTTACGGTTTGTATTCTGTTATTTATACCTATCACTGCTTATCATCTTGGACCATCTATGAAATCTTTAAATATATAAATACAGTCGTAATGGCAATGACCTTTTATTCAGAAGACGCCCGGAGTGTCATAAAGAGATTATTCAAGTTCCTGATCATTTGTGTTTAGTTTTGAACAAAAAAGAGGAAACGCTAATGACTTGAGAGCGTGACTTCAAACCGCGGTATTTTAAAGATTCCGCCTTTTAAGTCTTGATGTGTTAAATGATAAAAGTTGTTTTACAGAAACTCGAAAGCTGTTTATAACTGTTTATTGATCATATTGCTTCCAATATGCTCAGAGATTTCTTTGATATTAGTGACAATTTAAAAAGAAGAACAACAGGCTTTTGTTTGAAATTACCGTTTATTATAAAGTCCAAAGATTGTATTTTCTGTTCGTGTTTTAAAATAGTTACGCCCTGTTTTAATGCATCTTTTGACATAATCATTGAGATACTCGTTCAAGAAGACTGGCAGTTTTTCACTGGCAAAAAGTATCGAGAGCTTCCAAGCTCTTTTTTCCAACTACTCCATATCTAGCAATTCTCAAACTGCAGCATACAGTGTTAGTCTCATCGCTTCTACTTTCACAAATTGTCGACATTATAATGGTATTAAAGTGTACTTTTGTAAAGAATTACCCGTTTAAACGTGTTTACACGGACCACGGGCGTCAAGCGATTGTTATTAGGCTCCACGGTGTTCCAGTGATATATTAAACCGAGCCTTTGTGAAGAAAGCATCGTAATTTTGTAGACATTTTTAATTTAAACTGAAGATTTATACACGGCGAGGAATTTCAATATTCCTGTTGTTTAACCTTTGTTAGGCAAAGCCTCGCCTGTGGTTTATCAAGGTCAATTATAAAACGTGTTGCGGAGACATACATAATCAAGTATCAAGTGTGCTCAGTACTTTGAGAAGTATTAAATATCGAGATTTGTTTTAAACAAGTCCATATAAACACTTAAAAATTTACACCAAACAGAATTTCAAAAAATAAATGTGAACCGTTAGATTACATTTATATTTTACGAGCTGCAAATGGTTGACCATTTGTCCTTTCCATTCGCAGCCTGTAGCAAAACGAGACTTTATTTTAAAAAAACATATTTCAGTTTGCTTTTTTTTTTAATCGTTTTATATGTAAACATACGATCGCAGAGCGGTATAAAATTTTACGCAAAACCACCGACGGAAACGTAAACTGCTATCACCGAAAATTTCGTCAGAAATATTCGATTTTCATCCGAAAATTGAACCGTAAAATCCGCCCGATAACCCTTCAAAGCGTTCGAAAACGAATATAGCAGTAAACCCGAAATTCGGTGTAAATCTTTAAAGGTTTTTAATTACACTAAGTGGAGCCTTTGCTCCCGACATCAATCTGTTTAATGCGGGAACTCGATACCACCTGGCGGATACAAAACGAGCTATCCTTTCGGGGCACCATTCATTACGGCGCCAACAAGAAAGCGGTTCAAAATTCCAAGTTTAAAACGTCGATAAAATAAGAATGAGCTTAAGTTTTCAAGTTACAATTTGGCGCCCAGTAGAGGCTATGATGTGCCAATGAAATCACTAGCGCAGCGGACGTGCCAACTCGGAGACAAATAATTTGACAGTGCGATTCAAGTTTCGATAGAAGTTCTATGATTCTAAAAGATTAAACTGAATTTCGTACGGGAGCCGAATTTACGCCACATAGTTGGAGTAAATCCAAACTTTAATTCCAGCACTTATCTCGCATGTGGACCATTAATCCGACTTTGAGAGCATTAATTTCTCAACAACCTTAAAGTGCATCGAACTATCACGAATTTGACTCTCACGATTGCATCGCCAATGACATAACCCATTGCTTCTTTGATGCTGGCATATATTAAACATGTTGTATATAAATATTCGTACTATAAATACTTGTATCCCTTAAATAGGGCGGTCATTGCGCCCTCAAGTCTCATCTTAAAATTCAAGACGTAACCCGTCGAAATTTAGAAGCGTCTCGCATTCATTCCCCTTGTCAAATTAACCAGACTTTTAACTTGTCCGGTTGAATTTCAAATTGGATTAAAGCCCCCGGCCGATCGTGACACCGCAAGAGTATGAATGATGACTTTGATACGTATTACTTTATGAAATAGATCTGGATGACCAGGTTAAGTGGAACCATGGATGAGAGATATTTGTTTGATGTTTAGGGCAGTTAAATTGGATGGTAGTTCAATTATTAAATTGAAGCAATCTTTGTTTTCCGGTTGTTAAACTTTTACTAACTGCATTGCGGTACATGCATAGATACTTGTATTTTTATATTAATTACGAATAACTTAAAATACTGCTGTATATTTTTCCTTGGAAATATACTGCTTGTGTAATGTGCGAACGAGTTAAATATATACAATTTCCTTTGAATTAATTGAAGTTAAATAATTGCGGTAATACTTTTCTAATAGCTGCTGTAGACTTGAATGCGGTAACTTTTAAAATAGAGTACAATTAAAGAACAATAAATCAAGCTGACTTGGTTACGGCTTATAACATAACAAGATTTTCTACCTGTTATAAGAAGGCCCTCAAGTTTATCGTAAAGATCTTGTAAATAGCAATCAATACATATTATTTCGTAGATAGCAAAGCGACGATTATGTGTCGGGTCTGTCAAATGTTTCTTTCATCCGTTTGTATGTCTTCTGAAATTTCTTACTTACGTACATATCGAAGTTACTAAACAATCTTGACGAACCTGGGTACACCAAGTACACATACATATTTTTATAGTTCTTTATCATCGGGGATTTTCCATTGCAGGGGTATTTCTCCTAAAAAGGAGGCAGAAAGCTGCCTGCTAATAACATGTAAAATAGACGTTCAAAAGACAACATTAATTAAGATTAAGAATATCTAAAAAGAGGTTGACAGTAGACCTACTAGTTTCACTTGGAAGAAGTTGTTGGCGATATCTAAGTGCGAGACGTACCACCGTCATGGACATGAACAATTTTTGTCATCCCTGCTGAAGTTCATCGAATATGAACATAATTATAGTTAAACCTTTTCAACAATAAGGCATGAGTAAAACCCCATATTTATAAACAAAATTAATCAAACACCTGTTAATTTTCTAAATAAGATATCTAAACTCTAAAAACTATTACAAAATTCACGAGTTAAGGCCCCATCTTCCTCATTAGATATAACATAGACATAATACATACATAACCTGTCCGGGGGCATTATAGCATCATCAGCAAACAATCACCACTATTGTATTATTTCTATAGAGGATCCCGTTAGCTCAGTGCAACGGTAAAAGGTAGCTTGCAGCGGATTTCCTGGGCTCAATTCTCAGGCGAGACGGGAATTTTTAGCATCTGTTTGTTTTTGCCCGAGGATATGTGGGAATAGAAGTTGAATGGTTGAGCTTTGCTGATGGTTCTTCGTTTCATTGAGAAACAGGAAGTGTTGATTGAATAACTATAAGTGTTTCTAGGTAAAACACTATCATAGTCGATAAAATACTTCCATCCAAGACTTGATCGGGATGAATGTCTCTTCACTTTGATAATCGGATTGAAACATTGAAACAACGATAAGCGCTGCGCTATTTGATTATGATTATGATATGTTTACAGAATAATTAGAAGAAATAGTTCTTTATAATACTATTTAGATACAAGATAGCAAGATGCTTCTAAATATCCTATAGTGCAGGCTCTGAACTAAAAATAAATAATTACTATGTAATGCCACTTCATATGTCGTAAAATACTACGTCACTTTGTAAAATGTCCCTTAGTCCCTGTCTATTGGTAAAATTTGGCGAAATAAATATATAGTAAAATTTAGCCGCAAACTAGAACAAGTTAATAAAACAGTTATAGTAAATAGTTTATGTTTTTAAATAAAAACTCAACTCAACGTATTAAAATTGCGTAAAGCTCACAATCTATCACAGCAAAGTTATACGTTGACGTAGACAGGTCAACTCCAAAAATCGGTATCTGGACTGGTTCCAAACTACGTGGCAATAATGCTGTTAGTGTTCCTGTCAAAAATGGCCTGTCTCTAATAAAAGTGTCATCCGCTGAAAGCAAGCCGCTTGGCTGGTTATATATACGGGGAATGAAGGTAAAATAAGGCCGAAATTTTTCAGATGCTGCAGTATTTTTGTAGCTTGAACATTATGATCTGTTAACATTTTTTTAGACAAACTGAAGTATGTTATACCTAATGGAATCTGTGTTTTTTATGGGTTCTTCAAAGTTTAGAAATGTCGAGATTTGGATATTGCTTACGACATGTTGAAAGCCAGTAAGCGATCGATTTTAGCTATTCATAAAATCGGTCTAGTAGTATTATTTATAAATTAAAATACCTGAAAAACAATTTTAAGCGCTTGTGGAATGATATCCGGCTGTAATTTTTTAAAGTTGCTCACTTATGTTTTGTGTGTTTACGTATGCATAGATCCTGAAACGTTCATTGTACATTGTGAATTATATAAAAAATAACACCTGTATACAATGAGCAGTTTTTATTTCCGTTTAAATTAGGCAATGAGCAATCAAATTTTCAATTTAATTTAACCCATCTGCCTCTGCCAAGCATGTGCAATTTTTCTCGGCATCAATTCCAAAGCTCTAGATTGGCCATAATTCCTCCATCCTTTGTCCCGTACATGAAATAATTCATACAGAGCTGATGAGCAGACTCGCGGATGTGTGTAATATGTGATACGGGCGGTTTAATGGGACGAATTAGGACCCCGAGTGCCGCCGCTTCGGATGCGATAGCCAGTTTCTATGTAGGCCTGTTGTTACTGATTGCGTTTCGTGGTTTAACTTTATGGTATGCTCTTAACCAGCCGTGGTTTGGCGGTTTAAGCAGAATGTTAAGTTCGCTTGTGATGAAAATTGACGGGTGTTTTGTGTGCGTTGTCTACGTGCTTATATAATGCGTCAGTGGCTTCCGATAGTGACTTATAGGAGTTGGTGAAGCTAGTCGTGTGTTTTCTTCTTCCTTCTTTGTTTAGGTGTGAATCGCTCTGGCTTCAGAGTTTGAAAGCTGCTTGAAGGCCTTTGCCAATCCAAATCCTAGCTATAATTAACGTTGCTTAACCATCTGCAAGTTACATATATTTTGCAACAAAAGTAGGTAGGTATTTACTTGTAATATTACCGAAATAGTTTTCTCTTTGTAAGTTATATCATTGTTAGGAATTTAGAGCAAATATGTATTTGGCATAATTTTAATTTAGCTATAAGTACTTACACCAAACTGGGAAGACGCTGGTCTCCGCGACACAGTTCTATGACTAGTGCGGAAGCCGGAGTTTCTATACTACGTTAAATTGTTAAGTTGTGTCAAATAAATAAATGATTGATTGATTGATATTATCCTGAATCGGAAGGATTTATGTGTTGCATTGACGTCCAGCGCGTACATCGTAAAATCTGTTTATTTTCAAAATCGTAACTATGAAATTTTGTTTAGTTTCTAAATGCTTAGTGAATTTATATATCGTTATGCACTAATATAATGCAACTTGTGTTTAACTATGATACTTGATGTAAGTTAATCTTGATAAAGTAGTTGTTAATGAAAATCGGTAACACTGATGTCAACTAATAAATCCTTTGATCACAATAGCAAGAGAATATTATACATACAATACTAACGAGGAAGCAACACAACACTAATAAATGAAAAATTTGCGATTGAGTTTCTGTTTTACTTTAACTTAGTCAATCTGTCCTTGGCTTTAATAAAATAAATCTGAATCTTTTCATGTAAGTTTTAATGTCGAGTTGCAAAAAATACTTGTAGTATATGTGTCGTCTATTCACAGAACTATTTTTATATATTTGACCGATGAACTTAAATCCAACAAAGCAAGTGATGAAAATAAAAAAACTAAAGTACTTAAACAACTCATAAGGCCAGCTTTTAGCAGTTATAGCTGTGACACATTCATCAACAACTTACTCACACTTTAAATCTATCTTATTGATGAGCAAGTCAAATTGGTCACTAAAATACGAAAAGATAACTCACTCTGAGACTTCTTGCTACATAAACAAATCATACAGTCTGATAGAAGTACCAGGGGTGCATAACAAAGTAAGAGCAAAACAACACGGCTTATTGCTCAATGACGGCTACGTGATCCGACGTAATTAACGAATGTCTGTTCGTGAGCACAAATCCAGGTTGAAGCTTGCTCTCTGTCTTTTTGCTTACGTGTAGATTAGAATCATTTGGCAGAGTAATCCACAGCTTGGTCAGCGTGAAGCATACTATGGCAAATAAAATAGAAAATGTTCTTTACTGTTATGCTATGTTATTTATTAATAAGGAAAATTAATTGAATACTCTATGGATTGATATGTCTGCGATATGTTATACGTTAAAAATGTTTAAAACATTGGATATAGTCTTCTCGCTTCAGTATAAACAAATCATCCAATCTAATGGCAGTACCAGGGGTGCATAACAAAATAGGAGCAAAACAACGTGGCTTAGTTAATCAAGGCTACGTAATCCAGCGGTCTATTTGTCCGCTAGCCGCGACATTAGTCCAGTCCGTGTCCGGCCCGGGTCCGAACCCGGTCCGGGATTTTACAAACTCCAGCCACGGCCGATTAGGTATTTAGGAGATTTAAATGTAATTAAAGGGAAATGTTTGATGTTTAAGTGTTCCAAAAGGTCGCATTGTTTTAAACGGGTGCCTTTGTTGGATAAATCTACTTTGCTCGGTATATAATCCTAATGGAATTAAACTATGCTATCCACATGTGAAGCTTAATGTGAAGATCCAAATGTTGGGGTAGAGTTCAGATTATGGTCGTGGATGCTTAAATTATACAAAACATAATCAAGTAGTAAGGTACTAAATATCTTGCTAAGTACCTACTAATAATCTTTACCATATCTTCGAATGATACACCTTACTCTCTGCAACAATCAAGTTTCCTCACGGTGTTTTCATTTTCCTACCCACTGTTTGGCTAGCTGGTCATTCCTGGAGAACTATGCCCTACAGTTCTTTTATAAAAAGAAACTATGAGAACTTATCCAAGTTAAACAAGATCTTTTATCAAAAACTCTACACTTCACACCAAAACTCATTCATCTAACCTCCTCATTATTGAAAACGGTCGTTTCCATCTTCAGTATGCCACTGGGGCCAGTTAGCGAAGCGCCATATTTCTCAACTTGTATCCTGTACCCGTTCCAATCTTCTCGACTTGTATTCCTTTACCCGCAACACTTTAATTTAATCACCTTAACCGAACCGCTAGCTTTATATTCCTCTCTGGAGGATTTTTCTAATTTTCTTTGTAAAAGGTACAGATTTAGTTGGGGCTCATTTGTTTGTGGTAGTACTAGCGCGGAGCTGAGCGGTGTCGAGACGAACAGCATTAACCGCTCTGGGAATTAACTCGCTTCGAAACAAAGAACTGTATTTTTCAACGGAGATAAGTATCTCGTTATTAATTTAAATGGAGATCTTATAAATCTTGGAATGGTATTTGTAAATGAAAAGTTTCTTAGTTTGTAGTTTTAGTTAGATAAGCTGTATTTTTTTCTTATTTTGTATTAGATTTTTTACAAAGAATCGAATACTCGGAGGTTTACTGCGTTATCTGAAAGAATGGCGTCTCTGTCTGTAGAATCTTAAAATTTTGTAAGTTTTAATGAGTAATATTGGTGGATTATTAGCCATTAATGTCTTTTTTATGTGCAAAAGTGTGGATAAGCTATATAAAGACGGAATAACGTGGTTTTTTGTATTCGCGGGAAGTCGCCACAGAAACCCCGATAAAGTCTCCACCGCTTTACAAGAGTACATTTATACATACATTAAGGATTTGCCCTTATTTTGAACTTGACGCAAATATACAAATAATACGATGCCTTATATAAAAAATGATACTCTCTAACGAGAAAAGAAGTGTGAGTGTCGAACACTGATACGCGGCTTACCAGCGCTCCAAATATTCCACAGAGCACTAACCTGCTCTACACTACACTTCTTTAAATAATTATGATCACTTATAATTTCATATTATTATAATATAATTACTTTCTTCAAAATAAATATATTTAGGAATTCCTCGACTACCGTAAAGACCGGGTATCTGTTTCTTAGCCACCACTCTTATTCCGCATACCGCTAATAAAGGAGATAACACCCATTGATTTGGTATGCAGGTCATTACCTAACTTGTTTAAAGATTTTCTATAAAAAGATAATAACTTTGCTACGGCATTTATAGCAACAATATGTATCAATATTTTAAAAAATAAATTATTGTGGTTGATAGGATATCAATCAAGATCTAGCGAGCTTAAAGGTCACACCTTTATACTCGCTAGGTTGTCTGTTCACGGGACAACGTAGATGTTACAAAATTTTTACCAAATATACCCTCTGCGTGTTTAATAAAGCTCGCATCTTTGAAATGCAAATCCTAGTCCTAGGAACCGGTTTCTCCAGACCACAAGTTTTTTCTCTCTGAGGTACCTGCACGCGACCTTGCATAATACGGCCGCCATCCTCCCATGAATGAGCCTGCACTCATTTGCATGCTCCACACTTTACATTAATGAGTAGGTTCAGACATGATCATTAGTATACGGGGAAAGAGTAGGGATTTTTTCATCTACATAAATATTTTTTAAGCAAAGTAATCTATATATATAGAGTTCTTGGTTAAGGGTCAAGCCGAAAAAGAGTCAATATACTCTTCATTATGGATAGATTTTACTAAGGAACAAACTTTACATTTGTTAAAATTCACCTGCTTACATTTTGTCGAAGACCAATAAACTTTTTTAAGGAACAGCTGATTTTTTCATTAAATTAAGAAATAGTCCCATAGTGAACATATTGGTGATGATAAGTATAGTGACTCCCTTCTGGCTTAGTGCACCCCTAACCGATACCCCTGTATACGATAGTTATAAGTCCTCCCTGAATAATAATTTGCTAAGAATCAACAAAAAGCCTAAGTCAAACTTAAAGGCAAAACTTTTGTAGAGTGTATTCATTAAGGCGTGTGTATATAAAATAATTTTTGAAAATTCAGCCCCAAAAAGGTCAAACGGAGGTTCAAAATATGATTATTCTTCTATTCCATTCCGTTGCGAGTAACGCCGCGGTGGTTACTAGTTACATAATAATAACAAAGTATTCTAACTTCATTAAAAGTAATAAGTTCCTGTTATACGAGTAATACATAATTAGCAAAACAATTACATTAATATTTTTCATTCTGTGTATTGTTAGCTTATATACAAGCATGTAGGAATGCATGTGACTTTGTTTGTATTTCTATGTTTTTTATTATCTAAGACAACTAGGCCTTTGACCGTCAGCTCGCATGACCACAGAATTCAACGCTGCTGTGGCCTTATGATAGATAGATTTCTGATTCATAAAAGAACCTATCGGTTTTATACGAATCCAGTATGAGCATAATAATCATTACATACACTCAATCATTTATATCAATATCAGTAGGTCGTATTTGATAGACGTAATCATTATCTAAATTGTATTTGTTTCCATTAAGTACAATGGGAACTCGATCGATTTACTTATCAAGGCTGGTTGAGACAGTTCCGTTTCAGAAGTTACAATATCATTCAAATCAGCAGGAGGTGGTATTGATATAGTAATAACTAATACAATTAATTATTATTAGTACCTATTCGGGCATATAATTATTATGATTATCAAACATTCAACTTTTGCAAGTTTTCTTATTTTGCAGCAGATTTTTCTTATAATTTGGTTCAGATAATTGAAGCTCTATGTAGTGCGTATCAACCGAAAGACCGCCAAATGATAGCCAAAGCCTCTCTTAATCTTCCTCCCGCGCTCGCTACTTCAGCCCCTGCACTCGACTATACTTTCCGATTATCCGAATAAATCGGTTTTACAAACCCTCATGTTCCTTAATTGGTTCGAATAAAATCAACGCTGTAGTGCATATTTAAGCTTTAGATATATCATTAATAAAACGTTTCAAAACAACCTCATAAATTAAAAAAAGGTTTTATTTCATTATCTTTTACACAACGTGTACCTTTAAAAACAATCTTCAGTTATATGTTTATTACGAGTATAAGTGCAGCGTTAACTTAGTTATCGTTTTTCCTATCATTGCGAAATTATAAAAGCTAGTACTCAGTTTAATCTAATACAAGCAGTTAAATTGGTAAACTGTTTGCCAAGGTGTTAAGCAAGGTGGCAAGATTCGATAGGATCTTATAATAATTACAGGCAAACAATATATAAAACGCAATTTAGTGTGTGATTAGATAACTAGATTTGATTGTACCGAAGACAAATGATTTACGCTAATAATGCATTGCTCCACAATCTCATTAAATGATATCACCGCTCTATAACCGCGTCATTAAACAAACAATGCTCGTTGATTGGCCGATCCGTCACCTCTTGCCATTTGTCTAGTGCGACGCGATGCTGTGCAAAACTCATTACAGTCCTTTTATTGAGGTGGTGATGGATTGCTGCGATCTAAATGTCTCTGGCGCTAGTTCCCACGCCTTTAATTGCTTCATATTTATCTTTGTAGAAATGCGCGTGGATTGACGTCTTAATTATAACAAAAGTATTGTTTTCTTCAGTAACAGTAAAATGATAGACGGACTGAAAATACATGAAATGATAGACGAAAAAACTTATTCTTTTCATCATTTACTAGGTATTATATATGTAACACTAATTCAGCAGTTTTTGAATTTAGTTATCGAAATATTGCGTATATTTGTATTGTATCGTTTACATAATATACTAAGTGGCTTATAAGCGGTTTGTCCTTCGAGTGAATTAAAATGTATATGAGATTATTTTTGGGTCGTTTTTGGGTCATCGCATAAATTCGTTCGCCTTTGTTTTTATACTGTGGTATGTGCTAGTGAATTTACAACGCCTACGCGATATAATATTAATAATGTACCTAAGCGTTAGTCAGTAACCTGTTTGTATTGCCTAGATACCTAAACCACTATCTACTTAAGTCAGAATGATGTCATATCTCTTGATACCAGCTATTACGCTATTAGTCTCATACTTGCCTATAATATTCTTACAAGTTCGCTTCATATTCCTTACATGTTTTTCCTTATTCCATTTTCGTACGTGTATTATTATAAGAACTTTAGCTAAGAGATTGTTGCGAAATATAAGTTGTTTTCGTGCGAAAATATTTACTACCATGAGCTGTTTATGAATAACACGCATACTGTTCTGAATTGAAAATAACAACGGGCCGTGTATACCTCCCTGAGGCACTCCATGCAAATATGACAACGAAATGCTTCTATTGTTACAGATTCAACGGGGATGACAGAGCTCCCGTCGAGCAGAAAACTATCCTGGTGAGACCATCTTCACTATATATATATATATATATAAGAACATATTTATGGAAAGAGTTACTAATATCGAAGATTATATTGATTCTACTAATATATGTGTAAACCCAAAACTGTTACGTAGTTTTTAATGCTTTCCTACTTATTAGAACATAATATTGAAAAAACTAACTAAACATTAAATCCAAACAAAGAGGTTGACTCCACAAACCGAACCATACCATCATCCGAAAAGGATCAAAATGCCAATAGCTAGTCATTTTTCAACGCCCACCCAATCTTTATCAAGCCGAAATACAAGGAGCAAAATAAAAGGATATTTTGAAAGTTCGCCTGGGGACCAGCGGGTGCCGATACTGGCGATACGATACCAATCACACCCGACCACGACTCTCTAATATCAGTAATGGATGCCAGAGTTCCACAGCTCGATTTTCCGAATCGTTTGCGCCGAGTCGCGCCAGATAACGAGAAATGTCCCGACTATCGTTTTATGTGCAGCCGAGGAGCCTCCAAAGTGCTCCAGTTTCGCTGTGCACCTTATTAGAGTATTCCGTGCTATTAGCGCTGTATTAACAGCTTTTAGTTGGTTTAAATTTTATTTTAGCTGCAAAGGCGAGTCTTGTTCTGCCTGAAAGCGCAATGAGTTCTTGTTATTAGTCAGATATGTTGGTATATTTTTAGAAAATAGCTCTGCGTTTATATTACATGGTAAGATTGTATGAAGTTAGAATAATTAAGAATGTATGATTCATATAAAAGAAAACAGATTTATTAAAACAGTAAGTAAAATCACTATAACGAATCGGATTTATTTAAATTTAAAGTACAAAAATAGTATTCACTATACCGTGCAATAAAGCGGCGACTTCAACAAAAGCACTTAACGTCCAATATCATCGATCACGGACAATTGTCCTCCTGCATATTTTATCCCCAAAGATACGAACAATAAAATCACACATAGATTTCCTGTGCCCGACATGTTGTCCCCTCGTAACGTATTTAGGGATCCATATCGGAGCATTGTATCTAAAGATCTTCCATTGTACCCGATGCTTTTCTTCCTAATACAATTCGCCGTGCATCGAAATAAGTTTCCGGTTGATGACAGACGAATGTAGGGGTCTGCTTTTGATATATCGTCCAGAAATTATTGGTGAAAGGGGCATTGACTTCAGTAGGCTCGCGAGACAAAGGTTTGCGGGGTTTATATTTCTTTTTTCGCGTGATGCATCGGATGTACGGATAGATATAATGCTTCCTGCGGTAGACTCGGTTTGATATGTCCACACGATTGTGTTGAAAAGGGCACTGCTTCCGATGGCTTTTGAAGACAACGTTATAGAACAAGCGGATCCATTAACTTTTCTCTGTTTTGTTTTGTTGGCAAAGTTTTTGAAAACATTTATTAGAGCATACCGGTTTTAACACCTGAGTCGATTGGTATGGAAGCCGTTAAGGGTGACTATACCCCAATTAATTTTACCTCAGATTAGTCCAGCGGCAAAGGCAATAAGTAGGACGAGGGACATCTCTGGCATTGTTCTACCTCTCGGGTGCGGAACCCAATCACTGACGTCTTTGTCTTGTCAATTGATGACATATTCGAGCTACATCCGTGCTCCTGACACGTGGCTTATTGTTGTCCATAAAATATGAACAGGCCATAACATATCGCTTTGGATTTGACCAGAATTGGGTCAATGGGCGAATGGGATAGATAGGAATGACCGAGATGCAAATGAAAGGTCGTTTCTATCGTCAACTATGCTGTCGAGCTTTATCGTGACATATGAGCGCTATTCGTTGCTGTTATGTTACTGTTATCTTACTAAATAACATGTGAATATACCATAAAAATGTTAAAGAACTACACATAATTATTACACCAGGCAAATCTGTTTAAAGGTTATAAATTAGCTGCATGATGTATTTTCATCACTATTATACTAATATTGAGTAATGTCATCTTTGCTTTCAAAAAAATGCGTTATTTCAATGCAAAACTCTCACTTACAATTGGAGTAATGATCAATCCCAAAAATGGAAAGCAAATCGTTAATAATTACACGAATGGAATTACTACGTTCACATTTCCAAAATGCCAGCTGAGATATCTCAATGGAAGCTTGTCGCATGACGTAACATCGGACTTTTTATATGCACCAATCGACGTTTGGCATTCGACGCAAGCTTTCGAGAACTCGATTACAATCGAATAAAAACTACTCGATCACTCGTTACAAGCGATATACGATTCATTACATAATTCAACTCGATTGATTGTAATTGAAGTTCGGCTGCTACGTATTTTCATTCGATGGGTAATTCGATTTAAAATTGTGATCAGAGATTCGATTATATTTCAATTTTTAACTTATATTTGAAATGACTTTTGTTGTCTCGTCAATCAAGTGCTCTGTAAATATTTGCTCTAAATGAACTATTCAAACCATATGGTTCAAAAGGAATTTATAGTAACTTACTTTGTTAATAATCGTAATTTAATTCTTCTATGGACTATTTAAAGCAAAGTTATTATCTTATTATGTCCCTTACTTTCGTTACCAATGAGGTTGAAAATATCTTATTTTAGATTAAATAAGACATACTTTATCGACTATAGCAGGAATCCAACCACGGAAATCCGAGAAAGTTTCATACGAGTAAGATTACCCCAATTCTATTCTTATTTCATGAGAGTTTCAGTCTAATCTTTTTAGGTTATCTCAGATTTGGCTCACTTTCCGTCGTGGTTATTGAACCAATTGTTCTAGATCCAGACAATGAACTGCGTTTGTATGACCGTTACTGTTTTTTATATGAGACGCTGTTTTTGTTTACTTTCATCATGTTTTTGGACATGTTATTAAGATTATTCATTATTAAAAAAAAAATACGTTTGCATCATTATCATACTCCGCCTTAGCAATCGAATTCGAATCGAAAAAACTTTGATTACCTTCTTTGCTTTTTAACATTAATAATCCAGTAAGTAAGTATAGGTTTAATTTATTAGCATAACATGTTTTTACTATTGATGCATATTTTAATTCAATTTCAAAATATATTGTTTAAGAAAAACTAGTCCAATCTAGGCAATATTTTTAGCATGATATTTCTTTAGATCCATAACATATCAATATCTAAGTAAGTACTTTAGAAAAGTAGTTTAACAATTGTATTAAGTTTTCTCTTTATTTTACATATAGTTTACATTTAAATTAAATGCAATATTTAAGGAATAGTTCTGGTAGAGCTTGTATAGTTTTGGCACTTATTTGTGTCGAATGGTAAAGTAACCATAGTCGTATTTAATTTGTTCAATTTTAATTGCTTTGAAGTCTCTCCTAGCAATCTTCCCCTCTCTTCTATCTCTTTTAAAGTATTTTCTTGTCTGCTTGTTTGTTAGTCTTAGTTTCTTACTGACTACTAACAAGGAGTTTTAATTAGAATTCTTAATCCATTTGTACGGTTTGATATCTTTTGAGGTTATCTTCGCATTTCGCCGTTGGTTTAGCTTGTTGTTTTAAAATGATAATGGGCTGATAGCACAGTCTGGCCGTGTCGTTCATTAATGTTAAGGTACGTTTCAATGAAGTGTTAAAACCAACACTAGTTTTCGTTTTGCAGTAAAATAAGGAACTAAGTACTAAAATAATAGAAGGCGTGACAGTAACAGTTGATGCTGTTATGAGGTATTGATGAGGTAAGGAGTACTCATCACATATAAGATCTTTGGTTTGGTTATGTATCTAAAATAATGACTTGAATTTGTGATAAAAATGTTAAGATATGCAATATAAAACAAAAAAATATAAAACATTAAAGCATTATGTGGTATACAAAATATTTTTTCTGAATATCAATCCAACTCAATAAAATTATATCTATCACGATTAGTAAGTCTTAGTAACAATGTAAGTGCGAAAAAAACAAATAGCTGTAGAATTCCATGTGCACTTAGAATTAGCGATCAAACGTCACCAAGATCGTTTTTACTTGTTTTACTTATTTCACCGCTAAGTTTACGTGATAGCACCACTCTATACTGATCCTAAGAGCCCGGCGCGGCGCATGCGCCTCGCGTGTCTACAATCTCTTCACCGATCACCTGCCGAGTAGTGGCGAGCTATCACACGCAATACCCACTATACGGATAATAATAAATTACAAGCTGTATAATATTCCTGGCCAATGCCTTCTTAATTACGACAAATTTTGTAAATTTATCGCCTTCGACTTCCGTGATAAAGTGTTTTTATATTGCAATATTGATAATTGGACGTTCGTGACAAAGTGACATGATGATGAATGAAGATTTTGTGATGTAATTATTACTTTTTAATTTATATAAATGTGAACAAGACGACTTCTTACATAATTTTTTGAGGATTATTGGGTCTGGGTTGTCGATAGTCTATCGTATTAATTAAATAGTTGTGAGGACACGTACAATAATCGTAGTGGGTACATGAAATAGACATGCACTACCTATAATTTCATATATATCAGGCGATATGATGCTGATTATGATGATGAAAGTAACTGATTAAAGCATTAATAATTAAAATGATGCGTTACACAATTAAGCATCGATACAAAAACAAATCAACAAAAACATTAAAATGCCATACTTTACTTATGGCAACTTGACATGAGTAAAAATACCTAAGCTTTTAAAATGAGACAGAAGAAAGCTATCGTCCTGGCGATACATTGTTTAGTGTTTGTTAAATTTTAGTCGACTTTTGCAAAATATAGTTGGAAGCCGGGACGGGGCACACGTGCGCTAGTTTATCCAACTGAATGCTTGTTTCACGTTGCGCGCTGTATTTCGCTGTCATGATATTTTACTCTATGTGGCACTACTTTTGTCCTAAATTAAATTATATACACTTTTAAAGAACGTTTTGCATTTCATAATGACTCATATGCAGACTTGCCTGGTTACGATTTGTTTTAACGGTGAAGAAGAGTGGGGAAACTTACTTGTTTTAGAAGATGAATGGAGCTCTAACTTCGTTGGTAAATGAAGTACTTATCCCGTATTTGGCCAGTGTGATAGACACCTTCGGGACTCGTCAACATCATCAGCCAGAAGACGTCCACTGCTGAACATAGGTAAGAGGGAGGCCTCTCTTAGAACGCTATTCTGAACGATAAGCTGTCTATTGGATCCACTGAGTACTTGTGACTTTCACTATGCCGTTGATCCACCTAGTTAGTGGAAGGCCTACCTAAGATGCGTTTTGCAGGTCGTGGTCGCCATTCAAAAACCTTTCTTCCCCATCGGTTATCGGTTCTTCGGGACTGTGCCGAACTAATTATTATTACTAACTGGCTGTGATCTACTTTCTCAGGCAGATCCATGCCAGCAGTAGCAAATTGACATATGAGTTTATAGTATTCAAAAAAAGATGTTAAGGCCTAGGCAAGTATATCAAGTATAATAAATCAAATTAGGTACAATGTATGCAATAAAGCAATAACTTTATATTTCATTTTGAAACTCAACTTTTCTTATAAAGGCTTAATAATTGGTCCTGCGTTAATTTCTACTCAGATTAAAGACAAATCTCACTTAAGTCGAGGAAATTGTAGCAAGCGATATAGAGACTACATGCAAGTGATTTAAATCTTTAGTTTATTTGTCATTTAAATTGACGTTATTGAGTTTCATCAAAATCACTAAGCTGTTAATCGGTACAAGTGCAAAAATAAACCTTTTTTCATTAATTATGTTTTTTATCTATAATTGTCTACCATTTTAGGCACTGGTAATATAGTATAATAAATATAGTGCAGCCGTTTTTGTGTCACGCAAAAACTGGTGTGTGGCGCGCCCAATCGGAGCGCTACTTTATTCCAATAATAAAATTCTTGTATCGTCATATAAAATATCGGCAACTTTTCGAATAGTCGAGAACAAAAAGTTACGCTCACGTAAGGCAGTCTACTCACGTGCAGAACTTCTTTAGGTGTTCGAAGCGTTGCAAAGTTACTTGTAAAGTATCGGCGTTGTTGCGAGACTGTAATGCCTATAAACAAGTGTTTGAGTTTCTTTTAAGGAGGTAGCATTAGTGGGAGGCCTTATTGTTTATGTCACTTCTTTAGTGATACGTGATTGGTGTATAGAAAACTCTTTAAATATATAATATAAGACTTACTAGCAGCGTGACGAGCAGCCGAGTTGTAGTTAAAAGAAATGTCTTCTTGGCAAACTTTGATAGTGTCAGTTTAAATATATGGAAAATATACGTGATAGTAAAAAAGTAATTTGTATTCATAAGATTTAGACTAATTTTTTATGGTGTGGTTTCTTTAATGGTTTATTAAAATATATTTGTAAAGTCTTCAAGAATTCTCATAATATCTGAAACGCCCAGACAAACATTGGCTTTTAATTTGATAAATAACAAAATATAATTAACGAAAATATGTTTAATTTGTTTTAATTGGAATTTATTTTGCTGCCTATCAAAATACTAGTCTCATTACGAACGCTTCAATTTAAATCTACGATATCAGATGCGATAGCCTCTAATTATAATATCACAACCAGAGGTTCTATTTTATTGGAATCGAAAGAGATTAGCTTTGAGACCTTCAATTATTTTAAGTTAATTGAAGTCTATCCAATTTCGTTGGTCAATTAAATGGCGATAATCCTTTGAAACACAGATAAATTTTAATGAAGAAGCATTGATTTATTGCAATTATTTTAAATATATGACCTTAAAATTATTCTCAATAAATACGATGCTCTAAAGCTAAAATAAAAATTTCATTAAAGAAAATGACTTTGTCAACCTCTGAATATCAAATAATAAATATGTACAAAAAACTGTAAAAATATTGCGCATGATATATTGCGCATGATATAATGATTAATAACTTTGCCGAGCACGCTCATTAGCGACTCAACGACTAGAGTAATAAGGAAGCACGTTATGATTAATACGTGAACGGTGACGTGCTACTGCCTCGGTCGCCTAATGAAGAATGCCCGATCTTAGCCTGACATCGGCTTTTATACCCCCCTTTCCGCCACACGTGATTGATGACGTCATGGTGTCACAGATATCCATGCGGTTGATGAGGGTAACAGTCTTTAATCTTATTTGGTTAGGAGCCGTCGTGTGGAGAAGACGCTTGGCATTGTTTAGTACTTCGTACGAGTATTTATGTATATTGGGAAAGGCTCCTAAATTAAATTGCGATAACGTTTATACATAACAGTTTATTTGATATAATAGAATGTTATACAGAGTTTCCAAAGTTAGACCAAGGGAATATGCACTGAAATTTAGTCCATGACGTTTTCTTGTGTACTATGGCCATCATCTACTCCATATTGACCTACATTGGTATCCCGTTTCACCTTGTGACATGCAAGTGTGGTTGCAAGCACGCGAGTGGTAAGAAATTTATATTATAAAACTCCGATAATAGGCTAAAACCAGAACGGAAAAAACTAAATCTACCAAAATTTCAAAACTCTCAGTAAATATCTCCTGTAAACTTACCAAATCTAGAGTAAAAATCACGCACAAATCCTGTTTTTTATTAATGAGCGTTGTTGACATTTTAATTATCCGGTGCAAAAGTCAGCCAACGATGCCTCTTTGTTTCCACTGAATGGTGAATAGGTCAACATTATCAAGCATGGAAAAAGAAAATACGTTAGATCGTGCTTTCGTATTGTTATCGACTCTCTTGCTGCATATTGCTGCGTTTTGACAGTTCGCCGCACCAACACTGTCAAAATGAAACCAAGCTTGCTTGCGCATGTTTTCACTTCCTACATGTCTACTTCTAGCCAATAGTCCTGCTGGTTATAACGTGTACCTAGAATAGAATGATTTATTTATAGGATTTCAATTAAAAGGTTATTTGTCGTATTTATCGTCTTAAAAACAGAATTTTAAGTTAAGAGATGTTTGCGCAAAAAAGGACGTTTGATTTCAATGAATTGACGAGTTTGCTTGGTTGGTACATATAGCAATAATTTGAAATAAGAAAAAAAATCGGTTTCGAAGTTTTGGTTTTTATTCTTACAAACAATATTAGCCAGGTCAGGACTTTGCAGAACTAAAGTTAATGAAAGAACCGTTAATATTTTAAAACACAACTGAATAATAAGTTAGCTGTAAAACTTCCTTCCGTTATCATATCAATATTACCTATATCAAAAGCTGGCTTATTTACGCACCTATTCATCGCAAAGCCTCCAATTGTTTTCTTTTGCATGACGTAGCTTGTTTCGATGAACTTTGCTAATTGTGTCAGTGGGTTAGATCATTAAGCCGTGTCAGCGTTTTGTTGTGCTCGGACCTGTTGTCTTTGTAGTTGAAATTTGAAGCCGCCAGGGGTTGATTGGCTTTTGATCTTTAGCCGCTCCTTTGTTGCCGCGACATAATTAGTAATGTCATATTTTTGTACGAAATTTGATCTTTAAAACCTGTGAAAATGTATTGCTTCTTTTATTACTAATATGGTAAATAATATAATAAGGCATAAATTGAAGAATATAAAAGAAGGAAACCGTTCGTACTAGTATGGTGTTTCCAACTTATGAGATAGAAAAATGTAGTGTTTCTGCTTCGAATAAAAAACACACGAACAAAGTGTCTTCCCCTTAATAGAAAAATAAGGAAGTGTTGATGGACACATTTTTAGATAAATTATTTTCTAAAATAAGTTCAATTTAAAATGAAACCACTTATCAGTATATATAAGGCTAGATCGTAGTAATATTAAAGGAATTCTTTCAACAGAAATTATTCTTATTCTAACGTTGCTTCACAATGCAATTCAATTACAGATTTATGAAAAAAAAAAATAGTGTTCATTGCTTGCATAGAACACGTTATACTACTACAAATAAGCTCTACTATTACCCAAATTTAAAACAATAAAACTTTACCACTATCCTTTTACCTCTTTACTAAACTTTTTAAGTTAAACGTACAACTTTACTGAAACTTTTCACATGAAACAAAATAACATTAAAAAGCCCCTGAAACTGAAATTCTTCCTCGAAAACGACACTCCCATAAACGTTACAGAGCATAAACTCCACAAAGGAAACTTTTAATAACGCATAAACAATACAATGTCCACAAACAAAGAAGAAAGTTAATTTTACCGCGGGAAAAATGTTATTAAAAGCCTCCGCTAGAACAGTGAAACCTTCATGATGAGCTCGCATCGTTTCCTTTTTTTCTAGTGAAAAATTAAAAATTTGAAATACAAATATGGCTCTGGTTTTAATGGGAGCCAGCTAAGTATTTTTAATGTTATTTAGTGAGCTTGCGCTTGAGCGTAACTCACCTGGTGTAAAGCGACAATGCGACCTAAGATAGAGCACTTTTGGTCAACCATATTCATCTACGAATATGTTCGGAATAGCTCGCTTTCTTTCTAACGATGTCACACTATGTCTAATATTGTTTTATACTATTTATCTATACCATTTTATTCCTTCATTTGCACTTAATAAACGTAGATACTGATAGACAAAATACAGATTTAAAAATAAATTGGTAAAAAAACTCTGTACTCTATTCTTTTTCTTTTTATCTCTTTCACTTAAGCATGTGCTTCTCTTATAACAGAGCAGCAGGGTAGCAAGCAAGGAACAAGTCTTCCGTAATGCATCTATTACAAATGCTTTACGTTACTTTTGCTCATCGTGGTCATACCGCATCATAACGTCATTAGTGCTGCACCACGCACACGATTTTTACTCTAATTTACATTTTTACGTTGCGGTCACCCTTTTGTCGCAAAAGCTTTTAATATCGAAACGCGGATAATTCAGTTATTTTCATTTCTGGCAAGGATCAAGTTAAGCTTGAATTGTGGACTTTATTATTTTTAATTGCTTGCATCCACAATCCGAATAGCTGTTGATTATTTTATATCAATGCTGAGCTTTTAACTTGTTTTTATCAGACAGTAATCCAATACAGTGTATAAGGAAGTTTATATAATATCAATCAATGCTAGTGCCGCAATCCAGCTAATACTCATTCAATTTGTCATACTAACTAGCTATAAATGGAATTACAGCTTTACGTTTTGCCATAATGGCCTCTATCTCGACCCTGTATAGTCGATTTTCCCGTAGCCTTCTTTGCATAAATCATGGCAGCCATTGCAATTTAATGACAAGCGCGGAACGAGTCAGACGGCAAAAAATCGTCGCGTCGGTGGTGACGTCATATTAGATTAATAACAGGAATATTATAGAAGTTAGGTATGTGTTTTTAAAAACAGCAATAAAAATATATTAAAATTAAAATGCTATGCTGAGAAAAGCTCTCCATGACATAATATTTAGATAAATTGTGGCCGAAATATTTAAAGAGGTCGCTAGTCCTTTGTGTTTTGTGTTGCCCTTTTTTATTACACTAATAACAACAAGAATAGAGTAATATGGTAAGTAAAATATGCTTCTGACAGCGTTTAATATCACACGAATGCCTATAAACAAAACTAAACGAGACAAAGTCACATAATTCACGGTGAATTGTGAGCATTTAGCACGCGATCGAGCCGCGAGAATCGAAACACTCGATTCGCTGTCCGATTGCAATCGAGGCACAACACTAATCCGATGATGTCATTGGCAGGTGGGCGGAGACGAGTGAATTTGAATTCGGAATCCGAAATAGAATTTTAAATAGATCACGTCTATTTCCTTTTTTGAACCGGGTACATTGAAATGGCTGGTTCATTTAGTTTTTATTTTTCAATGGAGATACGTAAACCGTTTACATACGGACATTAAGATAGCTGTGCCTATTACACTACCTACTTTCTTCTGATACAAACTTTAATAATGCCGTATCCTACTTATAAAGAGAAAAAAAAAATACATCGATGAGACCTAAGGTATACGCGTGGGTATCTTAGGAGTATGTAAACGTCTGATAATATAATACCAACAAAGTCATAAAAAGTAAATAACGACTATAATTACGTGCACAATAACAATTTGAACTTGAACTCCAATATGTCAATATATGATTGCTATCATTATAATGAATACAAATGACAAATGTATACAATGTCACGGATACTATAAGTTATTACTAACTTATAGTCTAATCGCCACAGTAGTAATAAACGTAACTACTTTGATTATAAATTCATAGGCAAGACATAATCGTGACTTGAAACCTATTATGTAGGGTTGTTCGGGATAGTGAAAGGTTCAAATCTGGGTTAGAATTCCGTTCGATAGCTCTCACTCAAATTGATCTTTCTATCGTGAACGGTTTAACATGATAAGCACCGTTACGCTGTGCTTAAGAGTGCGTACATATTTAATAATCGGTCTTTTTGGCACTGTGCTATATAAGATGATATGTAGCTGGTATTGTCATGAGATGGAAGAAAATATTTTGCGAGTTTTTATTGTATTATTCAGTAAATAAGTTTGTATAAATTAATATTTTTCAGTGCCCTGCATCTGTCACAGTGACAGTGCAATGAGTCAATTTATGAGTATGGGTTAGATAGGAATTTACCCTGCGTTCTAGTATATGTACTAATATTACTAAGCTATTTGGCTCTACCTATAATTACATTAAAATAAAAGGAGCGCATATCAAAAATAGCTTTGTGATTTCACATCTTTGGTCTAATATCCAATGAATTGTTAAGACAGCTATTATTGAATATCTCAAGCTTTCCAACATGCCCATATACCGCTTAATCATAGACCCCTGCTATTGACGTATTCCCAAAGCACACCAAACACGCAACCCCCAGTCAGCGAAGCCCTAGGGCTGCACAAAAGAAATATTACTCATTTCTACGCGGTAATCACATTTTGCTTTGTTCGCATCGGTCTTTCGTTTGGTTAATCGCGTTATTTCGGGACCAGGAGCAATCTTAGGTAGGCACAAGTAACAAGAGACAGTCGAGTGTTATTAATACAGACCTACAAAAATGAAACTATCCGACTGTGAATATGACAAGTATATACGAATCGACAAAAAGCTAAAGAAAATGCCACTTCAAAACTGATGAGGCAATTTTTACGCAGTATTAAAATTAGTTTATTATTTTAGATTTCAGAGAATGTTGTGGAATCTGACTTTCGATTGGTCTCACGTACTACAAGTAGATTACAAACAGAAGTTTCTAATTTCTTATTATGAGCGATCAAATATAATTTACAAACTCGCTTCTAGCTTGTAACTAGTCCCATGCAGCACTAAGGAAGGAAGCCACGGAAAACGGCTTTCGGCAGCAGATAGTTTCGCCGGAAACCTCTGCTGGCCAATTTTCCATTTGTTTATTTTATACCATACAATAGATAGCTATTCGTAAGTTTTATTTTGTTATGTAGACTTGGGAGATAATCTTCCTTGTAACAAAAATATAGTTTCGTATATAAATAAAGCCTATCTATCTTCTGGTAGTTAAGCAGCATTTTCCTTTTGTTTATTATGATTGTGAAACGTTGCTTGCTGTTATATTGTAAGACTTATTCATGTACATATTAATTACATGTCGAATTTAAGCTTATGATTAAGATCTGCATTTCATATACAAAGCAGTCAGAACAATAATTATAATTTCTATTCATTTCATATAGGTACCTATCTAAATTTTAACGTGACTCAAATCCCAAGTCTTACTTCTAAGGTAAGAAGAATTCGATGGAACTTTCGAGTGACCTTCAAACTTTGACGCTAGGGTTACTACGAGGCTTATACAAATTTAGTTGCTAAACTTGCTAGTTTGAGAAGTAAGGCTGTGGGGTAGGAGAATCATTTGGGATTCCGAATTAAACGCGAAGGTAAATACACAGAGGTCTACCGTTGATGTAATTAAGGCAGGTCACAGTTTGCTCCGGTCGACAAAATGGCGGAGATTCGACGATGAGATGACGAACAAGTTCGAAGATAAATATAATGAACTAGATATATCTAGTTATTAGTGTGATAGTAATGATCTGAAAAATTGCAAAAATCAAAGCAATTTACTAGATTTTACCCGACTGCAAAAGAAGGCGGGCTATGTTTTTCGAAATAGAAATAGAACAATATTTATTTTTTTAATTACACAATTTATAGTCAGACTAAAGTTACAAATTACTGCTTTCTGTAACAAACCGGTCCCAACTCAACATAGTGTTGGTTGAAACCACCAGCGTTGACCTTCCGTTGGAAGCGGGTGGTGACGTCACGCACGTCACACTCAGCAGTTGTACTTCTTTGAATGTAAATTTTTCGATGTATGTACATTTCTTTCTTTTCATTTCTTTGACACGCCCTAGTGCCTAAACGGCTTGTCGTATTTTTATGTGAGTGGTGTCAATAGATTTGTCTTTGTCTGCAGATGGTCATAGGCTATACTAGCTGCATCCCGCGATTTTACCTGTTAAGATACGTGAATCTAAAGTTCTTGCAGTCGGGTTTTTTAAGTCACTTTTGACTACTTGTTAACATTAGCTACAACTGAAAAAAAATTAATGAATAAACCAACGTGCTTTTTATATTTTTTGTAGTCTTATATATTTAAATATTAAGATAAGATAAGACAACTCTTTATTAAAAACCAGCTTATCAATAAAAAAATATACCAATAAAAACTCACAAATATATACTAGGTTTCTTAATGGCGATCTCTTCCAGGCAACCATGCACGTAAATGAATAATATAAAATTAGAGTTATTTAATATAAAATATACTTTTTTATAAATATTTTCTTCTTAGTTACCTATCTATTTTTAATTAATTTGTGGAATTACCGATACCAACCTGAATAAATTTACCGTAAAGGAAAAAATAAATTAAAATTTTCCAACATCGTTTTATAAATTGAACATATTGCTACTTCTAATATTCGCTAATATTTTACTAGCACCTTCCAGTTACCTGTCTTTAGCAATAGTCTACGTGTACATTATTTTGTTTCTCGTTTTAAATTCCTCCGTCTATGTCCCCATGGGTTTGACCCCTAGTAATTGCTAACTTCCTCGACGCCGGCGGGGTTCTTGAAATGACATTTGATGTCAAACACGGCTAAACGGTTATGCTTATAGGTAGGTACGTATTTCGCTAACATTGTATTGTCTGTCTACGGCTCTGTTATTTCATTTTGTATGCTAACGTCTTAAGTTTGATTATACGGCCAGCATTAGAAATATTATTTTTCTATTCGCAGAATAAATTTGGCTACTTGTAGCTCATATTTTATTATCATCTTCAATTACTGATTCGTTTATCATTTTATTAAGATAATGAAATTGTTATTAAATTATTTCTTTGTGGTACCATTGTGGTGCATTTAGTCTAATATCGAAAGCAAGGCTAGTTTAATGTTTTTTTTTAGCAACACATGCTAATAAATAATCAATTAATCAATTCAATAACCCAGAAGAGCACACACAAAAACTGCATTAAAGGCTAGTTTCACTTCTACGACCAAATTGACAAATCGTTATCTCCACGCCCCCTGGCGGCAATCAGCGAAGCAGACAAGGCGAGACACAAAGTTTATATTTAAACTCGCTGAAAAAAACACGGTCCCCTGGCTTTTGAGATTTAATTTGCTAAGTCAAGAAATTAAAACGTTTTACGGACAAATTGTTGGGATGGAATTAAATGTTACGATAGGCGATGTAATGAAGAACAGGCAGGTACTTGACGCGGGATGGAAGACAAATAACGTTTGATTAGTGTATGATGAAATTAAAGTGAAAATCAACATTATATCTGACCTTAAAAACTGACAGGAAGACTGCAGGAACAAGCTTTGAGCATCTCATATACTGAAAAATTAGAATTTTAAGATCGTAAGTTGCATACATAATATTCGTAGAATAATTTTAGATTTTCAATAAGCCGTCCAATGTGCTTTACTACGTTTATCTGGTGGGTATTTGAAGATTAATAATACTATATTTTTATCAGATCTAATTGTAGGTTAACAAAGGCCTTATCGTAGATTAATTTACTGTTGAATTTATTTACTAACCCCGTTTTATTAAATTAATTTATTTGTTATAATGTCGACTAAAGCTTTCGATAAACGATAGCTTAATCTATGACTAACTTTTTCAAATAAACCGGATAGACGTTTAACTCCTACATTTTGACACCTATAAAATTCAGATTACCTACCTACCACCCTTAAGTCTCATAACGACTTAAGGCACTGTTTCACTGCCGCGACCATAAAATGCTAATGATTTTGACGCGGTTTCTTTACAAGGTTTGCGACCAGCTATTGCTGAGAATTACCTTCTAAATGGCGATGTGGAAGAACCGACGCCTGATAGTGAACGCTATTTGCATGAAATGAGTTCCGTACTCGACAGGTCAGTTGCTCACTCTGTTTATGGTGAAGGAAACCTGTTTTTATGTTAACAATGACTTAATGCCAAACAATGTCGCTGGAGGCGGCAGTTGGATAAGCCAGATAGGTATTTATTGACCGACTTCAATAAATAAAGTTCTCAATTCTTCGGATATTTTAAATGCATGTTTAAAAAATTAGCCTAGTAGTAAGGTTTTTAGAGGAAAATTGGGGTTTTTAACCGGAGTGAAAGTTGGTTGTCACTTTTTTCCATAACTTTTGGAACTTTGTTGACATTAATTATAAGATACATCTCAGCATTCCTACCTCAAGCGTGGTATGAACCATGTCTTAATTTAAACAACATTTATTTTACATATTTTTACATCGTACCTAAGCTTACTAATCTTGACGAAATGTATAATAAACCGTAGATTAAAACATGAATCTTCTGATTATAATTTATCTTGGAGATATTTTCTTTCCAAAGTTAATTCGCTTCCAAGGCTAAATGCAAATAACATTTTATCAAGTGACCCATCTCGACTTATCTCTCGGTTACTGGCCGCAAACCTCACAAAATATTATGCATATAAAGTAAGGGTTCATTGCGAATTGTTTTATTATACGCGAGCGGTCGCTCGGCAAGTAAAAATGACCGAAGACGACCTAGCAGCTAAAGAACGGCTTAAAAGCCATAAAATAATTATTTTAAGCTTGTGCCTTTGTCACTAAACCGTATTTATTGCTGCTGCTTACTTATTTAACAAAATCTATATTGTCAAAAAACCTAGAAATACAGTTTACTTTTATCAGAAATGGTTTGAACGTTTTTTGTCTGCTATATCTATCTAATAACTAAGAAAAACTTTCGGCAATATTAAGCAAAACTTTTCCCATCCAATATAGAGCGGACGTAACATATTTATGAAATTGTTTTCGTTCAGGCACACTGTCCTATATTTCGAGCGTATCAACATAATAAAGCTCCTGAAAAAGCTTTAATTTTTCACGCTTTTATAAATGTTAGCACGAGAAACATTTTAATTAATCAAGGCAAAACATGCACTGGAAATTTTTATATCGCGCCCGGCATAGATACGCAACAAAACGAAATAACGCGCGAGCGTCGAGGACGCAACGCTAAATTCATTTCTCTGGCGATAAATTCATTATCCTGTACAGAGGAGCTAAGCAAAAATATAATTCCCGCTCGACAGGCAGCTGGCCGCCGTTAATCTGAGAATAATGGCTGCGCAGATTTATTGCCGAGTCCCGGAGGCGAGAAAAACTCAAACCTCGATCGGTTCGAGTTGATTGACGCTCCTCTAGCCTCGCAATTAAAACTTACACAACTGAGCGAGTCGCTCGCTCCGCGATTCGAGATCCTCCACCACCTCTGAATGCATAAACTTATACTAATTAGTGAGAAATTCTTTCACAGTTACGCCAAGATTTGGAAGTTTCGTCGAACTTCGACGGCGGGAGTGTCGCAGCTTTTAATTGAGAATCTCTCGGAATTCGCTTTGTTGGGGAATTTGGCGAACAAACGACGACTATGTCGACGATTCGAGAAGTTTTTGTCGAGAGACGAGGACAAACATTTACCTAACTCTAAGATATGACACGGTCACAATACTATCTGTCCGGAGGAACTACCGTGTAAACAATTCCGAAGTTCCCGAATATAATGATCGAAACAAAATTTATGTGCGTAATTTATTACGCTATTGTAGAGAAATTGTGAGGCGAATAATTTAACGGCTATTGTTCATCTTCTTGCATACACTGAAATAGGTCAACCTGCTTCGTTCTAGTACATGGCGACTGTGCTCATAAATATGATAAGTTTATCGTCTCTCCGCCCATTTTCTGTCATCTAATTTTGTGAGACAAAGCTCTATAGAGTCTAGAACATTTTGCTGGTTGATAATATTTTCCTTGTTTTTTTAAAAAGTGCTTTTTACCGCACATCGTCGCTACGTGGCTCGGCTTACGACGACAGAAGTACATGTAGGTAATTGACACCCCGTACGGCCACCGCAGCGTGTTTGCCGTCACACGCGACAGAGGACACGTTTAGAAACCCCCAACAAGCCTCGACCCGCTTTGTAACCTTTATCCTCCGACGAGCCGCGCCTATAAATTGGAAACGAATACTTCTACACGGAAGTAAGACGAGGAAAGCATACACACACAACTTTACCAAACGTACGAACGACACGCTCGGCAAAGACGCGAAACGAGGCGGCGCGTGTTAATTAAGCGGGAATTCACTGTATTCAAATGGAAAGTCTGAGTCGAACCCCCAAACTTGCGCTCACAATTTGTTTTCCGCTCCGTGTGGATCTTATTAACTTTACGAGTTGAAACTTATTACGTATGTTTGAGCGAGGACGTCGCTGCTCCGTGCTCGGTGCGGTCGTGCCTCCTAATCCGGCCAATCTTCGAATTCCTACTAACATCCAGACGCATAAGGCTTGGTTCGCTCCAATTATAAAGCCGGGTCTACTCGAATTTGTACCAATTAGATGATCCAACGAGCTGTGTCGCACTAGGGAGCAGTTTTGTCGGCAATATAATTTATTAGGACGCTCAAAGTTGAAGGCATTAACCCTTAAAGACTCGAGTGAAATTTGATTACCGACGTTTTAAACGTGTCCCTTTGGCTGCGCCAAGTTTTAAATGAATATCGGCTGCAAAGCGGACACAGTAAGACGAAATGAAAGTGAATGGATGCTCGACGTCTTATAGAAGCTGGTTCTTAACATTCATGATGGGATATTGGGAAGTGATACAAATGAGATATATATTCCGAGTATAAGCGTGAGTATGACGTTTCTGATCATTTGTTTCCATTTCCAATACATCCTGGATTACGGTAATATTAGCTACGTCCGTTCCCAGCTTCACATGGTGTAGAGCAGATATATCAGCATCGAGTTTGACTCTCTACCAATCCTATTCCCATACCAATCCTATTCCCATACCTACCCAATTTTTACAGCAAAGAATTCAAATTACAAAAGAGCAAGTCAAATCAAATCGTCTGAATCTCTAGAGATTGCTTTTATCAATTTAATTCTTTCTCGTCGATTTTCGTCGATTATGTTCGTAAGAACGGTCAGCTGGGAGCGTCACAATGCTTCGCCAATCGTCTTTTATCTTCTCCGCAAGTCAGAGTTGCCAGTTTTATTTACGATTATTTACTTATATTTATTATTTATTTGTTTTATCTTGTAGGTCTCTACAATACGAGTAGATCGCCTAATACTTACTCGTATAAGCGTTAACATTTGACAACAGCATCAATATTATCAATCGGATCAAAATCAGATAATATGATTAGCTCATAGTAGACACTGATAGTTCCGTGGGACTTGAGCTCAGTAGAGGCACAATATAATATTACGTAATGTTAGTAGACGAGGATGAAAACGATTATTTAGAAACAAACAAACAAATATTTTCAGTTCAAATTGTCTGATATAAAAAACTAATAGGTACTATGTAAAATTGTATATCACTAAAAAGGTTTTAACCTTTAATTTATCTTATTTAAGAGGAAGTCATGAAGCCTGACTGACTGACTTACTGACTGGTTGACAGGTAAAAATCAACGCAGAACCTAAACCGCTGAACTTAAAGACATGGAATTTGGAGGGTGTATTCATTATAGTATTAAGAACTTAATCCCTGTGAAGGTCAAAAAGGAGTGAAAATTCTTTATATTCCATTTTATATTGTATGCAATGCCGTAGCTGACAGCCACTAGTAATATAGAGGTTATTAATCTAGCAACACTATCTTTATCATAACAGCGAAGGTGGGATAAAACCTCTTATACTAGGAAAATATTTCAATACTGGCAACACAGCAGCTTCCTACGATCCCCAGACGAACAGCCGAGGGCCAATTAAAGGTTTTAGAATCGATCGCTGTTCCTCCTTTGTAAACGAAACCTATTGACTCCGGTAGGTATCGCCATTTGATGTCCCGACTCGCCTTTTAACTTCTTCACTTTTTCATCTTTTGACCGAGTTGTTTTCTTTCTTTTGCGCGTCTTTTTATGCAGTACACGATTTGAAGAAAATGAGTGTTTATTTGTATGAAAAATTGAATGTATATCAATTTCTGTTGCTCTGTCAAGCATTGAGTTGGTTGTTTGGTTTTGATTTAGTAATTTCTATAGGATTTAATATTAACTTTTATGACAGAAGGCAGCAATTATACTGAACCTCGACGCAAAGACGTGTCTGTGTGTATATGTCTATCTTTGTAACTCGTAGTCGTAGCTTCCGAACGTATGAACCGATTCTGATATTGTGTGTGTTTTTGTTTTGTTTGAAAGTTGCATTAGTGGGGAGTGTTCTCAGCTTGATGTTTGACGATAATCGGGCCAAGTAGGCCGACGCTACAAAATGACAGATTACATATTTTTCATAACTCTCTCAATATGGGTATCAAATGAAAAGGCTTGACTAGAAAAAACTATTACACTGTGATCTTTTTCCAATCCAAGATGGCAGACACCACAAAAAACGATACACTTTTTTTGGCGACGGGTTGTTTAAATTACATTTTTTTTGTGTGTTATAAATTATAAATTTTATTTTATATAGGTAATTTATAAATCTTGACCCTGCAAGAAGGTAACGAATTTTTAATAGCAAATAACAAAGGTACACAAAGCGCTAGAAATGGAAACTACTATGTTTATTTAATTATCAACATTTTAGACTTACAAGACACAAGCATAAGCTAATATAACCAAGTCATCAACCCGGAATTGGGCCAGCGTAGTTGACGTTAGCCTACAACAATTTTTATAGGAAGACCCGTGCCGGGCAGTGGGACGCAATGGGCTGATACGTAGGTACAAGCTAAGGATTTTTACGTAAGGTGTCAAACAATTTTTGCGATTAATTGTTGTTATTCGCAGGCTTTCAAAAGTAAAATTAGGTGTTGCATTTTATAGTCTTCATTCAGAAAACTAATGGGTGCGAGTAGTTAAGGATATTTTTAATGTATTTTACATGAAAAATTAGATCTATACCACACAAAACTTCGTAATAGTTGGATGGTTAGCAATAAATCAATAAAATTATCTCAAACTGATTAATCAATTAATCACGAGGGATTCAAGTGGTAGGGTAGTGCTACCCCTATCCGGGGTTGATTTATGTGAAAATAATGTCCTCGAGGGAAATTTAAAGTGTTAACTTGGCTAAAACTTCAAGTGTGGTCTATGAATTTCATATTAGTTTTAGCTACGGCGACGGTAGAATTGGAACGGGGTTAATACATGTTTTATTAGCTTAAATACATTTCAAAGACAATTTTCTAACGAATAGTTGTTTTTAGTATGTTAAACTAGCAATTTGGTACATCACTTAAAAGTAAAAGTAGAATTTTCTCTAAAATTTAGAATTTTAAATCTCAGAAACTATTTTTCAATTTATACTTTTTGCTTTTTACAATTTCTTTTGTGCATTAGAAATATTTAGTGATCGCGTTTTTAGTAAAGAAATATATAATATAATCATATAAAATACATACATATTTATGTATTTAGAGTACTTATGTACTTTACCGCAACTTATAAAATAACCCGTTACCTGCGGACAAAAAGTAATATCAAGCTAAAAGGCGCAGAAAACTAACAAACATATGATCATCATTTCTTAACTTCACTAGTAAATATACAAAAAATAATTAAAGAAAATATATATTACAATTTTATCGTCCAATGCGGCGATATCGCGGTTCTGTGGCCTCTATTCTATTACTGTTCGATAAATTTTAGCTATTTACAATTATTTGCCCAAAATAGCATTATTTTATTGGTTTTGCAAAATACCCTAAATACTTTGGCAAATTACGTGTAGCCAAAATTGTTTTATCGTTGTTTGCAACTGTCAAATCAAAACATTATTTATGACGGATTTAGTAACCGCAACAACTGCGGGTAGGGTGACCAGACCTTACTGTGATATAATTAATTATTATTAAAGAAAATGTACCTATTATGTACAATTATATCACAATAACATTATTACATACGTCTAAGACAGTTGGCAAATAAAAAGGGTCTATCATTTTCATTTTATATTTTATCAATTTATATTCGATAGCAAATAGAATTGTCCGAGACCTTCAAAGCTAAAAAAACAAGTGCAATGCACAATAATAAGCTTTATTACAGTATTATTTTATTTAGAAAACTAACGCGGGTTTTCTTGCGTACCTGATTGTTGGAAAGGTTCAACTAAAGTTTCGTTAACATTCGGTGAACTTCATTTATTACGGTATTAAGTTATCTGAAGTGTCCAGCTAATACAACAAGCGCTTGTCACCCCACTCTGCGTCCGCTGACAACCGGTTTAATCCGCTTAGAACCGCAAACTGAAGACTTTACTGCGATAACAATTATTATTGTGATATTTCAGCGGCCGCTGTTTATACGAGGACTTTGCTGATGCGTTCAGGTATGACAACAAGACCTGTTCAAATACAAGCCTTAAGCATACGAGTTAATGCAATTAGAGGCCGTAAATGTGTCGCCAAACTCGAGTTTCCATACAAATCTATGTGAAAATACTATAGCTACAGTGCAGAAAATACTATCATGTACAGGCTTTTTTACCGTTTTTGAAATAGCATGAAATTTTTGTGTCATTTTTATAAGTTTCCTTTTTTATTATTACTATTGCCTACGTTCCCTTCAAATTCAAATTAAATATAACTCTCCTTTATATCATTTCTAGTATATTGTTTGTCTAGTAAGTTGTGACTCTTCTACTTAGAACTACTTATTTAAAAAAAGTGGTTTCATTACGTCAGGCGCCGATAAACTTTTTCAGTTATATCAATTTAAAAATAAAACCACTGGATCAATTTTGATAAAATTCTAATCGGATACATCGAGAAAAAAAGGGATTTTTCAAGTCTGACCTCGAGAAATGAAGTAACAAGGTATTTCTTCCTTTTTTGGGAAGTCTGTAGGAAACTAGAGTTTGACAATAACAACAACTTTAGTCACGTTGCTAGAGACCACGTTTTTATTTATTACGATCATGACACCCACTTGAGTTCAGAGTGTAAAAAGCCCGACCCCCGTACCTCATGTCTCTCTCACGGGGGGCATAAGACGCCCCGCGATTCGATTCGCGGTGTGAGTTTGAATTGTATTTTTTCTCTTCTTACTTTACGTTTGCGTTTTTATAAATGTTCATCAGTACAAATATGCTCAGTTTTTTGTTTAACACCAACAGTAAACTTCACACCTACGCTTATTTTTCTGCCAAAAAAATATGTTCCATCCTTCGTAAAGCAAGAAATCAGCCATGTCGACTTTTATCAAAACTCAGAAAAAGATAACAATTTCTTCCTCCTCTCCGTTAATGGGGGATATAAGAAATCCCCTAAAATTCTTGTCACCCGCGCTTCCGACGCGTGTCAACATAGATTACTCGCGCGACAGAGTATCACTGCCGTCCCCTTAGTCTGTATTTTTCCTTATCTGTAATTTTGACGTTTATGGTTGGATTAAGACCTTTTTTGTGGGTGTGACGTTATGACTTTTGATGGCTGTAATTTGGTACTTTCTTTTTTTATTGCAAAGGACGTACTTGCATAGTTTACGGTAGATTTAATTGTCTATAACTTTGCGCGTGTTGTTACTGGTTTTAGCCGTTTTGGGCACCGTGTTACGAAGTGACATGAAAAAATAAGTAGGTAGGTATTCTATCTGTAAATCCGGAAATCTTCTTAGCCTAAATATAATATACATTTACATTGCTATTTTTTATACCATGTACATAAATACACATACTTAATAAAAACACATACTTAAATGAATTTATGCGAAGGACTTTTTCTTTTTCGTCCAGGACAGTGTACGTCTATTAAAAATATGCCTAAAGATTTAGTTAATATTGTGTAACAATGACACCTGTATCAGTTGCCTACTTTATTGTGTTCAAATTATCTAAATTCTGAGAATCATTTTCACATTAGTATATGAATGGTAATGCCGGTCACAAAATTGACACAAAAAACGCGTAAATCGGTTTTGTGAGTGAACAACGTGAAAATATTTTGATTCTAAATTAATTTTGTTCAAAAGATTTAAAAATCCCTAACGTATTTATGGTATTATGTACAGTGTCCCGGCCGGTGCTCCATAATTTTTTAAATATCTCTTTTAAAATGTTTGATACAATAATGAATTGATGATGATTGTATAGAGTAAAAACTTACAAAAAAACACATTATACATTTATTTAAAACTAACTTAAATTCGTTCCAATTCAAATAACGAAATTATTAACGTTTCTTTTCACGCTCGCATTTTATTCCTACTCTATTCCATTCTTCACGGATATCTTCAGATCACTCCTGGGAACTGTTCGTTCCGTGTGATGTTATAAAAACTGCCGCCTCGCGGGAACGGAACGGTTACGGCGCGAACGCCCAGAGATGTTCAATTTTCGAATATGGAACAGTAAATCGATTTGATTAAAAATGAGGTTGCATGATTATTCGAGTCGTGTTCTGAATTTGAATTGTTTCATTTGTTATTCTTTAATAGAGTTAATAAAAAACGTAGTAGTTACTTGACCCAGACTTTTTTAAGGTTCCGGACCCAAAGGGTAAAAATGGAACAATAACTTACTACTTATTTGACGTCGCTGTCCGTTCCGTCTATATAGCTAAATAGTTGAAATTTCTAAATGACGTATTTCTGTAGCCGCAATAACAACAAATACTAAAAACAGAAAAAAAAACATTCACACAGACAATACAAGAAATTCTTAAAAAAGCGTGACCTACTGAAATATTTCCTGAATCTACTATTTCAGCATTTATTTAGTGTTGTTTGCATTATTATTTTATTGCCAACCAAGAGTTGATTTGTATCCTCTCGAGTTTTTAAATAAAATACAAAATAGATGCAATCTCAGTTCTGTCGAGATACGAAATCGAGAAATTTTGAATAAGTACCTCCTCTGCCGTGTTCTATAGGGTTGGCGCTCTATCTTGTGACGTGTAATAAATAAGCTCTAGACGTTTACCTATTATTTAGATAATATGGTCTAAGTGTTCCATTTGCTCCTCTCCATTGGAGCCTCTTTCGCTAAATTGGTTTAAAACTACAACTTTACGCAAGTATAAACATACGATCAACACCGACAACGATAGAAACAAGTGGTTAGCCAGTTCGAAAAAACCCGACTGCTAAATCGTTAAACCTGTGTAACATCCCTAAATTATTTATTTTTTATTTTAAAGTACCCAGCGTCACACTCACGTCTAAGACAAATCTATTGACACCACTCACATAAAAATACGACAAGCCGTTTAAGCTCTAGGGCATACCAAAATATATACACGCATACGTACATACACTCGGGTAATAAAACTGAAACCTTTTCCTTACTTCGATTTGTTTTTCCCGGTCAGAATTTAAACTATTATTTATCGTTGCAGATATTTGTTAATATTTACGTTGTGATAATTCAAATATATGTACCACAAATTTATTTTCACAGGTTATGTAGTTAGATAGCCCTAGCTGGCATCTTTGGTTATCACAACACAATCAAATAATATCTCTATTCCACCGCAGGAAAGCCCAATTTCGAGGTACGAATGATTTACAAGCGAAGAATTTTAAAAGCTTGTCATTGTTTGAAATATAAAGTTTTGACGTTTCTGCTTTTACGAGATTGGCTTTTTGTAAACGCTATTTATTTTGAATGTAAGCTGGTTTGAACAACATCCTTTTGAAATAATATTTGATCGAAAATGTTCCGATTAATGACATACTACGAACAACTCTATGAAGCCAACCCCAATATTACGGAATAAAAACACCTAACTCATTAAAAAAGATGTACTTATTATTTTTAGGGTATTTTATTCTAATTAGCATTTTTTAGGTTTTTAGGTACTTTATTGATACAATGACATCTCAAATTATATGTAATGTATCTTTATAATAGTGTATATATTTCGATATACTAAATAATTGTGTCCCAAAATGCACACGTCAGTCAAAAGTGTCATAAGTCATTTAGCAACCTTTTGATTTTTTCTTTCCAATGCACACTAAGATTGTGGTGAGGAAATATTTGTTTAGCTAACAGTAAATACTCCTATACATTTTGATTTATGCATTATGGATATTCGAATCAGTGATTAAAGTACTATCAAAGTAGCCGTCACTATCAGCCCACGGAACTAACTGTCCCCTGCCAATCAGTTACTGTGCAAAAGGCGTATGATTAAACCAATTCATAGCTGGTTAACCGCCCGTTAGTTGAACCGCGGTTAAGCGATAAATGCCTCAATCTGAGCCTCTAGACATTGACAGTTGCATGAGTTATAATTAAAGCTACTTCAGACCAAGAGAGATGCTGCGGCGAGTAGCTGTTGGTGAAGCAGTAAGTCAGGTCTTTCGTTTTTGTTTGAAGGAGCGAACGTAGTGTTAAAAACTTTTACGAATTGAAATTACGTGTACAAAATTAAGAATTTTAAAAACTTAATAAAATAACATGATCATCACTCGATAAGAAAGTATCTAATTGGGTTCGATTTTGAAATTTTTGAGCCAAACAACCACTAATTTTTGCAAGGATTTTATAATATGGTTAGACATGCACATAACTGGGATTCAACTGCTGCCAAATATTGATAGAATAGTCATGATGAAAACATTTAGTATTTACGTAAAGTTTTATTACTGCAATAGTTTATGAGTACTTGCCTCGGCTGCATACCTGCAATTACTGCCTATTCAGAAGCAAAGCGAAATGAAAAGGTACAGTAAAGTTCTAGCCCTACATACTGTGCCTACATTGAGTTCAGATAATGTAAGAACTTGTACTGTGGCCTTTGTGGTTGATGAGTTTCGCGACAATTGGAACCCTTATTCACTGCTTGAGATATAAATAAAAACTATTAAAGTGCGATCGCGTTTCAATTCTTTAAATTTATTTCGGAATAGTATTTCTAATTTTTGCACCGAAAATATGAAATGGCTTTTCTTAATAATTTTCTCTCTAAAGTTCTTAAATTTGTGTCGATTAATTGATGCTTCTTTTGAAAGTAACATTTTAATCATAATTTATGTAAAGAAACCAAGAAACATTTTGACATTTGAAATTATTTTGTTTATTAATATTGTTAGAACGAAATAAACTATTTATTTAGATAGATAGATAGATCAACGCTTTATTGTAGACACACAAAATATAACACTACAAAAATATTAATTTACATGTAGTGCCACAAGTGGCGGCCTTATCGCTAAAAGCGATCTCTTCCAGGCAACCTTAGGATGGAAACCTTTGAGAAAAAAAGATGTATAGGACGGCGGTTATTCAATTAATTTTGAGAGCGTATTCGCGAAAAATTAGAGTCTAGTTTGCAAATTAAATAAAGATTCAAATATAAGAATCTGAATCCGTATTTATTATACGACAACCTAATACCTATTAAAGCATATAGCAATAGCAGTTATTTTTTCTCATAACATTAAGAAGAATCCAGTTAGTGAGTACTTCTAAAACTCTCGTAAAATATTTACTAAGTTTATTATTCTTTCCATAGCTCTTTTTCAAAAAAGATCCATCTAAAATGCCATACGATCTTACAAAATGTGACCCAAAACGATAGGTTATTAAAGCTATTAATATATCAACCAACTCGGCTTCAATCGATCAACTGCCCGAGCTACAAGTGCTTATTACCAAACAAGTTCCAAGAGATACGAGACGCGCCGTGTGCGCGGGCGCAGGGCTGGCCGGCCACCTGGCGGTGAATCACGTCACTATATCAGAGCGCCGGAGTCGTACGTCACGCGTTTTGCTCTTTTTGTGGGATGGAGACTAGGTGCAGTAGTATAGGTTGAAAGGTTTTGATATATATATATATATATATTTTTGGAAACAGGCTTGTGTTTGGCGTTACCTGATGTGAAGCGTCGATACGTCCTAAGATGGGGCACGCTTGAATAGAAGAAACCGATTCACTTGAGACTTGAAAAGACCCAGATTAAAGCTATTAAGAAATAGAGAAGCCGGCAGCGAGTTCTACAATCTAGCAGTTCGCACAATAAAAGTAGACGCAAAGCGTTACGCGTGAAATGGGGATGTGGGAATCAAATTGTGTAATTATATGTGATAATGTTAGCAGATAAACATATCTTTAGAAATTTTAGCGACGCATCAAATTGATTTAGAAATTATAATAGACGTTAATTTGTATTCTAATGTTTCTCATGAATGTGGCAGGTAGACATTTTGTAAATTCAGCTTACGTGCTGTTTATGTAAATGAACATAAAAATTATCTATTTTAGGTAAGGACAATTTTGTATAGACTATTAGCTTTACATGTCATCTTCAAAATTTACAAAACTACCGTCATATCACATCATCCGCATTTCACGAATTTCTATTCAAAGTATTTATTACTAAAAAGCTCAGCAAAAAGTTTAAGTACTGTCTTATGTAGCTTACATAAAGAAAAAACTGTTGCCATAGCATTCCATTCATACTGACTGGCATGTTTACTTGTACCAGTACCTACTGGATCCAGTCTTGTTTCGTCGCTACAATTTAATTCGCGCGGTGCGGTGCAAGTTTCGCCACTTTTTTAATTATGTAAGCCGACTTTTAAGGGTTAACCATTGTAATGTTTAAATATTAAACGACTTTATGTTTGTTTGAATGGCTTTCTCGCGTCGGAAAGTGGGTCCGGACCACTTTATTATCGATAATTTATTGGACGCGATTTGCATTTATTGGAAACTTTGGCCTCGGATTTTGATGTGAATATTTTAATATGTTAATCTTTTGTCTTTGTTGTTTGTTTTGAGTGGATTTTGAAGTTTGGTTGGGAATTAACTGAACACCGAAATTTCACCTATTTGACTGGCTGCTTCTGGAAAAAAATTAAATAATATTAATTTTACTACAGTTACGTTACGTTGACCTGGAGGACATTGACATAGTATGCATTGAAGGCCTAGCATAAATAAAACAGATGAACTTAGTGGACGTAGCTTGTGAATGATGTTACCCGGTACCCGGCACAGACAGCTTTTCAAGCTGCATGCTTTCAATTAAATTTATTTCGTACGAGAAGCTTTTCACATTTTGAGACAGTTTTTAAAAATATAATATTCTGAAGAATGTCATTAAAATCCTGAAAATGAACTACTCCTATGTGATGATTAGATATTCACCACGGGTTTAAAGTTTTCATATAAGAACATCTAATCACATCCTAATCTACAGTCAACAACTATTTAGTTCTTTAAAGTACGAACTTAACTACCACTATCACTAAATTTATAAAATAACTACAGTTTACAGAATATTTGAATCTTACCCATTGCACTAGGCCTCATATATATTTATTTATCATTATCAGATATAGCCTTATTAATTTAGAAGTAATGTAACTTTCTACTGAAGAAAGAATGTTAAACTGAAATAGGTTCAACTGATTCGAAACTTTTAAACGTATATGCAACAAACTTTTAAACTTTACCTATTAAGGAAGATGAGAGATTGCGAACTATACTTAATAATATTTTTATTGTTCTAGACATAAGTCAATCAATGTATAATCGTAAGTCTAATATGGGTGTTAGCATTGATTATTTATATGCTTAATCAAGGGTGTTAGTGAAAATAGCGTCTAGTCTAAGCACATACCTTCTGGTTAGAGTTGCCAGAACCACAAATAGAACGGTGACTAACTTCATCTAGCGCTAAATATGGTATACTACCGGGATGAACAAACTACTCGTAGTCTAATTATAATATTCTAATAGTCTTATGTGAACGGAAACCACGTTTGTTATTAATAAAAAATATTTTATCCATTCGATAGCATTTTATTTTTAAAGTTGAGTTGTTTTTTATAATATACGCTAAAAATATTCGATTAACTGTCAATCGAATATTGATACAAACATCAGTAACTATCTAAATAATAGAGTTCGCTAGCGTCGCCATCTCGACGCATTTAAACTGGAATGGCGGGAGGTGGTGGTGGAGGATCGTGAAGTTTGGAAAGATATGGGGGAGACCTTTACCCAGCAGTGGCATAGTGTAGATTAACATAAACAAATACAAAATAGTTTGCCAAATTAAATTCCTGCATTTATTGGTTGTATTTATACCACCTTATTTTATTTGTTTTTATGTATTAATATGTCTTCTATGGATCTATGAGTCTACAATAAAGATTAATTATTATTATTATTTATTAATAATAGGGTTGGCGTTAGGCTATAAATAAGGCGAGAGTTCCTTATAGTATCTACTATGCAACCATACATGCACAGTTATCATTCGGGTCCAAAATTAGGCTCAAAGTCCAACTTGCCGTGGATTACAAAACCTCAGTTTTTGAACTTCATTGAAAACCACCAACTTTACCAAATCTCTACTTTAACCTGCCAACAACTCGGCTCTAGCATGTCACATCAATATCCCATGCCATGATTCTGGTGACGTCACGTGTCACCATAACCTACATTCGGTCGCGCCGCGGCTGCCTCGACAACGCCCGATAATTGCACCACTTGTCAATCCACTTTGACAGATAGACGATATTGTGTCAAGACGGTTTGAGAAACTTTAATTTGAATCGAAACGTTAACTTTGTCACTAGAAGTAAAATTTATCTCTATGTGTTTAATTTTTGCAATAAAGAGTTTGCCAATAATTTTATAAATTATTTTTAGTTTGAGGCTATATATTTTGTTAGGTTCAGTATTTTGTAACTGTGAAACTTCACTAAGATTTTATAATTCACCGAGCGAGCATCTATGACTCAACAAATAAATGACGGTGGCAGAATTATCAAGCATTTTTTTAAATATAGAATTGTCTATGTAATTTTAGGGATGGTAAAAATCATATCTATAGATAGATGTTCGCATAACCTATTTTATTTGAGGACGAATTAATATCGAAAAACCATTGAGCGCGTTAGGTCAAAAATTTAACGTTTGTGATTTCAGTTTATAATCACTGATTTAATAACTCAATTTGACTCATTAATTAAATTACTAATTTATGACGCTCTAAAACTTGTTCTCTAAATTGCTATAATTTTCTAAATAACTCGAAATCTACTTTATTATACCAAATTGGTAGCTCCAGCAATGCATGAGAATAAACTAAAAATTAATGTCCGATCGAGTAACCGACGCGGTTTTTATTGCACTAAAATAAATTGACAAATTCATTACCGCCATAAAATATCCAACTGGTTTCTATGACTACGAATTTGACAATAATTCACATTTATAATTTAACTGCGACATTTACGGCGATTCTTAATTTTGTGGGAAACAAGTTTCATCGGAATACTGTATTAAAATTTGATGGACTGCTCTTTCTTGCTTGAAAATCTTACATTAGCATATTAAAACTTACGATTACGGCGATCTGCGATGGGATTCAAGCGCAATCTCGGGACATTTTAGGAAAAGACCTGAATCTGCAATAAAGATGAGATGTCGCGTAACGTTGGCTGTGAATCAGGTGAAACAAATGACAGAAATCTCGATTTCTTTTTCACGGAGACTTCTTTCGCCGCTAACGTTACGTGATATCACCACAGATTTTTATATAAACGACCCATATATGAGAACCTTTACAAAATGAATTATAAGTACATATGATAAAGGTGTGCGAAGTTGAAAGTTATATTTATATCTTTCTTAATTAAGAAAGTGCAATTTGTAGGTGAAATATTTTTTCTACTATTTCAAATTCATAGTTATACAGGAACAACCTAAAAAAAATGTGCGGTAATGTACCTACCGTGACAAGAGTGAATGCCATAATGTTGTCTCGTCAACAACAATTAAAAGTATTTTACGAGGAAAATGTACAAATTCTTAAGTAGGTATTGCATACTCATTATCATGTTAGAAATAAACCTTTCACACTCAAATCTTTCCACTATAGCTATACATATATAAGCTATAATAATATGGCTCTTTTTAAGTCACGAGTGAATCGGTTTTTTCTATGCAAGCGTGCTCCATCTTAAGCCACATCAGGCGAGTTAATAATATTAATATGGGACAATATCCACACAAAGGTCTTCAGGTCCCAAACTAGGCAAAGCCTGTGCTGTGGTAACCTGATGACTGATATATATACTTATATACATAACACATACTTAATATATAATAGACACCCAGACACAGGTCAAATAGACATGTTCATGCACATAAATGTTTCACCTGTCCGGGGATCGAACCCGAGTTGCAGTCAAACTCGAACTTATCTTATACTACGAGTAAAAAAGAACTAGGACGTAACATATAAACGGACGATCATCAATAGTGTGGCCCAAACAAAACAATCACGAGAGAGTGCCATCACCTAACAAAAGGCCGTTCGCAAACGAGCGGCCGAAACGCACGCGACTTGCTAATTACTCGCACGCTAAAGGTGTGGTTAGACTTATTCGATCGATTGGTATATAACAAATGAATAACATTTTGCGCTTTTATCTCTTCACTGGGATTTCTCCTCCGAAAACACCCAGATCCGAAGAAAAATTTCCAAACTCATATTTCAAACATCCGCAACAAACGAGAATCGAACTCGGTAACATTGAGTTTTAGGACACAAACAAAAATTTCAGGTTCGAGCTCGAATTCAAATAAAACAGCCAAAAATTGTTAAGACAATATTTTTATAACTACTTAGCCAATTACCACAAACTACCTATTTACCGACTTGCCAAAAAAGGAGGACGTCCTTCTCCAATTCGACAACTATTGACTAGAATATTAGACGACAACCTGTCGCGAGGTTAGATTAATAAATCTTTCTAAGGAAGTATTTCATCTTGGGCCATTGACGTTGTTTAAGTCTCATTGTCTTAGGCGCATCATCGTTTTACAACTAAAGAGTTTAAAATTTACATCAATAATTTAGAAAAAAAAACTTAGAATAGAATAGAACAAATTTAATTAGTAACATAAAACAACAGAGTAACACATAACTTAACAAAATTATTTAAACTTAATTACTGCTTTCTGTTACAAACCACACACAACTCAACGTAATGCTGACTGAAACAACCAGCGATTATCTCCCTTTGGAACCGGGAGGAGACTTGGTGTAACAGCACCCTTAACCCTCGAACCGCGCGGCAATAGCCCGGGGAACTGTTGAAGTTCACAACAGGCATACTTAGAAGGGTTAAAGTGGAGGAAGATAGGCTCGCGTGAGAAGAACAACTTAACTATGAGCAAGAATGTCTATGTTGGTTGTTGGCAACCGTGGCTAATGTTCTGTGACCGGCCTAAATGTGGTGGAAGCGTTTGTATTTGTGATGAAATTACATCGCTACACTTAGCAAAAGTAGGTTATATAGGTTATATTTATAGGAAAGTTATATTTGTTAATATAATATTAAAAATATGGGTTAAATAGCCTGAATAAATGAATTTTGAATAGCCATAAGGCATACATTAACTAGATAAATAGATGGATGAACGCTTTTTTGTAGATTGACAAAACACAAAAACAAAAAATATTTAATTTTACATGTGGTGCCACAACTAGATTTCAAATAAAATCGTTTAAAAAATAACTTAAAAACTAAGTGATTACAAACTTCCATTACGGAATTAAAATAAAAAAAAAACCTCTATTGGCTAATAGAGCTAACAATAACAACATCAACAAACTTTTTGATATTTAAAAAAAAAAATGTGGCCACTGGAAAAGTATACATACCCTTTAAAACAAAACAGTTTATTTTAAATCAGTCCAGCCATCTTCGAGAAATAACGTAACAAATATATACCGTCGAATTGTTAACCTCCCTCTTTTTTGGAAAGTCGGTAAAAAAGAAGCCCGAAAATTCAACTGTAATTTTCATTTTTATTTTTCAGAAATGCCTTAACTTAATACTGGTTTTTATAAAAACATTGTAAAAGCTAGATGAAAAGTATAGCTGGTATGTCTGCAGTAAAGATCTGATTAAGTTGATGACGATTCCAACACTGGAAACAAGTAAAGAGAAATGATATCTTATTCTTACATAGTATTTTTTATAAAAAACCATTGCTAATTGGACAGCCAACAATTTTACATAAAAATGCCCACATCTATTCCTCATCAATTTTCCACCACATCACTTACCGTCAAACGCTTAGTAGAAATAATAAGATAGGAATAGATGGTCAACTTTTTCTTTTCATCTTAAATAATTTCTATTACATTGACACAATTAATAATTCTATAATCTTAATTTCTATAGTTATTGATACTTACGTCACATAGTTTGTAAACAATCATATACGCTACCCTCTGACTGTGGGTTGGAGTTTCAGTATTATGTTTAGATTTTAAATGGTAAAGGTAATCTTTCTGCTATATTTTTTGTATTTTTGGTGTTTGTCATTTCGTTTTTGGCAATGAAGGCAATGGCCCGGTAAAAAAAGAATCGTATAACGTGAAAACAAAATATGTATAAGCGTAGAGCCACTTCGGAGTAAAAAGTACTTTATAATCTTTTAATCATTATTTATGCTTGCATTTAAAGAAAAGGTTTTTTTTAAATACCGCTTAACTAGTTGATTTGTGTGTTTACATCTGTCCATAGCTGGTCTGTGTCGCCACCATGACTTTCCACATTTTCTAAAACACCCCCTTCTCTGTAATTAACCCCACCAACCCCTGCCTTATCTGTTCGGAATACGATTTAATTTTACCCCTCCCTACCTTTCCCTGTCCCGTAGTACATAAATTTCGCAGTGACTTCATTAATTGAACTGCGGAAGGGTTGAAACAGTTTGACTAGTATAAGAAATTGTTTTTAACAAACCTGTCACAATTTTGACATCTTCTTATACGTAAGAGACACATTAAATAAATATCTCACCTTTTATTATTTATTTATTTATTCAATTCTCCCACATCACAGCATCGTTAAGGCATGTGGCGAGTTATATTATACCACGTAAACATAACATACACTTTAAAGTAATGCATAGAGTAACTCGCACAATGGACCTAAGTATGAAAGTTTTGTAGCCATTCGAACGCGTCTAAGTAATTGGTAGTAGATTATTAACCTAAAACAAACAACTGAGAATTAAAATTTGATATCTGCTCCTTAATGTAAATACTACTCTATGGGTTTCTTATCCAAATCCCGATTATACCGACACCGGTAAATCAGAAAAATCGTAAGTTAGCTGAAATTCAAGCGCTATGTAAACTGTAAAACTATAGGAATACGTCGTCACAATCAATAATAGTTCTATAGAGGAAGATGAGTGACTTTGGATTGAACCTAAAAAGTGTGATGACAATTGAGAAGACAGTTGGCTAAGAAACCGTAGAGCATGTTTTATTACATCGTTAGTAAGGAAGCCTATGTTTTTCAGCTTCAAAGTTAGAACATCGCTAGCGATAAGGCCCCCATTAGAAATTTAGGATATTCTCTTAAATTGTTCTTTAAATATGTTTGGTAAAAATAAAGAGATATCATAACATCAACTGTCAAATTAAATAAACCTCTTTTACAGAGAATTCAACAGTCCAACGCTTTTTTGTTTTCACTTCCTAAACGCCCGATCTTCACTCCATCGTGGTCTAACTGTATCTGGCTCATTAGTGACCAAAAGGTTGCAATATAAAAGAATGAGTCGACACTTTAATAACAGTCCACGCCATTCATCTTGGCCATAGCAAAGTCAATGTGTTTTTAGATTGAAAATGTTATAGATAGCTGAATGATATATTAACCATATTCAAAGAGAATAGAGAACACACTTTTGGTAGATAAACGGTGTGAAAAATAAGAATTTTATTTTAATCGTTGCATTGTCATCGGTCCTTGTTTAGTGTGCAAGGTTTAAAACTAATCGATGTTTAAAGAGTTGTAAAAAGGTTCTGCAATGACTATTATCTATTTTTAACCCCCGACGCTAAAACTACGGGGTGTTTGATATGTCTGTGTGTGTGACTGTTTGTATGTCTGTGGCATGGTAGCTCTCAAACGAATGGACCAATTTTGTTTTTTTTGTATGAAAGCCGTGCCATAAAAACACTCCCGACACAAGTGTTTTCATGAAATCGGTCCAAGATAGCCGCCCCGCCGCTACTAAATGGCAAGCTACAATTTTTTTCACAACTCTCAATATGGGTATTTAATTAAAAGGCTTGACTTCTAGAATAATGTACATTATGATAATTTCAAATCCAAGATGCCACAAAATGTATCGACGGTTTAAAAAAAAACCTTTTTAAATTAAGCACATTTTACCAAAAACCGAACAAAAAAGTTTGATGCACTTTTTTCCCCTCGTACATAACCCACAATAAGCTCGTAATGGCTCAGTCAATGTAAATTTAAAAAAAAAGATTAATTCCCTGTTTTAATTTGTACATATTGAGAGATATACTGAAAAAAACTTTCATTTACTTTGATTTACTTACACGCAGTTTTGTATCTTTACAGATCCCTCCCTAGCTTGGATTAAAATGAGACGAACGGATATGTGAGGTAAGTTTCATATAAATATATTGAATTTCATTTACCTTGTTTATTTCAGTAATAAAAACATAAATATATACAACAAAACATAAAGTTAATATACAACAATAGAATCTGTGAATATATCACGCGCTTTCCTGTTGTCGCTATTAATTGGGAGCAAATAACAGCAAAAAATCACGTTTATTGTTTGGAAGCCCCCCTTAAACATTTTTTCATTCCGTTTTTAGTATTTGTTGTTATAGCGGTTCATGAGATACAGCGTGGCGACCGACGAACGGACGGACGGAAAGCGAAGTCTTATTCCCGTTTTTACCTTTTAGGTACGAAACCCTAAAAATGCTGCCGTTTCTCTGAGAGGTCACTTTAAATACGCTATAGAAACATATAAATGGTAATAGTATTCACCATTCGACGGCAAAACCGAATAAATATAGAATAACATTATGCCGAGTGTTCTTAGAAAGGGTTTTGAATCGACGAATGACCACATTTTACTTTCCACTTCGCTTTTCTCTCAGAAATATTGTTTTCTTGACACAAATGTGGCGGGACACTAAGATAAACTTTAAAAAATATTGTTTCATAAAACTGTTAGACATTAGCATAAATACTTGTATTTTTATATATTCTTAGACACAGTTAAAAACAATTCTTGAATATGTATTAAAATCGACCATGTATTTTCAAGCAGTTCTTATAATATCTAGGAATGTATAAAACTGTCTCTAAAACGTATTTTGTATTTGCTATTATTGGATTTTGTATTATAACTTTCAACTGTGCAGTTTCTAAACTTGTAACATTTGAAATAAAACAAAGTGAATCAAAAAGTGTTAATTAATAATTAAGATGTTAATTTTTAATTTATAAATATAGCACATTAAATTTTTTTATTTTTCATTTTTTTATTTATGTACTCACTGTGTAAAATATTGTAAAGTAGAGGCACGTCCCGGCTTGGTACATGTGGATTTTTTTGTAAAAATCTAGCCTTTTTTACTCAGTGATAATGTAACTTGATAACGCAGACTATTTTTAAAATCTGCCCAGAAGGTTTCAAGTTTATTCGTTATAATATTAGCGTTGATGACAGAACCAATAAAAAGATTATTTTATTTGTACAGTATGTCTGTGGGAAAAAACAAACAATGACCTGAGGAGAGTAAAGTTGAGTGCGATACGAATCAGTATGCGCATTGGGTTCACGCGGCGTGCGTGTTGGCAGCGCGGCGCATTCGATCCGCGCACGCGCAGCTAATCGGCGCGGTAGGGCTGGCAGCATTACACTTGCATGCATAATGTACACGAAGAAATTGAGCAAAGTGTTTGTTGTAAAGTGTTACAGAAAATTAAAAAAAAAACTATCGTACAATATTTAAAAAAAAGAAATGAGTAAAAACTGATTTCAATTCGGCAATTTTAGTCAGTTCACGGAACTGCATTTTCATGGGAGTCATTTGGCGGTACACAAAAACAATACTAAGAAAAAACACTTTGGTCCAATAATCTCTGAAATATTAGATTAATGAAAAACATACAGTCAAATTGAGCACTGTAAAATATAATGATCTAGTTAACAGTTAATACGGCCAAAATTATTTTCTCTAACTCGACAAATTAACTTTTTTGATACAAGTGCTTAAATATTCACTTCATTAATACCACGGTAATCCCTACTCGTTGAAAGAAAACATCGTGAGGAAACCTACTTGTCTTGTTGTACTTGGAGAAGGTTAATAACTTTCGAAGATAAGTGAAGTCCCCAACCCGCAATTTGTCCAGCGTGGTGGATTATGGCCTATACCCGCTTCATAGGGGAGACCCGAGCCCAGCAGTGGGACGTCATGAGTTGAAACGTAATCCCTACTCATTTTAACCAAACAACTCTTTACCAACTCAAAATAAAATAAATAAAGTAAAGCAAATTATAACTATTCTACAATATCTAAGTTAACATTCCTATGAAACGGAATTCTAAGACATGCCTTCAACTGCACTGTCACTTTCCATCGTCCACTCGCGACACTAATCTGTCACTTCACTTTACTTAGGGTTGCCGCGCACAGTTGCCCTTTTTGTGTTAAAATTGTACCATTTGCGGCACACCATTAAATTGGACCCCGAGAAAGGCTAGGGCCTAAAAAACTAGTGATGTGCTGTGATGCGGTGTGCTGAGTGAACCTTATATGGGACGGACGCTTGACTTGGCTATCTCGAAGGTGACAATTTAATCAAACAACACCTGTGATAGAGACGTGCTTTGTAACTGCGGTTTGTTTATTATGGTATGTTTTGTATAAGGTGGTCCTTTTATGGTACGGTATAGATAGGGCTGGTTAGTCATAGTTAGTAGAAATATGAAGTTTGCTAAAAGTTTTATGGACTTAGTCAAAATAGCTAATATTATTTGTTTTTTTTTAGTGTTATATGTTATATAATATCAATGTTGAGCAAGAATCATAGTTCTATTTATTATCCTAAGTAAAGAAATTTTATAGCTTTTATTTTGAATTCGCCTAAACAAGGCACAAACGTAAATTTTGTGTAACAAAACAGAAGTACCTATTGCTTACCGCATTTCAATTCTGATTTGAAGGTTTTCGAGCTTGAACGTTTTCATTACTTTTAACACCAAAAATCTTTTTTTACTATCATATAATTTTAAAAGACGCAATGATCAATAGCTTAATTTTATTTCATATTAAAAGTATAAAAACATCTTCATGATTCGCAAAAAAAAATCTTAAACGGCTTAGTGAAATTTTAAGCGAGATTTTATTAAAATTGACAAAGCTGGCAGATATTGCTATGAATAATGATATTTTCTATTACACCTCTTTAGCAGGCGTTTTTTTACTTTTAACTAGTAAAACTTTAGACTGGTAAAATATATAAAAATACAATTATTTTTAATTTCGCCACAAAAATGTGAAGTTTATTATATATAACCACTGAACTGGCGGTAGGTAGCCTTACCTTACTTTAGGTAAAAAGTGACCTGTGTTAACAGCCCTAGAACGTTTTTGTATGCTCGACCCAACGCAACCTGAGGTGTCCACGCGGAATGCAAGATGACTGATTATACCTGTTGTAGTTTTACGTCTTGCACTTGCATTACGGAATTTGCTGGTAGGGCTTATACGTCAAGTCACCCCACCCGATCTCATCACGTGGTTATAAGTCAACCTATTTGCATATTAGGATCGGTCGACTGGTAGACTTCCAGTTTTTTTTTGTACCGTCTCTGAGTAAAATAAAAGACTGAATAATGTAAAATATTTGACCAAACGAGCGTAGTCTATGGATTATCATAGACAACGCTCGCTTTTTTTTTTTAATTAAAAAAAGGATTTTTTTTTCTGGATATTGGTTTTTGCGTACACGTCGTAACATCCCCCACCATCATTAAATATAACATTTAATGTTTTACTTTGTTGAGTGTAAGATTTATTAAATTTTAAATATTTATCTTGTTTTATAAGTTTGTGCAATACATTGTTTGGTATTTTAAAATGTGTCTGCCTGATATCATGTAATCGGAGATAATAAGATCGTTATTTTTTTTATTAGCCTCATTTATATTGAAATCAATGTGTAATGAATCACATCTATATACACATTTTTGGCATCAATGCCAAATTCATAGTAAGCTGGAAAGATCCGCTTGACGTACACTCTGACCGCAGATAGATAAAAATTGATGTCTATTTGTACAGTAGCTATTAAAGTCTACATAGACATGTTGTTTGTGTTGTAGTTCTTAGGAAACAGAAGCCGTCAAGAAGTCTAAACATTCTTTCTGAGAACGTCTTGGTGAAAACACGTGGTCAAAGTTTACGTTAGCGTCGCGGGAGTCGTTTGATCTGTTTAAATTATTATCATGCTCAATCATTCGGCTTATAACCTTGAATATATATATATATATATATAATAACTTTGAATATGTTATATAACAAGAAAAAAAACTGAAAAGATAGTGAAAAAATAAAATAAGATAATATAGTCATGTGACCTCGCCATGTCTTCTTGTTAAGCTACTATGAAAAATGGGAAGGCATCGTTGAAAAGTCTGGGAGAAGACGCTAATAAATTCTTACGCGATTTGAGAACCTCCTTATTAATGTCAACTTAAAGTTTAAAATACACCTGAAAATACATGTCGCAATAAGCATGTATAAAAACATGTCTCGCGTTATGTAATGCTGTGCTCCTGTACCGCGGATCTCTAATTTTTATAGCCTAAGTATATTACAAAAAAATCTTTCGCCTTTAGAAAGGTTCAATAACATTAAACCTTTCTAACGGCGAAAGAATTTTTGAAATCGGTCAGTAGTTTCGGAGCCTATTCTATGTAAACAAACAATCAAATCTTTCCTCTTTATAATCTAAGTATAGATAAAGATACTTAATAAAACGGAACCTACTCTCTCTGCGTTCGCCAAAAAAAGACTGCGTCAGTAAACCTGCCACTATAGTTTTCCACACCCGATACAAGACTTTAATCCTTGAAAAAAAAACATTCCGTGTAAACCCCTTATGAATCCTGTTCACAATAGTGCACAATAAAACAAACACAGATTCGTGTGTGTATATGAAGGTGAGTATGTGTGGGAGGGTGTGTATGTAAGTGTGTGTAAATCGCATTTATTTATGCAGCACTATGCGTCCGGAGGCTGCGGTAGCGGTGATCTGAGCCATAAGCGGTAAGCGATTCAGAGGCATTGTTCAAATGTAGTTGATAAAACTTTACCATCTTAGTAAACAAAAGATTGGGACATTCCTTTGACAAATATTGAGCAGATGTTTCGGTTCCCTTTTTACTATAAACCGCAGCTAACACTTATCTAATAGGATTGTTGAGTCTATTTCACGCATACTCGTAAAAATGGGGTTTTAAGGGGTGATTTTAAACCATCTGTTGATAGCGGCATAAAATCAGGAAACAAATTTTAAGACTAGTTAAAGCCAGTCACTACTTTTTTCTTTTGACATGTGGCACTATACGATTTGTATATATTTGCCAGCGTCAAGTACATCAATTTTCAAGTTATTAATCAATTAAGATAAATTAATGTAATATCAAGTAATAAGTTATCGTGGTCAAGTTAAAAGTTACATAATGTTCCCTCGTAGAGCGGTGGAGACTTTACCAGGATTTCCACGTTATTCCGTCTTTATACCGCTTGCCCACACTTGTTCACATAAACAAGATATGAATGGTGAATAACCCATTTTATAATAAATACACAGACTGAGACGCCACCTTTTCATCGAACGCGGGAAAACTCCAGTCACAGCTGTCTAGAAGTTTCTAGTGACCTTATTTTTTGTCTATATGGCGTCACACGGTTAATAAATTTGTCAGCGTTAAAGATTATAATTATCGAAAATAGTCGAAGCTTCTATCAGTAACAATTTCATAACTTTTATCAAAATTAACCACTTTTTATCTTATTAAAGGCGAGTTAAAGAAACGGAATGGTTCGGGAATAGTTTGGTTCGTTAAAACTTTCATTTTAGATATTCAATACAGCTAGGCACTTGACGAACAGCTCGCACGGCCACGGAAATTAGCGACAATATGGCTCTAGATGGAGCATGCCTAGTCTGAAATACACTGGCTCTCAAGAAATTCTACCGGAACACACGATGAGATGCTTAGCGGTAGAATGGCGAACTATCAATCAAAACTTTCAAAGCCAGTGTTATGAAAATGTTTCATAGTCATATAGATATTAAATACAGTATCAATTCGAGTAATATACATATAGAAAAAAAACTGAGTTCCATTCCTAAAAAACGCTGTCGTCTACATCACGAGTCATACCTTGACATAAAGGCAGTGCCACACCGTACCACGACTGCATAGCTTAGCATACCATAAACAATTGGAAGTGCATACCCGCTGACCTCTCACCTGCCGAGCGGCGCGAGCGCATCCATTTGCATTGCAGTGTACACTCGGCTTTATACGCCGGTTAATATTTCATGAACTCAGATTTTTGCTGTAAAATGTGCATGTAGATGTTGTGTGCTAAGCTGAGTTTTTTTTGCTGAGTCTAAACAGCTTTTCCGGTTTTTTTTGTACACGTATTCGTTTCGAAATGCTGATTTCGAGTTTTATAAATAAACTCGCAATACTTAAATAACTTGTCTTATTAATGACGAAACAAGTACATAAACATAAGTATATGCACTATGTGTTTACAGCTGTGCATTTATTCATTCTGTTTTCTAGTCCGTCTCAAAATTTACTGTCTACTTGACGGAAAAACCGCGTGGAATTTATTATACTTAGTTTTTTTTGATTGTATGGTGACTTAGTCGGGAGTTTTTTTTAATATTTTTTTTTATAATATTGTGGGACAACATCAACACAAAGATCTTCAGGTCCCAAACTAGGCAACGTCTGTGCTATGGTAACCTGATGACTGATATACATACTTAAATACATAAATACATACTTATAGATAGAATAAACACCCAGACACAGTTCAAACAGACATGTTTATGCACACAAACGTTTGGCCTGTCCGGGATCGAACCCAAAACCAGCGGCGCATAAGGCAGGGTTGCTACCATCTGCGCCAACCTGACAGTCAGACATTTTAGAATATATTTAATGAAAATTTGTCCAAAACAAAATGGCTAATTACATACATTTAATAAATATTCATATATGCCTGCGAATAATAACTAGTACATGATTATTTAATTTTTTCAGGTACCTAACAAAAGGTCAGTGACCAAAAGCTGTTTTTATACGTGTAACTATTACATAAATTGATATTTGTTCACAAACCATGTAGAAATAACATTGGCCTATTGCAATATCTCTATGAATTCCACCGCGCAGCATTTTACTAAAGTTATCTATCACAGCAGCCAATGAACGTTTTTTAATAGTCTAAAACCCGTCCATGGTCCAATTTGGCCGAAAACATAGTGCGGAAAATTGTCGTGTCTATTTTTAATTTATTGCACAGCACTAAAACTGTAGCGCATTCGACTATTCGACTAATAGATTTCGATAATTGCGATTCGAATTGAGTTTCCCACGGAGGCATCGACTCGATACTCAAAGTATATATATAGTAGACGGATTAATCGCATCAACATTTAGGTGCTGCACTAAAGAGACAAAGTCGATGAGTATGTGAAATGATGTGAAAAGTTATCGATTTTATTCGTTTGAGATTTGGAAATAGTGCAAATATGTAAAGCGTATGTTGAAAGTTCAAATACAACAACCAATAAAATATTGAATCTTCGCGTTAGTGATAATATGAACGAAAACTACTGACCGTCGCGAAAATGTACGAAACAGGAAATTTATCGAATCTGGGTTACTCCTATTGTAGAAGTAGTTTTTCATGATAAGTATAGTGAGCCACAATTTACACAATGTCTAGTCTTAATAGATATGTTATCGTACGCTCACCCACAACAAAATTATTTCAATACATTTTCGACTCGATAGTGTGAAAATAATAGCATAATTGAGACATCGACTATTATCGTAGGCGGAGAATTGAATTAATATCTCGAGGCAGTGTTTTAATACATATTAACACCTTAATAATTCACACCAGACACATTTATAGGTGCCTATTTAAACATTACGGTTGAGAAATGACAACTTCACAACTAATTTTACTTATTTATCGATACTTGCGAAACAAATTTTCACGTCCCTACTATCATAGTCGTTAAGTTAACCTTAACCACGTAGTTATCCCAACTCTGCTCATTAACCGATCGGTAAGAACTAGAGAATTACCGATTATCGATTTGCAAGGCCATTTCGAACACAGATAAGCAAAATATAGAAAGCGAAGTTGGGACGCTATAATATAAGTATAGGAAGACGTAACATATTCCACTCCCATGATAAAGCTTTCGTCATTGGCTTTCTGAAATAAGCAAAGTTTTAGGAACACTCCCGACTAATTCACCTTTGAAACAAACAAAAAAAATATCTAAATAAGTTTATCCATGCAAGCTAAGATGCCCCAGACCACACACACATACACACCCGTGCATCGTGCATCGGAGATTAAAAACGTCACGCGCTAAAATAAGATCAAAGATGTTCAACGACATATTATGAGTCGTTTAATAAAAAAGCTGCAAAATTCTTATGAGAGCTATCAAATATTCAGTTTAAGAAGACGGTGAAAGCATGAATCAAACACGCGTTAGTTTTCTAGCTATCAAAGATTTTGACTGTGTGCCGCAACCTCGTTTGAACCTGTGATGAGTAGTTACGGAACGTAACACTTCGATTAAACGAGTTATCGAATGCTGAATCGATACTGAAGTGGGTCACACATTGGCTTGTTCATTTCATACAGCAGTCTGTGACGTCATTATGCGCTATGCTGCCAAATTTATTCATTCATTTCAGTTATTGCTTAGTAGCAGTCAAATAGTTAAGTTGATTTTATCTAAGATTTTATCGTTTACTATGACCAAGATACAATGTAATTAATTTAGTTTTATCGTATCTTTTAGTATAATAGTATGTTTGTTACTCTTTCTCGCAAAAACTGCTGAATTGACATGAAAGAAATTAGGTACGGAGAGATAGCTTAGTCCCTGGATTAACACATATTTTTGTCCTATATTAACGTGGGTAACACCAAAGTTTCACATAAAATTGTGTCTTTTTTATATTTAATTGTTAACCTGTAAAAACTTGTTTGTATTATAACTTTATTTATAAGGAAATACAGATAATTTTGTCAATTTAATAAACTCAATAAAAAAATCTGCATAAAATTTATGAGCGTGTGGCTAAGTCCGAAGAACGCTGGCCGCAAATTAACGCTTGCTTCTTTTTCTTTCATTTTTAACATCAGCACTTTTATTGTTCTTCTAAACGAAGGAAAAAAGATAAAGATTTTGTATTTTTTCAGTGTCTTTATTATTTGCCATTCGAATTCTGGGTCAGTAGTCACTTAGCAACAACAATAGAAATAAATATCTACTTCTGAAGGATAAGAAAATGAGGAAGGAATATAATCCAAGAAAGGGTATTTAAATCGATTTTCATTGTTCGCCTAATAGCCGCGTGGGCTTCAAGAAGGATAATAAATATACAGATGGTTCTTTGCCAAAATTAGTATTATTACTAAATATTATTAATAAATTTATCTTAAATCAAAATTTATAAAAAAAAAATATCTACCAACAAAATATTCAAGATTTGGTAGCACGGTAGTGCAAACCAAGCAACTTTGGAAACTTTTTGGGTCATTTTTGACCTATCCGTAACTTTTTTGTAAATAAAGCTAGAAATGTGAATGTTGAGTAATAATGTCATAACGATAAAGATAATAAATATACTGGCGGTTCGATTTATACTTTAGATTCGAAAGACACTGAAACTATTCTCTATTATGATTTATGTATTACTTATTAATTCTTAATAAGGACAATTTTTTTATACCTAATGATATTTGTATAAAACTTTTGGTGTGACTTCTTTAATCCTATTTAGTGTTACGCACTGCTTGCGCAAGTTCAGTGACGGTCGTATAGGTCACACTATTATCTAGAAACATCGAAGAGAAAAAAAAAACTATCCTATATCAATGGCTAGAAAGACCACTTATTTTACTGTTGATAGTATAGGTACTCCAAAGTATCTGTCGACTTGTGTTCTGCGGTGCGACCTTCCCGCCCACGTCTCCATTGGCATCTCTCGATTGCGATGCAGGAATGGGGTTCAGGCGGCGGCGGATTTCGCTCAGCCATGAATATTAATAACTAATGTGAGATGAAAGTGCATTCGTTATTTATGATCATAGTTTTTGGTGTAGGAAGAAAGGCAAGGGGCCGCGCAAACCCGAGCGATGCTTGACGGTACATTGCGCGGATTGACTGGAGATCGTTTACGAGTACTTTGTCCTTAAGGGAGCAATCAAAAGCCTTCTCTAGTAATATAACAATCTAGCCTAAAGCTAATGAGTAATTTAATTGAACTTAAAATTAATTCATTTAACTTCAACTCTGCCCTCTGGTGCTGAGTTGGAGCATTCGGATTATCTTATATCTTAAATGGTCTATATGTAATCTCTATAGATTTTTATTTGTTGTAATTATTTCCTTTTCTGTACTTAATATTTTACACAATAATGTCATTAAAAATTGTTCCATCGACACAAATGATCATAAAGAATTTACAGTAATTTATGTTATAACTTTTATTATCAACGAAGAAAAAGTTAGATCGTACAACGACATTAACTATTTAGTAATCTAAAAAATTAATCTATTATTTTATATAGTAAATCATCTACACTGAAACTAGAACAAATTCATTGCTGATCAAAATAAACACAGCTCCGAGTCCAAACAATACTCTACCAACAGCAAAACTTTCGACACCTGAAATTCAACTATTCGTCGAGACATTTAAACAAGCATCACATTCTTTCTCACACGGGTTTCAATTCCAAAAACAAAGCCTAACGAATTCTCTAGCATGCAACCGACAGCCGTAGCAACCGGAAAAATAACCACGAAAAGCGGGACACGGAATATTTCGTAGAAACGAGGTCCGCAGCGCTAGTATTGCAGCTTCAACGAGCGATTAACGCGCTAGCTTTCCTGTTTTACAAAAGTGCTAACAGCCAAGACAAGGGAAATCTCTCTAATAAATAGTTATCGTTAAAACACGGGGCTAAAGCTGCGGTTGGAACTGCTCCGAATCCAATTGCTGCATTAGTGCTGGAGCAAAACACTGCCGCGAACTAAAATCAATGGCTCACTTACTACCATTTCCATTCAGATCAATTCGATTCGGTTCGTGTTGGAGACAAGCTATATATTTAAGTCGGAGAGAAAGAAATGCTTTTGATTTTTAAGGTTGTCGAGGAAGCCGTGTAGTTTCACATTCTCTACCTATTTAGGTTTTTACTTTTAAATATTAACTAAACTTCGGCACAGTTATAATTTGCATATATATTTTAGTTTTGACATCACATTGTAATTTTAGTAAATGATAGCATATATATGCTACATTTGAAGTAGGAACAATTATTTTTTCTACGAAACGTCATAGATGTAGTGAATCACCGATTAACTTTTTTTGCAGTAAAGCTATGGTTTTATTCGTATTTTTATTCATTACTTAAGAGCTGTAAAAAAGATTGCATGGTGAGTCATTTTAAACTTAACACAATAAACCCCTACATATTACGAGACGCACTTGACACATTTATTTTTGGGTCTATATGAGCAATATACCATCAATAACGAGAGAACGATAATGAAATTAAGCGAAAAGTTATAGAGAATACCTACTTATCCAAAGAAGTTTAACACTGCCTGATACTGAAAGAACTGAACACCATAACCACCTACCAATCGTTTACAAAACCGATCCACCATCATTTGCAAATCTATGATTCACATTCGGCCCTAAAACCGTCCGGCCGGCACGAACTGGACGTGATAGTTAAAGATATACGACCAATTTCGAAAGAGATTTGTTTTCCGAATAAAAGCTTATTGTCTGTAAGAGTTTAGCTGTCGTGCTCGGTATTAAATAACACGAGTGGTGCTCGACAAAAACTTTAAAAGACTGTTCGTATGCAATACATTGAGTCAGTATCTGCGGAGCGGGAAGGCGCTGGCGACTCGCCAATTTATTATTTTCTGGGTTCCATTTGCGCAAAACTGGAACTGTTGCTTTTGAGATAAAGACGTCGATGCATTTGTACCTGCGAGCTGCGAGCCGGGAGATTATTCCTCGAAATAGTCTCGAGTATTTGCCAAAACATTCTCTGTTACTGTAGTTCTGTGGCTCAGGAGATGTTCGAATAACTTTTATGTTTTATTTTTAATTTATTTTAGTGTGAGGTACTCATACTATTAAAAAAAAAACTTTACGTCATGAATATTTAGTACAAAAATTGAATAAAAAACAGAAATCTTGGTACCCGGTATCTCTTATTCAAAAACAATTTATATCGAAGTGACGTAAATCTAGCATTATAATAGTAATTTGTTATACAAGAGTGCAAAGTTGTTTTTTAACCGCGTGCTCACTTTTGATGACCAAGTAAGCGAAGGATTCAAAATTAGAATCCTGAGCGTTAGCGAGGGTAACTCGATAATTAACACTTAACTTTTCATCCCACCTCAGCGAGGACATGACTACATACAAAAATTAATCACTCATTTTTGTTATTTTTTTTTTAACATAAGGTTTTAACAATGTGATGTGAAAAGATAATGGCGCGCGCAAAACAAATTAAAAAAAAGTACAGCTAAAATTTTCCGAGTCTGAGTTTTTAACAAAATAAAAGAGGTTGTATGATGAATTCGGCACCGTAGAGGTATCAACTTAGTGTACACGATATTCTAAATTCAAATTTATTTTATCCTCTAGCGGATAAAAACGGCTTTTGTACTCAGATACCGAATAGTAATAATACTCTCTCCGAGATGGTGGGATGAAAACGTTATTTTTGCCCTAAAACATGAATACAATTGTAGCAAGAGTAAAAAGCATTGGTACATGTTACTTAGTACTTATTTAGCGATAAAAAAATCCTTACAAATTTAACGGTATCTCCCAATAGTTATATAGAGCAGTTTACTTCTTCGATCCGCCTTATCTTAAACCTTTGCTATTATCGTAATATATTTTCTTTAATACTTTTCGACGCTCAAGTATGCCCCAATTTATATTAAAATGTAATGTAACTTCTCCGTATAAAGGACCCTACCCACACACAACTTGTATCCAATTTGTGCAAAACATCAGATCCCATTACTAACAACATTCTTACTATTACCTAACAGATAAAGTAATAGCCAAATGACAAGGGAACTCAAACTTTGTTATTTTCAGTACCCCTTGCGTAACTCTACTCTACAATAAAAAGTGATACTTAGTTTGAAATATCACGAATTGGACTTATTGTGCAATAATGCCATCAACCAATATGCAATTGTATTACCACCTGCTGCACTTATTTAACGAAATATAATTTACAATAATTTTTTGACGTAAAGTTTTGCGGCAACTTTTACTGTACTAACTGCTGCATTTTGGCACTCGCTTTGTCGATAGCTGTAATATCGATATTATCAAAAATCACCTTCGCCTTAAATAAGGCGAGATTAGTTAAACCTAAACTAACTTTCTAAAATAAAATAAAGAACAATCAGAAGTAAAAATATAAGTGAAATCAACGAGTGTACTTTTATTTTGAAAACCATTGATTCATTTTGTTTAACGATACGGTTTTTCATGCTTACCTAATTGTTGGAAAGGTCCAACTATAGTTTCGTTCTCATTTGGTGAACTTCATCAGGGTTGAAATGTGTCGTTCGTGTCCAAAATCAGATATGCATGAAACCCGTATTGCTAAACAAAAATCAACGAGTGCACCCCTAGAGGTTCACAAACTGCTCTTTGTTCAACTCTACTATATAGATCATCAAATAGCTTAACAGATACTCTAACAAAAGACTGGCGTAACAAGAAAAATAGCTCGATCTAGCCTGCAGACTCCGTGGGCGTGGATGGTGGAGCATTCGACAAAGTGCTTCGCGATTTGAAACAATTTTATGTCGTCGGGGTCTCGACCTACATATTTTGTCGACATCTATTGATGACTCTTATCAGAGGCTATTGCAACCATCAGTTTTATTCTATCTAGTGTTAGTTTTTGCGTATTATTTCAGTTAGTCATTTCACATTATATGATTGACTCTGGTTTACTAATTGAAGACTGAGTGTCTATGTTTGAGCAGTGATGGTTTTCTCACACAGTTAGATATAATATTGCGATTTATTTCTATTTGTAACCTCAATTAATAAAAGACAAACAGTAATACAAATTCCTCATTGTGCCCCTATGACTAAAAAGGTGTCTGAAAGGAATTACTTTTTCATGTTTGTCACCCTTTGCGGGGCGTGTCGACAATTTTGAGTTGTATTGTTTTAAGTAGCAAATAGTTATTGCTAGTTCCTAATGTTCAAATTAACCATTAAATAGGCCTTCAGGTAGTTAAGAAACTAGTGCCAGATGATTATACGAAAAAATAAGAATTATTTATACTTTGAATAAAATAAAAGTATGTTGTGATGTTTTGCTTATACCTTGGTTTTTGAGACTGATTATAATTTTCATTATATGCAATTGTAAACTATAATAATTTTATTACCTTAAAAATCACTAATCAGGCTTCGTCTTTTTATGTAGATGAAAAGTACTAATTTTGGTTATACGTTATCTTCAACTGCGATGCTTATGGTTATGAATCAACACAAGATAGTGACTAGAACTAGTAACTGGTAAGCTTACAATGTTTCTACTCGTTTCGCTCGGAATGTTTTCGCTCATTTCGCTTAACAAAGTTTTAATTAAGCCCGTGAATAGATATTGCCGTAACTTTAATCTGCGCAGCTACCAGCTGTTTATGTACATAAATTATTTTATTATTGTCCATTGGAAGGTCTTATTATCGGATTAAGGTTCTTGGCATTTTATGGCGTAGTAAAGAAAAGAAAAGGTGGACTGTTTTTTTTCTTTATAGCCGGGGGGCGTGTAGCATTAGTTTTTCTTCCTAATTAATTAGATTCTTATATTAAATAATAAGTTGATAGCGAGCGCTTCGTTCAGGTTATTCTATTTTGTCAGTAGTTCTTATGTGTCTTAACGATTTTGGTGTACAATACACAAGAATTATAACTTATCTTTCCAAGATCTAACTTTACTGTATTTTTGCACGAAATAAAAAGAAATAAAAAGCAAATATACTTTCGCATTTAAAAAGAGTGCAAGTTACAAAACCAAAGTTGAAAGCCACAAGCCGCTCGTACAATTATCATACATAACTAACAAACTAGGAAAAAGGTCTGCATATTAAGATTATCTTTAATGGTCAAGTCTCATTAAATGTCTTTATCGACTTTCTAAATTCCACGTGAAAGCTTAACTACGTGATAAGATAATTCTTTTTTATTGCTACGTTCTAGTGTAACAAATAAAAATACTTATACTATCTTTACATTTTCTATTTTCATTTCTGAGAAAAGTGGACCTTTTTTGAATGAAATTAGAAACACAATATAAAATTTCAGCGCCATAGGAGTAATTTATCAATTTTATTTTTATAGCATGTACACCCTTGAAGCAATATAATATTCTCCACATTTCACATCTCTAGTATAAGCGGTTTCGACTCAGCGTTGATTATGGTCTGTCTGTCAGTCAAGACTTACGCTTACTAAATACTTTATACGTTTAGAAGAAGAAATACCATAATGAAAAAATAAATACTTAAATTTGATCTCCCAAGTTTCAGACATAATTATTATAGAGCACTAGCTGCGCCCTGCGCTGTTACCCGCGTTCATTCTTATATATAAAATTCAATTGCTGTTCGTTTGTTCGCTAAAACTCGAGAACGGCTGTGCCAATGTAGATGATTTTGGTCTTGAAATGTCTGTGAAAGTTCAGGGAAGGTTTAAATAGTGAGAAACATGCATAATTTTTATGCGGTACGAAATTCGCTGGGTCATCTAATACAGGATAAAAAGCCTATCTCCGTACAATCATCCAAATTGAATCAGCAGTTTTTGCGTGAAAGAGTAACAAACACACCAATACATTCTTACATGTTGTAGAGTGTAAATGTGCAATCATTTGCATACGAGTATCTCGTGTATTTCTGTCCAACAATTTTGACAGCTCTCTTTCGTTTCCGTTTTTGATACGAGTATCGCAAGAACTATAAATTTATTCTTACACAATAATAACTAAGAATAATTACTACACCTAACTTAAAAATTAAAACCAAATAAATACCGTAAATTGTAAGTCTGTCAATTCTTAAGTGCCAAGTAATAAAATAAATCCACGGTTTATAACTTTCACATTTATAATATTAAGTAAGAAGTAGGTTTATAGAGACTGATATATTGTTAATACAGCAATGTATCTTGTCTGAGATGTGAGATCTTGTGCGAAAAAACTTTACACGAACACTTCCTCAAGTACGTCATTCGTACCTCATTTTGCAATCGACAAGTAAATATCTAATTCGCAATGAACCTTCACTCCCATCAGTTTTCTGGCCAATAAATCTGACAAAAGTGCTATCCAACTAAAATCTCAATGCTCGAAGCATAAAATCAAACATTTATAACTTTTGGCATTGTTCCACGACTTGGCGTAATATTGCAGGTGCAAAATAAAGGTGACTCTACACTACATGTGAGATTTTTAAACTCTCAAGAAACACTTTGAAAATGCAAAGTGTCTTTTCAAATAGCAAGCGTACCTCATCGTCGCTATATATCAGGAGAGTTGCGGTCATGCGTAAAATTTATTTTTTATAAAAAAATTCAGTTAAAGAAATAAATAATAAAATATTGTCACCAGAAAAATACAACATAGAGAATAATTATGAAAAAAACACAGACACAATAGCGGCTTTATGGCTTCAAAGTGATCTCTCTCAAACATCCTCTTAAGGAGAAGAAAAATTTAATTAAATATTTGATTCAGCCGATTTTGGCCAGTACATTCCGAGGAAGATGTTTTGCTTCGTTTCAGAACTCGAACCTCTATCCTCTGGACTAGATGGTTCATCGTCATCATTCGCCTAGAAGATTACATATATTTTAAATAATTCATAACCGGTAATACATTAAAATTCAAATAATTAATCTATCTCATACCAGATTTTATATAAAAAAAAAAAACATGTTGACACTATTCGACTATTACGTTTTATTGCGTATAAAACAATATTTGCTTAGAAGGCACCGGACTGGTAGCTTATACCTAACTTAACTGAAACTTTACTGCACATAAAGTCGAGAAAACGACATCCAGATCCGAAAACACACCCTTATTATCTCGAATATAACACGCCCGTAATAATTCCAGATTTTATGTCATTGCGATAATGGAATTATGAAATAATATGGTCACCTATTCACCCAGTTGCTCGCTCGTATGGAATGGTTTATGTTCGGAACAGAAGACTAGCCTTTACCCTATGTCCGCGTTGTATGTTTCTGGAGAAAAAACAGTATCTTAGGCCACTCTACAGACCTCGAACTGTCAATGTGTGAACAAATCAATCCGTCCTCAGTTGCTGAGGCAAGAGCGACAAACACACTTTCGCATTCATGATGATATATGGGGAAATGCATGGCATTGTGTTAGCTGGTAGATGACTAGTTTAGTATTAGAAGATAATATGGTTGATGTGAAACTATGACGTATTTTATTGTTATGACGCTTTAGCACCTTTGTAATTCACCATTAATGGTGCAGATGCCACTGCTTTGTATCGTTTGAACCAATCCAACTAAGGTAACTACTTCGGCTTGTTTTCCTTGCATATCTTACGCATCTACTTCCAAAACAAATAGCATGTGACGTTGAATCTAGCACTAAAACAAAATGATTGTTAAGCATTAAAAATAGTAAAGTTACTACAGATCTATTCGTATGAGTCGTATTAAACTTTAAATACTGGCAACAAATTGCAGATGTCGCCTCGTTGGCGTAGGCCTCCTTGCATAAATAACAATACAAGCTAAACAATATGACATATAAATAAATTTGATGTAACTACCTATCATATAATTTCACGCTAAATTTAATTGTAAATATAATTACCAAAGTTTGATGTATGCAGATGAATAAATGGCTTTTTTACTATAATATATGATGAAGTATAGAAAATTACTTATGATACAATTAATTTATTATGTGACAATAAAAGCGGGTCACTTCTCAGGCTAGTTTCGAAAGCGAGCGTTTGTTTTTGCTTATTTTAGTGACATTGACACGAGCGACGGCGACGGGTGAATTTTATTCCTATATTTTAATAACACAGAGATAAAGGGCCGTGGATGTGACAGTTATTTGTTTGAGTAGGCCGTTATACGGCTCATTGAGAAACAGTTTCATCAGCAACTCGAATTTAATTTAGTTCTTGTGAAAGTGCTTTCTTATGTTTATTGAAACGTCACTTGCAAATCTGTCTTTTCATAAATAAATATTTATTTTCACATACTGATTGAGATACAACTTTAAAATTTCAATAAAATATCAATATCAGTCGTAAATGGACTTATCTAATATAGGGAAAAAAAACTCTAAGGTCAAAAAACTGCCAAGACTGAAAACTATAGAACCTGTATACACTTACTTCAAGATTAGATAAAATGTACAAACCGTACGCAAGTTTGTACCAACATACTGATATAGCAAATTTAACCAGATTTTTGACACGCTCCGCTTTCGCGGTCAATAATAATATTCTGTTCCTCAAACACCTACATCGTACAATATTTCATGAGCTGTACATTTTCCGTAAATTCGCAAACGAACCGTAACAGACCGGATTCGTGTTTATCGTAGTTAGTCGCACGTGGGCATCACTATCTTTTGCTATTGCTATTGATATTTATAGTGACGTACCGCATGAATTATCGATAGTCCTAGTAGATACGCCTCGCGGACTTTCTTGCTAAATTTAGAAATACCAGCCCTAACTACCTACCTTACCCTCCCTTAAGTACGAGTAACTTGTCATTGCTATATTTATCTTAAGTAATTGACAATGACTGGTAACTAAATATTTATTTTTTGTTCGGGTTTGACAACACTGAGTTTGTTTTGAACCTAAAGCAAAATCTTTATCAAATGATTGGAAACATTCATCTACTCTCTAAAACAAAATACTTTTATTGACACAATTCCGGTAATTATTGAGTTGTGTCACTTTTTCAATAATACTATGTTGATCTTTGATGTGCATTATTTTCTTATTATTTGCTACCTAGGTAACATTTTGTTTTAATATAATGAAAATATATTTTTTTAAATCAGTTTACAAAACGAACAGTAAATTTGACACATTGCACAATGACGTAGCTTGAATTTAATTTTTGCCTTATATTATACATGTTTGACTACAAGTTTCAATTTGCAGTAATCGAAATCAGATAAACATATTAGTTTCGCTTTGATAACGTATCATTACTGACTTTGATTAACAAGCTAAGCTTTTGATATTGAAATGTCGCTGAAACACTTGCTCATAAATATTGTATTAATAATGTGTAGGATAGTACCTATATATGTATATCAAGTAAAATTGGTTATTGGCGGACATGAGCTTTATTCGCAGCAAATATGTTTGCGGACTTTCTTTAAGAATATCTCTTCAAAACTCGTAGCTCGAGTAAGTGAATCTTTATAAGTTATACAAAAAAACAGATTTTCATATTTAACACAACACACTCCCTTAATGAAGAAAAGAGCAGCATTAAATTGTGCCCTCACTCTTAGTTCAGGTAATTAATTAAAACCTGGAATACCTAACACCAACTGTGTGTCAAAGGCACAGTAGTAGCGGTTGCGGTAGCGGTAAGTAAAACGGTATTGCTCTCTGAAGCCAGAATGGAGGGCAAAGGGCAACGATAAATTAGAAGCCAATTACTGATTTGATAAAATCAAGATGTGTTTCCGACGAACCACCCACATTTGAATATATCATTATTAGGAATCAAATTAAAGTTTAGTGCCAAGACACACAATAATTATGTACAGAAAACAGTCGTTTATTTCTTGGGTATCTGTACCGCTATTAATCGGCCATTTTTTTATGAATGTGATAAATGTCTATTGATTGTATACATCTTAGTATTAAGCACTTCAGTCACCGAAGATGCTTTTGAAAACAATTTCCAATATATTTATTTTGAACAGACTTCCAAGGACGGTTCTATGTTCATCTGTAAGTATTTTTTTTTTAAGTCGGTTTACACTTTTTCGATATTTTATAATTGCCAGTTGTAAAGCTTTCATATATATGTATATTTATATATTTAGTTTACCTACAATGACCATTCAAACATAAGTATTTTAAAAAGCTGTCTTCAATTCGGCAAACGTCTACAACGAAGGTGTTCTATACACATTTTTTAATAATTTCTATTTAAACACTAGACAACTGGAACGATTATGAAACAATTAAGACGTGGTCACGAGCATACCCTTGCAAACAACAATCTATATTTGGGCTTAAAGAATAGACAAAAAGAACAAGATATAAAACATAAACAAAAATACTGGAAAGGTTCTTCTGTACCATTTATTTTGTGTTGTAATGGAAGGTTGAAGGCGTTCCGAATTGGCGTCGGCAGCGCCTGATTGCATCGAGTGAAGATTGGATGCTATAACTCATGTAGTGTCACAATTATCGTGTTTATACACATCGATTACCGTTCACTATCTGTGGTTAGTTGCGATACATAAATCAATTTTATTATTTAAAAGAGCATTCATAAATGAGTCAAAGATTTTTATGAAAAGGCTAGAGAGCTCAAAATTAAATTAAAAATAGTTTTATAATGCCTCATACGATTTATTTAAAGGTTTAGGAAATCGCTTTGGCGATGAGTGTAATGTTTTGTTTTATTTGTATCTCCATATTTATTGGTATCATCATCATTATCACTGCTAGGCAAATGCCTCTCCCAAGGCACGCCACTCGTCCTTAGAGCCTTTATAGTATACATTTATGGGAGTAACCTAAACAAGACAGCACGAACTTAATATCAAACACGCATTGAAAATACATACTAAACAAAAAAAAAATCAAGAAAACTCGTACATCAACGGCAAGAAATACAATATCAAAATGACATTATTCACCTCGCAACGCAATGCAACTCACCACGAGTCATCATTCCTTTAATAACGAGAGTGAAGATACTCCCGGAAAATATTATTATATTAAAACTGCCGGGACAGGTGAGAGCCCCCGGGACTATCAGATACCGAGGCTAAATCAAAATAACTGAACATTTCCAACTGAGGAATATTCACTCCAGTTTCACTTTATTCCATCCCTTTGCATAATATTTCTTTTCTCTCTTCCACCGTCGTCTCCCTTTTATTGATCTATTCAATCGTTAGACTGAATTTACTCGCGTAATGTGTTTTTTGGGTTCGCGTTTTGCTTACCGAGAGTGCTTTTGTGAAATTATCTCTGGATTATTCTTTTTTTTCTAAGGCGGTATGTCTCGCGCCGTTTACGTCGGCTTCGAGTAATAGATTAGTAATAGGCTTGTTTTGTTCGTGGATGGCGGCTATTTATTGTAAATGTGCTCGGATAAGAATCGGAGAAATGAGCTCTGGCATTTTTAGAGGAAGAAACTCCTGCACTAATGAGTATTCATACTAACTTAATGTTTTAGAGATTGGAATAAATATAAACCAACGCCATTGCAGACTATTTTACTCTATACTAGTGTTGAAAACTAGAGAAGTAACTGGGAATAGCTTAGTGTTAAAAGTCAGCGCTTGTATTTGATCTCAAAAGTGCTCCAGACCTTGCCGTCAGGGAGTGATTTAGCAAGAAAAGCTTTTGAGGCTTCTGTCGTAAAACCTTTAGGTGTATACTGCGAAACATTTAGCTGAAGAGCAGAGCGTAATAAAACCTAAGTCTAGTCTAACTTTTTCCTTAACGCGTATACGATTAAGGTTCATAATAAATCAGTTTTCGTCGGCAATTAATTATCTACCAAGTCAACTTAGCGACAGTTCATCTTAAAGGCAAAGTTCAGCGACCTTCAGTAGTAGGTAAGCAAGCTGTTGCTTTATACATTCATAATTAAGGAATATAATTATCATTGTTAAGTTAAGAAGTGGTCGTACTTACTAGCACATGTGTATTAATCATCAGGTACAGTCCCAAAAGTCCATTGACTCAACATTATTCCAACCTGCAGTAAAATTTTAATTTATTTATTAATTACACGAACCAACAAAGTAAAATACGAAATATTATAATGTATTATTCCGGTATATTTTTAGAACCAAACTGCTCTTGTTTAGTTTTATTTCGTTATTAAATTTGCCACTAAAGTACATTTTAGTGTTTCATGGTAATGCTTTATTATGTTAGTATCTGTATAAAATATCAATAAAAATTACGCTGTTCTAATGTTTTATGTTTTGTGATTAGTAGTTGTCATTAGGCGAATCGAATTATTATAATTTTTTTTAAGCTAGCCTAGCACAAGAACTGAGTCGAGGCTTCTACATTTAGAAATTCTTGGCGTTAAAATATTGGTTTGTGAATTTGCAGTATTGATATTATGATAACCCATATAACCTTAAAAATTAACATTTAATAATTTCGAAAACAAGTTTTTAGTAATTTCAAAATAATTTTAACAAAGATATCTCGGTTCGAATCGGTTTCTTCGCAATGGCATTATATCAAGCTTTTAAGTGTAGTGTAAGCTTTTGGTTGTAAACAGTCGTTGTCTTGATTATATCCGTGCTCTTAAACGTAAACCGACATATAGGACGGTAGCAGATAGTAGGCGTCATAGTTTCCGCTCTATCCACGCAGCCAGATTAGTTTGTCAGAGTAAAAACACGATTCTATTAATGAAAGTACCGACCGATGCAGTTGCTGCAACTGCGGTCATTACACGATAGATGCAGCGACAGTTTTGATTGAAAGAGATAAAATATTTAGGTTTGAAAAGCATCACTCTAAGTATGACAAAATTGCAGGATTCATTGAAGACTAGAAAGTAAACTTATGATCTAACGGTGAAGGATAACTTGAAGAAATCTACCTATTTGCCAAAGAACGGATAACCATGTAATTCAATTTATCTGCATTTGCATCCAGCGTGGTGGGTCGTGCCCAGCAATGGGTTTTATACGGGGACTTATTTTTGAAAAAGAAATTTATCTTTCGAGTTTCTTCACGATGTTTTTCTTCACCGTAAATAAAAAAAACGTGTATTTATAGTGACTAAATTCTAAATCACTGATCCCTAAATTTAGTTAAAATTAAAAATTCGTATTTAAATGAGCCAAATTAACAACATTTTCCGTCTCCATTATGGCTCTTACGTAATGACGAAGTAATTAAACTAAAAGCCTTAGTTATTTACTTGATGTTTATGAACAAACTTTTTGAATGGCATTATTATCTCACATTCATTATCACAATGGAGTACTTAATAAAAGCTACTCCGCTAAGAAAAATCATAAGAAACCAAATACCTTTTGCACGATAAGTTCTCGAGTACTATTATAGAGTTACATCCCAAGGAACCCATTCTCACATTCTGTCTTCCGTCCTGCATCTAACTAATAAACATTGTCATCAAGCGTGATAATGCCGCTAGCAAACATGGGCACGCTGCCCTCTGGCGTAGTTATTCATTTCATTTCTCTTTATAAATGCACTTGTCTGTTATGCCGTGAACCAAAACGTCATAATATACATGTGAAGTAGAAATTTAATAAGCTTTACACCAAATCCTGTCAGTTGTTTGGAATATCTAAGATTTTATATATTTTTATGAGTTTGATGTGCCTGTGACATCGTAGTTCTAAAACAAATGTATCAATGAAGACGCGTTTCTCTAACACTATTGTATTGGCCGTTGACTATAATTTGTAATCATCAGCAGCCTTCCTTATCCCGTTGTTGGGTATAGGTCTCTTTCATTTCATACCATTTGACTCGGTTCTTTGCCAATCTTGTCCAGGTTTGACCCGCAACAGATTTTATGTCGTTAACCCATCTTGCTTGTGGTCGACCGTTTCACTTCCCTAGTCTGGACCATAATTTATAAATATCTGTTATATTTCATCCTGATTATCACTACCCAAGTTCCGCAACACCTTGAGTCGCCGTTAGCTGGAATTTTTAATCGACGCGCCAATCGGTTCTCAATATCCGTTCAAAGCTCGTTCGTCCAAAACAAGCAAAAATATGGATGAAAGCAAACAGCTTTTTAATAACACAAATTCAGGCCCAGAATATCTGCGATACGGGATACGTTTCAGTATTTTTCTTGGGTAAATTAGTGCCTCTATCAAACTTCTGTTGTCTGAAAGATTTAAAGAGTTACAATGGTTATTTTTATTGATTGATTACTTTTGATAAAAATTGTATGGCATCTTATGAGAAGTTTTGGTTGGATTTAAAATAAAAAATATGTTTCTTAGTCTGTTCGGGCGACTCTGAGAAATGGGATAAGAAACATAAAACAACATTTCGAATCGGTAAGAAATCGGTTACAAAGCCATTGTCAAATGAGAACCTCCTCAAAAAGTGTTAAAAACTCTATCTGACTGTTTATTTTTTTTAAGAAAACCAGTTATTATTATTGCAAATTGAAAGTACCACCTCATACTCTTACGTAACTTAAACCATAACGTAAAAACTTGGCTTAACATTGCCACACACATTACGCTCGTTAACTTATTTCAGCACTTAACAGAAATTGATGTACCATAGCCAGATTCGCCAGACAATATCATTAATTTCAGAATAGCTCGTTGCAAGCGGAGACGGGAATGCAAAATAAAAACATTGACACAGCGTCACGCCATTTACCGCCGTAGATTATCCTTCAAAAGTGCTAGAGCCATTCCTAAGTTGCGCCATAACGACATTTAGAACACTTGAGCCCATCCCTTGGCGGATAATGCGTAAAGATAAGCGCATTATTTATTATTATATTCTTGAAACGGCGGTTCGGTCGCACTTTCGACACAGTATGGATATTGCTGCGGCACGATTGTCGTAAATATTATAGATTCACCTAACAGTTGAACAGAAGGGTAGTTTTGTCATCGAGGAGAGCTTCTATAACTTATCTAGTGCAAATGCTGGCCATTGCCATTCAGCGCGGTAATGTGGCAAGCATTATGCGCGCTTGTGAAGCTGGTTGGTACTATTTGGGTACTATGAGTTATTTGACTGTTTTTGTGTCTTCTTATATTTTACATTTTAAATAGTATTCATTGTTTGAGGTTATATAGAATAATATAATAACATTGTTATGTCAAAGTAAACTAAAGATCAGCTGCAATTGTATAATTTTTTAAATACAATACTAACCTCTTTATGGTAACCACAAAAAATAATTGACCATCAGATAGTAAACACAACAGAAAATTCTATCGCTAAAAGCGATATCTTCCAGACAACAAAAATAATTTTACAAATAATTGGTCTAGGCGCTTACCGAATTGAAATCGCTTAATTGCAGGTTTATAATCGCCTTATAAAATTGCAGTTAGAAAGACCTTTTTTGTTGAACTATTAAGTTATAATTATAATCTTAATAGAAGATGATGGATGACTACACCCATACTGTAGTACCATTGGCGCCAACGTCGTGCCAACTATGAAATTTTATGCATTGCCATCTCGATATTCCCAGCTGTCTACTGCAGATGAAGGGGCCATGTCGAAATATTGGTAATACGGGGGTAATACGTTCAAGCGACAGCAAGCCGAGTGGCATAATGGGGAGCGAAGTCAGGGGAAAACAGCTGTTTGTGTAGGCAAATAGTCGCTGCAGAGGTGACGCTAATGTGATCCGAATGCACCACGATGTAGTTGGGGAGTAGCGGCTTGGCTGTTATTTATGGGCTGTTGAATATGTATGTAAATAAATGTGTTACGTATTTTTGAGACAACTTTTAAATTTAGTGAGTAATGTGGAGAAGCGTCAGAACATCCTTATGTTCGCCATTGAATACCTATAAAATTATAAATAATACATATTTATATTTTTATAGGTCCTACCCATTTATTATCTCATACTTAAGTAAGAATTAAAAAAATATAATCAAGTATATCTTGATAGATATTGCAATTGATTGTTCAATAAAAGCTTAGAAAATGTCGTGATTGTTTTATTTAGCCAGTTTAGTGCTTTTCTAAACCTCCTTATTCAATTTTCACATCCAGGCGACCTGTTGACTTGAAAATACACTGCCTTTTCTACAGACCTCTCAAGTCGGACGTAGACATATTCTAGAACATATAATTTGGGATTCCAATCGGGTCGTGTCGCCAATGCCAATGCAAATATCATGTTTATTCGGCGCGCCAAGTGCGACGACAAGTCGAGTATTCCCACATTTCCATCTGACTTCACTCGCAGGCACGTGGGCTATTCCCGACCAGCAGAGCGAATTGACAGCTCCGTGCGCCGCACCCATGCACCCATGTCGCTTCGGTAATAAACCCTCTTGCACTGACAATCGTAAATCATAACATTCGCACGAAACAGACCGTTAGCGCTTTCAGCGCTGAACTCTTGGCGTATATCGTGTTAGCGTCGCTCGCATTAGTGTACCGTGTATTTATAGCTTTCGAAGCGCTAATCCGGATCGAACGCGGTGACAAACTGCAGCGTTGCATCGGTATTCGTTGAAATAGTCCGGTGTACAGAGTTGTCTTCGCCATTAGCTCGTATACGCCATTGTCTGGCGTCCTTTGTTCGCCGCCAATTAGACGTAAGTCGGAGAGACCGCGGCACCTCGCCGCTGGAACTAGCGCTATTATCGCTTAATAGATTATGGCTCACGGGCGACGCTCGGCCCCGTGCTTTGTCTCCCGGGATGGCTACATAACTCGAGAATATCCCGACGTTCAGTTTTGCCGGGATAAATAATTCCAGCGGGCGCTGCGGCTTGTCTCTACAAAGGCATTAGGGTGGCCATGTCGGCGTGTACCTACTCGCTGGCACGGCGTCACATATGCGCTGAACCAAAATTGCTCTACATAACGGCGACTACAATTTTGGTAACATATTAGATGGGGATGTAAAATAGCCGAGCGTCTTAGAAGGGCACTGCGTCGTACACATTCAGTTACGTAATGACCGCGGTTTAATTTAAGCACTGTACACCCTGAACGTCTTTGTATAATAAACTTCAGGTAAAAGCCTGCTTCAAAAGCGGTCGAATATTATCCTCCAAGTTTTACTTACGTGGCAACCTCACTCATTCAACATCATTTTTCACTCACACCACATACTGCGAAGAAAACGCGAAGTAAGTGTGTGCGAGTATTTGTTTTGAGTGACGTTTAGAAAATATAAATCAAGAATAAAGGCTGCTCTTACAAGCGACTTTAGAATTTACTTGGCTCGGCTTTTTAATGACGCATTTGCTTAGAAGGTGTGTAATGAAACTGGAGAGAACTCGTAACTCGGTCGGTAATATTAATGTTGGTCGTGTTTATGTGTTTGCGGGTATCCGTGCGGAAGTTTACTTCTACCTATCTCTTACTCGTGCCTGCTTGTTCTTTGTTTGGTAACAAGGATATGGTTTTAATGTTTTAGCAGCAGATGCGACTCCGTATTGTCTGCAGATATTTTTGGGAATACGTGGCTAAGTTTACAGTCCCCTCTTGTAAAATAATATCAAAATTCTGCGAGTAAAAGTTCGCTATTTTCTTCTCATTTTTATTCTTGAATGACTGGTTTCTCAATATAGTGCTGGATAAACTTGTGTTTAAGATACGTGTAAACGAACCGTTGTCTAATGAATTATGTTAGCTAAAACTGCTCTCTCGGCTCGTCAGAAATACTATTATAACCCGTTACAAAAGCACAAACCACATTACAAATCTCACTCCGCCCATTACCACACATGTTTGTACCAAAACAAACGTGCTAACGACTACATCCCAGTCCCAGCCAATTTACTGCAGCGGGTTACTGCACAGTGCGCATTGCGTTTTGTGTAAAATTCTCATGTCATGTCAAGGAACAAAGAGCTATTTATCTATTAAAAACGCTATAAAGCCCGACCACGTAGTCGCCGTGTCCGCCAAAAAGCGCAAAAAGGTGTGGACGCGATGCGTCGACGACGGACACGGGAATGTCTCCTTTGAATTATGGCCAGCCAGCGGACGTAGTTCAGGCTGGGTCGAATTGGGGCGACGGTAATCTTGTTTGTTTTTATTAACTTGTCTTAAACGTAGGAGACAGCAAAAGGAAAGTTAAAAACGGTGGTAAAAATAAAGTGGTTACGAAAATGACGCGACGCCATCCGTGTAAAATTTTACATTTTCAAGACCAATATATAGTTGCTTCTAGTATGTGTCTAATAAATCTCTCATATAAATTGTATGCCGCCATGTACATTAATCCACAATAGAACTATCGCCAGAAAATGTCTCGTTGTTAGAAAATTTGTTGACAACACCAGAATAGACGTAATAATATTAAACACACTAAACTTGTTTAAATTACATTTAATTCAATACTGATTTGTACATTTAAAAAAAACAGCACCTCACACTATTATTTAATAAATAAACGTTAAACATCCATTGGCTCAACGAAAAACGATCAAGTGATTTGGTGATTTTCCTTTTCCGTGTCACTTTTTGAATGCATCGTTTATCGGCCGGCGAATCTATCCTTTCGGATAACGGTATCGTTTCGTAAGGGTTGCCCCACTAAATTTCGCCTTGATTTTGCCCACGTCAATGGGATCCCAGGCTTGCGTATATCGTAATTTATTTACAACGGGACTGCAGGACGTTGTGAATGGATTTTATATTTTTATAATGAATTGGACACGCAATGTGTGTAGCGGGAGTAATAAAACAATTTATGAACATATGAGTGATGTTTTAGGTTGCTGTATTACTTTAGCATGTATTTTTCTATGTAAACAGAGATGCTACTTTTTATACTGCACATGACTTTAAATTTTGCTGTTAACACCAGAATGTAATAAAAAAGTCTTTGAATATTTCTACTACGAAACAAAAATGTCACAACTAATGTTTTTAAGGCGTGGCTTTGTAGGGCAAATATAGAAATACGAGAATTCAACTAAATTTACCTATTTTATTTACCAGCTATTGCAATAAATAAACTCAAATATACCTGGATATTGTTGGTATATTTTCGATACAGTTCACCTCACAAACTAGCTCGCCCGTTACCTTGTGTTTCTACAAAGAAGGTAACTTAATAAATGACACACATGTTTCGTGCCGTCTCAGGTGCTACTGTTTCAGGCTATTGCCCTGACAAAGGAGGGCTTTTCAGACCCCTGCTACCGAGGAACGGGGTCTCTCAGACCCCGAGGTAGGATTGATATATCCTCATCTTGATTGGAGTGGAAGAAAATACTCTTTTAGGGCATAGTATAAGACAGAGAATAAGTAACATGATTCTGGCAATAATGTGAATGGGAAATAAAATTATCTAATTGCATGCTTCCTAGTTTTGCTGTAATTATTAAAAATTAAAATTTTGTTATGGGCTATTGCTTAATTTAGAAATCTCATTTTAGGATTATTCCGTACGTATTCAAAATAACCGTGCTCGTAGTGTTAGGTTGCAATTTATAGCATAAATCTTAAAAACCAATAGAATATTGAATATAAATTTGTTTCCGCGAAATAACCGAATATATAGATACATTATTTTATAGCTTGTGGTTGCTGAAATTGTTGGTTACAGAAAATATATAAAAAAATATCTAAACAAAACAATTTATATTAAATTACTCATCGTGCAAACATTGTTATCAAATCAATCAATTAATTTGATTAGTATCACTATCAACTATCTTTTTTTAAAGAATGTGTTGATAAAACTGTCCAACTGTTCTTTTATATTTAAAAAAAAATCGACTCCAGTGACTGTGACAAAGTGAGCTTTTTAGACTCCCGGTTCCTTCTGGATTGATATATCATTCCCTTGATTGGAGTAGGGGAATGTTTTCCTGTATGGGGGAGTACGCTGGCAATAATGCTGAATTACAGGCTGAGAAAATCGAAGTCACTTTTTGTTCTTACATGTATTTTTCCAATAAAAAATGAGTTAATAAGGCGTTTATGGTAAATTAACATAAATGAATATTTTTAAATTTGGTAACACTACAAACGAGGTTGCAACCGTAGCCGTTGCCACCGGATTTTCATTTTTGTTATTATTATTACGCTAAATCTGCGTGAATAGGTTCAGTTTAATGAGAATTATATATAAAACTCTTGATACATGTAGCTACTTGAGTAACTGTGGAATGAAAATTTGTTAGCGAGGACTAGGAAAATTTTGTGACCATTTGAATTTAGGTACAAGTATTTACTAAGCTACTTGCAAATACTCAACTAGTTATTACTAATTTTTAAGACAGTTTCATATTCATTAGTAGACGTTTGTATTTATACAGCTTTCCGTCTAAAGACTTATGTTTAGTGTTTTCAGACAAATTGGTAGAGTTAATACTGCTTCTACACCATTACCTAAGTACGTTATTTTGTTACGTAGAATTGTAGAGTAAATGATGCAAAGATTTCTCTTAGGAACAATATAAAGATATTATTCTAGCTACAGCTCTTGCTCTAGTTAGCGTTAAAACTAAAACTAATTTAGTCTGGACCACTTTTTGCCGGGACAAACATGTTTGCGAAATTAAACTTTAGCTTTAATTTCAAAACTATTTAACTATTTACCTTTGCGCTATTTTTAACAACTTCAAAATAAAACTAAAGATGCTCTCAGTTTCTCAAAGTATTTTTACTTTTTTTATGTCCATACCGGTGTGTTTTGAACTGATTAAAATTATTATTTCCCGTGTCCCGTCCAGTCGTAGTCCCATACCTATAGAATTTATTATAATCGGTAATTAAAGTAACTGTATTTTTATATTTATGTATCGGTTGTCACTTTCTTAAAATTAAGCATATAAATTATAACGTAAGAATTAACACAATCCAATATATCTTTATTGCACACCAAAAACAAAAATACAGCAAAATATATTATAAACAAAACATTGGCAGTAAACAAAACATCGACACTTTCCATTTTTTTACACTTTCTTGTCAATGACATTTGTATATTTCTTGTTACAGATTAGTACTCGAGCAACTGACCACATCACACTACAATGGCCACGGTAAGCCCTTATCTGTTTCAAATAAAACACAAGAACAATCTAAGCTTCGACAAAATTCGCTTACCCCACAAAAAGTTGAACCCGCACGTAGTTATAGCTAAGTAGTAAGCACAGGCTATCCATGACAGATGCCTTTTTGTTTTACGACCCTTCAGAAAGGTTCGCATTTTGTGCAAGTGGGCGAGCGTAAAACTAGGACCTCGATATTGCGACATCTGACTGCCGATCATCCTCGAATATCAGTCCGAAGCCCAAATTACGAAGCTTTATTCCTTCTCCACTCAAAAGGGGACAGAATTCATAAAAAGAAAAGACGATTTGACGAAAGTATCGACATTCCGAGAGTGACACGACTAATTACGCATCCCGCTCCTCAGACCGTATTTTCTATTTGCACAAATTCGTCAATTACTTTTGCTGGGAGGAAAGAAATACATAAATTAGAGTTCTTTGTTTCTTTTTTATCAAAAGACGGAAAGTTTTGAAATCTTGTTTACGCTCATTATTAGGAGTTTTTCTTTTGGTCAGGGGAAATTGCTGTTTGCCTTTTTGTTGTATCGTAAATCGGAGCGGTGTATTTTTTTTAATTTGGAGTGTATCTGACGCGCAAGTTGGCTTCGGGTTCACCTCCGACCGCAAATAATGAAACGTCTGAAACAAAGGGAATAAAGGAAAAGTCCGAATAATATTTACGCGTCGAGCCACGGTCGGAAACAGAATGTCGGGCTTGAATTTTGGGGGTTTTTCTCGGTTTTTCGGACAAACTTTGGGGGCTTTTCCTTCCTGACTTTGTAACTCGGACCTCCAGCCTGAGTTCGCGCGGCTTCCTCTTGTCTTCTAAATTTATGTATTATAATAACCGCGAATGGGATGTTATGAACAAGGTAAAATGATTTTTGAAACATTTCCTTTGTTGGTCTGTGAGAGGTTTTTCTGATTCGTTTCATTTCAGCTCTTTCGAGTAATGCGAAATGTTTAAATTAGAAACGAAAGGTATCACAAAGAAACACTGAAGGAAAGGAAAATGCTTTATTTTCGTTTCCTTATATCTAAGAAACATAAGTTGTTATGATCGTTAACAGTTTAAATAAACATTCATGACCACAATGATAAATTAAGTAACTTTTTTTGTAGCAGTCTTTGATGAGTGACCCTGCAGTGGCATCTAAGCAATACCGGTACGAACTATTTCAGAGTGCATTTCACTTGCAAGACCAATACATGTTATAAAAATGACAGTTGTGTTACCAGTTGTGGAAGATCAGCGCTGGTTGTTTCAACCAGCATTATGTTGAGTTGGGACCGGTTTGTGACAGAAAACATTAAGTTGTAATTTCAGTCTGACTATAAATTCTGTAATCGAGTTTGTTTTCTGTTTCAAATAAATATTTTTCTTTCTTTTCTTTCTTTCTTTCTTTTGAGGAGCAAGTATTATTTCTTCTGTGCCCTTATTCTGCCCTCTACTACTGCCCTCTAACATACAACGATATTCCTTGCTGAAAACACGCGCTATGATGACGCAATACGTTATTCTGTAAAACCAGAGCATTCCGTGCCACGGCACGATATAAAATTGGATATAACTTATTACTAGCGCGTGGAATTAACGTAGAACACGTTAATTCCACGCGCTTATAATAACACGACCGCGTTACGTGTCCAAATACCCACAGTAAATAAATACCCTATTGCAAGGGTAGACCGCAAATATAAATAACCCACTTTACTTGGAATCAAACTATCATTATGCCTTTTGAACAAGACTCTTTAATTATTTTACAAGTAAATGCTAGGGCATTTACTTGTATGTATGTGTGAGAGCAATAGAGCTAAAAGAACAGTAGTCCGTAAGGTTGTGTTTGTAACGAACTTACCTCATCACCAGGTCGTATTCTACTGCTAACTAAACTCTAAGTTAATAATATTCTATCAATACCAATGAATAATTGAAATGTATACTTTTTACATGTTTAGGTAGAGTATGTGCGGCAAGAAAATCGTTTGGTGTAAAATGTAACTAACATTATAATTTAATATGACAGCTCAGCCTAGTTTTTAACACAAAACAAATAACGTTTTCTTTGAAAAGAAGCGTTTTTATGCTAACAACAAAGATGAAGTAAAATAATCGACGGTAATTCCTAATGCCAAAGTAATTGCCCGCCTGTTTTATTTAGTATTATAGTTAAACCTCTGGAAGAATAAACGAGATCTCGTTAAAAAAATAATTGGCTATTCAGTAACGAAAATGAAACAAAAATTTACAAAGAATTCTATGAACAAATTGTATTTTTACTTTAACAACATTTCCATCAAAGACATAATAGTTTAAGGCTTTTTAATCTACGCTGTAAATTTGTGTGAATTTAACATTATATTCACGGTTTTTATTTAGTTGTAAAAGACTTGTTTCATTTTCGGCCAGGACGGTGTACGTCTACCAAAAAATGCCAAAAATGTGGTTGATACTGTGCATTAATGAAAACTGTGTCAGTTGTCTCCTTCATTGTGTACAAAAATATCTAAATTCTGTGAATTGTAGTAGAATTATGGCATATCTGGAAGATTTAGGTATCCTAAGTTGACTCGAATAGTCACATCTGTCTATAAATTGTACCGCCCGTCACAAATGTCAAAATTGACACAATAAAAATGCGTAAATCACTTTTTTGCGTACCCACGCGACATAGGCATAATTGCGGCTATACCGCAGAGGCCATAATTAAAGATAGAATAGAATAGACTTTTTTGCGTAAATAAGATGGAAATGTTTTGATGCGAAATTATTTTTGTACACTGCGATAAGGTACTTTATTTTGAATTTGATTGATATATTAAAGATTAATAGCTTCTAAAGTATTTATGGTATCATGTACACTGCCCTGGCCGGAGCTTCATACATTTTTGAAACAACTCTTTTTTAGACCAACGAGTAACCTAAGATGTGATATCGAAGGTTTAAAGAAGGCACTACTTACAACAAAAATTAAAAACTTATTAATCCCCCGAAATAAAATAATAATAAGAATGAACTTCGCCATTCTGTGCTGGCGGCCATCATGGATTTAAAATCATAGTGTAAAGTTTTCTACTATTCAAGCATTTGATACTCATATCGAGGGAGTTGTAAAAAAATACGTGTACCGCTATTTTGTGGCAGCAGCCATCTTGAAACAATTTTCATCAAACATAGCTAAAAACACTCTGGACTTTTTTAAATAAAAAAAACAAAATCAATATCGGTTTATCCATTGTGTTTATCCAGACAGACAGACACACACACACTTGCTGCTTGCTACTAAAGCAATACCAGATAAGCTAGCTAATTAGATAATCGAGTAGTTAAAAGTGTTTTCGAAAAACCCGACTGCCTTTAGACCCACTCGCAATCGCAAACTGCAATCTATTGACACCACTCACATAAAAATACGACAAGCCGTTTAAGCTCTAGGGCGTGCAAAAGATTATATATACTCGAAAAACATAACTCTCTTTCGCAGTTGTGTAAAAAATACACATAATACAACACCAGAAAGAGATATAATAAAATCTTCCGAATTGTTTTAAAACTACGTTCACCCGAACCGTCATCGCTCATGAGATAACTTTAATTACAGTCCGTCAATAAATAACCGCGACAAATTGCTCAACGATACGTACTATCTGTAGATTTTGTTGGCCCCCGACCGTGGCGCATACGTCAGGGAGATAAACTACCCTCCGTTACAAACTTGAGACGGATGGCCTAATTAGAGAGAGACGTTTTTTTATGTTTTCTGGCGGCACAATACGAGAAAAATACACTGGACATGAGCTCGTAACTAATCTTGAAAACTTAATATCATTTTCACTATGAATACAGATAATAATGTACACGCCATGTTAAGGAAGGAGATGGTGTTTTGGCGAAGGTTCGGGCTGATATTTAGTAAGAATGAACGTGAAAACGTATTTCCAAGGTGTGTTTAAAAGTAAACACTATAACAATACATGATCTAATCTAGTAGACTGTTATGTTATGCGCCTAATGTTTTTAAAGTCATAATTAATTCATGATTAATAACTGTTTTGTTTTTAATACATTAGCGCATAAACTCTACGTGGACGGAATCAGTAGCTCTTTTATTTACCGCAAAAGCATAAACAGCTTTTGACTGTTTATGCTTTTTTTGCTGTTAATATAATAAAAACAAGTAAATAAAATAACTGCTTTTTTGGTATAAAATAACTAGCATACACTGCAAACTAATAATATTCAGAAATTCCAAGAAACCCAAGTTACAAGTTTTTATTGCAACGTATGACGGCATGGTGAATATAGCCAAATGCTTTCCATTCACGCACGAAGTACCAGGATCACAGAAGGGTCAAAGAGATCTATAAAACCAGCACGCACAGGGGTGCGCCGTGCCACCTCAACGCCAGATGCGTTTTCCCCAGTGCGTTTGCCAAGTCTTGACTTTCATTTGAACGCTGTGTGACGTCACTACCGTCTATTGTAGCTACTAGGGTAACAGAGGTTGACGAGGGTGACACAGAACGAGCCCCTTTTGAGACAGTTCTGGATGAACGATTCGGTTACTTTTACTGGAAAGCTGATATCAATTTTACGGACTGTTTTTTGCTGATAACAATTTTAATAACTATTTATGAGATTGCTATTTATGTTATTTGAAATGATATCTTCCTAACCATGCATTGTAGTCTTAAAAGATAGAATAACATGTTTTCCCAGAAATTTCATAATAAAAACACGTCAAATATCTCTGTTTTGTTTCCAAGGCCAAAACATGTTTTCAGTTCTTGGCTCAGTAATCTTCAGTACCGATTGGTGACTGATAATTTATTTGGGTAAAGTAAGGTACGACAAAGGTTTTATTCGATAAGGGATTTAAAAGTTACGTTGTTATGTTCAAATGTGGAATTCATGATCATTTTGTTACATTGTTGCTTTTATAGTTACTATATTGTAAATCCCACTTGAAACAATGCACAATAATATAAAAGTGTTACAATTTTATTTATCAAATTAAAGGGTAATTTATAAATTGTATAGCTTAATAGTAAAAAATAGAATAGTCTAATTTAAAAATCTACTTAATTCAAGAAAAGACGTTCTTAAAAATGATGCCTTCGCGTTCTATAAATAAAGGGGAAAATTTGGGTTTAACCATATTTTTGAGAGTGAAAAAAATGTCCGATTTGAATTACTCCTAGTTGGAAATATTTCCGAATCGATTTAGTACACTTCAAAAGCATCGCGTACAAAATAAAATCTCAATCCTATTCCGCTGATTTCTCTATTCGGAGACGGAGAAACAGCATTTACAATTTAAGTACAGGCTTCCAATAAAGGGGATTGCATTGGCTATTTACTGCGAAACGAGGGAAAAATCCACTAGGGTGGGTACGCACCCCATTTATCTGCGGACTTCAGGGCTGCACACTAATTCTTAGCCCGTATTTCGAATCCTGTATTTGAGCTCCCGTATTGACATTGTTTCTTTGCACACATTTAGCTTTGGAGAAACATCTCTGCTAAGAGACTTTACATCCTGAAGCTAAAATGTAGCACGATTTTTAATTTAAAAGTAATTATCAATAGTGATATCTATTGGTGATATCACTAAAAGTGAATTAATGTTAATTTTGTTAGGGTTTTATAATTCACAAAACATAGAGGCTTAAAATAAGAAGCCTTCAAAATTTATAATAAGTAATATAATACGAAGCTCCAACGTTCTGTTAAAAACAGACACAAACCAAGTACAAGTAAACAAGTTGAAACATAAGCTAATTTTAAATTAATCACAATATAGGGCGGAGTATAGCGTTGAAAACTACGGATGTAAAACTAGATGCTGTTTTACGTAGAGTGGACATTATGAGACAATATGTATGAGCCAGCATCGTCACGCTGGTTAGTATGTGTTGCTAAGCGATTCCGTCTTCGCTTGATATATACATCCAAAATATACTTGTAGCTCTTTATATACGTCTAACAATTAATCGAGACGAGAAGCATTTACAGAACGTTTACGTTCTTTTTTAGAAGAAATACATTATCTGTGAAAATTTCAGCTAACTAAAGCTAGCTACTTCTAACTATCACGGTTCATGTGATACAGCCTGGTGACAGACGGACGAACGGACAGCAAAGTCCTAATAAGAGAGTCTTGTTTTTACCTTTTATGTCCGGAATCCTAAAATAGAGCAAAAAACTTGCTAGCCTACGACAAAATAAGAATAAAACCGTCGTTTTTGATGTCCAAACATGCTACGAGTAAACTAACACTCATAAAAAAAAATTGAGATCAAATATATAATAAGCATATTATAATATATCCTTAAATATCGAGTTACAGATAAAGTGATCCGTTATATACTCCATCTACAAAATGCTTAAAAACTAATTCGTAATTTTACTTTCTAATCGTGTAGGATATCTTATTAAAAATTTAGTATTATTAAATTTATTTATGGGGCCAGCATTTTGGGTACTCTACCAACTGGCAGTGGTTTAGATTTAAGTTAGTTTTAATTTTTGGATATTGCTTTTGTACATCTAGTTTATAACTTTATATAGTTTTTGTTAGGTTATGTATGTATAGTCCCTATAATTACCGGTAATAACTAAATTTTTAATAAGATATCCTACACGATTCGAGTTACATAAATTATTAATGTGTTTAAATGTCCACTCCATTGTCATTAGACTTTATACTGATTTTTTATTTAAATCTGCGGTCGGCTCTTTGATCTATTTGTTATTGTATCAACACGTGCGGTTGAATGCACGTGGCAGCCCTACTGACGTGTAAACATTGGTTAGGTACGGGAATATATAGCTCCATGGGATCGGAGTTGCCAGATAGAGCTATTTTTAAATATTTATGATGTTTTCAGGGTTAAAGCTATAGTATGAAAAATAAAGGTTGGAAAATTAAAAAATGGCGTGTTATCTTAATCCACCTACCAGTATACATAAAAAAACTGTTGAATACAAGCACTGTCACTACTCATAATTCGAGGAGCTTAAATTATTTATTTATTTATTACTTTTTTATCTGTAGATCTTAAATGGTCTATAGGTAATCTTTCTGCTATATTTTTTTGTTGTCGCAGTTAGTCATTTAGTTTATGTTAATAAAAGCACTTGCCACCCATTAAGAAAAGTAGCTTGATCATACATACACCTGTATTGAAACGTAGCTTGATCATACATACACCTGTATTGAAACGTAGCTTGATCATACATACCTGTATTGAAACGTAGCTTGATCATACATACACCTGTATTGAAACGTAGCTTGATCATACATACACCTGTATTGAAACGGTGATGAAGCATTTACCTTTAAAGTTTTACTACAGTTTTTGCTAGGTTTAAGAATGGAAAGAAAATGATGATATAATAGACGCCAGTTACTTATCTCTATGCACATAAAATTTTAATCTTAAATAATATTGTCCTAGTTGATATAATTCCAATTTAAAAAAAAATGTTTTATGCGTTAACATATCAGCATATTTAATGTACTGGACATCGCTCTACGTCTACATCTCCCTCATATTTCCTACTACTACTAGGTACTTCTACATCGTGAATATTCCTTTAAGTCGTACTAAGCATTTTTCGTCAAGTATGATTAAGGTCAGAGTGAATCGACATCTTCTAGGATAGCGTGTTTCATCTTCGGCCACTTCGTCATCTTCTCTCAGGCGAGTTGGTAGCCAAACGCGGTCTTAGTCAATAAAAAAAAATAACTAAACATGCAGCATGTAAAAATGTAAAAACACGAACGTTTAAAACACTTTAATACTGTATCGGTCTGCTACAAAATTCCTGCTATAAATGCCGACGAAAAATTGCAAAAACTTTTTTTTATTGTCAGTGCACAATACACACACCCCATTCAGCCTAGCTTGCAACTCGCCAGATTAAACTGTCAATTTCGTCCTCGTGTTCTTGTATTTTTTTGTAAGAGTAAAGAACCCTTCGTTTCGGCTAAACGGGCCGTAATTTAGGGTTCCACAGCTGCCACGCGTGTAATGTTGATTGTATTGCGACTGAACTCGCCATGTAATCGAACACTTTGCCCTTTTTATGGGTATAAGACGAATATTTCAATAGTAAGGCGGGATATACTCGGAAAGTTGCCACTAAGTCGTGAAGTATTGAATTAGGAATAAAAAGTTATTGAACTCTTTGGATTAATCTTACGGTAAATCTATATATGCGGTTAGATCATGATGGTAACGAGAGACGGCTGAATCGATTTGAAAACGTATTTTTTGCCAGAAATAATCTTTAACGGTCAATTAATATACATAAATGAAAAAAATAATATCGGCGCGTGCTAAACTGAAGTTCACTGTATTTTTTTTACGTTTGTTATATGATATGATATCATTGACGGATGGATCAATCTTATTTATTTTTTGTTTACACGTCTACCTCGCTTGTAGTCCCATTTTGATTTTAATTAAATCGATCCAGCAATATGTTTATTGAATCAAAATAACTGAAAAAAATAAGCGCGTATACCAAATTGAAGCAAGTAATCACTTTTTATAAAAGACTTGTAAATGACGTAATTTATTCCATCCCACGGGTTATGCAAAGCCCATAGATGGAAACCTCGCTCGTTACAGCTCGCTTAATTTTTATTTAGACAATTGGTAGCGGCAATTAGCCGGGACCTGCCGCGGTAATTTCATTACATTAATCCCGGACATAAATTGCGGACGGAAATAAATTAAGTCGCGACTTAAACCAACCACTTAGCGTCGGAATTAACTGACGCTTAATTGAAACTAGAAGAGTGCAAAAACCTCTCCCGACCTCCGCCCGATAAGGACGCGTAATCCTTTCCCAAACAAAGGATTAAAACTTCACAGTGAAGGCCCCGTGTTAAAATATTCAACGGTTTTTTTTAAACTCCGATTACAAGTTCTGACATAATCTCTGAATTGTTTTAAAGCGAAATCTTCGGGTTGAAAACTTGTAAAGATTTGCTTCTGTAATCTGGGTTTATGGGTGATAGAATTATTATAATACTTTTTTCTTAGAGAAAGTCCGTCTTAAATTTAGATCTAAATTTCTGGGTAAAACTTTTCATTTCTTTCTTTTGTTTTATACGACCACCTCTTTTAAATGTTTGTAAGAATTACAGTTTTTGTTAAGCTTTTCTAATTCCGTATTTGTAACGAGATCAATTTATTTTTTTATGTTACTTTTATAAATATTAACATCTTGTGTTTTGTTATATTTTTTGTTTCAAAAGTGAATAAATACATGCCACATAATTATATCAAGACAAAGACAATAAACTTTTTTATTATCAATATAATTTTATTTATTACTGCGTCCTGCGGTGTTACTCGCGTTAATACGGGATAAAAATCAGCATATGTGTATAACACAGGGTCTAAACTATCTCCGTACCAATTTTCATTCAAATCAGTTTAGCAGTTTTTGCGTGACCATACATACATTGACACACCCACATTCGTTTTTACAAACTTTCGCATTTATAATATCAGTAGAATTTACAATTACTGGAGAGACAATCAAACATGCTTAGAAAAAAAAATATTTGTGTATTTAAATCTACTAATAGACAAAAACTTTAAGTGTCACAAGAATCAACCTTACAAGTTCTAAGTAGGTACTCACAAGTAATCAAAAAATAATTATTTACACTAACTAAACATTTTGCATTAATTAGTACAAACTCACGCATGGCACACATTGTGTCCGATTGGTACGATAATAGCATCAATTTCACACAAACCCCTCGGGTCCGAGCCCTTAGGGACCGAAAGGGCCCTAAACTAATATTCTCTACGATCAATAAGTACCCCCTGACAAAGTTACCGCGCTCACAACTATTGTGACGGTAAATAGCGACAATGGTTAGATTCACACGGTTATTGGACCAAATAAATTATTATTTTTGTATTAATAACATCGCTTGTACTCATTATTTGTGTGTTCAAGCTTAAAATTAATAATTATTGTTGCCATGATCAAAAATAAGCAAAATTTAATATTATTGTATTGAAGTATGGTTTACACGTAATAATGTACATTTGCTATAGGCATGATCAAGACGTGATCAAGACATTTATAGTAAGTATTGTGAACGCTTTTCATCGAAAATTTAAAATAAAGTAGAAAAGTGTCTCATTTCAACCAAATGTATTTTTTGGAGTTTTGTTACACGATTTATATAATTACAAATACAAATACAAATATTTTTTATTACATAAAATCTTTACAATAATAACCTTAATAAATAATAATGAGAACTTAATGACAAACATCAATCTGTTTAAATTATAAAAATATTTGTGATATTTAGTAAATAGTGCATATTTACAAGTGACGAGAGCCTTTATTACCAAAAACGAAATGACTCACTACTACAAGAAACAAAAAATATAGCAGTAATATTATCTATAGACTATTTCAGATCTACAGATAATCCAAATGCTCCAAACCACAACCAGAGGGCAGCGTGCCTAGCGAGCTAGCCGCATTACCACGCTGAATGGAAATGCTAAAGAAGTGACTAGACTTATAATAAAGACCTCCTGCCAAATTAAAATTGGTCGTCACTTTTTTAAATCCAAAGTAAAATTAAAATTATCAGCTTGAATGATTGAAGCTTTAAGTATTCTAAAGCTTCAATCATTCATAGTTTAGTGTTACTTGTTAAAAATAAACAGAATTAAGATATCGGAAACATTCGAAAAGCGGAAATAGTAAAATCCTATTTTTCCATTAAGTAGTGTAGGAAAATGCGTTTCGTTTGTATCGATCGTTTAAGTTAATTGTCGCGGCCATTGTTTGCTGAAGTGCCAGTTTATTTTTACGAGAATACGTAGAAAGAGTTCGGCCTCTTACGGAAATAGACGTTTTTTACTGTTACAGCATTTTTTATTTTTATATTTTGGCGCAGTGTTTGTTGTTTCGTTTTTTTTTTTGGTGTGTGTTTTGGAGTTGCTTGTAACGTTTCGCTTTACGATGTGGAAAAGCATTTATAATAAATTAAGCAGTTATGCGAGCTGTGGACTTAAACTGCGACCATAAAATTTTGTATTTTCTCCGGTTTTTTTGAGATTTTTGACCTATATGTTTTTTGTAATATACCAATTAGTCCCGTATATTTTTTTTTTAATCGGTCCAGTAGTTTTATTCATTCAATAGTTAGGTAGGTATACATAGATGACATTTTTGTAACATAAGTTAGGCGTGCTAAATCGAAATTGCTTTTCTTTTTTGACGTGACAACGTCTTATAATTCGATGGAGCCGGCTGAACGCACGAAAAAACATGACTCATGCGGCGTTACCTCGCTCTGAGGCGTTCCATTTAAGGCTTGAAGTGCAAGGGTGAGTGCGTAACGAGCGACAAAGAGACACAATCGGCCTCCGTGTTCGGCATCTCTCTGTCTGTCTCCTACTTGAGTGAGCGATGCGTCCGCGTGGACAGCTGCTATACAATAATACATTTACATGTTTCCGTCAAGTATGAAGTGCAGTGAAAAGTGAGTGTCAATTGTTTAAAGCAACGATCATTGCGGCGATAAAGGTAATGATTCTATCGATACAAAATGTCTATCAAACAAATAAAATTAAAATTTTCTTTTGAAAAATGAAACCGTTCCATCAGTATTTTCTTATGACGTGTACTATACTGTCTTGTACAAAAAAAATGGTATATCAAAAATTTTACACCAAACATTAATAAGAATGAAAAAGTGTTTTACTTTACCTCGTATATAGATTTTGTAATACGAATAACTAATAAAATATACTCATATAACGAACAAGTCTAATTATCTCTCCCAGTTATCTCTACTCGGTATAATACAGTTGAAATTCTTGTATTCAATTATAGTGATTACTAGGTGTATAATTGTAACCGGAGCTTAACTATTATAACCATCGGGCTGTGTAATTTTGTGAGTGATCAATCCACTTACTGATGTGCGATTTGAAAATATTTGGAGCGATAAAATTGGTAAGAAAATCACGGTTACTGGAGAAAATATTTCCTGAACACTAAAATTAATATTTTATTAGTCGCCTTCGTACATTATTAATTTTAAATTTGTATTGTTATGTTGTGTGTGTCTACGATGAAGCGTTAATCTATCTCTTCGAGAAAAAGGGAGCTTCTTTTTTCCAATGTAATTTTTTAAGGAAGTAGAAAAATATTTAAGTTTTTCTTACACTTATAAGCCATATAAATTTTCACAAATCGTCTAGAAACATACTAACAACAACCACATAATACCCATGATTACAATAATTTTGAGTTTGACAAAAAAATATATTCAATATTTCGTGTTCCATTTCATCCTCAACAATGAAGAAATCTTAGTGTTAGATACAATCAAAAGCAAGTTGTGCTCTAGTTTATAATACTCCTAATATTATGCATAAACTTATTAAGTATGTATTTATTAGTAGGTAGGTAATAACCACTTACTATTAATATCATATATATCAGTAGTCAACAAGCCTTACAGTAGACAGGGGCGGGCGGCACTGACCGGCGCCAGTGTATTCATTATCCGATTATAGCCACAACGCACTCGCACGGACAGCCCTACGATGCGTGCTAGTGTGAGTCAGCCCTACGAGCCTGTAACGTACTTCTTAGGGCTGCTGTTAAAAATTATATTTACATAATACATACATTTTACTGCAGATACTGCATTTGTAAAATAGACATACACAGATTAGTAAATCTTATTTATTTTATATGCCGACTGTAAATAAGTAAACGGCGTTACTAATAACTAATTCTTTCAAAAATAAAGCTAAATAATAATCTTATAAGTAACAGTTTAAAAAAATAAAACTAATAATAAATAAATAATTAATATTTTTTATTCTTACTGCATAATTAACTATACAATCAATTTATTTGTATCGAGGATAAAAATTACAGGCGTACTATTTCAAATAATCATTATAATTGTTTAGTTTTTCAAGTTGTGTTAGAATATTATATTCATTCATTAAAAAGGTTCTCACCAAATATAAGTGTTAGTCTACTTATCTATTAATAACGGTTTAATCATTAAAGCATAATCTTCAGTAGCTGTAGATGCAGCCCTATGCTTGCAAGTGTGAGTTTGCCTTGCACTACCGTAGGTAAAACTCAGGGCTGGCACTAGCAATTTAAAATAATGGACTTTTTAACGATCGTTTTAGTACTTTTTAACCGCAAAGCACCGAACTCACCTTTTATATTTAACGGTCTGTTAACTTTTATTGGTTTTTCCTGTAACTTTGGGCAATGTCTTATTTTTACACAGCAACTCGTATTGCAAGTCAAGTTAGATTTTTTCTAGTTATTAAGCACACATTAGACATATTAATTTGAATGTAGTAGTATTATTATGTGTGCATGTGTGTATTTTAAGTGATAAGTAGTGAGCAATATTTAATTTTATTGATAGCAATAAGCGATTGCAAACAATTGTATTAATCTCATTAAATTGCGATTAAGGTAAATTTCGATTTTTGAATCAATTAAGAATATTATTCAAATATTTAGTAATAGTTTGTTTGCTTGTACAAGAGCATAACTCCTTTAAGTTACTCCTAAATTGTTTGCTCACTTTAATTTACCTTTTTAGGTGAAGCAACAAATTAGTTTTTGCATTAACAGGTTGTCGCTGTCACTATTGTAATGTGTTAAGAATTATTTATTATGTTAAATATTAAATATTAACAGACAGCCCTGACTGTGTTGCGTGAACACATGTATTACCTCACACGCACACGTTGGCATGTGTGCGTACTAGTCCCTTCATAGGGGTGACAATTATTAAAATGGAAACCGTTCAATTCGAGCGGAGTTGTTAACAATACGGATTAGCAACTTTGTAATTTAAACTGTAATTTAAATTAAATGAAGTATTGATTGCAATGGATTTTAATAGAACTGAGCTGCTTTATCAGCTGCTCTATTAATTTGGCTGCGTTTCAACAAACTTTTTGAATGAAACATTTGAATTTGTTAACCGAATTTTGAATAGTTGTGAAATAAAACATGTTTGTATTTATTTATCATAGTCCTCTTAAGATATTTTTCTTTGTTAACATTTGGATACTATTTGTATTAACCAAACAGTATTATTACTAGCTTTCATTGTAATCTTAGAGGCCTCCAGGCGACCTAGAAACTTATGCCGCTTGGTCTACTCGAAAAAAACCTCAAAATGAGCGAAATCGAAAGGCGTCTCGTCTCATGCGGGGGAACTATTGAAACTTTGGAGATAAAAGACAAACTAAACTGAGTTTAGAAATAAATTCGAGTTTCCCTCCGCGTGGGGAAACTTTTTACTAACTTCGTATGTGTTTAAGGAAGAAGGTTTGCGCTTTTAGCGCGGTAATGTCTTACAGAGTTTTACTTAGAAGGAAAATAATTTACGACTTTGTTCAACATGTTATTAAATAAAAATCTGATTGAAACGAATAAACATTAATATAAAATTTATTCTCGGACAAATACCTATGTTTTTTTTATATTAAACTAAAGATACATTAAATTTGATGATTTACAGTTTCAATTGTGGCGCTTTGGCGTATATGGCAGCCATAAACGATATTCGTATTTCGTAAAATATTACTTTGAATATATTTTTAATTTAATTTTCATTTTAATGTTTGATGTGCCTTTACAATAAATATGCTGTCTTATATTAAAACCGGTCTTACAGTATTGGTAGAACTACGCCATGATAGCTAACAATTATAGCTATTTATTGACTAGAAGAGTGAGTTACTGACAAATTCCCTTAAAAATCATAGGTAAGTATACAGCTTAGAAGACATTACGCAATAGCACCGTCACAAACCAGTTAATATGTCTTCTTATATCAAACGAAAAATCATAAATAAGTATAAACCGAAATAGGTATGTATTAACCTAACTTTACCTAAGACTTCTGTTGATCCCTAACAGCCCTAATAAAGAAGCGTAAAATTTATAAGATTCACTTCTTATTCTTATTGTCAACTCTTCAGTTTAAAAGTATTCGTGCAAAAATTGCACGCTTCTGGTTCGGTTGCGAAGTGCTTTACAATTAGCCAAGAATACGGCGCTTTCGGCGCGCGTGCGGAATACAATCTTTGCGGGCTTATTCTAGATTATCGACGCAAGTTTAAAAAAATGAATTTAAAAAAAAAGTGATTTCGATATGTATATGCTTACTTACCTTACTTAAGTACTTACTTACTTGAGATAGACTTATTCTAGATTTTATCTTTAAGTAAGCTGTCGCTCTTTGAACGACTACGAGGTTTTTTTCGAAGTGGTAGTAAGAACCAAAGTTAGTGAACTCATATTACTAAAACATACATACTTACAGTTTAAATTACCAAACCAAACTCATTTATTATTCGGAAACATCTACAATTTAAAAAGTGTGTTAATATACTTTTCACTCATTGTTACAGCAACATAGCAACTGTTATTATTTCTATTTTAGTTAATTATAGCAAAATTTAGGCAACATCGGTTACTACAATTTGTCCAGCGTCAAAATGCTTCTATCGTGCCCTTAAATGAAATCATTAATATCGTTAATTTAGCTATTATTTCTCGCTCGCAACTTCAACTAAAAAGCCAAAATGGCCGCTGTCCACTTACAACTTCTAGACATGACCCGACTGACTCCAGCGGTTAAAGTTCATAACTTTGTGAAAAGCCCTCAGAGACTAAAGACTTGTCACTGCCCGACTGACCATTTCAAATAAAATAATTGAATAACAAATTAAATATTTCACTACTTAGATTTATAATAATAGATACGAGTACAAATTATTTTTGATGCGTTGATTACTTTATGTAAGTATATGAAAATCGAAATTTAATTTGATTATGGAATATCATTACTTCTCTAGTAAAAATCCCCGACAGCAACAAATTTAAAAGCTTTAAAACTGTTAACCCATTAAATTTAGACCGAATTATTTCAAAACTGACCGGCAGGGCTATCGGATACCGTTAGGCATGACAGAAGTGAAGACAAGAGTAGTCAAACTTGGATTCGTTTTCACAGTATGATGCTTCAACTCTGTGAAAATGAAACTAAATTTGTGTTGGTTCTCGTGTGCACTATTTTCATGCCTAACTCTAGCCAATAGCCCTGCCCTGCCCTTGTGGTATCGCGTAACGTTAACGGCGAAATAAGTAAAACAAGTGACGGCAATCTTGTTTGTGTTTGGACATACATTCAACTCTGTCTTTTACAAACTTGACATCACGCCAAATTGACAAGTTCACCTAAGCACATCTTAAACAGAAAGGAGTCTCCTTTACGTAGAGTCCACAGCTTTTTATATGTAACAAAATTACTGTTAGGCATTGCTGTGTATTTTGACCACAATTTGTCTATAATCTTATAGTTTTTACTTAACAACGTCCTTCTATTAAAATATAGTCAGTGGATTTCGGGTATAACGACAATGAAGGGACCACTCTATTTTGGTCGTTATATCCGGAAGTCGTTACAGGCAAAGGTAAAGAGATACAGACACGTACACATGTGTAGTTTATATTCATTTATTATTGAAAATATGTGCGTCTAGCAGCCATACTTATTCAAAAGTACTAAACCTTTTTTACAAATGATTCATTAAAAACAGTCGCTACACCCGAACTCGGCGTTACATCCAAAGTCGCTATAGAAACATGAAATTTGTACTAAAGTATGCTTTAAATTCAAGGGACTTAGATTTAACGTCGCTATAGGTAAATGGTCGCTACAACTAAGGTCGTAATAAATGATATCCACTGTACTTAAAATAAACTTAAAAATATCAGATCGATACTGTATCGACTTCGTCATCGTATCCAGAATAAGTACGCGTCCGATCATCCAGGCGAGTTGGCACGTTCGTTAGGGGCTCTCAGGGTCGTAGGGGAGAAGAATATCGATACCTGAGGGGTTAAATGGGGTGTTCTTATCTAATAGTTTTATACTGCAGCGGTAGAATTGACATAATATTATAATAATATGGGACAATATCCACACAAAGGTCTTCAGGTCCCAAACTAAACAACTATGGTAACCTGATGACTGATGTAAATACTTATAGAATATATAATAAACACCCAGACACAGGTCAAATACACATGTTCATGCACATAAATGTTTAACCTGTCCGGGGATCGAACCCGGGCGGGACAGCGGCGCAGAAGGCAAGCTTCTACCAACTGCGCCAACCGGCCAGTCAAAATATAATGTTTTAATTTCATTAATAAGAAATTATATTTTCAAAACACCTTACAAACCAACGATTTAAAAAGTGAGGCATTGAATGAGCCCCTAAAATACACCGTATTTGAGTTATCAAAGAGAAATTCTGATTTTTTTTTGTAAAGAATTAAAAAAACATAAACTATAGAATTGCTTCACTTTTCAAGAGCGTCCTAAATATGATCTGATATAGGTTGTTTTCCTCGGTTTCTTCATACTTTAACCTGAATAAGAAGAGGAATCCAGGGTTTAATACAAATAATCTTAGATCTAACCTATACTTAAACGAATCTTGACTTTGATTGATCGTCTCTGGTTTTGTTTTTTGCTTATGTCATAAATTGTGGCATAAAAGTAAAATAAAGTAAAGGTTTTAATATCGCACAAATTAGCGATTTGAGATATTGCGTTGTGTAAAACAATATTATCTTTATCAAACATAATGTAACATAATGAAAATAGTAAGTAATTGCAACAATATCCAATAGACCAATTTGTGAATAGTCAGCCCGATACAGACACAAGAAAAGCAATAAATTTATTCTAATACTCGATTTCTGTTACATATTGAGTAAATAGTTTTATATCACACGCATATATCTCGCATTCGAAGCATTCATTTCAATCTATTTCATTTCACAAATGATAATGAATATTCGAATGCAAAATTTATTCGTTTCAAATTTAAATCACAATTGAATTCAACCCAGTTTGAAAACAGAACATTCATTGCGTTATGCCAGTTCAATTAACGAACACTGACAGTTTGTTTTTGAAAGCTATTTTTAGTACACGATAAGATCTGTGGATAACATGGACTGTCCAGATTCAAGATTTCTTCATTAAAAGGCGACGCGACGTCTGACTGCACTCGAAAAGATTTTCAATTAAAATTCTGTAATAAGGACAAAAATATTTTTATAATCAACAAACTCTCTTCTCAAATCTTTCTCGTTCAAAAATCAGACCCCCTAACGTATGTTTACGAATCGAACCAAAACAAAATAACCGAGCCAAAACCAGACCAACCGTCAAAGCTCTCGAGGAAGGCAAAAAGAGGAAATCAATGGAGCCCCGATAGTGGCCATTAAAATATCGTTGAATTTCAAAGGTGCTGGCGCCAAGACGTATCGATGGACGAAAATGGACTTTTGATGTAAGACTCGATACTAGCAGCCGCTAGCCGAGACGTTCCGTAGAGCTGCGAAAAACGATTCGAATTTAGAATTCGAATAAGTTTCAAAGTGTTTGAATATGGAAGCTTTATGTTTATGTTTTTGCTGACTACTTAAGTACGAGTATGTATGGCTTCTCGACGATTCTAACATAAATTACTATAGAACTATCGCAATACCTTAGAAAAATCTAAGGCAATACACAATTTTTAATTTTAACCGACTATTAGGATACGAATTCAGCAGTGACTTTGTAACGACCAGGAAATTTCAAGAATTTATCTTTCCACAAGCGCAGTTTTCTTTAGTGCTTTTTATTGATATGCATTTTAATGCTTACATATTTTTAGTAGCTTAATATAATAATTGATTTAGGCGTAGACGTTCTAATTGCTCTTTAAACAAAATAGCCAAATGAGAACAAAAAAACTTATCACAACATTAAAGGCAGGCTTTTACTGTCGGAAGGCGCTTTCTCAAACAATACACCTCAAAGACAACACCATCGGAATCTGTTTGTATTGTACCACTTTTTAATTGTGGGAATCCACAGAGCAAATACATCCGTGAGATTCCCAAATCGCTCTATTCCAACATTTGAGAAGCAAATATGTACATAATTTAGTGGGTAAATGTTTTCCAGTCTTACTTGTACGTAGAACGGGGAATTGTCGTTGTTATAGGAGATGGAAGACTCAATGTCGGTGAGCGATAGTGGAATTTACTACTCTGTAGACTCAGGCAATACAATCCATTTTTTTTTTGTTTTTACTCGATTGCGAAAGAGGGTTATGTTTTTCGAGTGTATGTATATATATGTAGGTAGGAATATTTCTTTGGCACGCTCTAGGGTCTAAACGGCTTGCCTTCTTTTTATGTTAGTGGTCTCAATAGATTCGTCTTCAACTAAAAATGGTCGTAGACTATATAGCTGCATCTTGCGATTTCACTTGTTAAGATACGTGCGTCTAAATTTCTTCAAGTCGGGTTTTTTGAAGTCAACTTTAACCATTTGTAATATTATACTCGTAGCGTCATACGATGCCTACGATGATATTATTTGCCTACGTTATAATATAATCCTTAGTAACTAGATTACTATTCTAGTAGCCGTTGTAATGTCAATATGAATTATTTTTTATCGATAAAAAATTGAAGAAAAAATAAAAGAATAATATTTAATAATAATTTTAATGTTATTAATAAATAATAGTAACTTTAACTTTGCTAAACTGGAACAAAGCTCGTTTTCTTAGTCCATGTGGGTTTCTTAAGAGCAATCCTAGCGGTAAGCTAGTGTGTGTAAAAACGTAGTAGGTATGCCACGTAGAGAGAGTTGTTCCTAATACTAACAGTGTTGAAGCAGCTCATATATTTTACATGTTTTTTATATCTATCACTCATATGCTATTAGTAAGCTTATAAACATAATAGTGTTTATTTTACGGTGACATAATATATAAGTATGTATATATATATGTATATAAGTATGTATATCAGTCATCAGGTTACCATAGTCCAGGCTTGCCAGTCCTAGTTTGGGACCAGAAGACCTTTGTGTGATTGTTGTCCCATATTTATTTACTTAAATTTATTTTCAACATTATAAAATATTTTACACATAATACTCGCACTAACCACGAATAAATGTTTTATTTCTTTTGTTTCAGGTAAGAACGAGCTTTTTTAGAATTGGTATTAATTTATACACATTTTTTACGTCAACAGCCTTTGTTTAAATTAACTGGCTATATTATCAAACATCGAAACGGACAACAAAAAGTATCCGCACAAAAAACAACAAAACTCAATAAGCGCGAGCTCATTGATCAATTCGAATTTGGAATTGTTGTTCGATACGAACAACTTTCGAGTTTCGCTAACGACTCTCAAAGAGACTTCCGGCGGCCAGTTCATTATTTTCGAAAACGGAACGTTATAGCTCCTTTTTCATTTTACCTCTCTCTCTCTCTCTCTATCGGGTTGAGCATAAAGGTTTGATGAATGATTAAAGTTCCGCGTATTCCATTGTACGTTTGTTTTTTTCGCAGGGTATGTAGAGTTAATGACGATTCTGTAAAAACATTTTAGCTTTCCTTTTCCTTCAACCTTTTAAGTCTGCTCTGTCTAGTGTCCTTTTTAAATTACAAGGGTCTGAAGTAAAAACTAATTCTGTGTTAGGGCTGTCTCACAATCGACACTGATTCGAATTTTTCGTTTTCAACCCTATGTTGAACCAACTGTCCCTTCTTATAAATCTCGGAAAATCCCGTTCCGCATTTGAAATTCTTGTCGTTCCTATTTCAAAAATGGCAGTTGTCGTTTCGAGCGAGAGTGACACTTAGGCCTTGTGATCACCTGTTGGAATTGTCGTCGCATTAATAACAATTAGCACTCCCGTCTTCGATAATTGAATTTGTTATTCTGAGAATTCGGCGCGAAGTTACCGGGAATTTAAATATTGTATAAAACGTGTGACAACGTTGGTTAGATTTTAATGTGTTACTAAGAGAATTTTTAAATGAGAAATAAACTTATTTGCGAAGCAGTGGTAGCTTAGGTAGGCTTTTTTTAATAGAAAACTATTGGCACCTAAATGCGGGAAAACGGTGTGGACGCCAACTAACGTAGATAAGAATCCCTGCGACCGGAGCCCCAACTAAATCGTAGCGTCGACAATACCCACTCGCCCCGGGATTCGGTTATAATTTCTTTTTGATACCGGAATTGTTCGAAGTTACCCGTTTTTATTCCGGCCATAGAGTAATTCTAACACCGATTGGATATCCATAGAGTGGCTATGGAGTAGGAGGACTATGAATAAAAGTTTGATCGTAGTGAACTAAACTAGTCTTAGGCTTTTATTGACTTCTGTATACTTACCGAACCCTTACTAACAAATTGTACACTATGCTGTAAACTTTAAACAGAGTAAAATTAGTTTAATCATGATTTATCTATTTATAAATGAACAACACTATAAGCTTTAGTTTTTACAAGAAGTATTATTTAATAGAAGTAGTTCTTAACAAAACAATCTAATACCTTCGAGGTAAATAAAACATTATTTGTGCAGTGTCCAGCCCATACCGTGCTAGTTATGCCATAGCTTCTCCCTATTTAAGAAAATAAAGCAAATTCATTACCTCTTCTACCTTCTTATTCAACCTCTGTGGTCCATCCGACATCAGCCGAAACGATCCTGAATCTTCCCGGACGTTCTGAAATCTTCCGGAACGTTCTAAAATCTTCCAGAATGTTCCGGAATAAGTCCCCAATCGTGAACTTAAATTACGTATGGTGTAGAAGACGCGCCGGTATCGAGATTTTATCACACAGAGTATAAATCTCGGCCGGCATTGGATTACTGAGTAAAGTATTCGCTTAAGTTTCATTAAGCGATGGGACGGATAGGAATTGTACGAATAAATCGAGGATTTGGTTGAAGTCTTGTACTGAGGGGTAATTGTCCCTAGATTGAACTTTTAGTGGCAGGATCTCAATGTTTCTCTTAAGACGGTACAAGGAGAATAAATTCGTGATCCCTCTTAACATTATTATTCTTTTTTACAAGATAATCTATACCGTCTGAATTTACACTGCCCAAAACCTTTGGCTAGACCGAAACCATAACAACGAACCATCAGAACTTAATTTTCAAACTTCGACAAAATTATTTTTGTATTATACTTTACAGATGCTCCCATATATACGTTATAAAAAAATCGTACAAGTAGTGATTAAGAAATAAAAATAATTTGAAAAAAAAAATGCTGAGAAGTTGCAGTAGTATATAATATGTATATTGAAATGTACTAGCTGTACCCCGCGGTTGTACACGTGGTAATTTGATTATCTGACGGAAACACTACATTTGAAATATCTTATGTGTTAATCCAGGATATACCTAAACTATCTTGGCGCCAAATTTGATGTAAATCCGTTCAGCAAATTTGAGTGAAAGAGTAACAAACTTTTGCGTTTATAATACTAGCAGGATAGTAGGATTATGTACATGTTATGATTGGACATCCAATTACTGATATCTAAATTTTTGCCAGATCTTCTTATTCGTTTGAGGTTAGAAATTTAAGCACTCATAAGCTTTAACTCTAGGTTTTGAGCCCCCAACATTCAGACCCAAATAATTAAAACACCCCTTTTCCTTTTCCCTCGCAATAATACCCTACCTGAATACCGCATAGTTTTGAGCCTTAAATAGCGTCTTTAAAACCCTGCCGGCATCAGTTCGCTCATTAAACGCAAGGGTTTTGTCCTTACGGTACTACATGCCTGTACAGGGTTACTGCCATGGGGTGATCATGGCTATTCATTCCCGAGGGAAAAAAGCCGACAAAATGTTACCCGACCAACATGAAACGACAGAATATTATAGGTATGTTTAAGATAGGTATGTTTATTGATACCATTTTTCAAAATAATTTTTGTGTTGGTAAATCCTCTATAAGCAGATTTAACCCGAAACTTTACATAGCAAATAATAAAATACTTTTTTTTGGATTTTTTTGGACCTGCAACCAACATAAACAAAATAAGCTTATTGTTAAGAGCACCATTGATACGTCTGCCTGTCAGATAGATATGGCATTGTTAAATTTCTCTATATAATAGTTTCTGCTCTTTTTGTTCAAAATGTCAATTTGTATTGAACTCGTTATGAGCACTTATTATTTTACCTTATACCAAAATGTTCTAGAAAAAAATAGTCCTGTATACGACTTTCTTACCCTGTGATGTCCCAAGCCACTAGGCACTATCGCATGACGATCCCGATCAACATTAGGGTGTGTAAACCCTAGCTTTGCAGCCGAACATCTCTACTTTGGCCCTACTGTGGCCCCTACTACTGTAACTCATCGTCGCACCATTGACGACACGATGTTGCCATCGATTATTCCGCACGAGCGATCGAGATACCTATAAGAAAGATACGAGAATTGGTACAATAGCGGATATTGCAGGGCCGTGTTTGCTTGCCAAGTTTGTAAATGTAAGCATATTTTGCAGCCAAAGAAATAATAATGTTTGGCGAGTTTTGAGATAGTAGTTTTTATGCACCTCATTACATAGGTTTAGACCTAAGCGTTGCCATTAAACACTTCCTTTGTATATACTTTAACAACCTGTCTGTACTTATTAAACCTGTTCATATACATGTCCGAAAATAGAAATAGCGTACAACAAAAATATCGGTTGTTTTTTTGGCCCCGAGGCAAAAATAACGGGGTGCTATAAGTTGGACTTGTCTGTGTGTCTGCTTGTGGCATCATAGCTCCCGAACGGATGAATCAATTTTGATTTTTTATTTGAAAGGTGTAATAGTCGAGAGTGTTCTTGGGTATGTTAGATAAAGATTGGTCCTAGATAGCCGCCGCCTCAAAATGGCGGATTACATATTTTTTACAACTCCCTCAATATGGGTAACAAATGAAAGGGCTTTTCTAGTAGAATCAAAGCACTAATTGTGGATTCCAACGACTATTCCAGAATACTTTAAATCAGGTAAAAATAAAAGGACTTACATGATACAATAAATAATCTCAGAAAACATTGCCCCATTTTTGTTTTTCTGAAAAAATTGCTAAAGCCACGAAAGTAAATACGGATTAAAGTTGAGAAAATGTCAAAGAGAACGGGAAGCAAAATAAGTCCAGTACTAAAAATAAGAAATGGACTTTTTTACAACCACTCATTCGCTGTCACGAAATTTCACGATCCCAAACGAACGACTGAATTTAACGTCCAGATATTAGGCATTACTTCGGATGCGAATTCGGTTTACGACCGTTCGAGTGAGTTTTTATAGTAACGCGGCGTAACCCTTTCTTTTAAAATAAAAGGTATATTATGAGAGGCTTAAATGAAAGGGTTAACATTATTTTATGTCAGTGTATGTAATCTCGGTAACTATTAAAGCACCGTTATAGTTCAGATACTTCATGCCTTTGCTGGAACTATAACCTTTCGATTTTTATATGTTACTTACGGATATAAACTGCTGATATTGCTTAAAGTTTTTCTTTATTTGTTATTAACACGTAGCAGAAAGAAGTAATATGAAGTGAGAAAAGTGGCTTATGAATTTTTTTAAATATCCGAGCAGGTACCTATAGAATACACATTTAACTCATAAAAGGTAGGCAACCTTCCTTGAGAGCCAGTGTATTCCAGACTAGGCATGCTTCAGCTAGGGTTATAGTGTTGCCGACTTCCGTGGTCAAATGCCTAGCTGTGTTGAGATACAAAATAGATTCACCTGTTTTCAAAAATAGTACAATCACCTGCTTTCAAGGAATTATTTTAATATATCCACTTATCCAGTATTAAATTTCAGGAGTTGACCTCCTCTAAAATCAGCCATAAACTGGAACTAGGGGACCACCATAAAACTTTTTACGATTTCGACAGTAACTCTAACTTCTAGGTACCCTAGGGTGTCTAGGTGTGGTCCTAAAAGTATTACCTGAAAGAACTATCTACATTTAGTGGGACATATAAGCACTAAAATAAAGAATCGTAAAGTTAAGGCACTTTATACCTTCCAAAAAACTTCGTAACGAGATTCTTTTTAAATCCCCCTGAAACACGGTTTACTGGCGTCAAGCGACAGTCAGTTTATATGAGGCTTATCGTAAAATTACTGACATGAATCACTGGATGTTTTATTGAAATTTCTTTCCTCGGACTCGTCACTGTTTTGCGACAGCTTTCTTTTTCAATTATTAGTTAATTACTTCTTATTTGCTATAGATGGAATGATTCTTCTATTAGCAAATCTTTGTATAACTAACTAAAAGTGTAACTAAAAGTGCCTAACGCCATCTTACGTAGGTTGCAGATATCTCTAGAAAGCCGCATAAGATAAATTGTTGCTATACTCACAATTAGAAACTAGGTATATAACTACGCAAGCTACACACACTATTAGTAGAAAATATAAAAATATGTACCTTCGGCTTGAAAGACTTTCATTCAAAGATTACTGCTATAATAATTTTTATTTAATTTATTTGTACTAACTCCGAAATACTAAGTGAATATTGCTACAGTAAATTCTGAAGTAGGAATTCTACGCCAAACATACGATATAAAGTTACCAAAACCATCCAACCGATCGATATCGAGTCCACAAATCAGACTTCACGTGCAATTAGGACTTATTTACCAATAAACTCTTTCGTTGGAGTTGGTAGAAACTTCGCCATCAGATACAAGCGTGGTCCAACTTGCTCGCAACTTACTAGTTTAGTTCGCTACCGATGATTTAGAATACCAAGATAATATAGCTACAGATTACAGAGGACTAGATGGATATCTTATTTTAGTACCTGGTGACTACGAAGTAATCTTATTATTAGAGTAGGTTATAAAAAAATTATTTACGACTTTCTCGATTACGGCAAGCGCGGATAGAATTTTTCAGTCAGTTATTTCGATTTAAAAATCAAACTTTTGATAAAATTTAAATGTGACCAGACAAAGTATAAAAAAAGAAAAGAAGAGAAATAAAATTAGCCATCTCTGAGAAATCTGGTAACAAACATTAATCGAATTGAGTACCTCATCTTTTTGGAGGTCGGTTGAAAAATAAAAACTACTAAAATCCGTAGGTACAACAATCTCGTACACATTCCACAATTTTCATGCCTGATTTTTGGGTTCTGTAACCAAAGGGTAAAACGGGATCCTACATTACTTAGATCTTAGACTGTTTTGTGTCCATTCGTCCGTCTATCTGTCACCAGGCTGTATCTCATGAACCGTGTTAGCTTGACAGTAAAAATTTTCACAGATGATGTATGTCTGACTTGACACTTGCCCAATTTTTTATTGTTACTAACAAGAACATAGTTGAATAACAAAAGCCTATGAATGAAGGATTTGGATCACTACCCCGTGGTTCTAGTAGATCCATTAGGTAGTTTCAACTGCGTTATATATTCTGTATTCATATCCTAAGCTTATGTAAGCTTGTATGAAGACTTGTGGGAGATAGAATTCAGACACGTCTAATGCGAACTTCGTATTACACACGGCGAACGTTGCTTCAACTTACTTCGTTCCTTAATTGGCGTTATTGATTACGTAATTACGACTTACTTCAAGATACTCGTATAAGACGAATATTGACTTTCGGGAACAAGAAGTAAATATTTCAACAATTTCTTTGATTATACATAAATCATCGATTTATAATTAATATATAATTGAAAATATTGTTTGAGAGCTTTTAACTAAGCTTATTATGATTTAACCTTTTTGTTGTCATTGACATCCAGTTGAAAATTAATATCTAGCCAGTTTTTGCCCTCTTGTAAAAAATACGTCTACTACGAGAATCTCTACAGACAAAAAATAATACATGACAAACTATCAGTCTCTTCTTCTAACGTTCCAAGATTAGAATCAGGAAGACTTCACCCGCAGAACCGAAATGCTTTCATCGAGTAAGAGTCGTTCTTCTCGCAGCTCAGTTTGCTGAAGATAAATGTACTCTGCCCCTATAACACAAGTATAGGGGAGTCGTCAACACAAGGTGCGGGGTCAATAATGCGAGGTCAAATATTTGCGAGCTGCTGCCCGGCGTCACACCCCGAGATGTTTGTTCCAAAGAAAGGCAGGGAGCAGAGTGGTGATATAAGCGGAAATTTAAAGAAAACCGGTCGAAGAATATTATCAGAAGAATTTGCTATTACAAAATAATATGGAAAGAAGATAAGATAAGAACGTTTTTCAATGGTTTTTTGTTGTACATGAACCTACTTATTTCTAAATTTTATTTAATTATACATGTACATATGTATGGATGTAGATAGATATATAGTGTAAGTGTATACATTATTAATGTAGTTTAATTCACCAGGTATTTTATTTGATTTTATTATCGCGTCCGCTATTCTTATGCCCTCACCTAATGCTAACCGTAGGCCATTGTTAGATTATACGCATCTCGGACCGACTACGTTATGTTTCTATTTATTTTCCTCGAAATTCGGACAAGCAAAGGCTTCACAATATTGTTATGTAAAGAATTATTTTCAGGATGTTGTAGGTACTGACAGGAGTCCAGATTTTTATTTTAATTTCTGTGGTTTTTCTATCTTAGTATTTTTTTATCCACGGTTTATCATTTGCATCCTTTGTCAAAGCATGACGTTTACGTGTAATTTTATAATTGCTCCTGGCACGCGGCTTCGCTCGCGTTTGTTTGGTGTTGTTGTTGAAGTTGCCTCTGGCACTTTTTGGACTTGTATTCAATCTGTGCTTAATAAAACATATATATCACTCAATCGTTAAGTTGTAAGTTGCTAAGCCCAGAAATATACAATCGTATTTATAATATGTGTGGGGCACAGCCCAGTTCCTATGCATCCAAATGTCAAGACAATCATAGCAGCTACGTCACCACAAATGCATATGGATGTTGCGGTCCGGAATTAAATTAATAATGATTAGAACCCGTTGGCTTGACTAATGTCTGGCACACCGCGCCTTATTGGCAAGTTAGATGAGCTAATATTAGTTATGGCGAGGTGTGAACACAGAGATTGTGTGCCTAGGTTGGCGTTAGTTAGGCCCTTTGTTGTATTATCGAGTGTATGGTCGATATTGAAATTAAGCACTTGGGAAATTTGACGACGTTAATTATCAAATTTACAGAGGAACTAGCATGGTTACTACTTCAAAACTGACATTACAAAAAGTAAGAAGGTTCTCAATTTAACCCGTTTTTATTTGTGTTACCAACCCAAAAAAAAAATGTCATCAAATCAACGTAGTTCATTTAATGTCTCATAATAAAACGTGATAAATCGGTTGAGTATGATACATATATTTTTTCTTGTTGATCATTACACTGCTAAATTTTTAGTAAGAAACATCGTATTGGTACGCTTGTGAAATAACTTTTCTCCATTTTCATTTTTATAAACAAGTATTTCGTCTAAAATACCGCTAGTAAAAATGTTAAAGAGTCTCTCTCAAAACTAAATTTGAGTCCAGTGCCATCCTCCTGCGCTGTATTATACCAAAACACATAACAAGTTGGGTGCGACACCGCACATGGCCGTTAATAACGGACTGTCTGAAACAGTTAGAGCTACGGACATAGGATGGAACTGGCCTCTCATTATTTTGGCTATTGATAGAGTGGCCATTACTGACTTAGTCTAAGAGCGCTGGTTGCGAAGCATTTCGCCTTGCATCTGTTGTAAACACAAGAAATTTGCTGAGCTAAACTACGGATCTGGGAGAGTCCGTCTATTAATGCCAAGAACTCAGAATGACAAGATCTTAACATGTTAAGATCTTAGAAAGACAAGATCTCGAAATGGCGCCGTCTTAAATCAAAGAGGTCACCGACTTACCAGCTTGTATAAGATGAAATTAGTAGTAGTTTACTATGAGACTACGCTTTACTAATATTACAAATAAAGAAAAAGATACCAGTCGACTACTTACGCCACTATTATAACCAACTTTCTCACTGAGAACAGAACTGAAACGATATACGTTCAGCGGTGAACATAGATACATTTTACTTAAACATTTCGCAAAAAATCGTCTTATCTGTGATGAAGATAGCTATTAAATCTATTATTTTATTAAAATATTCGCTAGATTGAGACAAAGTTGAATCCATCGAGTCGGGTTTGAAGCGCGCTAGCGGCTTATCATTAAGACAAGCGCAAAACGTCTGCAGCGAGACCTAGAAATCTCTAAATTTTCCGGTCTTTCATTGTTGAAGTCTATGTTAAAGCTCTCTAGCCTCTCTGTTCGCGGTGTCTGAGAGGAAAAACTGCTGTACGCAGGTGTCGGCTATAAATATCTTGGACTCTGGGGTAGTACTATTATTTATTCTGTGTCTGGGGTTAAAATGTGAACTGCCAACCGCAATGTAGATTTTTGGCAAAGCACGTCCGTAGTGTTATGGTGGTGTGGACGTGTTTCTTTTTTATGAGAGGGGTTTTGTGAAGAGTTTTCTTGTCAGCCTTGAGGATAAGAATGACATTTTCAAGGTCAATATTGTATCACACGTAAATAGCAGTGTCGGTATGTAACGACACTTTTGGCCTCGGATGAAGTTTTGCATTAATAATCTTTTTGCATTAACAGTCGTGTATTAATAATATTGCTTCTTATTTTTAATGTTTGGTAGTTTCGATTAAAGTTTATAGATAGCACAGTTTAATATAATCCCCTGCGTGATAAAAAAAACAAACATTTTTTCTTATGGCACATATTATATAGTGCTTTAGTCATATAAAATCCTGTAACTTTATACGCTGAAATACACATTTCCCCAAATAACTGTTGGCAAAATTAGAAACCTACTGTTATTGGCTGTTAATACAAATAAATTTAACCTTAATACTCTTCAGAGCGAATAAATCCTTACAAATTATAGAAACCCAATAAATCTTATTGAATGTCTAGACTAAAATTTAAATACGTTTTCTATATCAAATTACTTAGTACCTAAGTTTGTAGGCTCTAGAATTCCCTAGGTTTCAAACGCCTAGGCATTTTTATTGCAAAACAAAAACGGCATGGAATTGAGGCTAAATAAAATAGATCTGAATTTGATAAGACTCTGTTATGAACGTAATCATATTGCCGCCGGGTTTTATACCTACTCTCTTTTATTGTGGGATCTTTAGGTGGAAAAATACTGTTTGTAGGTACCTAATCATATGTAATGAAATCTGATTGTTGGGTTGCAGGTTTATGAGATGATTCAAAAACGATATTCAAAATTATAACAAAGTAACATTATATTCTATGAAATAATTTTTGTTTTTAAGTTATACCTACTGGAAATGGTGGTGCATTTTTCAAAATAAAATATCAAATATTTTTTTTTACCATGCAAGTGACTATATAACGAAAAACAAAATGTCTAACTACAACAAAAAAATTGCAGATTGTTTACCTATAGTCCATTTAAGATCTATTTATTTCCTTTACTTTGGTTGGCTTGAATTGTAATAGTCATCGACGAGAAAAAACAATCGGTGGTAATAGTCCTACCCTATTCACGCAATCCTAAAGAAGTGTTGATTGTGACGGTCTCACTTTTTACCAGTTTAAAGTCTGCCAATAACCCAAAAACAGTATTGTATTATTTATAATTACAATAGAAATGAAATGATAAACGTCTTGGTGCCAGGCCAAGTGTAACCGGAAGCAATGGTCACAGTTTCCGGCCACTGACCCTCACAGGATTATGGACGCCGCCCTCAGGGTGTTTTGCCTTTTTTCAGCAAATATTATTTATTTTATAAGAGTCCTTAGCTGCGTGGCTGAGTTGTATATTTCTCGGATGTTGAAAAGGTTTAGAAATGTTGCTTTCACGATTCTTGTTCAAGGGTGTACTTACAGATTTATACATTTTCTTTGGGTTTAGATTGTATTTGTAAAGAAACGTCGAGGCGAAAGATTATTGTTTACGGTTAGATTTAAGTGTTGAATTTATTGACGCGTCTGTAAAAGTTGGAAAGCACTAAAGTGATTTTAAACTAAATCAAGAATTCACTACAGTATAACTACATCACACTTACGTCGTGTTATTTTTGAAATATTTGTTATTGAGTCAAAACAAAAATAAACTTATCAAAAACTTTGTAATCGATCTTATCCCCTATTTAAATTATTATAAATACTCATGGCTCAAAGACAGAGCCGACAATCAAATAAATCAATGTTACATTACATCGTGGTACACTATTTCTTATTTGATCTAAATTGCAAGTTTATGATTTCTTGTGACAATATAAAGCTTTCTGAGTAAAATTTAAAAGCTACATCAAGTAAGAACGTTCAGCTCCTTTTTGACAAATATTGAGTATCCTTTTTAAATCAATACTTATCAAAAATGGTAAAAAATCAAATCAAATAAGTACAAACAAAACGTAGGAGTTCTAGTAAGACTTTCATCTAAAAAATAAAATACGATTCGTCATTCTGTTGCTGAAAAATGTTTTTAATTGTTTACTACAGTAAACAGTAAAAAACAATAAGTATTCCGTTAGTTATTTTGTAATATACAACTTTTATGATGAATAAATGTTGAAAAGTTTTATCACTAGGATAAAAATCGGTAGCAGTGTAATCTCATCAAAGCTAATAACCTCAACAGATCCGCACAAGGAGGTACTTACAATTATTGGACGATGTCGTCGTATAAGAGAATAAACCTATTATTTAAAACTGGTACTATCCAGATCGTAGGGTTGTCATCACAAACATCCTTATAAAACAAAAAGTGAGAATAATTTGTCTCCTTAGACACCACATGGAAACTTTTATCCATGTAACGTGGTTATCGCTCCGAATGATCTTGATACCCAAATTCAATTTTTGAAACTCAAATCTTATTATTCGAATAAGAAACGATCCATGGTGCTTGTAAAAATAAAGTGGTCGTTAAAATATTTTTATATTACTTAAGAATCTTAAAAAATAATACAGTCTTTGTAAATAATAAAATGTAAATATCGATTTTGGACCTAACTCATAATTTATGCAATTGATTTTTATTATACCTCTAATGCGTTACTTCTAAGTATAGTTCAGAAAAAAATAGTTTTAACTCACGAACTGTTTACTAAATTCATTGTATTTCTCTCTCACTGGTACACACTCATACTCACTCAAAATGGCGAATATTTTACCTTCACGAAGTAACCGGTTTTTTAACCAACCCTATAAATCAACCGGTTCAAAAAGGATTCCGCGTGTAAAGGGAGATTAGGAGCGTTGACAAGTGCCCGCTCCTGCGACTATTGTTCCAAGTCGGCATTAAATCGCTCAGATTCAAGCTCAGCTTATTATATCCAGTGCTGCCACCTGAGGCTTAGAGCGGAACTATTATTTTCACTCTCGGTGGAAGATAGATAGATTACTTTAGCGGATTCAGCTTACATCCCTACGTCTACGTCTTAGCTTAGTCGTACTTGTAACTAACAATACTTTATTTGCTCATCGAGCAAGCTTACAAGTTTGATTCCGACAATCAATTCAGATGATTGACTAAGCATTATGTAAAAAAATATTTACTTATGAAATTGTATGAAAGCTTCGATAAAACTTCATATTAAATAAGTCCTGACTGATTGGCTGACAGATCACAATCAATACATATCATGTATTACGAAAAACTTAATATATTATATACATATATTTTAAAACGAAGATTTGTTTTCATATATGACTTTTGGAAATGATATACTTAAGCAAATGCACGTTCACTCACTAAAGAAACCTATTTGCAAAGCCGCGAGAGAAACCGTCAGTATGAATATATTTCCTTTATAATTTCCATAAGTATTGTACGACTCATCCGCAAGTAAAACGGAACGTAAGAATGAGCATGCTTAAGCGTACTCTATTGAAGCCGATACTGTATCGTATTCGTCATCGTTACACTCGCGTCCGGTGCATTTCCGTACAACGGAACGGTGCTAAGTACTCTTTAGAAAACTTCTATTGGATACAAATATTTGTACAGACTGAATAAGTGAGTGAAAGTAGAGCAAATACATGTTTCATGTGTGCTTTGGAGTCACTGTCAATATTTTCGGTTTGTTAGTAAAGGTGGTAAGAAATTAAAGATTATTTCCGATCTTCATAAAAACATATTAGGTATGAAAAAAACAGAGTTCTTTTTTTAATAAACAGAAAACGAGTTTTTATGTAACACCTATTTATAAAATCAAAATGGCACGTTATATTTCTAAATTCAAATCGCACCAGACCTACTGACGCAATTAAAAACAAATCGGTTCCATTTTCAAAGCCGCATCGTCGATTTTCCCGCCCAACTGGCGAGCGGCAAGGAGGTTACGAGTGCCAATATAGTGGAAGACTTTTTTCAATCACCACGGAGGTTCATGAAAAATTTATAGGTCCGGGTAGCAAGAAGCTCCCATAAGGCGCGTTACGTCGAATAACATTAGTTTATGGGCGTCTGGTGGCGAATAGTACTTTCATCTTTAATGCCTTTGTTTCAGGAAGGCCCTAGTTGTATCTCATGCCGAGTAACACCTTTGCTGTAAAAAGGGATTTACCTTAGCGAAATTATTTATTTGGCATCGTGACTTATTCCCGAACGTAGCTTTAGATCGGGTTTAGGCGCGGAGAGTTAAAGCGGTACTTCTTTAGGAAAGTACGTGATGTTTGACAGACAAAGTTTTATACATAACTTTATTAGAAAACATTGTTAGGTATATACTGATATCCACGAGTAATAATTTTCTTAAATCATACGAGTATTTAGTAAGGTTATGGTCTTGTTTTTAATTTAATATAAGCTTTTAAGATTCCAGATACTGTAGAAATTATAGTAGGAAGGAATATAGTAAAATTATTAACATTATTAATGATTTATGCGTAAAATATATTATGTGGCATTTTTCGCAATAATGTGTTGAGAACGATGATTGTGTCGCGCTAAGAAATAAAATAAAATAAACCAAAAATCTACCGTAGCACTTCTTAAACCTTAGAGGTGGATTAAGAGTTATTTGAGGGGTGGTACAGGGCGAGAGGTATATGTGTCTAATTAATCTTGTTGAAGCCAAAGTTTTACTTTAGCAAGTCTCTACCTGAGGAATTAAGGTGAGTAAGTATTCGATGAAATTAGTACTTGTATACAGGCTTTCTATAAAGAGTGTACTAAAACGAAGGGCATTCATTCCGTTATATGTATACATATTATTTTGACCTGCGATAACTTTTCGTAACGCTAAAGTTTTATAATTTTTAAAGCATTCTCATTTTTTAAACGACATTAAACTATTTATTAAGCATAAATAGTTTGAACCAATAAGCATATTATTATTTTAAGTACCGTCATTTTATTAATTCAAACAATTTCATGCATTCCCGTTCCGCATCTCGTGCTAGTTTGTGAACTAGCATTCTTTAACCTATTTTCCTGTCCTCGGGACGATTGCCACAACATTAAGGTGAAACAGGGTTGGAATCCAACCCGATATCGTCGAGGTCAGCGCGTAATTGATAGTTGGGTCACAAGAACCCGTATTCTTTTAGATACAGAATCCTAAACGGTTAAATACGTACAAATCTAAGTATGTAAGTGAATTTCTTACTAAAAAAAACGACTTGGTCAGATTTGAAAAGGATTCCTTAACTTGGATTGGCATTTCTTTACTAGGTTTTTATTAGGCTAGGTTCTTCACTTATTTTAGTTTCTTAATCTGTTCTAATTTTTCGTAGATATATAACATAACAACCTAAATATACTATCTTGCGTCAAAACACCAACAGTGTCCAACCTATAGAAGCTTATCTTTTTATTACTCTAAATGAATTCAGCAACATTTCGTTACACAAATATAACCTAGAATCGTATAGGTAGGTATGTAGGGGAAGTGGTATAAATCGATCGCTTGTACGCCTCAAATGAATCAGTCTTTTCCTTATCCCTTGATATCCACTGACTTTTCTCTATTGAAACATTCGCCTCTTCGTCCTTCTCGCGAGCACCTATTTTGTTCTCATAATAAATTCAGCGACGTTGTTTCTTTGCAGCTCTAAAAGCGTTTCCTTTGTCTTGTTTACAATTTCTACGTTTTATTAGCCAGACTAATGTTTCAAAGATGAGCTGGGACCATAACAGACATTAGCATTTACTTAATCAATTCCGTTATGTCCGTGGGTTGGGAGGGACTGAAGAGGGGGTTGGAGGGGGTTACAGACACTTCTGTGGCTGTGCAATTGAATAATCAATCAGCAAAATGCAAATGGCTCTGGCAACAGGCGTTACTCTCCAAGTGTTTTGCTGAGCTGCCCCTGAGCAAGGATTGGGATCTCGTTTGTCAATTAGGGATGGGTCGGATGGCGATTACCCTAAATGCTGTCCTGGCTTTACGCTGGTTTGCTTTGGGAAAAAGATTTAGTGGAAACTAAAGAGTTGTGACATGGAGCACTTTTCTTTCTTTCATAACATATATAATACGAGTACCATCACTGACAATACAGATACTGATAATCTTTCAACTAAAATCATACCGTTTCAACTATCACTCAAGCAATTTTCATGAATATGAACACACTGAATCAAATCATTATCAAGAAAAAAAAAAATAAGTTCTTATGATACTTACTATGTCACAGGTACACAATTTACACTAACAACTTATGAAGCATATCAAAAATTTTACCCTTTATCGTATTTTATACTATGAGTTCTTATCTCAATAACAGCCCGTCTAAATCAAAGAGTTTTCCAAAACTTTCCATCCTAAAAGCGCTCACAGTCTCGCATATCTTCAAAAATTAGATAAGTAAAGTAAGCTTAATCTGTTTCAAATATTTTTGTAGATTATGTAAAAACGTCCCTTTTTCAATTTAAGAGAACTGAAATTCTAATCATCTAATCTGAAAAATTACAATCATAAAATGGTTGATCTATAAGATATTTGGAAGTACATATTTCAATCTGTAATAAAATGCTAAAAGACAACGTAAATGAAATCTGGATACAAATTTAAATTAAACAACCTCTACCTAGGGAGCTATTTTTGTTACTAATTTCATGAGTTATTGGTGCTAGTGACATGACTTTTGATTAAGAAGTAATTTAAGAATAGAACCCATAATAAAAAATAAATTGTGTACCATAAACCGCCTAATAACTCCATCGTTACAACATACGAGTACGATGGAAATTTCATTGATTTAATAAATAAATGTACTCACACTTTACTAAATACCACAAGAACAACGCAAACCGCCAACTCATTTGGCCTTCAACAGCAAGCAGCCAGGTGAAAAAACTGCATTAACTGTTGAAGCGCCAGCGGGCCAGCACTCATCGCATCCCGGGAATGTATTAGCAATATCCCGGGTTATTTCATTAACCCGTACGCTTTCGGGACGGTGTCCGGATCGTAAATCAACGTCCCGGTAATTACGTCCCAGTGACTGATGGCGGGACGCGCATCGCGAGTACGGTTGAGGCCACCATGCATGAGATGGCGGAACTTTCGCCTTCGTATGGTGGTCAGTTTTGGTATTTATCATTTGAAAACGCAGTTATTTGTTTGTCTTTAATACAACGATTGCTTTGTAATTCTTTAAATCTGAAAGGTACAAAATTATTAATAATTTTAAATGTAAACTTAAATAGTTCACAGTAGCTTCTAAAATGGCATGTTACAGAATCATTGATATAAAACGGATTCTCGAGGCGCGAATAGATTCATTTAATGCTGTACAACACAAAAGAATAGCTTTCTTTATCATCCAATAGCTTTATCCCCAGGGTTGACATTTGTAAGAACTCCATCATCAGAAGTTTTGCGGACAGGCTACTGCTGAGTGAAACATCGACGTTGGTTCTTATTGCCACCTAAAATGATTAATTTTTATGTTTGTGCATTTATATTTATAAATATTTAAATGTTGATGTTCTCATTTACAACGCAACGAATGCTTTTTGCAACTGACATAGTTGCGAACCTAAGCTACTTCCCAAGTTATATCGACCAAAAACAGCATTTCTAGAATTGGTTAACCCAAGTTATACCACCCGTTGTCGCGTACCTTGTTAACAGTCTCATATGCGCGTGGCCTTAGTTCCATTTGTGACCTAGATTTGGTGGATTGGTGCACTTAGGGTTAAGAGCGCGGGAGCGGGCTCATTTTCCGCCGTTTTCAATAGAGGTTTATACGAACGACAATAGGTTCGGAAATGGTGGCACTCGCGCTTGAATTTGTGTTAGTTTTCTGTTAATGACAATATTGGAAGTATGGAAGCAAGCTGTACTCTGACCTGGATAGCAAGTTTAATTTAGGAATATGTATCTGTTTTTTGTCCGAAAAAATATTATGAGAACTATATTACTATAATAGGTTTTTAAGCAATTAGCTAAAGTATAGGTACGTATGGTAAGATATGAGTTATGGAATAATTTATATGAGGACAATCACAGAATGTGATCGAATCTATAGACGCTCCAAATAGATGTAAATGAATTCGTCTGTAAGACGTCTGTAAATTTTTATAACAACGAGGAATTCACGGAAGAAAATGATTATGAAAACAAATATGATAAACATGCAAATAGGATAGAAAGACAAGAAATTTCTAGAAAATTCTATTTAAACAAGTTGAGACTATCCGGCTATTTTCTTCTACAGCTAAATAATCAAGTCATACCTAACTAAAAGTTATCGTTCCGCTTCGTTTATTTAGATCTAATGAATTAATAAAGCCTTTGAATAATCAGAGTTTCTGTTTCACTGTTGACTTTTACCATCCTGTTATATTGAGCTAACTTTGCTAATTAATTTCAACATCGTTAACCCGACTCGACATTAATGCTCAACAGAATCAATAAGTGTTTATATTCGTTGACCATTTGTCAGCCATATTTATGGCGAAACAGCGCGGAACTTGCACCAATTCTATCCAGATTAAGAGTGGACACAGTACTGAGACTCCATACAAAAGTAAATTAACTCAAATTTTCGAAAATATTTTTCTTATTGTTCCTCTCCTATCGCAGGTCGGTCAACATCTGCAATTCTGATTTACTTTATTAGCTGCCGCTCTGAAGAGTAATAATATAGTGCTAAAGCCGGACCACTACTACAGCTTCTTTTTGAGAATACTTTTTATATCATTATGAGATGGACATCCACCACTACCACAGCGGGCCCGGCCCTATTGCTATTTATATTGACATGAAAAAAATACTGCTTCTGGTTTTTATTATCCCCGTCTGTCCCATTGCTGTGACTACTTTGGAAAATCTCGGCCAGATCGGAATATTCCAATATCTCTATGTATATCATTACATGCTTTCAATATATTATAACGAAAAATTGCCAATAGTCTATTTTGTAGACGTGAAATTTTCTTTTTTATTAATTGTGTGAATAGTTTCGCAAAATAGGATAGCCCGTACTCCAATTTTAGTCTGAATATTTGACAATGCGATGTATCAAACCAGGGAAGACATTTTTATACAAAATAATTGTATGGAATCTTAGTGCTAGCGTCCGCTCTTATACTCGTAGCAGTTTAAACCAATCGAACTGCTGTGTTCCACAAATGAATCGGATCGTTCCCCTAGTCGACATAAATCTGAAGTTTACGAGTTACCCCTTCGGCTGAACGTATTACTATAGTAGATATTTACGAGTCGCTCTGCATTGGATGAAGTCTTAAATCTAGTAGCGTCGTAAACAAACCTCATATTCAATTGATGGGAAAATAAGGAATGGGCTTTATTAAACTTTAACTATAAAAACGTTAGTAGTTTTGACCTATTTAAATGACTAACTTTTGCGACACTATTCAGTAATGTTTTGCGAACCGTTGTGTCGTTTACCTTTTATTTGGGAAACATCTTGACCAATTTAGTTATGGACCAATTAGAATTCATTACCTACAGTTGCGTGCCGCAGTGACATTAGTTTTTCCAATCCCAAATTTCATCCAAATCCAAACAAACCCAAACACACCCACATACAAACAAACTTGCGCTTTATTAATATTAGTGTAACAAGTGTTGCAAGGTAAATAAAAATTATACATTATATATATTTAATTTTAAAAAACTGTCCACATCGATTATTTCATACAATAATAATAAAAAGTATTTAATGCACCAAATTATTATTACGACAATGTGATTAAGTAGTTTACAGTTTATCATTTAATTAGCATGCGTTAATTAAAAGACGAGTAATTAATTAAGAATAAGAATTACAATTTAAAATTATACAATACCGCAGCTTTTCTTGTCCAGACATGTAAAAACTAAATCCATATTAACAAGATATCGGCCCACTGAGCGGCGCCAGCGGCTCCATCATTCATGTGCACGTACCAGTGGAAAGTAAACTACTTAAATAAATACAATTCTTCTTAGCACTGCCGTTGGTTCTAAAGATTAATCTTCACTCTATACAAACTTATTTCAAATTGGTTTACGGTGTTGCTTTTTACCCGACTGCGAAAGAAAGAGGGTGGGTTTTCGAGTGTATGTACGTATATATGTTTGTAGGTACGCCCTGCAGCCTAAACAGCTTGTTGTATTTTGATGTGAGTGGTGTCAATAGATTCGTCTTAGTCGTGAGATCACCCATAAATAAAAATAAAAAAAGGAATTAAGGATGATACACAGGTTTAACGATTTAGCTGTCGGGTTTTTTTCGAACTGGCTTCTAACAACTTGTTATTATCTGAATAATATTTAAAAGAGTACCTAAACTGACTGACTAACTGACTGAAAAGATATTTAGAAGTGTACTTATCAAGTTTTTTTGGGAATTCAACGCCTAAGGAGGTCAAATGGAGGTTTAAACTTCTTTATATTCAATTTTATGTCTCGGGCAACCCCACGGGTTAGAGCTACTAGTTATTTATATTGCTAGTACGGTAGAGCTTTTAATCTCGCCATTATCATCTTAACATTCTCAGTTAGTAAGTGAGTACCTATAATTAATAATTAAAAATGCATAATTACTTATAGCGGATTATTAGGTATAATTACGGATAGCCTTCTACGTGTTGCCGTTAGAAAATACATTATTTTTGTATATATTTATGATTTATAAGGATATTAAATATCAATTACTGAAAACAAAAAACTAAATTTAATAATTGCTTTTTATTACTATTATATTATTTATTTATAAACTTCTTTTGCTATATTTTTTTGCGACTTCAACAAAATCTTCTCTAAAGCAACTTATCAAACCTTTTTCAAAGAAAACAATAAAACGTCTTTAATAATTCCACAAATTGGACTAGTCTACGCAAATATCAATACAGAGTTTCATTGTTCTTGAGAACGCTTATTTGGGGTTTTGTCTGCAAAAAGAATTAACGGAGGCGATAACCTAATAACCTCAGAGTGCTGAAGATAAAAAACCGAATCTTTTCTCCCAAAAAGAAATCAATTTGGACAGTACAAGAAAAACTGGCCATGAACACGTGGCTATTTAGCCCGAACCATAGATGACAATAAATTCAGAGAAAAGCCACAGACGCTAACTGACTAACAGTACAAACGCTCCAAGGGTCTCCAAATTGATGCAATTGGCAAAAAGTTACCAAAGAGAATAATTATAAGATAAGAAATAACTGCCATTATGTCAATTAATAATGAATCTACTTAGATATATTACATTCCCATACAGTATTGAATATCACTCTAAAAGCAGTAGGTATACAAACATTTTAATATGGTGGAACACTTCTTGTTCATTAAGGTCTATTGTTAGACTGCTTGCAAAATCGGGTAGTACTCCTGCAATTAGATCAACTTATTTTCATATCAGAGCCATAGACATCGTCTACATTTATCCTAACATAGACAAATCACCAGCTCGAAGTAGCAAGTTTACTTATCCACGGCCAGAGCATACAGAAAGGCAATTTTCTATCCTATTCTACCCGAATGCCGAATTATCTCCAATCAATCGAACAAAAGACGAGAATGGCCAAAGTTATTTCTCCGACGGCCGACGATTTATCAAGAGAATCATTTGTTTCTGTATTGTTTAGTTTGGCGAAAGAAAGATATGATTAAAGATGGGAGGGGCGAGGAGTGCGTCTGCTCTGGAGGGCTGCTAGGGACGTAATGACTGTGAAGGACACTTGAAACACTAGCGTTGCACTGAGCACCTCTGAGCGGAATTCGAAGGTATTTTAGTGCTAAGGTTGCCATAGTTTAGGGAGTTATATGGATAAGAGATAGAAATTTTGATAAGAATGTTTAGCCGAAACAAGATAGCTCGTTTCTTGTCCAAACAATTCGTTAACAGGCGATGAACTCTATTTTAACATACGTGAAATCACAATCTAGAATAACGTTACTAAGATAATTTGAACTAAGCAAAATAATAAACTATGATTAGTTGATTTAAAATCTCGAAAAGGTTGTATTGTTCTCACCAACATCAAAAACACGGATGTTTTGGATTTGTTACTAAATTTTATTTATTAGTTATAAATCACTGCTTAGTAGTATGAAGGGTCACACTAAAAGTAATCAAAGTCATATAATTTTATAGTATGCGTGTCCCGAGTAAACGGAACGTATGGTGTAACCCCAAGTATCGCTGAAGTGGCTCTAACTATAGCTTCGATTCGTCTTAGGAAGCTCGCAATTAGAAGTGGGATGTTATCTCTCTAATGTGACTCAAGAGCTGAGACATTTTAGATATAGAATTGTCGTGTTTCAATCTTTTCAGTTCTGCTCCTCCTTTTAGTGATCTTAGAACACTTTTCTTCTTTTACTTGACACTTAAAATTGTATTGTTTCTGCAGATAAAATAATCGTATGGCAAATCGTTTCTTGAGGCGCTTGACAATAGGTGTATGTAATAGAAGACACACAAGTATGTACCTAATATTTTAACCGACTACTAAAAGTTAGGAGGTTCTCAATTCGTCTAAATCTAAGTTTTATTGGGTCAAACAGAAAATTATTTTTCACATCTGTCCAGGCATCGGTGAAAAACTGGCGAATATACATACCTATAAGGGAATTATATACTACCTATAAGGGAATAATCGACAAATTTGGAATCTCAAATAAAAGTTTAATAAAATCTAAAGTTTGTTAAAATGTATTTTAAATTGATATCATTGTCAACTTAACGTTGTTATTGAACACGATCCCGGATAATCTTTATCAATTACATCACATTATACATTCATACAACAAAAACAAGGTAAAAGCGCCGTATTATCGCAGCCAGCAAATTACACTCAAAACTAAATTCAATTACCAGTTCCATACACTGAGCTATGCAGGACTATTGATTTAGTATAATGGATCTCAAATGTATTACATTCAAACAAAATTGAAGTATTTTTTTGAAAGCAATCCTTTTTATAAATTCAACAAATATATGTCAATGCAGCTTGTAGAATCATCGTTCTTGTGTAACAAACAACCATAATAAAATATCACTAATAAATTAACAAAGCATAATCATAATCTAAATATATGTCATGAGAACTATTGAACTAACAACTAATATTAACTAATCATATATAAATGAGGTTTATGAGTTAATTTTTTTAAGTAATTATTAATACAAATGTAATAAGACTTGCCTTTAATTTACTTTGATTAGAAATTTAGCCGAAAGGGGGTCACTATACTCATGATTTACAAACAACTCTCATGACCCTGCCTACCTCACCAACCTTGAATTCATACAAAAACTTACGTATCCATCGTCAACAAAATATATAAAACAGCTGTTTTTTTTTCACGAATTTAGAGTTGGCCCCATAGTGAAATTTGTTCTTAGAATGAGTAAAGTGACCCCCTTTCGGCTAAGTACACTCCTAAGCGATAGCCATTATAGCACAATATAAATAAATTTTGTGTTTCCCGAAACTTGCAGATTTAGTCAGCAGCAGATTTGCAGTAGAAAAGTTCTATATATTTTTATGACTCCCATAAACTAAATAAAGCAATTATAATCTAAATATTTGTCATGAGAACTATTAAACTAGGAACTAATATTAACTTATCGTATATAAATAAGATTTTTGAGTGATGGTTTAAAATCAGTAAAATTTTATTTTAATTGTATGCCAAAGTGATTATCAATCTCATACAGAGTTTTAGAAAAATCGTCGACGAATATGTCGTTAAATGCGACCTTCTAGTACATCACATTGACCAGGACATCCCAAAAATATTTGCAATTTTTCGAGTTTCTTCCACTTCTTTTATTTTTATTGTATGAAGGCTGTCGGTTATATGCATCCGTTTTAAAACCGCAATATTCGTATCAACCCTTATCGTCATACTGCTGAACATGGGCTTCCCATATCAAAAGGGTGTAAGTCATAGTCCACCACGTCACAAATTACGGGTTAGATTTTAGAATTACTAACTTTCTCTGACAAGCAGGTTTGCTCACGATGTTTTCCGTGAGCGCAAGTGATAGTTAATTCTAATATATACATTAAAGACAAACTTAGATTGTAAAGATTAGCTAGTTTTAATGTTAACCCTGTGTATACTTACACATACAACGTGTAAAAGAAAGGTGTAATAATCCTTAAGGGTGTTTAGTCGACCCATAAAAGTGAACGATCACGTGACCAATTTTTGTATGAAGAACCTAATTTTTTTTAATTGTGAACATTTTTTTTCAGGACCCACAATTATAAAAAAAAAACATTTTGATGGGTAGACTAACACCCTTAAGTATTATCAGAGCTAACTGTTTCACGTTGTATTGTGCTATTCGGTGGGCGCCGGTTGTATTTACGCTATCGATCTTGCCCCGGCGGCCTCCGCATTATTATTTATGAAATATGAATTATTAACAAAGCAGCGGTTTACTCTAAAATAAGTGTAATTAATATTGTGGTAACTGGTGCAGAGGGTTTAAACTACTGTATATTAATCTCCATATCTACGTTCAAATTATCAGTTAAATTTGCATACTACATTACCCGTTAATACTTCGGTAATTACATACCAAATAAAATAATGTTATTCATTTCATTAAAAATATGAGGCCATTTATTTTATTACAATTAATTAAAAAGTTTCGCAGGTGTTGTTAGTGTTTGCTAAGCTTAAGTAGTTAAGTACAATGCTAGACTAATTTTATGGCTCGTCGAGTTAGAATGGTGGCATGAAATCGGCGGGCTTCGTTTACGTAATACGTCGTCTTAATCTTTAAATTGTGCGAGCAAGCTAAAGCGCCATATTGTTTGTTTTTTCTAGTGTCATGGTCTTCAGGCCTCTGCCTATATTATTATCATGCCAAATATAAGTATTTATCTTCTATTAACATAATATACGTTCGAAAAAGCTTTATTCCGGCTCATTTGCTGACAGACAGCGTATAGACATCAATATTTTATTTAGAAAACTGACTCGTATTAAATCTTTTATTTAAGAAGACAGGTTTTCACCCGTTCCTGATTGTTAGAAAGGTCCAACTATAGTTTCGTTCGTCAGGGATGAGTCGTTCGTGGCTTCAAATATTCGTGTCGTCTCGCATTGAAAACCCGTCTCCTTGAACAACACATCAATATTTAATATTGGACTGCAAACTGGTATTTAAATACTTAATAATTTAGATACTAAGAAAAATTAGTATAACTTACTATGTGTTGTTTCAATTCCAGATCAATGATTTTCTTAACGTTGAGACGTAAAACATCTGCCTTTCAGAGAAAAGGCGGCGGTGCCTAACGTATGACAGAGAAAAGGCTTCACGAGATGCGAAAGGTTTTTTAGTTAGCCGTAAGTTACCGATGTGCATTTTATTACAACAGACACTGTACCTAGTATAATGTTGAAAGCACGAGTCCAATACTTGGCACAGTTTCATACGTGCCAAGTGTCGCCAACTTACACAAACTTTCAGTTTTAACTCTTTTTAATAATTGCTTTTAATTAAGTTTTAATTTCAGTCTCATTGTTTTTAAATGGTTTTTGTTCTGTGAGTTTTCTTTTGACGATTATAACTTTGATATTTTTTGCAAGAATTCATAGACATCTCTGTTTTCATTGTTTTATTTTAATGGTTTTGTAAACACTTCGCAAATTGTATTTTATTCGAAAATAAGGATCTCCATCATGCTCGTATATAGCGAAATCTTTAAATTTTTATTTGGCAACTTTATTAAATTCTACTATCCCACTTTCTACTAATATTCTAAATGCGAAAGTTTGCAATAATGTGTGGATGTATGTTTGTCACTCTGTCACGCAAAAACAGCTGAACCGATTTGGATGAAATTTGTTACGTAAATAGCTTTACATTAGCCTACATTAACACATAAGATACTTTTTAGTTATTAAGGCGAATAAAACCGGTGGGCGCTACTAGTTGATAATAGTATTATTTCTACTAGTTGATAATAGTATTGTAACTTGCCATAGAGAGATGAAGACCTTTAATAGAACTCCATCAAAGCCTCTTCAATACTATGCCTATTTACGTCTCGGATTGTTTTAATCCCCGACTCAAAAACGACGGAGTGTTATAAGTCTGAAGTGTCTGTGTGTGTATGTGTGTGTGTTTTTCTGTGGCATCATAGCTCCCAAACGGATGGACCGATCTTGATTTTTGTTTTGTTTTTGATTTTAATGTCCGAAGTGACATTGCCTTCATATGCAGATGGTCGTTCTTGTTGCATCCCGTAGTTTTTTCTCGTTGCTATAAAATTATTTACGGGATTTACCTAAGTCGCTTCTCACCACTCGTTTTCCATTACCAACATCTGAACTTGACTATGGACGATGACATTCCCAAATACTAAAGAAGTATAAACTCTAAGCTAAGGAGTCTTACAGCTCAAAGCCTAGTCGTCTTCTACGATAAGTCACCAAAATCGTGTCTTCAAGCTCTGCTTTAGGGTCAAGCAGATAACTGACTGAGTATTGGGGAAAATAATGTGGCATTGACACCAATCGAAAATGTTAGTTCCCAGGCCAATAGGCTGTTTTTTATTATTTGGTCGCGTAACATATTTGACATTATTGGAAGCCCAGAACATTGAAGTAGCATCTCATCTTTGTCTATCAAGAGCATTATTTTAATTTTGGAAGCTTAAAATATTTTTAAGTACTAAAATATATTGGGATTGCAATGTCAACAGTTCACAGAACTACTAGTATAGGTAAATACCTACTATAAACAAGTTTCTATCAAAACTGCGATACACCCTGAGTACCTCGCAACCCGGAAAATCTCCCCTGTCCCATTCTATCCACCAAGATTGCTTTCTTGAGCCAAATTTAATCACGAAACAGAATTACTAAAGTCATATAATTAGTAAAGGTTCATTCTCCAAAACCAGTCCAGCTCAAAGCGAGGGTCAACTCAATTCTATTTAAAGTCGACAAGTCACTGTAAGTAATTAGTTTCAGTCGGGAGAAGCAAACCGATAGTAATTCAGTTTAATTAACTAAGCTGGATATGTAACCCTCTTATTACAAATTAGATTTTGAACTAGGGTTAAGTTTAAGCCGTGTTTTGTTAAGATATCAGGGACGTGAGCGGTCGACGGCCGCTCCACTCGGACTGAATAATAAACGAAACTTAGACAATGTTTCCTACTCCTTGTTTATGGGCAAGGACTAGTGTCTCGGCTTTAATTGGGTGTCCAGTTCGAATACATGATTTATTTGGTTGGGACAAGATTCTGAGATGATGGAGTTTCGAATAATAAACGTTACACCTTGATAGATAGGCACCTATTATGAACAATTTATTGCAGGGACACCGATCATAAAGTAATTTTTTTAACAATAGTTATATTTTTAGCGATAAGGCCATCACTTGTAGCACAATTTTTTTTCTTATACTTTTTGTTTTGTGTTCAATTTCTTTTTGTGTGTCTGCAGTAAAAAATTATCTATCTATCTATCTATTAATCTCAGATTTTCTTCTTCTTCATGTTTATTAAGTTTAAAACATCCGTCTGATCGTTTTGAATATCCTTGTACCTGTACATTAAAAAAAATTACCAACATCAATAATTCTAACGTTATTCAAAAAAATTTTTGCTTGCGAACTACAACATTTAAACTATTCGCTACACATGGCACCGGTAACAATTTCCTTGCAAAGCGTGACGGTGCGACCATTTCGAAACACGTGAATACAACGAACCCCTAGAGCTTCGCACGACGCCCGCGCCCAATGTGTCCCCTGAAAAGTCCCGGGGGCTTTGTAACATTCGCTCATACACGAGAAAAAGTCACGTCAATGGTCCCAATACAAGCGGAAATATTCCCGTTTCAAACACGAATATTTTTTCACGTAACAGTTTTGACGCTACGAGTTTTAAACCTACGATTTAGAACCGTACAAAAACAATAGAGACGTCGAAATAAACGTGAATAAAAACTTGTTTAAATTGACGCCCGGGACAGTTTCCTGTGAAAAATAACTGCTGGATAGAGTGAGCTAAGCGATGCTTTTACCCCAGTTTTTGGTCCGACTGACGTCACGACGCGGCGAGTTCCTCAGACCCCCTCGTCCCATTTACCGGAACGTACTTGCCGGCTAAATAGGTTGGCCGTACCTCTGCCGTGGGCTAAACTCTGACACTAATACTGCATTCTCGCTAAAGAGAGAAACTACCCGCATCTCGCCAAAAAACGACCCAAAAACGCCGGTCTCGACTCGATCAAAGAGCAGTAATTGTACAGAGAGGGCACTACAATTCGAGCGGTTTTATTGCCCGAAGGGCGAATGGAAGGCCGGCAATTTGGCGGTCTGACCGCAAGAGCCGCGCATGTTTATTAGAGACAAAGAGCTCGCCGCGTCGGTCCCGATTTGCATAACGGTCTGTGTCGTAATTAGAAACCATCTCGGACGTCCTTCCTTTGTCCCGTCAAGTCTGGAGGGGACGCGTCAAACGGCGCACCGTTTAGCCGCTCACAGGATAAGCGGTGTAATCCGACCGAATTAAAAGAAAATGTGCAACGTGTTCCGAGCGCCGGCGGTGATACAGGCGAGCCACTCGCAATTAAATTCAGCCTTGCGCCTCGTGTGTTGAGGTTAGGAAAAGCTTAACAAAATTTTAAGCACGCAGCGGTCGCGATGAAAAATGGTGTGAAGAAATTACTTGTTGTAGTTCACGACGCTGTGCAATAAATCGTTTGGTAAGACGTTGGTAAGGCTGCGCACACACGGGGTGAGGGTGTGCTGTAGCTCATTAAGTTGAGGCGCGTTTACGAGCCCCGCTGTATCGCGGCCCGCCGGGATAATGACGCTAAACCGATATCCTTATTTACTGCAAATTGCGCCAGCTCTTACGTCTATTAGACCCGTCGTTGTTGAGAAAGTGTGCCGGTTATGTTTGTTGTTCTCGGGATATGATGAGGTTTCGCTTGAAGGTCGCGTGGAATTGTGCCAATATATTTAAGGATCCTACGCACTATTGTAGGGAACGATACAGCTTAGTCCCATATTTCACTGTAATAAACTGGGATGATTGACGTTATTATTCAATGTCATAATGAAGGATTTTCTGGATGTTGTTTTGTTTTCCTTCAACGGATTATCGAATAAAACATGCGACCCTTGCAAAACTGATAAACTATAATGTTCAAATAAGATACAATTTTGCACTTTGACTGGCCGGTTGGCGCAGTTGGTAGCAACCCTGCCTTCTGCGCCGCTGGTCCCGGGTTCGATCCCCGAACAGGTTAAACATTTGTGTGCATGAACATGACAAAACGCCAATTCCATATGTAAGGACCTAATATTTATGTATATAAGTATGTATATCAGTCATCAGGTTACCACAGCACAGGCTTTGCCTAGTTTGGGACCTGAAGACCTTTGTGTGGATGTTGTCCCATATTATTATTATTACTTTGTTGCTACGAAATTTTGTGTATTTTCCGTGATATACTCGTACATTTCTTAGTTTAATGTGTATATTTCCTTTGTTAACAGATGACACTAGATTCAAGACGGTCTGAACTCATGAGGCGCAGTTTTAGACTAGCCACGGTAAGCAAATCCTGCTTTCAAACTAAAATGTTTTCTCTATATGTTACAGTAATTAAAACATGCTTTCGAAACAATGTTTTATACACAATATTCTTGTACTTCTCTACGCGTCTCAACCTTAAACGTATTATATCTTGTTTAGACCACTATCACCAGATGCCGATATTCAAATCTTTCTTACTGTTAATATCAGTAAACCTGTACATACGAGTACGACGATCGAGCGACGAGCTAATAGCTACGACATTATTCCGTGAAACGTATATTGTTCAATTATCATAATTAAATGCTCATTCTAATCGTGTAATTATGGAATATATTGGATACTGTGATATGCGGAACTGTTACGGAAATGGCATTAAATTTTAATAGTTTGAAAGCTCGTGAGAGAAGCTGCTTTTTCTCGCGAAAATATCTATATATAAATATATATAGAAACCGCGGAAAAAAATCTCTAAAAACATTAAAATACTTATTAACTGCTGTCATTTGTGGCGTTGCATGCGTTTAAATCTTTGAACCCCCATTCGACATTGGCCCCTAATTGACTCACTTAGGGATTGGATTTCCAAAAATCCCTTACACCGTATAATGAATACACCTCAGGGTAAGTTTTGCGTTGATTGTGAGCAGTCAGAATGTCAGGATTTACTCTTTCATATAAATTTAATTTACCGGCTGAGCAAGGTAAGCGAAGCGTTTCTGTCTCAAGTCTGACTAAAATTCTTTCATTTATCGGTATAAATGTGAATATATTCAGGTTCAACTGCAAAAAGTCACAAAGTAAATCGTCAACGTATACCAATATCTCGAGGCTAAGTAAGGTACACTAAATTAATTTACAAACAAAATTAAAGTTAAATATCAAAGCTAAAAATCACAAGAACGGAAGAAACAAGTCATTAAAAACAACAGTATAAAATATCTAGAGTAGGGATTTCCACGCGAAAAAGTTACTTTCTGTATACATATGTGTATAATATATATAACATTATTTAAATAATTAATTTATTGCGTTATAAAAACGTAATTAAATACAGTATGTAACAAAAATCCGTATGTAAAGTATATTTCAGGATAAAAAAAGCTGCATAAAATCATTAAGATGTTTTGATCAACTACAATGAAATGTTTTCACATATGCACCTGTTTTTTTTCAGCTTGTTTGTTAAATCAAAATACTTTTAGTAAATATTGGTAGCTGCTTAGTATAATGATACTTGTAAACATTGCCATTTTGACTGTACATAATAGTGTAATCTAATAGGTAACCCATCTTCTATAAAAACATAAAAAATGGGCTTGGCAAATTGGCAATGACACTACTGGAAGCATGGCTATTGTCAAATAAAGAAAATAACACATTTCAATAATATGTTAACTTGTGCAAGTTTCCATACTGATTATATAAGCTATGTCATTACTCATAATTAGCCCCGTAAACTTAATTTGCAAGGGGGCCGAAGTTGGCCGACGTTTTTTGCAATTTCATTTTAATTATACAGCAGTGAGAGAGCTACTTTACACTCTTTGATGGAAGAAATTTTAAGGCAAGTCAGTGATTTGCTAAAATGAGCGTAAAGTGTAACGGACGTCCGTTTGTAAGATAAATGTTGGGTACGATTGTTAATATTAATATGATTACACCAAGTACGTCATCTCTGTAGAGACCGTAATACCGTTTCCAAAATGATAATGAACAAGTCATTAATTTAAAAAAGAATAAGAACAGTTCTTCCTTTAAGTAGGCAAATTTTTCAGTTACTTACTTTGATTTTTCGACCAAAGTACTGGATAGATTTTGATAACAAGGGCCAACTAGAAAACTCTTGCAATCAAAAAATATTTAAATGGATCCATGAGCTCATCGATCTGGAACATACATAAATAATCTACGACTTGATAACCTTCTTCGATTTTAAAGTCCATTAAATAAATATAAACACAAAGTAAAACAATAAATAGTGAATTTCAACCCTAAATAAGTATTATTTGCCAGGAGAAAACCACGTCAACACTTTACACCGTAAATTGCACCCCACGGTTTAGGGCTAAAGGGTGGTGCGGAGAGAGGAAAAAGGGGAAAAAGCGGGTCAAGGGTTCCGTGACATGAATGTCTGAGACGATAAAAGGTGGAGCAATGCTTTGTGGAAATTAGCAGTTAGGTGGCTAATAAAAGCCGCTGTAAGTAGCAAATGTGCGGTACATGACTGAGTTATAGTTACGCTAATGGTCAAACTGGAAAATAGTTTTTTTTTTAATATGTCGTCATAGTTACTATTTGTAAATCTACCAGCATCTGGTAATAAGTCGGAAAATCAACACTACTAAGTGAAAAATATCAGTATTGTAATGTTAATTTTTATGCCTTTTGTTTCATAAGAAGCATTGTACCTATTGAGCGCAGGTAGCGACCTGCGATCATAAAATCAGGTTGAATTAACGGTTGGCAAGATAAATGTGCGATTTTTGTGCCATAAAAATAAAATTGCATGTAAAACGACCTCTATAATTTACTAACATATAATACTCGAGACAATGAATACGTCAACTTATTTGAATTCAGAACAGTCGTCAAATAATCACTAATTTTATGACATGATCACTGAACTTCTCTTAAATACGTGTCCCGGTTCATAAAACGCTTGAAAGTGTGAAAACTCCGTCCCAGTTTGTTAAAATACTGCTTAAGAAGTGTTCAAATCGAATTTTCTCGAACATACGTGTTTGGAACGCGACTAATTAGAGCCCGACACTGTTTGCTTTCGAACGCAACCGTCGGTAACGAGTTTCCGAGTTAGTTGACAAGATGGCGTTAGTTAACAAGATGGCGTCAGTTTTAAAGTAGCGTGTTAAGGTAATGGATAAAATAAACCACTGATTAAAAGAAAATAAAGCTTTTTATTTGTAGTAAATTAAATACGATTTAGTTAAAAATGCAGTTTGATATCTTAAATTAATAGGGTTTTCAATAAGATTAGATTTTCGTTCCTGCTTAAATTGTCTGGAAGTGATCGCATTTTAGCGGTACCGGTGACCATTATACCAGTTTTTTAATGTATTCTCTGGTTTTGTATTCCAGTGCTGACAATAATGAGTACCTACAGTATTATAATTAGAAACGACTCGAAAGTTGTGCGTAAACTAACCTTCTTTTTCATAAGACGCTCTTATTTTTAAAACCATAAATAATCGTATGGCTACATTTAAAACACTTTCATAAAAACTTACACAGACAGTACAAATATCATAAATATAAGAGGACAGAGGAGTTTTTCCGCGTTCGCCGACAACTCGGTGGCTTCGGCTGTATATTTATTGCAAAACTAGTGATTCTTCAAGTATTAATATTTAATAATGGTGGATTATTAACCGTTAATGCTTTGTTTATATGCGCAAGTGTGAACAAGACATATAAAGACGGAATAATATTGTTTTCGTGTTCGTGGGAATTCTCTATAGAAACCCTGGTAAAGTCTCCACCGCTTTACTAGGGCACATGATGTGAATTTAAATTGACCATGACGACTTATTACTTCTTATTTGAATTTATAACTTGAAAATTTATAAACTTGACGCTGGCAAATATACAAATCGTATTGTGCCACATATTAACAAAAACAGATCGTATGAATATGCAAATCTCAGCTGCCAAAACTAAATGCCTCTAACGTAGACGCGTGTACGTACAACCGTTAACAATCTACCTTCGTTTTCGTAAAACTCGTGAAACGTGATTAGATTCCCGCGATCGAGTACGAGGGTGTTACAAGTAGATATTTACAAGAGGTAATGAAATCACCGCTCCTCATAATGTCTGTAACAAGGAGGTAAAGAGATACAAAAAAGCGGCGGATAAATTTACGAAAGCTTTTTTTATTACTTCGTACGGATTTGTAAATGTTTTCTACGTTGTTATCCCTACGTCAAGCCTACGTAATGATGATAAGAATATGGAACATGATTTTACTTTCGCTGGGATATTTTTTTTGTATAAAAAATTTTTTCATAAATGATAATTAGCAAAAAATCGTATGAGATCATTTTCCAGTGAATATGCGATAGTGCATAGTAGTTGATACAAAATAAAGCAGCTCCCAGGTAGTGCGAATAAATAAATACGCATGTGCCACATATTATTTACTGTTAGAATACATTTGATACATTACTTAACTACTTACTCTGTGAGCACGAGAAAGAAAGAACATCAGAAACACGCTAAGGTCGTAACAATAACATAACAAATGCGGGCAACATTTCAAAGTCAACAATCACTCCGAAAGTGATCGTTCCCGACCAAACGTACTCTCCAATACTCGATCAAGCGACAATCGCAACCGAGCGAACCGAGCCCGTCGATTAATAGGCCCTCTTCAAAATACGTCGGGCCCCGGCCACGGATTAAATACTCAACGTTACTGCGGCCTGGACCTCCGCCGGTAACTTAGTGCCACTTATCGCGCCTCCCGAGCGCTAACCCTACCTCTGACGGCATTCAGCACTCTTCGGCAGCACTCGCCACTCTTCGTCGCCTCTCAACATTATTTGCCACAATGCCAAACAGAACCTATCAGACATAATTGCCACCATGAGGCTACGTTCCATAGATTAGTAATTCTCTAAAATTAAAGGCGTTTTCGTACAATTTAAACCATAAGTACATAGCTCTTCATAGGCCTAATCAGAGGCCTTCTAGTGACTTACTAACCAGGCAAACCATTTCGCCTATAATGCGAAAAATTTAAAAGCTCTTCTGGCTGATACTCCCATGTTCAAAGTAGGTAAATAAGTAACCTACAAATCACTCCAAAAAGATTGAGTAAAGCTGCGAAAGCGTAAAGAGAGAATTAGAATAAATGGGGTAAAAAATAAAAAGCCTGATGAATATGTTTTATGTAGGTATAGAAAGCACGTCAATCCGCAAGGTTTTGGAGTCTTTGAGCCAGCGTTGGATAATCCCGCCATCGGTAAAGAGCTCGCATCAATAACCATTTTGACAGTTAAGCCGCCATTTTTCATTTGGCGAACAACGTTCATGGGATTCCAGCAAAAACGCGCAGTCAGAGGTCAAGCTCGAAACAAAAAAGCTTCCTTGTACCGAGTCGCCTGCAAACATCGAAACTGCATCGAAAATCCCCTTTTAAACCCCTTATATTGCAGCTTTAATTCCACCGTTGAAACTTTCCGGCGCAACTAAAGCAGCGATGGAAATGCGGGTCGGAATTTTCCGGTTCCATTGTCTAATAGTGGCAGTGGGATGCAATAGATCAGCTTCCGAGCCACTTGTTCGCAAATCGATGTATTGTTGGAACTATTGTCCAATCTGCGTTAATGATATTGCACCTCTCGGTCTCGGACCTCGTTTGCGGGAACTGCCGTCTCCGAGAGTTTTTCGGATTTGCTCAAGATTAATGTATAAATAAGCTGCACCAGCGCAACGTTTGTTAAAGATTAATGCAATGTTTCCTCGAAAGCAAGCGCGCGTTTTCTTAATTTCCTCCTTCGGAGCGGTGCATAAGCCTTAATTTATGACGTGGCGTGGCAAAGATAAATTCGTTGCTGTTTATCAGGAGTGCGCTTTAATAAACAACGCTTGTACAGCCGTGTAGTCGCTTCACAAAACGTCATAATATATTTCGCGTGTAAACAAACTTTTGTCCCATTAGGGCGTCTGCTTGGTGAATTTCACAAAGCAAATCAAGTTATAAGTGTAACGCGGCGTCCAAACAACAACGCTATCCGTTTATTCCGCTGCGTTCTGTTCCCGCATATCGCAAATTAAATAACGTGTTTCGACTATGAATAATAGCTCGCCTCGGGTTGCGCCCGACCCGTTTAGAGAGGATGCTACAATTTGAATTTTAAAATAAGAACAATTTCGTTATTTGCGTTCTGGAACATGCGTTTGAAATTAATATCGCTGGCCGTTCGAAAAATAATCGTAATAATAAAATATTAATTTGTGACCATTCTTCATTCTTCCCAAGTATATTTATTTTTGTAGCATCGTAGTTCCTGAGCAAATCGACCAATTTTGACATTACATCAAGAATGTTCTTAGCTGTTAACATTGGTTCATCCATTCAAATCTACAGCTCTTTTGTAGTGTTTTAGTCAATCGTTATTTATCACCAACAAAAAAAAGTTTTCCTTCTTCCGGTTTTAATCCTGGCCACGTTTTAAGTAGAGGGAAGATCGTGAGGTATCGTGCCGTAGCCTTATTATATCGGACCTCGTAATGCACGCGAGCTTTTCACGTGACGGGCTAATTGCATGGGGCGAGATTCGACGCACGGCATGCTCGACCGTTTGGGGTCTTAAAATTGAGACACGTTTATAAATGACATTGAAACTGTGTAACTTACAAAAACAAGATGTTCTCAGTAAGTATTATTTTACCGAAGGAGGAAATATTCTTAGTGTTACAAAATAAATAAGTGTATATAAGTGTATAATAAATAAGTGTATATAAGTGTATAATAAATAAGTGTATATAAGTTTATTGTTGCAGTTTTTTCTTACTTGCGTGTAGTTTTATGTTTGATCTATAAAAAAAGGTGCAAAATTTTATGTTTAGTTAAAATATCTTATAAAGTGTTTGTTATTTTATACATGTACAAAACGAAATATATTTTCTTGCTATCGTCAGAATAACAGTGCGGATAACTTTGAAATAAAAATCAGGGAAGCTTTAGTGTCCAAAACGTCATATTTTACAAAAAAAAAAGTTAGAAAGGGGTCGTCCCTTGCTAGCCTGAGTGGGATCGCTGTCGCTCTGTTCAATTCTCGCCGCTGAAGTTGGTCGAAGATAGTTTTATTAGTTCCTGTTATTGGTAACTTTGGCCACCGACGCTTGCATCTGGTTGTCGACTTTGACTTTGGCTTTAGCTTTTGTAATCAATTTAATTTTAGCGTCTAGTTAAAGCAGAAGTATGCTTCGAATTTGGACCAGGCGATAGCGCGACAAGCTTTTAGTCGTATTAAGTTATATTGGAACTTAAACATTTGATTGTTTTTAATACTTGCCAGTACAAGAGGGGACAATAGAATAGACTATCAAATATTACCATTGAGCGTAGTGATGCCGCTAGCACCTAGTGATGAGTGTTTGCTTTCAATTGGTGGGTTGGCTAACTTGTATCATCTGATATTTAGTGATAGGTAATCCAACTACTAATTTTTTGGTACATTTCCCAAATTTTTACGGCAAGTATTTATTCTTAAGATAATTTTTTACTATACCTTATTAAAATTTAGTTCAAAAGTGAAAAACTTGGTTTTATTTGCTTGTAACAGTATATGAGTCAGTAAAAAAACTAAGTATTTTCCATGTCATAACATAAAATTTTTAGTTGCTATCTTTACAATAACACTCTGGTACTAAACTATATATATATGATGCTCTCTGTCCATTATACGCCCTTCAGAACTCAGGGTCCAGAGCTCGCACTTATCGTTACATTTTACTATGATACGGATTTAGGCGGCGACGTTTTCAGACGCGAATATTTGTGTACATTGCTGCGCCATTTGGAATGTAAGTGATGCGCGAGCCTGCGGCGAGAAATGGGTTTGCATTACGGCCAAGCGAGGTCTAAGTTACATTTAAGCTGCGTCTAAGTTATGTTTAAGTTACGCTTGCTTACGATTGTGTTTGCGGGGTTTGGGACTTGCTTCGAGTTGAAGCCTTTATCTTATCACTAATCGTTGTAAATTTCATCTAATAGCTTGATTCCGTTCGTATTAATTCCCAGTCTAAGAACTAGACATAGATAAATAACAGTGCCGTGAAATATTTCGTTCGCTATCTTATAAGTATGATAAAGAAACAGACCTCGCTAATTGGCAAATGTGTCCCCATGTCTATATGTTGTATAGTGCATCCCGTGCAAACTTGTCTAGTACAGTGCTGCCATCTGCAGGGCCCCGCACAAAACACCGCGTGTCTCCTAGATTAGACAAAAGCGAACACAACGACTAGACGGGAATGCACACAATGTGTACACAGGACTTGTTCTAACAGTAAAGACTTATTTGTGTAGTCATGGTGCGTCACGATTTTCGTTTGGATAAGTATTTCCTGCAAAATGTGGGAAGTTTGCTCCGATGTCATATACCGGCTGATCTCAAAAATATCAGACAGGGACATGCGAAACCCAACCTTAAATTAATAAGAGTGGTAAATCGGTTAAGATATTAAATTATCGTGGTCGTGAAATTAATAGTTCGCCGACCTACTAATTAGTATTGAGTAGAGACTAAAAATAATTATTAGTTGGTTAGTAGATTATTATCTTGCTATCTTAACTCTATCATTTTTATGCATTTAACACTAACTAAACTTATTTTATATTTTAGTATTCAAACCCAATGTAATCAGGATACGGCCGTACACGTTTCTAAAACATTTTTTTATCAATTGTGAACGTCATTTCTTACGTTAAACAACAGTGCTACGTGAAATGCTACGAAAGTGCTACGAAAACTTGTACTTAGATACAGTCGTGTATTGCCCATATCACATTAAATGCTCTTTAAGCTGTAGATATCGGGACTATAGCTTAAAGACCACGCACAAGTATAATTTTTCCATCCATAAAAATATGCGTAGAAAGTATTGTTTCAAACAAAATGCCCATACCGTTTGTAGTGTGTATCTTTACCCTTGTTGTGCAGTGAACTAGGCATGCTCTCTTTAGCACTAGCGAGAACAAACTTCGCTCCCGATAGAGCCTTTATTAAAGCTTGTTACTACTACTGCACAACTTCTCTGCTATTTTGTTTATCTACGTTAGCTAGAAAATGCTAGGTCGATCGTATTTTACCTTGCCTCGTGATTTTTATTAATTGAAATGAAAGTGCAACAAACGAAATTGATTATTGAGTAATCAATTTCGTTTGTTCGCTCGCAAGCAATTGTACGTTCGCAAGCATTACGATCTCTAGACAAAATAATAAGGGCAAATAATTTACTGTATACAGGGTTATCGGCTAGGGGTGTACTAACCCGTAAAAGGGGCCACTATACATATTCACTATGGGACCTGAGAGTAAGTATAGTGACCACCTTTCGGAATTTAACGCCCCTAGCTTATATCCCTGTACATATGTATACATACAAGAGTATAATATTCATTCTAAACGCACTGTTTAGAAGAAATCCGGTTTTTTATAGCTTGCCCTTGACCGCAACTCACCTGATGTAAAGTGACGATGCGGCCTACGATGTGACACGCTTGCCTAGAAAAAACCGATTCACTCGCGATTTGAAGAGATCTAGATTATATCTATCAGGAAATAGAGTACTTGGCATTGAATATCTTAAGTTGTAGTACATTCATATATGAAATGTGCTAGTTGGATCATTTAGGATCAGAAGGTCTTGTATTGTATGGATCTGAATGTTGGGCTACTAAGGTGGTGAATGAAACGGGAATGCATGCAGCACAGATGCAAATATTAAGATGGAGTGACAAAAGTTAACAAGATCAATAATAAGTATGTTAGGGGAAGTTTAAAAGCAGCGCTTACTCAAAAGTTAAGAACAATAAAAGTCGACGTTTAGCGTTTAGTGCGAGTCCGTGGAATTTCTACCATATAGCGGCGGCGTCTTGCAGTTTCTCTACTAGTCCGATTGTAAAAAGGGGATGGTGGAATTAAATTGTGTAATTCTACGAGTAAGGCACACTCCCCGAAATGTGGATGAATAGAAACTGCTATTTTTTTTCCATAACTCATCAAATAGACGCGGATATGATGTAAACGCATTTTCAGAAGAAGCTTTTACTACTTCAATTGTGTTTAAAATATTTATAAGAACTAAAGGTGTACGTTTATATTAATATAAAGCTATTTCTTAATATTCGTTATTTCTTACCCTTATCCAAAAATAGCACGTCTATATTTTTGTAGGATCTTAGGACAAGTTTACTGTAGCTAAGATTAACACAAATAAAAACAGTTACAAATAAATAACAAACCTAAAGAGTAAATGCGACAGGCAGCATCTTTAACCCTTTTAGACAATAGATAAATGGTAATTTAACCATACCACATGTACTAAACTGGCATTAGATCATAAATTTAGACATGCACGCTTTTTAATAGTAAATGTTGGAAACACCCACCGTTATGTTTTCTAATAGTTTCGTCTAAAAATTCCGCGGAGTTAAATAAAACAGGGGCAAAATAACATCTGCCAGAACCAGGTTGCAGAGCGTGTGTGCATCGAGGCAAAACAAAATGGCTGCTTACTGCTTTGCTTGCTTATGGTTCATGCTTTTCCTGACAAGCGCAAGAACAATTAAAAAGCACAGCAAATTAAATTTTAGCCTTTGGATAATTACTGCATTCAACAAACATTATTTTAAATCAGTTATTTGTCAAGTGTTTAAATACTGGGACTTTAATACAAGTGAATAATAAATGAGAAAATCTTCAACTTTCTGATTTATTTATCATCATTCTCTTCATAATTTGAAATCATAGTTAAATCGCAAAAACCGAAATAACCGTACAGAATTTACTCTGGACACTGTTTGATCACATATTATGTATCATTGTAAAGAATTGCTTTAACATTTAAAAAATCTATAAACATCTTAAAAACGGCATGGGAACATCATATATTTTAAGAAAACCATTACTTAATTAAGACACAACCTAATGTTGACATACGTGACCAAATTCTATATACCAATGATAAAAAACCGCGCGTGCAAAGTTACGTCGAAACGAATCATGCAACAGTTTTGTTCTAATAAGTTTTTTAAACTTATATTACAGATTCGAGCATAATAACGTCACATATGTTTAACAGATTATATTTAATACTATTCAAATTTAGGAGAGCTTTTATGACTTGCGATTTTCACATGACCTTAGTTGTAGGTTAAGCTTTTAATGTAGCACACTGCAGAGCTTTCAGCTGCAAAAAGCTTAAAAAGCTTCATTAAGCAAATATATTTTTGTTACTCTGACAAAACATTTATCTAGATCAACTGTTATGTGTGCTTGAAAAGCTGAATACGCGTATAATGTATCTACGTACGTATTTTACGTTTAAATAATACAACATCTGCTGAATAGGACGTGGCAAATTTATGTACTTTAATTATATCAGCTCGTTTTACAAACGAAGTGAATAGTTTCATTTATAACAATGTATCAGTTAAAAATATAGTCACAGATAAATTATAACATCAGTGACCTGTATTATACAAGTACGCTGGACTTCAGATTGCCAAAGTTACAATGCATCCATTAAATTTTTTGTAGTTTTAGCGCTGATGACAGTATTTGCGTCCATGGAACTACGAGTTATATTAGGATTGGGTTAATATAAATTTTAGTGCCAAAGACGCACACGTTGGTGCGTTTGTAAGGACAGAAAAACAACTGTCATTTCTTGGTTAATAATAATAGACGTTACTCCTTATAATAGGCGTCAGTGTATAACATTCATGAAGTTTTTTGTGCATAGCAATTTTAATTCTTTCTGCTTTAATTCAGAATAATAAACTACTTAATTAGGCCGAACGACAGCAACTTATTAACATTTCGATAAGAACGCAAAAGCCCTAGGCATAATTTTTTTCTATAATCCGCTACATTGTTTGTGTTATGATTTAACTTTACCACTTAATAAAACCTTATTTCGACGGTCGCGTGACGTTTCCACCTTATTTTTTTTATAACGGTTTGAAATAAAAAGGTTCTACGAACTGACACGCGAAGGGGAGGGTAGAATGTTTCTATTTTGTAGGGTTCCGTGCGATAATTAAAAGATGGATCACGAATTAACTCTCTTCCTGTTTGACTGTACAACAATATCATTCATCATTCGCTCGTCAAGTCATCGTGAGAGTAGGAGAATTAGTGTGTTTGTTGGCAATAGAAATGTAAGCTGTGATATAGTGAATGCTAAGATAAAACTACAAGATTTTATTTTGTAGCAAGGTGTAATTATTGTTTTAATTCAAAGTATGCGGCAATAATATTATTAGTAGTTTTATGATACATATTATCTGGTTCAATAGACATCAACGCGTATAAACAAAAATGTTTTTCTTTCGTATTTTAAAAGTATTTTTAGTATACACAAATATATGCGGGCCATTCTGAAGGTTGAAAACCAATTTAATAGCTAACTAAATAACTAAGACACGCTAGAGCTTCATTGAAATTATTTATATAGCTGACTTAGGAAGGGTAGGAGAACCTTAGTTTTTATATATTACCTTAAACCTATAGTCAGCTTGAGAAATCGAAAAATATTTGAAAACTGATTTTTCTTTAAATGTCTTTTGCTACAGAATTCCATAAATAAATAATGTGTTTGATAGTTTTCATTAATATTTTACTACGGAACCTTGATAACTACCTACTTAAATAGTATCCACCCACCCATAAATCCTGGTTGTTACAATATTTTGTCGTTATTACTTTTCGTAATTGAGAATGTCGAAATAATTCAAATTATTTTTTGGGTAATTAAACATTTTGTCTGTTAGACTTACACGTGTCGATGATATCTTACATGACTGTGTTTATAAAATTAGGATCGGAATAATTAAACAAAATTAACTAGGATAAAACCAATAACGATTGTATAGGGGAAGACGAGTGACTTCGGATCTAAAAAGATTCTACCAAGTGGTATCAGCTTTCACAGTCAAGCTGTCAGCTGACATATAAAGCAAAGACAACGTTTGGTTGCAAAAAAGTTAATTTTTTACTTTAAAGTTATAACGTCACCTGCTTACCTCTTTAAAACTAACATTGGATGAAACCAACACAAGATCTTCATTTTTTTGACAAAATTTTAAATTTGAACTCAGTAGTTCTAATTTAAGACGTCATTCGTCATTTAAATTTAGCAAGGGAATAAACAACCATGTTAGGCTAGCCCTGCTAAGTGCGCTAAATAAACGTTTCTAGTTTCAAAACTACTTTTATACCTGCTACCGCGAACTGTTGACGATGTATTTAGCGACGTTATTAAAAAACGACAACAACTTTACAACTTTTTTTATTTAATTTAAATCTCAATTATGTTATGTTCTTTGTGTATGAAATCGCAATCTTCTCCCTTTGGGGAGAAATACCCCCAATCAAAATCTCCGACGATAAAAAAATCCTTAAAATTCCTAATAGCAAAACCAAGTCGTGTCAAGATTAATTAGAAGCTACGACCTCTACGAAATTAAGAAATTTCAGGAGATATATAAACTTACAAACAAATTTACAGACGAAAGGAAAAACATCCCCGACCCAAGAGACGCTACGCTCGGTTGGTCAATTATACTGCTAATACATAGAAGTTAGTACTCCACATTGTGTTATTATCTAAAGCCCTGACGATTGCTCCCACTGGAAGCTATAATTTTCCGAACCATGTGCACAATGACCTAATTTTGTACTGATTACGTTACCAGGTATTTAGATATTTATGGATTTCTAGACTTGACTCGAGATTGCTTGCCGACGTCAAAAAGCTTGAGACGCTTTATTTGTTATTTTATTTATTGTATAAAATCCACAGTTCACAAACAAAATTAACTTAAAAAAACATATTCTTCTTACGACCAATATTGGATTTACATTTTATGGAAATACCATTTTAGACATTTAAAAATAAACTTTTTTCATAGACAATATTTTGGTGCTTACTCGTATTAAGTTTCACACTGTCTAAATCGTTTTGTAGCTGTTTTGTCTACGAGTACAGCATAGTAAATATGCTTTTAGTTATTTTTCTGCGAATATTACTTTATTAACATTACGCAAGTCAATTGTAAAACGTCAATCAGAATCAATCGCGCCCATTACGATATAAATCAATTGATCAATCACCTAATGTAGAGCAAGAATTTATTATTGACCTAGAAAATAGATTGTCCTGATGAAGTCCACTTAAATTAGCCAATAGAACTGTTTTTAAACAATGATGTTTAGTTATTTTTCCGAGGATTTCATAAGTAATTGACCTTTTAGGTTTCAGTACCTACATAAAATGATGGTAGAGGTTAAACTTTATACGAGAGATGTGATTGTTAGCCATAATTATTTTGATATAAAAATATAATTCATTATTAGTCAAAAGTGCAACCATTTTATTGCTAATACCGATCTATACAGCAGACAAAAAATGGTTTCAGTTAGAATGCATTGTTTTAATGTGTGTTGGCCAATTTTTCAGAGACTATGGATAATTATTTAGTTTAAAAGGTGTTATAAAATTATGTATATGTAACAGATCTTAGATCTCACCATTACTTTAGGTTTGCATGCCTTAAAAACCGGTCCAGAAGTTTGGTTTTCAATCTAAAATTTCTGAAAAAATTGTACAGTCAACCTGCTGAAATAAAGAAGCTTGTTACTTTCTTAAAGTTTTACTTGTTATATACGATAATCGATTATTGAATAGTTATCCTGTACGAATGTTTAAGTGTTGAACCAGTCAAGTCACCCAGTTTAAACTGTGTCGCCCACTAAACTATTCAACGGTCGGGGAGCGATGCAAACAGAACTAGAGAGTAACTACTTTAAAGCTACTTTAAAGCTACTTTACTCTGTCATTCCCTTTGGAAATAATGAAGCAAACGAAGCATAAATAACGACAATATCAATGATATAACAAGTGGTTAGAAGCGAGAAAGAAAAGCCCGACTGCTAAATAGTTAACCTGTGTATCATCAGACAAATCTATTGACACCACTCGCATAAAAATACGACAAGCCGTTAAGGCTCTAGGGCGTGCCAAGAAAATATACATACATATATATACATACACTCGAAAAACATAACTGTCCTTCTTTCGCAATCGGGTAAAAATATATGCGCTGTTATAAACCTTAGGTTAGTGGTAGCCTAGTCGGTCAACTCCTTGCCTCTAGAGCTAGAGGGCGCGTATACAAATCCAGGTTCACGTATGTACCTCTGAGGTTTTCTTCACATATGTAAGGAATACAGGGGTAGGCACTCGAAGTGTTACCAACTTAAAGTTGGTATAGCAAGCAAACTGTTTACAATATGGCGCCCATTTTTTCACAGTCGTAAGTCTATTGTATTGTTCCTAAACATACAGAAGCTCATTGTTTTTCGTCGCTGCTAAAAAAAGTTATCCAGATGGAATTCAAACGCCACAGTGTCATTACTTTGTATTTGGCTGGAAAATCGCAACCAGCCATTGTTAATGCGCTACGACATTTACATCTGAATAAAATGTTTGTGTATCGAACCACCACGCGTTACAATGATACGGGTAGCATCAAAAAACACCATGGAGGTGGACATCCAACAACAGCAACATCATCAGAAATGGTTCGAAAGGTAAAGGCTAGAATTGAACGAAATCCATGACAAAGCGCAGTTAAATTGGCGAAAAGTCTTAATGTATCTGCCCGGAGCATAGGACGCATATTAAAAAATAAACTACAACTGAAGCCTTACAAAATACAAAAAGTGCAAGACTTGACACTTGCACCAAAGGCAGTTCGCCTAGAAAGAGCTAAGGAGTTAAAGCAGTTGCACGTTGATAGCAAGCTTGAAAATTTGGTATTTTCCGATGAAAAAATTTTTACGGTTCAGTAATATGTGAACAAACAAAATGATCGCGTATGGTTAAAGTCTAAATCAAACGATAATTTAGACCAACGAATTGCTCTGCGAAAGCAAGCACCAGCATCAGTGATGATTTGGGCCGCGGTAACTGCTAGGGGACGTTCACCTCTCGTTTTCATTGTGCTCAATGAAAACGAGAGGGTGCAAAGATAAACCAACAAATCTAATGTGAAAAGATTTTAAACGATGCTTTGTTACCTTGGGCACGTAAGAAATTTGGTAGAAACCATTGAACGTTTCAGCAAGACTCGGCACCATCCCACAAAGCCCGTGAAACCCATATTTTTTTTGCAAGAAAAAGTTCCGAGCTTTATTTCTTCGCAACAATGGCCACCATATTCGCCGGACTTAAACCCAATGGATTTTTCCATATGGTCAATTCTAGAGGCCAAAGTGTCAGCAAAAAAATATGAGACAGTCGACGCCTTAAAGATTGCTCTTCGCCGAGAATGGAACAAAATATCAGCAGACCACATTCGTGCAGCGTGTGAAGCCTTCTCGGACAGACTCGATGCTGTTATCCGCGCTAAAGGTGGCCACATCGAACAATATTTTTTTCTTTTTAATTTTAAATGTTTTTTTTCTATATTATGTTGAATTTTATAAATAAAAAGAAACAAAATTGTCAAAATTACAGCATTTTGAATTGGTAACACTTCGAGTGCCGACCCCCGTATAATCCCAGAATTAAAGATTTTTTTTTCTTATCTGATAGTAGCTACTAAGTGAATCAATGATTTTTACCGCCTGATTTGAATAAAACTTACTAATAAATCTTCATCACAGTATTTTTACACCTTTCCCAACTCATTAGATTTCATATAGCCAGCTTTCCATAGATCGTTGCTCAATTAACGGAATCTTAAATCGCCCATCTGACGTTACTGCTTTTTAAAATGAAGTCTGTTTTATCGAGTACAATAAATTATCGGATAGCTGTCGAATTATTTAGTCGATTCGGCCGCTCGTAAATCGAGTCGTCTAATTACGTTATCACAACACTCGTTCCGAATTCAAATCGGGGCTCTCCTATTCGTCGATATGGTAACGGGTAACAAAATGTACAAGCGCATAGATTGAATAGCTGATTTGCTATCGATGTTTCAAATTTATAACTTTTTTATACCTGCATGATCTTAAGGCGATCGTTTGTACGATATGCAAGTGAATAATTATGTGGATCATACTTGATGCAGACTAAAATTCTGTCGGTAAGTTTATTTAATGAGCAGAGCGGCCGGTATAAAACGTTTTGCTATTACGCTTTTTGCAAGTACGGAACTTGCCAATAATAACTGATATACTACAAATCTATTTGATCCATTTGGCATCAAACGTCAGTTTAACGGAGTTTGAGTCCTTGCGTTCGATATTTATATTAAGTGTATTAAGCCCTCGATAATGATCAAAATGGGCGTTTATACCGACTCGAATTTCAAAACTAACGATTGATAGACAACAGTACTTGCTGCTGCTTTTATTTTTACATAAACGTATTTGCGTAAGTATCGACTCTTAATCTATGAACAAGGTACTAAGCTGGTGTATGAAGCTGTAAGAGCTGCTTAGAAAAAGACGTGATCACAGGTTTCAACCCCGTATAATACGAAATTACTTTTAAAAATTTACGCGTTAATTTTCCACCTTATTATAATTTTCTAACATGAAATTTTACTATAACTAGGATATTTACGCAAATACATTTTTATGATAACTCGTCAACGGAAGGATTGCTTTGTTTCTTATATAGCGACATTCCTAGCCCCCTACAACCTATGCCTCAGATAATAAATGCAACTTTTATAAGCCTCTTTATCGCGGTCGAGGCCTGGATTTATGTGTTCGCAACGGTTTAACCGTTCCCACGGCGATGCTTTATCGCCGCCGATGTCTTTTTAATTTGCCTATAAACTATTTGCTTCATGATTCATTCAATTAGAAATATTATTGAATAATCCGCCAATAGATGCATTTGCGATGGTTCAGTAATAAGGTTTTTATGTCAGGTCGTCGGTCGTCGGGAAACGTTCATAAAACACGTTGATTCGATGGGTTGCCGGTGATAAAACGGCTCACATAGATTAATGAGTTTTTAATAGCCCCGTCTTCACGTCGACTTCTTTCGCAACTCGTGTCGAGTATAGACAGTGAGGAATTAATCGACTCGCTAGATACTCACCGTCGATTCTGTTACTCGCTGCGTGGTCGGAACGCAGCTGAAATTTGCAGTAATATAGAGCTTTTGTCTTTGTTGCTTCGTCCAGGAAATGGACATTGCAGTTGGCCACGAATTCGGTGAAGTTATTCGGCAGACGTGGGGGCGGGAGGAGGGCAGGGAGGGAAGAGCCGGTCAGCGAGTATTGTTCTCGGCGCGCGGCCGTCGGCGTTGTCTACAGAACTCCGTTTCGTTCGTGCCACATAAAGAACCCCTTTATAGCTCGGCTCGTGCGCGCGCGTGTAATCTATGCGCACTAAAACCGAGAAACTAATCCCAGAACAAAGACTAAAATAATTTCTTAAAAAGAACACTAGCATGTTGTACGCGGAGATAATGGCCGTGTTTTAATATTAAAATAAGGATTGGAGCGCGGCCCGTCCTCCGGCTGGCGGAAGTGTCGGCCATTTCGCGCGAATCTTGCTGAATTATTCGCGTAAAATGGCGGCTGCGGCGGTCACTTGTGCATTGTTGCCGTTTAGCACTTAAAAACAACATTTGCGAACGCTGTTGCGACACAAAACGCTAATTTTTCGCTTAAACGCTGTTTAAAAGATAAAACACGCATATAAATAATAGAGTAATAGAGCAATTAGCACCTAAACAACAAATACACGTACGTAACTGGCATTATTGAGCCGAATCCGGCGGATGTAATATCGTTCGCAATACTTTCATTAATTGCGATTGCGTTCCTTCCATTAGCCATAATCGTATTTAGGGCTTATGCGGCTATTTGCAAATTGCAGTTCGCGTTTGAAATTACTCGAAGCTCAACAATCGCGGGGTCTATTAATTAGTACATATCGCCGATACGTAGGCGTGCATAATTAAAATAATTATCGAATGACATTTGGAGATATTAGGTAGTTATAATTAAAACGCCGACAACATGTTAATATTTGAGCGGCGTAACAAATGCGAGGGTAGTTCCTAATAAATGAGGTGCATGTAAAGCTATCGATCGTCCGCATCGAGATGTTGACTTTTCAATTAAGTCGGGTGCCGATCTCTCGTCGACGACAGATCGATTAATCAAGCTGTCTGATCGCAGCCGCCCCGCGCTCCACTAAGTTGTACTTGTAATCGACTAAATCTATCGAAATTATTCAATCATTATATCTCTAACAAAATGTAGTCGACCCGCGGCGCCCCTTGTCTATCGCGTGTGTAATCATTGGGGAGTCGAAGATTAATAATTAACACGTGAATAACAAATTTGGTGTAGTCGAAGTAATACAAGTATGTCTATACTTGAGAGAAATGTGTATGATATCGTGTCGTCGTTCGCTTTCTTATAAGAATTATAAAATTTTGGTATGGTTTAACATTTGAAAAACCTTTTGTTTTTGTAGGTGCTCTACTACGAGTATAGGCTCTATTAATGATATTGTAGTTCTAATCGCGGTTGCGACCGCTAGGGGCTGCGGTTGAAGCGACGCCGCAACTATCAAACTGCAACCGAGACGCCTTCGATCGCAAATAGTTAGTAATGCGACTAGTCTGTGGGGTTACCATCCGTTCAGATTTTCCGGACTCTATTCAACTTTTAGATTTTTATTCTAAGTTGGATAAACATTATAAATCTTTCATAACAAATATCAAATTACATTTTATATCATATATATAAATACATAATTATTAATAAAACTATTTACATATATATATAAATATATATATAATTATGTATCATGTATATATATGTATAGCATAATGGATCTCAAATATTATGTATTAAATTTACGGGTACTACACTCATCTACAATCTCGTTTTTTTTCGCGAATTCCGAGTGGTTCCTTTAGTTTTTTTTCTTGGGATAAGTGGAGCCGTAAGGGCGTTATTACGGCTTAGTACACAAGCCAACAAACCCTATGAGCAGTGTTTTTTATTTGGTGATTGTCTTTAGTCAGGGCTTCTTAAACATCTATATCATTGTTATGTATTGTCCGATGGAGATCGCCACACGACAATGCATGGCAAAGATGCTCGACATTGTGACGTGTTTTAATAAGGCAGTAAGATGGTAACCCTATTTAGATCGCAGCGCGCTACAGTTGCGAACTATCGGGCCAATGCCGCAACTTTGTCTTACGGGAATTCTATGTGGACTGTCTTTTGTCGGATAGAAATTAGTAACCGGTGAACAAGCGGTGAAATTAATTCCCTCTGCAAGGTAAAGTGATCGAAATGTAATGTGTTGTTTGTATTTTGTTACAGGTAAGTTAAGGCGTACGAGTCGGCGTTATGTAAGATATAGGGGTTAGTATACTCTTTATATTGGCAATAATTAATAGTAACGTTTGAGGTAAAGTAACAGCTTTACCTTCCTCCACAAATAAATGATAAAGTTTAAATAAATAAATGACCTGCCTATCGATCAGCCTACCATCGAATAAACTAATAGTGAGAGTAACTCGCGAAGTTTCGTATCTGCATTCAAACTTTAACATATTCGAGTAGATCTAGTATGAATACAAAAAAACGGAAAAAAAAATTGTACGCTAGCATTGTTTTTAGATCATCACAGCATACAATAATGCTTTTCTATTATTGAAAAAAACCTGTGTGATATTTTTCATCATTTTTTTAAACCACGATTCCCAGTCATGATTAGTTGGACAGCATAGAATAGTTTTCAGCTTACTAGCTTTTATTATTTAGTTATACAATGTGTAACAATAATTATGACGTCAACTTCTTGTAAATTGCTCCAAATTGTTAAAAATTTAAAAGTTTGATTGAAAATTATCCCTCAAGACATTGTAAAAGAAGTGCTATCGCCAAATGCTTGAAAGTTCGATTGGAAAAATCTATACTTTACGATCTTCCAGGGCATGAAGTTTACGAAGACTACAGCAACAAATCGCAATGATATTAAATACAATGTTGTTTTACAAGATCCACAAACAAAAATAAAGTCTGCGGAAAAGCAGCTCGCGTTTTCAGAAATGAAACATGTCTCTGTAAAATGTTTCATTTCGCAAGCAAACGTGGCTCACATATAAACAGGGTTTGTTAAGAGGCGTAGTTAAGAAATGTAATGTTGAGAACTACAGCGGAATCTCAAAGTTAATCAATGTTGTAAGTTTAGAGAGCAATTTTGTGCAAGACTGTGGACGGCTGGTAGGAAACATGTGCTCACGTTTTTACTAAGTTAAGGAATTAAGTTTAAGACGGATGCATAGCGCTTATAAAGTAGGTACCTTCATACGAAATATACTTCAACGTATGTCAAGTATTTTGACAAAATAATTGTTAGTAAAAATTGTATTAGTAATAATAATAATAAATTATTTATTTCAAGCAACGAAAATTACTTAAAAAACATTGACCCATATTATAAATACCTTACAGACTAAAATACATATAAAATATATTTATCTAACACTAAACTTAACACTATGGCTTGGGTTTCATTGTCTTTCTCGCTTCCCTATCTTCTGTCAATTCACTGCTACTAGATCTTAGCCTTCTTCTTTGCCTTTGTTAAGTTAGTTTGTAGCAGATAGGACTTACTTATAACGTCTTAATTTATACGTCTTCTGTCTTGTTTTAGCCGTCAGACAATATCAAAACATAACAAAACAAAAGCCACCTAAAATAAGTAAGACTATTTTATGTTGACCAAAACCGAATTTAGAGTGACATGCAACTATATCGCGTTATTATTCATAGATTCAAAATTGTGTCCACGAGAAAACTACATAATCATTAGAGTAAAACACTTATTCCACGTTATAACGTTCCACGAACATTATACAGGCAATTAATACATACAAACGAACGAGATAATTGTTTAGATGCATATGTAATGAGCCAAATCGTGTGAACGAAGTTTGTACGAGCGAAACACATGTTTACGGACAGACAATTTACGACCTCTATCCGATTACCGGCTTAAAAAGCACTCTGCATATAAATAACGGATACACCTTAAATAAACACAAGTAAAGGCTATTTCACGAAGCTTGGATTGTATGGACAGGATGGTATTAAGGATGTTTTGGGGGCTACTATCCTTGTTCTCTAATATTATCAACGTAATTTCCATAGAAACATAAGGACAATTACTACATTGAAAACGAGAGTATAGTGCGAGGATTGGTGTCTTGAGTTACGCATAAACTCCGATTTTCCGTGAAATTATATTCCTAGCACGCTTCTACGTTACACGTGAAACGGTAATTGATATAGATGTATGACAAAAAAGAACCGATATCTTTATTGGAATAAAAATCGGACACTAACGAATACCTATATTTTATGCGAAAAAGGGTTTCTTTGTCCTCTTTATCCGCCGCAAAAAGCTTGACCTATTTTTCTTGCACATACATAGCTTATACGTATATTGTTTTTTTTTGCTAGCAAATTAGATATTTTCTGTTCATTCAATTACTATAGAATCCCTCTGATTCTTCGCCTTATACTTAAGGTGAGCGAATCAGTGGGAAAAAAACAATTATATAAGAAACTATTTATGTCTTAATCCAGTTCTTGCTGTTGTTATCAATGCTTAGTCTTTGCCCCACTAATATAACCTCCTCAATGCGGCCCTTATAAAAACATTAAAAGTGTTTATACATTAGATATAAGCGTAAGCTTTTCCCAAGGTTTTCTTATAGATTCATATTCTAACACCTATTCACCTACTAGCAAAGACTTAAGCCTTTAGAATTGGAATCGAGGTACTTTTCTGCTTGTAATTTGAATTTTTAATAACTCTTGTGTAATTTTCCTAAGGTTTATTATGTACAAATTTTGAGAAACGTTAATTACGTCAGATCGTAAACCCATCAGACTTCGGGGATTATTTTGTCGTATTTTCTAGGGATTTTGTTACTTTTCCTTGACTGAAGCTTAAACACGACTGTTGTGCTTGATAAGAAAGTTGGTTTATTGGAATGAGAAAATTAAATTTTAAACATATTTTATGATTTTCAATACGATTCAGACAGTTATTTTACTATTTATTTTTTAAGTTTTCCATTTTGTAAACTGCGTGACGCAAAGAAAACACCAAACGAGGACAAAACAAACGAATTACGGTTTTCGAAATACAAATGTATGAATAAATAGCTGTATAAATTTGAAATTGGAATCCCTAACCAAAGAAGAGATATTTGAGATCAAAGTGGCCAGTACGACAAAACGCCAATTTCATATTTAAGGACCTAATATTTGCCTGCAGATTGTCTCCACAATAATACCAGGAAATGCTTTAGTAAGTCAAACAACACGGTGGTTCACAATTCGGAAGCAGCTAGCCAGCCGATGTATCCGATGTTGAAAGTTTACGGAGAGAGTTGCGCGACACAATTAGATATTACCTATTTACAATTATGACCAACTTTATAACTTAAAGATCGACTATAAACGGCTGCTTGTATATAGATTTAAGCTGTTAAATAGCTTTAAGTGAGACTCATTTCTTTTTCGTAGCTGTACTATTGAAAGACCGTAAGCTACTTAATACTTTAAAGCATAAGGAGGGTATATTAATTTTAGATAAAAATAACAACCGCCTATGCATTTATTTACTTATTTTGATATAAAATCAAACTACTGGATCGTTTCTGATATATTTATTTGGGACGACATGATAGCATCTTCTTTATGCGACTAGAAATACTTTAAAATTATGATAACTGACTTTAATTCACCAGGCCAAACAGAATTTAATCTATGTATAGTCAAAGAAAATAAATAAATATTTTTTTATATAAAGAATTACATAAGTTCTCGTATTTTTTCTTTAATGAACAATCGGCCCCGCCATCTCTGAGAAGTTGAGAAACATACATAACAAAAAGAAGATTCCGATGAATTGAGAGCCTCTTCCATTTTCGAAGCTGGTTAGAAAACACGTCTTATCAACAAAAATGATACATAACACGTTCATAAAACTGTAACACATAAAGTTACTCACGCAAACAAAAGCTTTCATCATACAATCTGCATCTTGACTATATTTCATACCTCCCACCTGTCGTGTACATCATCCAAAAGTGTGCGTGTCTGGGAAATATTCCCGTCTGCCCCCGTTCCCTGTTTACCCTCGATACCAGGAAGCGACGACAAATGGCGTGTCGTATACTTCCGGTTCCCTTATCGCGCGACAAAGCGTGCGACCGCGACATACGCATAGATTTATAAGAAGAAAAGCGAGTAGAAATTATGAGCGGAGGAGGAAGTAGGCTATCGTGATACCCTTACCTAGGATTATAGGTAGAACATATATATAATGCAATATATTTTTTAAGCGTCCTTAAAGAAGTGGAAATTGAAAAATGAAGAAAGAAAATAGTGACCATCAATATGGTCACTATTTTCTTTCTTTATTTTTTTTTTATATAAGCAAACTGCGGACCTCATAAGCTCATAATTCATGCAGCTTTATAACCGGCAATCTCTTGTCTTGATGTTTGTAAGTAGTGTTTAAGAATTATAAATTAAAAATAAAATATTCTTAAAAATTGGTTGGTATGTGCAGGAGATTTTCTCTTATTTTAAGAAATCTACTCCCCAAAGAAAATCTTCAACAATTAAAACATTCAGAAAAAAATTTGAATTTGCTTGCCAAGTCTCGTCAAGATGTGTTGGGTACTACGAATTGTACATGATTACCACCATTCTGACAAACTCAGGCATTAATTACAAATATATACTTATATAGTACATAATGAAAGACGAAAGCAAAGAATTTTCAGTCCTGAAACTTCAGTTGCTTTTCTCGCTCGTCCAATAAATATCTTATCTAGATAACTGAGGTTAGTTACTCGGAGATTAAAATATTTTTAGGCTCTTCGCTAGAGTCATTTATGTCCATGCCCTTGATTGTCCTAAGCTCATTTACGGTTAAACAAAGAAAAGAAAAAAGATTTTAGTTTTTCAGTATTGTAAAAACACTCAGACATGTAATCGTTTAACTGTTCATTGTTGTTAAACATGTTATTTCTTTTCTTTCACGAAAACGATTAATCCTTAAGGTGAGCTCGTAATGGACCTACTCGTACCAACTGATTCTATTGTACTTCATTTGGGTGATGTGACATTGATCTTATGACTTTGTCTGTCAAAGGTCGAATCTTTGCGTTCTTATAAAATAAATAAATTAAAAGAGAAAGATAACAAAAACTGTTGTGTTGTAGAAAAAATCTGTAAATTATTTGCAATGAATTTGTTAGAACTGATACATGAATCGTTAAAATTACAGTTCCCGGCAAACAATTTGGATCATTGACCTTGGCGTAGTGATGGTTTTTGTGTCTCTTTGGCACGGGGTAGAATGCGAGGTAGGGATTTCGCTGACACGCGATAGGTGATTCGTCAATGAAAAGTGCATGTGCCGTATTACCCCCACTGTTTATTCAAGAAGATTGCCGGGCACTATAACTATAGCAAATAAAACTTAGTTATCAGTTAAAGTTGTGCTAAACCAGCAGAGTTCCACTACTTATCTACTTATAATTTAAAAATAAAAATTGAAAACAATTTAGTTTGATTATACGATTATATTGCAAGGTTTTCTTATGATCAAAATATTATCAAAGTCACATTCGATAAAAAATTACAGGTTTGGACGTAATTCCGATGGTTTAATGTTTCAGATCTAAAAAAGATTGACTTTCCATTCTCACAAGATGAAAACAGAAAACTGTCATATAGTGTGCCCTTCGATATTGGTCGCATAAGGTTACATTCGTGCTGAATATTTTTGGCTTTCCCTTAGTTTCGGCGTTTTTACCGACTTTTCATAAAAATAGGAGGCACTCAATTCGACGGTATGTTTTTTTTTTTTAAATTTTGTTATTTGATTGATTTTTCAGATGTGGCCAAACATATTTGAGAAATTCTTTTTTTTTTATTTGTAAAGGAATTCTTCTAGAGTGGTCTTATTAAAATTTTATAAGTATCGGCCCAGCGATTTGATTTTTAAATCGAAATAACTGAAAAACTTATGTTAGTCACATATCACGCTTCGTCGCGCTAATCGTGGTCCCAGTTAAATATTCACGTACAATAAGCTCGCTTATATTATTTATACAGCCGAGACAAGGCGGACGTCACGGTGGTGCTCAAAGCAATTTCAGACTGCACAGAATAACTAATAGCCTATGTATTTTAGGGGATAGAATAGCTGATATTTACTGAGTTATATGCTTGTAAAAGGCAAAGGCTTCACCCTACTTGCGTAAAGACGAATTGCCACTTGCAACCGAGCCTACCTGAGACCTGAGTACGAAATTTCTAGTCAAACATCCATTCATACAAACATTACATGTACAACAAACTAACAGATAAAAGAAACTATTGTTAGACTTGAAACTAGAAGCTTCGCTAATAAGCTCGGACAATTACAAAACGTATCCGCAATAAGACGTTCTGAACGACTCCCAAGTTAATTAAGTATATTCTTTATTGTATCGTACAGGAAAAAAATCACCATAACCAATATTATATACCTAGCTTTCGTCTTATATACCTACTCACAATATTCCATTACCACGTTAATCTAGCACATAGATATACGAGTAGCTAGAGATACCCAATAGATATGACATCCAAGAGGACTATAAATCTCCAGCCTCCTATTAAGATAATAATCGGCAATTCGTGGACATAGACCGCTGCGCCCGCAATTTCCAAATTTCCAGCGTAGAAGGGGAGTCCATTGCATAAATCAGGTTAGACAATGTTTTATGAAAATATTAGCTACACCCCTCGCCTCCCGCTATAATTTTTATGATATCCCGCATTTTCACGCTGTAATTTATAGGATTATAAATGAAATAATACAGCAAATATTACGCCTAAATTCATTGAGAATGGGATTAGCAGCAATGTATCGCAACTCCAAATACAATCATTTGTGAAGTTTATACGAGTAAATCAAAACAAATAGGTATTTGACAGGTATATATATATTTTCTTTATAAAATACTATTACGTAAACTTTCATTTTATTGTTAATTAAAAATAATAGGTACCATGTATGTAACTATATATGCCTTCAAATTTCCCTAAATATTGTTAATACATGCAGATTTTCAGAACTAGCTATGGATCTGGAATAACGTTTCCATCACAAAAAAACTCAGCTATTCCGTCCGCTGCAAAAAGCGCACTCGGTCCGTAACTCCGGCTTACCTCCCCAGGGGCGGAAATCGCATATTTTCGCCGGATTAATTACAATTTCATCGCGTCTCATGTGACACGATATTAGGGGCGAAACGTTAGTGTCATAATCATTCCGCCCCACCGCAATCCGCTTAGATTATGTACGATTTTCTCTCTCGTGTGTACTGACCTTTCTGATATACGGATATATATATATGGGTGTAAGCACGGGATATATTGAAATAGGTAAGGCTGTTAATATGTGTACTGTGCTTAAATTACAGTAATAAAGCGCGTATCACACAATCCTACATAGGGTGATATGTATACATTCAAAGTATGAAGGTATTATATCATATTACACTATTCATACTTAGGCATGTGTCTTGTTGACCCAGTCAACTATAATTTAAAGTTAAGTATCTAAATAATGAAAAACATTTGTAGCTTTCTCTTAGCACTCACCTACAAGAAAAATTTAGGCTAATTTCTAGAGCTTAAGATGTTTTAGCAAAATCATCATAATAACCGTTGTCTCTTTTTACTAGTCTTTTCTTTTAATCCAAGACAGTTAGGCATTTGTCGACCAACTCGCACGACTCTGAAATCAGCGACACTGTATAAAGCATGCCTAATCTGGAATACACTGACTCGCAAGAAAGGCTGCTGGAACACACTACTAAGTGGTTGGTCTGGTGAATTTTACATCGTCATATAAAAATCTTCACAATGTGTCCCAATGACAATGACTTAACGCGAGTACTCGTAACTGCGCATTTCAATATATTTCACCATATCTACAACTCTCGATTAGTAAATCGTACAAGCTAGTACAACTTTAGCGCTACTAGGTATTAGGGCATTATATATTCTGCAGCAATAATAGTTATCGCTCAGCTTAGCGCTCGGGCGAACTTTACGAAGTTAGAGCATCGGTGTGGTGCAGACCTAACTCGGCCAGATTGAATTATAGGCGGACTCACCTATACCTTGAGTCTTAGGTGCTTGGTATCAGATATTAAGATCTCAGTTTGTAAAGAGGTTAATTAATGCAACTTTTTAGAATTGTTAAAGATTTTTGACGGATTTACAAACAATCTCAATTCTTTTTTCCTTTTTGAAAGATATGTGGATTTATAAGAGATTTATCATATGATACCATGTGTTCATATTTATTATAAGTTTGACGTGGCAGCGTAGTGAACGGATGAGCCGATTTTGATATATTTTTTTTTTTTTTTGCTAAGTGTATTAGTCGGGAGTGTTCTTAGATATGTTTGATGTAAATCAGTCTAAGATGGCCGCCGCCACAAGTTGGTGTATTACACATCTTTTCACAACTTCCTTAATATGGGTATCAAATGAAAGGGCTTAACTAATAAAATACTTTGATAAATTTCAAATTCAAGAAGGCCTTCACTACTAAATTGCGATATCGGTGAATTCAAATTTTTAATTTTAGTTGTAGGAAGTTAATTTTGCGTTCATCCCTATTTCGCTTGATTTAGGTCACTGATCATGCAGACCAGGATAAAATACGCATGTCTGGAATAAACCGATCCTCTCGCTACTCAAAATAAACTTACCACATAGGCGTAGAAAGTAAAAAAATTCTAGCCGTTGTCGTTGTTTATCACACTTCACACTAATATTATAAAGGCGAAAGTTTGTATGAGTGTTTGTTAGATTGTTACCTCTTCACTCTCAAACGTTTTAACGGATTTTAATGAAATTTTTTACTAAGATAGTTTATTTCCGGGATTACACATAGGCCACTTTTTATCTTATTATTGTTTAAGAAGACGGGTTTTCACGCGTACCTGATTGTTGGAAAGGTCCAACTATAGTTTTGTTCATTGGTAAACTTCATCAGGGATGAAATGAAACGTTCGTGTCTTCAACGATGACATCTCTCGCACTGCCTACTACAGTTGCTCCTTTCCAACAATCAGGTAGACGTAAAAACCCGTCTTTTTAAACAATATGAATACAACACGCGTTAGTTTTCTAAATAAAACTTTTTATCTCAGAAAATAGAAGTGTTACCATGGGATGATCCAATATCCACCACAAGTAAAACCCGAGTGACGTAGCCAGTGTATATTATAGCCAAAATACAAGCTGTTCACAAATAACAGGTAATGGACTAACTGCGGTGGAAGTAATCACATCACACACAAATTCGGGTTTCAATACAACAAGTAGGTAATGTTTAGTTTGCAAACTGGCGGCGAACTCTATTTGTAATTCAATTTGCTTCGTAACATTGTAACTACGTTTTCGTGTGATTTATAACTGTAAATATGGATATTTCGAACAAAGTTACATATATAAATACACAATTCATGAATGTTATTTTGTTTTAGAGTGACACTAATATCTATTTATTCATTGCAGCCTATATACTTTACAATGATTTTAAATTACTTCTTATTATTACATATGAATGTATACTTTCAATAGTCTTAAGTTTGAACCTCTACTTACTTGACTCCCTTATGGGCTGAATTTACAAAATTCCTTTCTAAGTACACTTCAAAATGAATACTCCAAATTTCATGTTTCTAGATTCAACGATTTATGCTCTGCGTCGATTATGATCCGTCAATCAATAACTCAGGACTTTGGTTTTTTAAATATATAGATGTTCTTAGGATGATTTCATATATCGTTGTGCTTATTATGGATAATCTTAAAAAATACTAGAACGTACTACGATAATTTCACAAAGCCATCATACACGTATTCTTTTTTTCTGACTCGTAAATAAATTATGTTTCCCATGAATATTCGTTCGCACAGCTAACGTTAGGTATTTCAGACCATTGTTTAGGATAAAATACCTACTTCCGTACATTCCTGTTTCCATTTGGCGCGGAACACAAAGAGTTATTGATGGGTCATTAGCGAAACAGGCGTCGGAAATTAAGCGTTAGGAAACCACCGCCAGGGGGCGCAGGCAGCGGCTGCGACGATCTAGGGCACTTATTCTTGTGATTTGCGATATATTATAGTTATAGTGTGACGTTATCGTGTTTAATATTTGGACTAGAATAAATAATAGCGTTAGTTAGCTCACAACTTTGATATTAAAAGCTAAAAAAAGTAGCCATAAAAAAAATGTTTAGTTTATTTCCTATAAGGATGCAGGTTTTTTTTTATTGTAACTACTGTAGGTTTTTTTTGTATAAGATCGATGATTGTTTTAGACTTTTAAATAGGTAAGTGTAATTGGTGGTTTTACGTTTTTACGGTTGGGTAATAAAACCTATTCGGTTGGGTATGCTAATGAAACGAAAAAATGCGTCCACGCTGACGTCTTTTTCAGTACTGAGCTTAGGTAAATCTTGCAGACTTCGCCGCGTCGTCTAAATTTGATCGAAATTTCATATAGCCCTAGAATAAGATATAGCCTACTTTTTATTCGTGGATCCGCGGATCCACTGGCTAGATTTTTAAACCTAATATATATATAAAAGATAAAACGTAGCTAAACATGAGAATGAGTTACCGAGCTTTCATTTTCAATGTTACGCAATTTGTGTCCGAGACGAAGTTCTCAACTTAAAACTTTTAGTTGGCGTCCGTCGGTTTGTTTGGCGGAACACCCCCAATGGTCATTACTACAGTGAGCTCGCGAAATTTCCGCTTAAAAGTAATTTGCTGTGTCACTAGAGGGCCAAATGTAGAGAACAACCGAACGTTTGCAAACGCAAAACAAAACGGCCGGTAATGACTGCGCTAGTTGCAAAAACTCTCCTTTTGTTATGTTAGTCGGCGTTCTAAAGCCTTTCGAACTGTTTATATTAAGCCGGGTAATATTTGTCTTAATTGCGGTGATGTAAAACGAGCGGGTATCACCGCTATGGCTTTATACTGGGGTCAGCATTAGCATAGCGCGCGTTTACTATTACGATAATCTTATTAAAATTGCCGAGACCTCTCTTATAGCCGGCTTAACACAAACAGGGAGAACTATGCCATGTTTATTCTGAATGTAGCTAGAATTGAGACAGGGATGATTGTAAATAAGAGTGCCAATTCCTTAAAGAGGTCTTGAGAAAAAAGGGTTCACTTCTTTAAATAAGTTCGTTCAACCCGTTTCGCTAAGACCATGGTACCTAAAGGGAGATAAAGCAAACGCGCAGTTCCTATCAAGGAATAGGGAGTGTTTACTTCTCATGGAGGTATACCTACACTCGGAAGGCCTTTGTCGCGAGTGTCCGTGGATCTTTAAGTGAGGTAAGCCCTAAGAGGATTGAAGTTCCTTCAACTTTTATTGGAGCGCCGTGTAGGGAATGAAAAAACTGGATTATGAGATTGTTCATACTCATTTCGTGGAGTGTAGGATTGAAATGTATCTAGACTCTTTTCTAAATTAATTCTGAGCAATATCCGCTGCGGTATAAATAACGTAGCTTCTCCTCATTTGAAATTCCGTAGCTTTACAAACTATTCCCGAATTGTTTATCCTAATAGATTTAGAAATTTTCGAAAATTTCTTCAGTATTTCTTTCTGGCATCTTCTGAATTAGATTAAATATCGTGATAATGTTAATAAAGTTCATTGGACAACTTGCTTCTTAAAAAAATATCTACTGTAATAATGTCATACCTTGATTTTAATATTTCTAAACAATTATGTATATTTCACTGCCGTTTTAAATATGTCAGCTCTATCATTAAGCGCTCGGACCGCAGCAAACTAAGATGTTCTTTACAGATCCCTATCATAAAAGTCAGATCTTAGATGAGTTACACTGAAGTGGCATTATAAATGAGTACTATCGTGAATTGGGTACCTTAAATTGTTCAGCAGATAAGCTTTATTAGATTAGACTAGATAAAATTAGAGGTCTTCCACGAAGAAGAAACAAGCTAAGAAATGAAATGCGTATTTTTACATGTATTTCGATCTGGTATACAGCTCAATGCAGCTCAGTCTAATGCAATTTACCCGGGCCCGGTTAAACGCAGCCACATAATTAACGAGGCGGAGTTAAGTGAAGCGGGATTAGTATAATCCATCTTGAAGATCGTAATCTGGACACGTCCGTGAAGCCATTTGAAATTCACATTGTGAATTGAAAATCCTACCCTCAAAGGTTCTCGATAAAGGTGTCAAGTGGGTTTCTTGTCACGTCCCTTTGATGGAATAGTGCTGCCTCTCTAATGGGTAGATGGACTTACTTATCTTTGAAGAGTTTCACTTGAATGGTCTGTCTGTAATTTTTAGTCGCTGATTTCTATAAAGTCAAAATATTAATTCTCTAAAAAAAGATAAACCATTGAATCGAAGTACTATTACTAGGTTATTGTTGGCGGTTGGTGCAATAACCACGGCTAAGGATTGAACAGCCAAGTTAATTCAGTCTGTCTTTAGTTTGTTTACTTTTGACTGTAGTTTGTCTTTTCTTTAAAGTTTGTACGGAACCCTCGGTGCTAAAAGTCAACACGCACTTAGGTGTTGTTGTTGTAATTAAGGCACTACCTAAGTAACTAATCGAAATCAGAACAGCTTCAATTATGACAAAGTCAAAAAAAACACGTAAAATTTCAAAAAACTTAAATATTTACATGTTTTGTCAAAAACTATTTGATTTAATAAAAATAAAAATAAGCAATAAAGATAAAAAGGATTTTTGATAACCCTAACTAACAAATTTCAATATAACCTACTCTGTTATAGGCTTTAATTCAATTTGAAATGTAGCCCAAAGAGAAACGTTATTCTAAACGGTTGTGTCCTTAAACGGAAGACGGCAAAATATTCGTATGAAATTCTGAATGCAAAATGGAATTCAAAACACAGGAAACAGATGTCATACTGTTAACTGAGTCATTAAGTATGAATACACCTCGGGTTGAGGTGACTCAAGTGATTCATGACCAAATTACAGGCATTAGTGTGTCATTCCTTGTTACTGGGGTTAAAAATGTAATTGTATGCTTCTTACTAAAGTAATTGTAGGTATGAAGGAAAATTTGTTTAATTTTTTTTATTTGCTTAAGATAGATAGATCAATTCTTTATTAAAGACACGCAAAAAATAAAATTAAATAGTAACGGCCTTATCGCTAAAAAGAGATCTCTTCCAGGCAACCTTAATATGAAGACAATTGTGAAAAAATTAAAAAAACAACTAAAAAAATTGTTGATGAAAAATTTAAGCTATCAACGAGTAAGGTGTCGCATTCCTATCTCTACCTAATACAATTAATTGCTAGTTTGAAATCCATAAAAACAAGATAAAATTTGTATCAAATATATATTTAATTACCCGACTGCGAAAGAAAGAAGGTTATGTTTTACGAGTGTATGTATGTATACCCGTGTAGGTATATGTCTAAAGCCTAAACGGCTTGTCGTATTTTTATGTGAGTACCTATAGAGTCAATAGATTCGTCTTAGTCGTTAGAATGACACTGGGTAACTTTTTATTAAAGATGATCACAGGTTTAACGGTTTAGCAGTCAGTAACCACTTGTTTACTAATTAATAAAATGCATAGTTCTTAATTGTTCCACATAATACAACATCAAATAATGATTAATTACCCATTAATAAAACCGGATCAAAATTTAATTTATTAAATCCCTATAGAGCGATCTCTTCCAAGCTTTGTGAAAATAGAAAATTTAATAAATTCGATTTAACGTTAGACCTTTATTGAGCAGTTTTCTATGATTACGATGTTTTTATTCTGACCTTTAACTCTCGTGCAGAACCATCGCATCTGAAATTCTCCGAGACCTAAACACACGGAAAGTGTTTTAAAACGCTCGTGGCCCATCAAATGAATACGTCCGCCATTCCGAAGTGGAACTAGGGACATTGGGAATGGTAACATCGGGTCGAAGTTCCCGGTGACCGCACTTCAGCACCATTATGGTGGCTCGGTGTGTGTGGAAGTAATGCTTGGAACCTACTCGAAGATGCTAGAAAATCTTTGAAGTAGGAGCATATAGGTATATAATATAACTATACAATTACCTGTGTATTATTATGATATTTAGTAAGTGTATGTATTGATTATAACATTTTGTGTATTAAAGTTATTATATATATTGTTTATTGTATACCCCGTCTGTGTTCTCTTCGTCATAATAGATCACGTCCCATTATATTCTATTTCTAACAATTTTCTCCATCCTAATGTTGCCTAGTAGAGATCGCTTTAATAAGGCCGCCACTTGTAGCACTATATTTAAAAAAAAATATGTTCTCTTGTATTTAATTTTTTGTGTGGCTGCAATAAAGAGTTGATCTATCTATCTATGTATTTAGACCTATAATACACATTACAAAATAAAATAGTAAATTAACACACATATTATGAATGTGAAAGTGTGTTTGTTGTTTCGTTTGTCCTTCTTCTCCTCGGTAACCGAGTGACAGCGATCTCTCGGAGCGATCTGTCAAAGGTAGTTCGAGGTACGGGTAATAATATAATGAAGAGGAGAATGCTATACATTAATATTTTTCTCCCGGGAAAACAAACTTAATGCGGGCGAAGCTGCGGGCAAAAACTAGTAATTATATAAATACATTTGTTACACGCACTGCCCCATGTTGCGGCCTTATCGCTAATATCGATAATTATATTCTTAGCGGTTAGTTGAAAAAAATACACACCACGATCAAGTTAGATAATAATACCTCTTACGTGAAATATAGAATTCTTTATCTTAATTCTAAGAGCTTGTCATTCCCAGTAAGTGCAATGTTTCCTCGGTACCCTATAAATACAACATTCGAAAGAATACAATTTCCACAATCCCCGCAATTGTGTTCGATTTCCTCCTACGATCGGTTTATATGCAAAAGAGAAAAACTTCCCTTGAAAGTTCACATAAAACTATATTTCAAACGGGCCTTTCACAAAAGAAAACACTGTATTTCCTTTTGTAAAAGATAGGCACGATCGAGTCTCAATAGACACAAATACAACAAAACAAACTTACACTACTACCAGTTGTTTTAGTCCTGCTTGATCTAGAGTTAATGAATAGTTTATAGTTAATACGGAAGTAATCTTGCTTCGTGACGTATCAACGCGCCTGGGGCCCGCAAATTAACCAACCGGCGCCTCAGAGCTGATCCCTAATTTTCAGATACATCTCCGGGAATAAATAGGGGATTAGGGATGGCGTCTGGCGCGTAAATAAGATCGCGTCAGCTTCCAGGGCGCGAGATAAGGACCGGGTGAAATTGGCCTCAGCGAGTGCACAGAGCTCCACATCAGTGTTCAACATCAAACTATCCCGCCGCGGTTTTGCTTTGCATATAGATACAGCATTCAATTCTGGTTGTATCACGAATGTGCGGTGGAAACGGGTTTATTCAAATTTTATGGCAACTTTTATACAAATAGCAAATCGCTATCACAACATGAAAATTTCACTGGCAATTTGTCGCTCGACTGTGATCCCGAAGCCTGTACTGTTATGTTTATCTCGCGAATAAAGTTTTATACGCGACTATGCTACTTACTATTTCGTCCTGTGAGCAAATATCTTGTTTCATATTTCATAGTGAAAACTAAATTTGTTTTGGATTAATTATTATTCCATGTACAACTCTACTTATATCGTCTAAATCATTATTACACTTAAATATATACTAGTTTACTTATTGAATATATGACAAATAATATTTAAGAAATACTTCTAACACAAAACTTACCAGAAGAAATACGTATATACTTCACTTTTAACTTTTACTTACGTTTGAAAGAATATTAAATGCAGAAGTACCTGCATAAAAGTAGATGTAACAATTAAACCTTAATATAGAACCAGCGACACAGACTAAAAGTATATTCACTACTAAATTCTAGGGAAAGGCATATTTGGTAGTAGGTTAAAGATGCAGACCTTCTAGGGAATATACATTGTTACTCACAATTTAGCATATGACAACTGCGAAGGTCCTTTCGACCCGATCCTTGTTAAAAATAACCAAATGTTTGACAGAATATATCTGTAACTATCAATACAGTGGGGATGAGCTTTTCCGATTTTTACGATAATTGACAATACTTTTCTGAATAAAATCTGACTAGTTGTTATTTTTGCACTAAAATAAACAAATTCATTGGCACAATATAAGCTTTTTGTCCTCAACAAGATCCTCTAGTTATAGTGACCCTATATGAATGATAATTAATATAATGTAGAAGTTTGTTTTCCGCATTTATTCAGAAATGATATAAGTGATCTCTATAATATGTGCATTGCTCCAGATAAAACAAATATTGCTCTGCCAATACAAAAAGTATTTCATCGACATGGACATTAAAAAGTATCGTCAATTTAGAGTATATTGCTCATCCCTAAATTCAAGTACGTATTGTAAAGGTCTAGTCTGAAGGGTATTGTTAGAATTCGCGACGAGTGTCGGCCGAAGTTTTTTTGATGTGACTCGTAACAAACTTTGAGTTTGAGGGAGGAGGGAGGCAAAAAACGCTAAAGGGGATGGCGAAGTGAGATGAAGAAATGTTATATGGTAAAAGTTATATATTCCAACATGTGATGTGCTTTCGAATATGTTAAAGGCTCGGGAATTCGTTGCGTAAACTTTCGGATTTCTGCGCGAGATCTGATTAAGGATTTCGTAAATTGTCTGTCAGCTTTTTACCTGTGTGTTAAAGATATTCATTCAATATTAAATTTGCATTTGAAATGAATTAATTTTACCAAATAAACCTTTTTCAGATGTATGTTGTCAATTCAGACCTAGAATCCGACCATTATTTTTGTTACGAAAGTAAACAAAATAATGGTCGGTTTCTAGGTTTAATTACTTATACCAGTATATACGTACAAAATGCTCTCCAATCAAAGCTACATTACACCATTAAAAAACCAAGTGTTCTTAAGAATTATAAAATAATCTGCCGAGCACAAAGGCAATAATTTCAACCCGCACATAATTAAAGACCGTAATAATCCCATTTGATATTTCCATTGTAGGCAAAAGGTGGTTGGTATATGAGTAAGTCGCGGTGATATTTTATATTTCTCTTATTGACTGACTGTGTTTCCGAAAAAATACGAAAAGTAAGTACTACCGTACTTCGTTTCTTAATTTTTCCATGATTCCAAGTATTTTTCCCGTTTCAATATACATAATTATATCCCCTTATTTTGATCAAGAATAAAGGTCATGTTAACTCGAAGAAATCGCCTATTTCAGATTTTCTAGACACAATTTACACAAATCTTACCAAAATGTATAGAGCGGTAATATATCGAATACTCGTACCTTCCTATACGAAAATATCAGAAATCCTAAACTTAAACATTTTGAAATTTGCATGCTTAATTATTTCGAATATGAGCTAACATTGAGACTAAAGCAGTAAAAAAGTGATCCCGGGGTGATCCAAATGAAAAACATGGTAAAAAAACAGACGATGGCAGAGAGAAATAATATGATACTCTCTCAGAGAGGTTCCAACTACGCTCGAAAGATATAGTTTACAAGGATAGTAAAAAAAATATATACATATTTTCGGAAGTGGTGTGCGTGGTCGCTCTGGTAGGGCGGTCCAGGAGCCCTATAATTGTGATAAATCACCTCATATCCCTTATAGAAGGGCGCCAGCCTGCGCTAATGGCCGATACTCGAAGAAAAGGCATTTGTGTTGGTAGAACCTTTCGCGGGAACACGGACTCGGGAAACTGTAATAGAATGTTGGATGAAGAGGTGCAGCGATAAATTTGAGATTTCTTGTGAGAAAACTGTGTTCATGAGGAATTGTACAATTGACAACATTACATTTTTGCAAAGTGATAGAAAACCATTTCGAGATAATTTAATGAAGAATTCATACTAACAATACCACATTATGTTAAACTTTTTTAATATTTTTCGTATTTACCTTTTTTATACGTAATTATCACATTCTGAATTTAAAAAAATAGGAGTACGTTATTTTTCACTTGTCTTTTCATTATCCTAATAAAAATGGGGAGGGGGGGGGGGTCGAAGATTTAAAATGCTGTCAATTGAAATCCTTCCATAAATATAATTTTACGTAATTAAATACTAAACTAAATATTAACTTCTAAAAACCGTTTTGTTTGCATAATGTTTTAAACATTTGTTGTTTTCTATTATGACAGTTAAGCATTACTACCTCTCTCCACTACTACGAGTATATTGTGTAAATGCCAAAGGCTTAAACATTTGCAACGGTTGAAACTTACTCACAGTGTACGTATTCCTGGGTATACCATTGTGAAAGTTATAGATTATTTTACAGAAAGTAGTTTTTAATATAAGTAGTTTATTGGAACTCTAACATTATAACACCTAAGATAGAGCTTTGGTTTTCGTTACAGCCGTTCTTATCAGTTCATCAATATTTTAATTTTATAAAAAATATAAAACTTTAATACAATTAAAACAAGTTATAATATATCTGGCGCAGTAAAGCTGGTCCGTCGTGTCGAGGAAAACGAACAGTACGCCTATTGCCATCCGTATCGGAATTGGATCACGAAATTGAAATAAACTGAATCAGAATATTCCAGTCTAATCAAATAGTTACGACTATTGTTGCATTGCAGCATTTATACGAGATGCCATAAGGAATTTATGGTACACTAAAATTCCAGATACTCGCTGAGATAATCAAAAAGGAAATGAAATATACCATTGCCGCAGACAGTGTTATGACGCGTTATGATTATTATTATACATTCGAATGTCGCCCTCGGTCCCAATCTCTAATATTGTGACGTAACGGTGTAAACCCGGGTCACGTGAAGCGACGGGGTCCTCCCGATTTGCTTGATTTGACGCACAAATTGCCTCTATCAAGGAGAAACACGTAAATTAATTCCACATATCCAAAAATCAAAATCACGGCTACCGGCATTGGGGCTGGATATACCCGGGCTTAAGACTGATGGGCGGGATCCGACCCTCGCTAGGCCGGGTCCGATTAGGTAGCAGTAACACCGGTACGGCACTCGCCTCACCTCGACCGAAGTTCCGAGACCGCGGAGGCCTACAGTTAATGATCTCCGGAAATAAAGGCGAGCAACTCGCCGGGAAGTCGGCAATTCAAAATTCACAAGAACAATATTTTACCTTTTTAACGTTGAGGTGGATTTTAAAAAACACGGACCTTTGGGAAATCACGAGGTGGTGGTCCGGAAACGGAGCGTAACATCTTTGGGACGACGGAATGTGTTCTTTGTCTTTTAGCAAATAAGGTTCTCTGGTGGAGCTGTTATATTGCAAGTTTGTTTCAAATGAGTTGCTTCACGATTCGCACCGTTTCCATTTCACTGATGCAATCTTCTTGCTATTCCGCTTTCCAGCGACTGAATAAACAATTAATTTGTGCACCATTATTCTGTTCTGTTTATATATCTCTAGTTCTGTATACTTGAATATTATCTGGTCATTGAATATTGTTGACCTCATTTTAACGCACATTCGCATTTAGATTTGCTTTGATTTTCCGATTCCTACACTAAGTACGCGGTTTTATTGATCACTGTTACAATAACTTTATGTGATTGATTAAATACCAACAAATGTCAAGTGATTATCACATTTTTTATTGGAGTTCGTATGTAACACTAACTTATTTGTGTTATAAAGATTGAACTTTTAATTATATTTGCAGCTTAGGTTCTTTTTTGTAATAAACAAAATATTTAATAGGTTATTTAAGTTAGTTTTTATTTTTTATTATTTAGTAAGAGTTGGACATAATTAACTAATTCAAAGTATACTTATATAATGACATTTAAAAGAAACTTTAATTAATTGGAAAATATTCTCTAAACCATATTGGTCAGCCTTAATCTTTAGGAAAGCGCATTCAAGCCCACCTGGATATAGCACCTATACGAAAGTTCCTAAGTAATGAACGAACCTCCTTACCATGACTGGCGCAAAATTAACTCTCTTCCATAAAGTTGATGGCAGCTTTCTAGGTCAAATTTTACGAGACTTTTCCAACAACATCGCGCGCTGGCATCGCTTTTTTAAATTATTGCGCTTTCGAGGAGACAATTTAAGAAATGTATTGTAGCGATGCCTACTCCGATCTCTGGGATTACTCGCGACAATTTGGGAGGAACGCGAAAAAATAACACTCTACTCCTTTTTTTATGTGGCGTGTGAGAGCCGTGTCTCATTCGTATGTAGACACAGGATTAGGATCCAGGTTTTGAGACGTGACATACCTAAGAAATGTTGAATTTTTCCACCTCTTTAAACAGGGTCAGGGAAAATTCCTGGAAAAAGAACATGGATTTTCTCGGTAGGAAAGCAGGTAGGATAAGATTTAGTCGCAGGACCGTTCTTGTCGGATGCTTTGATCGTAATCTTACAATAGTTTTCGAACATAATGTTTTTATTTCGGTCCTGAGGAATAATTTTATAAAAACTGCTACATCACATCGTAGTACTTATGATTACTATTTTTAACCGATTGCGAAAGAAGGAGAGTTGTGTTATTCGAGTGTATGTATGTATGTATATTTACTTGGCATGCCCTAGAGCCTAAACGGTTTGTCGTATTTTGATGTGAGTGGTGTTAATAGATTCGTTAATAGAAGTCGCGAGTGTGACACAGTACATCAAAAACAAAAATATAAAAAAATAGGATGATACATGTCAGGTTTAACGATTTAGTAGAGGGGTTTTTTCGAACTCGCTTCTAACCACTTGTCAAATATGCGAAAGACTCCTCGTGCTTATGTTTTCTACTCTTAATTCTTTCTTAACACCTTTTTTGCAATGCCACGTAATCGAAATCACTTAATATTATCTTATGTCGTGAGTAAATGCGATATTTATCCTATAATTTTATTGTTAATCAAAAACAAGTAACAACATTTATTTCGCAAGCAACCTCATTCCGAATTCATAATCATGGCTAAATAAAACACACGCCCTAAGCCATACCGCAAATTAAAACCGCTGTTATTTCGGCATTTATGAAACTTATCTGCGGCATAATTAATTAGCTTTTGCAGACAATTTCATTAGGGCAAGCCGAGATAACAGATGGACCAGCGTTCAATTACCGGGGCCCGCATTGTTAATGTTATTAATGTTCTAATACCGCAAAGACAAAGCCGGTATTCCCCGGTATTCCAGCACACTGCGTGGAAGCGGTTATTACGTACCACACCTTTGTATAACTTTAAGTATTTGAGGTGCCTGACGAGGCCTTGATATTACAATCGATGGATGTTTGAGGTCTTTGTTGAAGTTTAAAGGTATTTGCCTCGAAATTACTTATGTTTTTTTTCAGTGATTGCTTACTCAAGTGATTTTGTAGGCTCATTGCCTTTTATGTTAAATCTAACAAAATTATTCTTCCTACGCATATACAATCCACAAAAATATTTAAATAATATTTGATCACTCGACGTAACATAAAATATAACAATGCGTTTAGGTTTACTCATATTTTTATAATACTCGTTTTTGACATGGGGCAAACTTATATGTCAAATCTCTATTTTAAAGATATATTAAAAGTAATACACACAGCACACATAATACATGCAGGTTTACTATCTATTTATTTTTATAAACGATGCAAATCCAATTTTATTTAATCTAACTATACTCGGAAGTCATAAAGTGTTTCATTTAAAGATGCACATAAATGTCCAAAGCCAAGAAACATACAGCAGAAACAGAAATATGATTATTCTCAAATTAAACCTCCATCGTCATATAACTAGAAATGCAAACAGGCCATTAGCCAAGATAATCCAATCTTGGTATCTTGCACGTTATCTGGTCCCTAATTCAGGCGGTGGGTAAATATGTATGCATATTGCGAGAATTAGCATTTTATCTCTGCACTCGATTTAATATTCATGTATACGGTGCAAGCGCATATTCCTGTACTATCATATACTATCATGCAGGACTGCAGGTACAACTCTACGGGGTGGACGTATTAAGGATATACGGGAAGGGGGAACTCGACTATTCCTACTCCTCCATTATAAACAGCGTCTCTCACGTTGAAACTGGGTTTGAGATTTTAATGAGTTTTATACCAAAATACCTAAACTACAAATAGGTACTTCATTTTATTATTATAAATATGAAGATGTACCGAAACTTAAAAAGTGCTTAGGTAATAGGATTAGATAGTGAAAAGATGCTTCAGTCATTCATAAATTTACTACGTAATCATTTAATTTCTAAAACATATCTCCTAAGTGTTTCGACGTTATTTGTTTCGATACCGTTTTCTTTTAACTATGATACTACACCTAATCATTGCAATTGGGTAACATTAGTATTATTTACTTTATTTTTGATTTTGAAGTATCACCTAGGTAATTTTGTATAGATTTTAATTTAAGAATCTTTCTATCTATAAATCGTCTTTAGTCCAGTTTGCCCCTAATTGCTCGCCTAAGTCCGCCCCTGTCACCAGGATATATCTCTGTGCCTGGAATTAATTAGACCAGCCTACGGCACGGCTGCGACCTACGCCAACTTTGAGTGTTTTATTCAATGGGCCCGACGTCGGTTTGTTGAAATTTAATGATTATTTCACTTGTGGGGGCTAATGTAACTTGTTGAATTCATTAGTATGTCTTGCATTTTTTACCGTCTACCTAACAATTCGACAGATTTTTTTAAGGTTCCGTACACAAAGGGTGAATACAAGTGACCCTAACACTAAGACCTCGGTGTCCGTGCGTCCGTCCTTTCTGTCACCAGGCTGTATCTATCTCATGAACCGAGCTAGACAGTGAAATTTTCATAGATGATGTATTTCTGTTGCCGCAAAAACAACAAAAATAAATATTTTTAAAAGACTTGTGTCAAGTTGTATATCAGCATAAGGAGTAGATAAGTTAATTATACAAAATGATAATCATTTTCTATCACTAGATGTTGGTTTTGGGTATGAAACCTTAACTCAGAAGTAACATTAATAACTTTCGAAGCAGACACTGATCCGAACTGCCGAATTCGCAACTCTGGAGTACTAAGACAATCCGTTTATTGAGTTAGGTCTGTATTACAAACTTGCGCTAGTTGGGTATCTGCTGGAAAGGCAATAACGCATTACGAGAAGTGCTAGTCCTGGCTTAGTCGTAATATTCATTCTATAGCCGTCCTTCTATCGACTCTTTTAGCCTGTTTAAAAGGCTACAAAGAATGAAACGTGTATTTTATTATTTATAACGCCCCGAGGTGTAACCCTCTGAATGATTATCATACAGAAACACTGCAAATTTCCATAATGAAAAACAGCTTAGGTATTGATTTAGGACATACGCAGTCCTGCTGCCAAATTTCATCACATGCGTTCAGCAATTTGAGATTAACAAAGAAAAAACAAACCTTTATAATATAAGTGAGGTGAAACAAATATAATTAGTCTAAGTATTAGGAATGTGAACCCTTAATACGACTTGAACCACTCATTTGACAAGGATGGATTTAGCAAGTAACAATGATATGGGGCGTATCTTTTAACGAACCGAGGGGAACAAGAAATTCATTAACATCTCCTTGACCCCATCTTATCATCTTCATCTAAGTGATCTCTTTGTGAGTGTTCGGATAATCCACACTCATTAAAATGTTTCATTACCATGTTATATACGAATAGGTAGGTACATTGACGTCTGAAAGCAAGCATAAAACAGCAATTTTTGCGATTTTGAGGTTTCACGGTTTCTGATAACTATTTTGGCGTTATCAAGCGGTGTTCACTTTATCTCCTTGTGGTTCATAACCTTTAGGTTTCCCTATGTATCTGTAAATTATAGCAATGGACAACTCTGGAGCATCTTGGGGTTCTAAAGTTGTCGTATAATTCACAAGACCTAATTGATCTTGTCTGAGATTGAAATGGGACGAATAATACGTTTATGGTGGAGAGAGTCGATTGCCGTTTTCTGTATTTTCCAGTAATCTTTGTGTTTACGAGCAGCGGGTGAATCGGTTTCCTCTTACCGAACATCTAGGTTCGATCTATTTTAGGTTAGCGCTTTACGTTTACACCCTCGGCGCAAAAACGACGGTGTGTTATATGTTTAAAGTGTGTAAGTGTACGTGTCTCTCTCTGTGGCATCGTAGTTCTCGGGACACGACTGAACCGATTTTGGTTTTGTAGTCGGTAGAGTTCTTAGCTAATACGAGTATGTTGGATGAAAATCGGTCGTGTAGATGGCCACTGCCACAAAATGACCGATTAGGTACATATTTTTTCACAACTCCTTCAATATGCGTATCAAATGAAAGTGCTTGACTGCTAGAATACTACAGTCTGATAATTAGCGAATTATACTTTTATTTTAGTTGAGGCTGGCAGAAAAACTCCCGAGCCAGTCAGTTCGATTTACCTCTGTTTTCCCATCACACAGAATCGGAAAGAAGAGTGCTGAAATTCAGTGCCGTATTTATGAGTCGCTTGCACTTATTTTATTGGTTCGTGCCATAGCTATTCACCGAAGCCCGCACTTTATTTTGTTTTCAGCACTTAGCAAATGAGGTTTCTTATAAAAGCTAAAACTCCATGCTTCATCCATTACACATACCTACTTACGAGATTATTACAAAAAAAAAACTCATACTGGGATTGTTTGTGTGCAGTGTGATAGTAATTTAGCAGGAATTCTACACAGAAATTATTATATAAATATACGAAAAGCATTCTATGATAAAATGTTTGTTATTACTAATTTCAGTTCACACGGTTATCTGTTACGGGTGCGAAGCTGAAAAGGGATCACTATACTTTTTATTATGAACAACTTTTACTATGGGACCAAATCTGAATACGAAAAAAATAAATTTGTTGCCCCATACAAAAAGTTTGTCGGTCGTCGCCAAAATGTATAAAACAGCTGATTTTTTTCTCCGAACTCAGAGTTGGTCCAATAGTACCTAAAAGTTGTTCCTTAGGATTAGTATACTGACCCCGTTTTCGGCTCAGTACACACCTTACCGATAACGCTGCATACTATTTTTTTCTATAATTCGGTGAATTAACCTCCTACTTAACCTAATTCATGCTAAAAGCTGAATTAGATAACGTTTCAAATAAATATGAATAAAATCGGTAAAGCCCTTTTCAAGTTATGGCGTGACCAGGAGAAATAGGGGTTCATCCTATGCTATATAATATTAAAACGCGAAAGTTTCTAAGAATGTGTGGATGTATGTTTGTTACTCTTTCACGCAAATAACCTCAGAACAGATTTGCATGAGATTTGGTACCGAGATAGCTTAGACCCTGGATTGACAGACGCTACTTATTTATTCTTTAACGCGGGTATCACCGCAGGGCGCAGCTAGTTTTTATTTAAATATATTAATTTACATGCCATTGGATAAGCATTATAGTATTATGGTACAGGGATAATGAGCTTAATACTAGTAAAGACAGAAAGAAAGAAAGAAATTTATTTGTACCAAAAACCTACTTGAACAACTAAATTTAATTTTATTTAGAAAACCTACGCTGTTTGAATTATATTGTTTAAGAAAACGGGTTTTGACGCATACCTTCATCAGGAATGAAATGAGCCGTTCGTGTCTTCAACGATGACACGTCTCGCACTGCCAACAATCAGATACGCGGTGAAAACCCGTTTTCTTAAACAATATAAATTAAATTACTTGGTACAAACCGGCTCCAGACTTGTGCCAACAAATTTAGATATTGATTATTATGTCTCTGTTGTACAAGTAGTGATGTTGGTAATCAGCAGAATACTGGTAGGTAAAGATGTAAGAGTAAGAAGTTCCCAGTAAGTGTGGTGGATATAGTGACATTAGAAGCAATTCATCAATCCAGCAGAGACGGCCACGGTTCACGCGTTCCATTCACTTTACAAGTTTATTAATAACGATCTACAACGGACCTGGATGTGACAAGTAGAACGATATTAATAAGTGAACAGTATTAACCGATTCCTTGTCACCTTCATTTTTCGAGCCTATCCGCCCCGGCTCTATATAAAATTTATTGACGCGCTAGTCATTGGCCCCCCTGAAGGTTTCTTTATGTAGCGCTAGGTGCGTCACAGGCCAGGAATCGGTTAAGTAATGCATGAAAACTTACTGAAGTTTTGATCGATTTCGAAAAAAAGGGGGTTTTTAATTTAGCGGACTTTCTATGTAGGTAGCACCTACCCTGATTACTTAAAAGCCAAATAAACTAATTTGAAAAAATATTATTTTAAATTTTCAATAACCCTTCTCAACTGGTCCCGTCTGTTTATTAAAATGAATCCAATAGTTTGATTTTAAATAAAAAAAGACTAATATATACATTGTATACAGGGTTATCGGCTAGGGGTGTACAAAGCCGGAAGAGGGTCACTGTATCCATCTTAAGGAACAACTTTCACTATGGGACCAACTATGAATTCGAGAAAAAAAAATCACCTGTTCCATACAACAAGTTGATCAGTCGTCTACATGTATAAGACAACTGATTATTTTCAGCCTTATGGCTTAGTACACCCCTATCCGATAACCTTGTAGAAGAAGAATTATTATATATAAAAACCTGCTAATAAAACTCGGGTGTCATTTTTTAACAACGTAATACTTATGTCCTAAGTTTTTCTTATGAAGTCACAGTTTGATAAGCCACTTCTAGTACTTTTCATGTCTGAGTTCGAAGGTTCACAACAACCTTTCAGGTACATATACATACAGGTACAAAGTAACGACTTCTAAAAGTTATCACACTTCACCCGTTTGACATTCTGTTTATACTCGCTTACTTGCTTGGTATACCAAACAAAAGTTTAATTTATTTAGGGTGGAGTGTGGAGGAGAGAAAATTTAAAAGTTTTCTGCAAATCTGTTATGAGTATTTATTTGTATCTTAGAGTTGAAAGTAGGTACTTATTATAACTTACATCATGAAACGAACATTTAAAAATTTAGGTCGAATTGTGTACTTTTTCCTATTTTGCGAACTTAAAGAAGTGAAATCGATTCTGTACACAATAATTAATTTTCTTACCACTGCTATCTCAAATTTTCAGAACTTAGTTTTAGTACTTAAGATTCCTTCCTCTTTACCTTATGTACCTTTATATATCACGTAAGTTTGCATAATTGTTTCTATTTTGGATGTTATTAGTTCTATCCATACAAAAGTCTGGAAGAAACCGCTTTAGGCGATAAGGCCGCCCAAAGTCTATAAGCCTTTTTTTTCTTGCTGTATTTTTGTTTGTTATGCAATAAAGCCATTATTCACGTATACTCGTAGGTAATTCTATATCATCCTATGGTATAATATACACAGAAATTGCTTTAGCTCGCACCTGCTTACTGCAATTCTAATGGTGGTATTGAACTTGCGAGAGCGGAAACCGAACTCAGTTCGCACGGCAATGCACTTCCCAGTATCACGGTTACACCAATCTAGACCGTATTACGATGATGTGGAGACTACATTTGTAAAGATACAGTAAGGTATTGTTGGTACAAAACTGAATCACAGGAGCTGCCTTAGTTCGAGTACGGATAATAATCGTCCACTTTGTTGTTAGCGATAAGGCAACAACTATTCAACTTTTTTTATATTATGTTACCCGTGTTTAGTCGAGTTGAAAAAATATATTTGATTCATCGTTTTGTAATTTGAATTAGATTTTTTGAGTTAATCGCAACAGATGTTTGATGAAAATCGAAATTACTGAAAAAGATCTATCCGCGCCTACCGTAATAACTTTTTTTTAAAGAATGTTGTCATCAAGCTCGTAATATGTGTTTTTGTTCTTTGTTTATTATCTTTATAAGTTTTCAACCTAGCATACATGTAATTATTTTCTTATTCGTCGAAAGTACAAGCGCATGCCAAAAAACCTTGTATCGGAAGATACATCGATGTAATTTAACAAAATTTTCTTACCAAGTTTCCCAAACGGCTTCGAAACTTGGAAATTTATTACGTGTATGAACCGACAACAGGAAGCAATATCTTCTCGTTATTAATGTATTGTGTAAAATGTAGTTTACGTGCTACGATCCGGCGATGGCTGAACGCATTTTGAAGTGACTGCAGCTTGCAGTTTTCATACAATTGCAGTCTACTGCAAACACAAATTAATTCGTAAATAAGATTCCCAAAATTACTATTTTTATTTAGTTTAGTATTTAATCCAATAAGAATTAAAATATATGTTTTTGTTATTAATTATCTAAAATAATAGTACGGCGTGCCTAGTACGTGGGTACGTATTTTAATGCCAACAAGCGGCTTTAAATGTATTCTGCTTTAAGCTGGATTTCTCGCACCTAAACCGGCTGTTTTAAAACGCATTTAGCGCCTCTCTGTTAGAGAGCACGAGTCTGATAATTCGTTTACTTCTTTCCTCGAAGGGTTCTAATGAGCGGACTTTTCTTACAATTAGCCGCAATTAAGAGGCTCGGTAAGGAAATGCCAGGAGGTTGCGGGATATCGATGGCAACGGAATTGATTGAGCGCCACGTAATCAGAGTTGCCATATCTCCCGATTTATTAGGAGATCTCCCGATATTTAAAAAATCTCTATGTAAAATTTTGTGACGACGAATGTTCTAACGTATCTATTTACATCTAGTAATAATGTTTCTCATGTCAGTGATATATATATTTAATGAGAAATAAAATGTCTTTAAACCTATATTTTGATAAAGATTTCCATCTAGTTTTAGGAATCTTGAGAATCTTCAACTCAAATTTTCTGTAGCTAGTATAAACTATTTAACGAGTTCCGGAAATAAACCAAATTACTATTTAATTTAAAATTTTATGAACTCGTTGTTTTAAGCATCGTTATTAAGTTTAATTTAATAATGTGTGGTAATCTTAAAGATTATTAGCTATTTAAAATAGTCATCTTATGACTTAGTTTTGTTGATTTTGTTCACGGAAAACTCCTACACGATCCAGTAGGATCGTACAATACGCGCGAATAGTAACTAGCACGTACTTTAGTACTAACGTTCAGCGTACGGTTTAATGGCAAGTAATGCCGAGTCGATTCTAAATACTCGCCGCATCGAATACCGGGTGCCGATGGGCCGGGACTGCGTTCCAGGATTTGTTTGGCAGTAATTGATACACAATTACGAAGATCCCACGGTATCGTGAGAACGACGCGTAATGCACAACGATTACAAGTAGGGACTAAAACTTTGTAACTAACCTGCAAAAATATTTGCTATGGCAAGAAATTAACCCCCTTGTAATAACATTGGCACATTTCAATCAAAATGCCAATTGCCTGATTGTGATTATAGTATTACATATTTACGCTGGTAACTTACTTTAGTTATCTAAATTGTAAGCTCTCAGCTATTTATAATCAATTTATATTATATGTTCCACGTGTAAACCTTAGCTACACAGGTAGGTATTACATTCGTGGAAATCTGCTTTGATCACGCACTTACGTACGACTTATCTCCGCACTGCGATACTACCTACACACAATCACGACGATAAATTAAACTTCGTTATCAATAATCACGATTTATCGTACGAATAGTAACCGTCGAAATAAATCGACGGCAAAGGTTATCTGAGCCGAGCATTAAGCTTCCTTGTCGCGCTATCTCATATTTCGATAAATAGGCGCGGCGGCTACCTATTATAATTAAAGTTGTCGATAAAATCAACATGTAGCGCGCTCTGTATCGATAGTGCGGTGCTTTTATCGATATCTGTGCAGTGTCTTTGGGTGGTCCGCGCCACCCGCGAGATTACTTCTCGCTTGTCCATCACATAGTAACCTAAATTAAGTGGGCATTAGCATGTAAATTTTCTCGAACAATAGGCCCGTAACATGTCGCAGCGACGACAGCTTTTTTTCTTTTTGAATCTACACGACTATAGTCGCATTTAATGCTTGTTCAAGTGTCCTTGTTCTGAGATAATTTGGTTTCCTAATGATTGCAACTTAAACATGGGACTGAGTGTGTTATATTGTTTTTATTTATAAACTATGCAAAATAATGCACATATGTTCTTTTAATATTGTTATTTACAAATTAATGTAGACCCACTGATATATTTTTTGCACGTCGATGTGTACCCCATACATGAAGTCTAGCCATAGCATTTTGTTTTTTTTATTTTAGAATTGCCCGAACGACCTTTTTAGGCGTTAGGTATAACATTTTCGTTTATATGATCCCGTTATTCATCCAACTAATTTTCAGTCTAGTTACTAATAAAATCTAACAACAAGTAGGTACTCAAACTGGCCTTTGTCCTCACTTAATCATAAATTAACGGGCTTATAAACTTTTAGCACCTATAAAGCTATTTAGAAGAGCCTAAGTAATAAACTCATTAAACCCAGCTAGGATTAGAGGTGAACTTGGCAAGATTGTTAGTAACTTACTTAAAGAAATTAAGACGAGTAGGAGCTTTGAATCGTGATGTCAATTAATAGTGAATTCTGATGAGTGAGTTTAAGATAATTTCAGATTTGCTCCTTTAGCTATAGTTTCAAATATAACATACAGATTACAAGTATACATATAACTTATATAACTGCGTATAAAAAATATTGAATTGATAATTTTCAGCTAAGAATAGTCAAGTTAGTTAAGTGATTCTGGTTTTGTAATTGCAAAGATTCAATAATAAGGATGTTTGTAGTGTATAAATAAGTAATGGTGAATTATCTTGCACAGTGTATGCAAAATACTGGGCTTATAAATACAAACACAGTCCTGGGCACGAGTTTAACAAAAACCTATGCTTTAAATAAATAAGGAACAAAACAAATTGATATGTTCTATTTGAAGATATTTTTATTTTCTATAAAACTGTGTGTCTTAAAGTAGAAATTTATACCCTTCAAAATCTTTAAAGAAATATCTATCAATATCTCTAATAAAATAAAGATAATTTTTAAACCGTTAAAGATCAAATCTTTGGAACAGTTAATCAAGGTATTGTATTCTGACAACTGTGTTACACTTCGAGTTACTCGATATTGTTACAGAGTGCTTTTCGGTGATTAATGAATGGGCCGGCAGGAGGGCGGAGGTGTGAGATGGTGTGAGGTGCTACGAGTAGCAGTGGTGGATCTAAGGTCGAATCAAGGGGATTGGAGAGTTCAAGCAATATAATAGGTTTTCATCCCGTCCGTTGCCATAGAATTAACAAAACAAAGATTCTTTGTTCGTAGAGCAAGATATTTTAGCCTCGATCAAAACGTACCATCCAAACCGCTACAGGTCTTAATTTACTACTATAGCGGTTGTACAAAAAAAAAAACATAAAAAAGTAACCATAATGATGTATTTTTCTATAGGTAAAGAGGAAATCTCTTCAAATAAACAGCTGAATTATGCAGGACCCCTGACCCTTGTAACCTTATCGGTGGTAGCGTGCCTCGGTCCTTGACAGAGTCGTCCTAGATCTTAAGAGGTTGGCCCTCCCCTAGTCCGCCTCTGACAGGTGCGAGGTGGCATGAGGAGGTCCTAAACAAACACGTGATCTGTTTTCATCTGTCATCGGATTCGGAAGATTGTTGTCTTGGACGAGCTAGGGACGTAGCAACGTAGGCGTGATTGTTTATTTTTGGAATTCGTTAGCAGAACTATCGACTAAGTAAATCAAAGTGCGTATTGGAGTAAAATTAGATTCTTTGTCTTCTTGACGATGATTGAAGGAATCTTGATAGATTCCTTCCTCTTTCGCTTGCTTTTTATAAAACTTCTCCATTTGATAGAGAAGATATATATATATATATGGATTGCCAAATTTTGATATTTCAAAAATACTAGACAATAAATGCTATGAATATGTCAGAAAAAGTGGAAGTAGCTGAGCAGAGGTATCAGCATACAACTTTTTTCATCTGAAGCATATTTTGTTTCTCAGCTTGATGCTTAGGCTTGCTTATCTGCTCTACAAGACAGAAAAAAACATTCGATTGCAAGTTTTACGAATTAGCCTACAACTTGCCATGGTTCTGCGGAGCTAGAAGGAATAGCAGATAAACTAGCTTTTATCCCAATTCGAGGCGCGTCTCAAAGTTAATGTCGATTTATCAGTTCAAATATAGCCGTATTTTTTGTTTGTTCTTCTCCGGTCTTATTAATAATCGCGTTTTAACTTTAAACGTCTTTTGTCTTGCTTTGAAACGTGACGTTCTCTATCGGATAAAACAAGACAAAAGACGTTTAAAATTAAGACTCGTTTATTAATAAGACCGCTCATGCCCAGGAGATAAACGGCCATGCTAGGCATGCCGTAGCTTCCTGTAGTTGTAGCTATCTAGAAGTAGATATAGACGTATACGTAGAGGTCACATCCTAGCCACTACCGCAGGATCCCGACAGAGTGCGGTCCCTGCGGTACTCGCGGCACATGAGCCGTGGCCGCACAATGCTATGTGGCCAGTTCGCTATTTCACACATTCACTAGAATGCTTTTGGACCTGTTATCTACTACTGCGTGCCTAACCATCATCTGTGATACTATTATCTCAGATGTAACTAACCTGATATTCAGGAATAGTAATTTTCAATACATTTTATAAAGTTCGATTTGGTATTTGTGTCTTTTTTTTCGTCTTCGTTCTTGTTTTGTTGAAACATGTTTTAAACGGTACTAATATGAGATATTTTAATTTTATATTCTATAAGTGACACAATTTTACAATAAAGTATTAACTCTTTAAAATATGTCATGTGCCTTTCAGTATTATTTTCAGTTAATTTTTATCAGTTCATTCAGTATAATTTTCCTCTCACTACACATACAAGTTTAAAATATAATTATTTTACTCCAGGAATGCCCTCAAAGAATAAGTAAAGTAAACCTGTGAAGCGACCTCAGACGCGACCCGAGACAACGAGAACTGAAAGAGATTTAATAAAATAATTCCGAGAACTTCCCACTCCGATCTCTGTAAAGTTTTTCCTTTACAATCATAGAATGAGGAAAAACTTATATCAAATAGACGGACACTGAGCTGATTACTAGTCATCTGTCGCGTTATAAACAACGTTAAAATTGACTCGTACCTTCTAAAAATGCAACAATGTAGAAGCAATCTATATAATTATTATTAGTAAAAATCAAGCAATCTATATAATTATTATTAGCTCAAAGAGTCATGGCTCTTTGAGCCTGTAGGTGTGACAGGTCGTTATCACCACATATCCTAAACAGTTAAACCTAGTCTAGTGATTTGGAGGATGGATTCCTTTTTTTATGGTACAGGTACTAAAAAGGGTTTTACAAAAAAATATTAAGGGGATGTTAAGTTATATAGTTTTTATTCAAGATCACCTTAAACAGTGACAGAGAGTTCCTGGGCAGAAACTTTTCCAGTCCATTATAATTTATAAACTTTGTGGTAGGAAACAACGCAGCGCAAAACGGCAAAACTCCGAAGCCAGCATCCCCAATACCTGAGTAGAGGCAAGCGATGGTTATTCGTCCGGAAGGCTGCGGACTTCCGAAATAGTTTCACGATAAATACCGGAGTTGGCTGTCTCTCCACTTTTTGCCGTTTTCAGTCGGTGCTGCGATCAATTAGGCGCAGTTTAATGGATTGAACGTCGTCTAGTGGCGATCTATCAAGTGGAATAAGTACGTTAAACACCTTTTAAAAGCTGCAGCTCAACTGATCGATAGGTGTGGGCCCTTGAAAACGTCTAAGAGAAATTTTGGGTGCTATGCCAGTTGCTTAACTTTAGCGCAGCTACCTACTATATGAATATTTAGAATATAATAAACTCCGGGAAATTGCTTTTTAAGAAAAAATAATCTACTAACAAGAAGTACAATTGAATACACAGTTAAACTTAACAAAAAAATAAATAAGTGTCCAGTGGTGGTGTACGATTTTCACAGTTTCTTTTTAATTCGATATTATTGATAATAACACTGTTGTGAATCGTTTTTATTTCAGCTTAATAAAAAATATCGGTAGCCTAATTAACAATCCACGTAACCTACGGTTTCGTGCACCACGCTCTAGGCAAATAAGTGTGGCAAGCACGGAAATGTCAGTTGATTAAAAACCATAAACATGTAAAATATTTTTTACGTCGGAAAACGGTCACGTCGTTTATACGGGAAAATAAATATATTCTGCCACAACTCCAGCTACTTATAGCTTGTTTATTGTTTTATGTACGGTGAGGTGCTGGTTTTATTATTGTCTGGCTGAGCTCTGCGGTTTTATGCACGTTCTTTTGTGGTCTACTTATTAGTCACGAATATAATTTGCATTAATAAGCTCTGTTTTTAATGTTTATAGTCAATATAATCGTTAATAATTTACAGTTGAAATGTCATATCGGTCTAATGTCATAGCTTTAGTTACTAAACAGCTATCTAATAAGAATGAATGAATGAATAGTAGTTAAGATATTCCAGTTATTTTTTAAATTAAAATACTTCTCGCACACCTTCCTTAAAGAATAGGAAAAGCAAACAAAGTATGTATAATATACCACAAGTATATATTAATAGTCTAAATAAACGAACGCTCTCGGCAATGTTTATCACTGGCCGTTAAATTAAGAATTAGGCGCGTCAATCGTTCCCAATACCCATGTTTCGTTTCCGCCGACACATGCGGGCGAGTAAATAACTCAATGCGGCGTTAATTATGTCGAGTGATCTTGAATGAGTAGGCTCTGCGTTAAACGGAACGTAATCACACGAAACGTTTGAATTTGGAACGTCTCGCTGAAACGGTTCGGAGCTTTGTTTGCTTTCAGTTTAATTATTTAGGATTTGCGAATATTTGCCGACTATTACGAGGTACGTAACTGGGTTTGGATGTTGCTTGCTTGCGATAAGTGACGCGTTCGTGGAGTTCTGTGCTAAGATTATAGACAAACAGTAACATCATAGATCCACTAAATTCAATTATTTGCTTACAATTCCGGACTCTATTGTGCTTACTACATCAGACCAAAGCTTCGAGATATTATATATCACAGTCGCCTAGCGCAGCGGCAGCAGCGCAAATTTTAAACTATGTAAGGTAGGTATACAAAACTCATCATCGAATCGAAAGTTTCATATTTTGAACCGTCATTGGCCACCTTAAGGGTTGAAGTCCCATAAACATTATCTAAGTGCACCTTACATCTTGCAATGAATATTCCCTACAAATGTCAGCTCTACGTGGATTCCTATCAATTGTCATTCAGTCAGGATTCACTCTTTTAATCATGAACGAGTAGAAGATACAATATTTTACTTTTACTCATTACCCCAGCTATTAGCTTCTTAGTTAGGTACCTAAGTCTGCAGTCGACCGATAGCAGTTCAATTCCGTCTTATCTATTTTAACTTTGAGGTTTCTCGAGGGGGTCTAGTCCGGATTAACAAAGCCCTGTTTATGTTAATGAAATGAGATCTTATCCTTACTTTATACGCTACAGTATTGGGCTAGGGTTCTTGTGTAGTTGTTAGAGAAGGGCTCGAAGTAGAGTGCAGTATTTAAGATGAAGTAGATTCGCTCGAACTATGCAACGCGAAGCAGACTAACAACTACTTGGAATCGCCTTAAGCCTGTATCTTTCTTCTTTACTCTCTTCTTTTTTTGCGGTTAACATCAAGAGCCTTATTTAGCTTTTTTCTTGCTATATCCGACCGTAATATGTATAATTTTCAAACTGTGATCTATTCATTTTCTTCGTTCGTGCTCTCTTTCTATTTCTATCATTTGAAATAGAAATTGGACCTATTGATTATTATTATATTGATCAGATATTGGACCTAGAATATGCCTGTATCGACAGAAGTAATTTAAATATGTGTCGACTCTACCCCACTTAATTTTGTGCGCGGTTCGTGTTACGCCACGATACGATCGGGTTCCGCCTATGTCTGCCGGTTTCACTCACAACTAGGCTAATTTCCAGAACATTCTAACCGTAAGCTGGAGTAATAAGATCTACTCTATTATTGTGCTTGTTGCAAGATTTATCTCTTTACTTTCTTATTACCACCAAGGTATTCTTTTTGGTGGTAAATCCAATGGAATTATAGAAAAGAGCTAGGAAGCTTTTTGTATTGAAATGTAAGTTCTCGGTGTTTTATTATTGTTACTATATTTAGATGAATGTGCTTTGGTGCTTGCTTGTTATATGTATTGAGGTCTACTTATGAACTCAGATAGGAATATTTTTGAAAATGTTAGGTGGTTTCCATAATATTTCTTTACCAACTTTCATAATCTTATCTAATAATATGTATTATATTTGAAAATAACATCAGTGTCTAGTTTCACGTAACATAAGTAGTTAGTTTTAGCGTGTTCTTTACGGACTTCTAAAAAGGGGGAGGTTCTATGTTCTATGAAAAAATATACATACAGAAGTATGTATATTTTTAGACGCGAAAAATTTCACGCGTGTAGTAATTTCGACTGTTTTTCCGTTATAATTTAATGATGTGTACCAATGAAAGTACTCGTATTTATGTACCTCTGCATGAAGTGTCAAGCTTTTACTTAATTCCCTTTGTCACTAAATTAAGTAAACATGTTTCAGCCAAATGGCCGCTAAATCGAGATTTCGCTGAATGAATTCGTTCAATTAGTCCTTAAAAGCGTTTTAATATTAAAAACGTGGATGATTCTAGTAATGGCAGCACATTTCATGTGTCAGTTATTTATTGAGCTGGCATTGTCCACACACGGGACAATGGGAACGCCGGCCGGTTCGATGGTTATTTATGATTTTCAAAAGTTGGGTTAATCTCCGCAAAATCTACCATTTATTTTGGATCTCGCTAAAATAATTTTATTTAATAAAAAAATACCAAAAGCATCAGTAGTTGTAATATAGATTTACGAGATAAATATTTTGTGTATATTGCTGTGTCGGGGCAGCTTTTTTAACTTTAACTGTACCTACGTTAAGTAAAAAAAGCAACGAGAAACTTATCGATGGAAAAAAAGTTCCGTATTCCAAATTCAAATCAAGGCCGCACTCTCCCGAGTAGGTAACATTTGTTCCATTTATTTGGTTGGAACGCTTTTAAAAGTTTGTCATTCTTCGAAGGGAATACATACTCGGGAAAGTTTAAAGTAATGCACGAGTAGCTTTCCGTGTTGCGCCCGACACGAAGGCGGCACACTCTCTTTGTAATTAAGACTAGCAAACAACATTATGCAAACGAACTTAATATTTCCTAGGCATGCTGAAGTTTCACAGTTTTACCGTGTCTAATGTAGCTGGCTACCACTCAGCTAGATATAATTTTTTTACGCCAGGCTACTGCTTGTAGGTACATACCTGAACTTTCTCATGTTTTCTTTTCTTGTACTGTTCATAAATAACAACTTTTACAGTACATATATCAAATATGTAAATTTCTTTCACAATCCTATTTAATAGATGAAGGATAGTAAAAATACGTAAATAATATTAGGTACAAAACAAAACCGTGATATTTAATGGTATCTACTAAGAAGCGTAGTAGTCCGAATTTTCCTTTGCAGCAGTTTAGCACTCCGAGCCTATCTGTAATTATACGCAATCAATAAAGCATAATATGATCCAGTAACACTTATCCACGTATCGGTACACGTGCCGAATTAAACATAAACAAAGCTTATTAAACGGCTTCCCAGACGCCGTTTAAATTGATCAAGCCCAGCTAAGTGGGATAATCCTGGATTAGAGCGACAGACAAGGGTGGCGTGTTCCAAGCACCAGAATTAAGAATGGTGACATTTACATAAGCTCTGTGTTTATGTATGTTTATATCGTGTATGGATGAATTGCTGGGGATTACTAAGTCTTTTGGGAGATGTGGTAGATAAATAATCGAGTGGAAAGTTTGAGTCAAGCAGTTGTTAAATTTGTGAATGGATTATTAAATCTGCCTCCGTACCAATGAATAAAATATAATTAAAGTACGCATTGAGCGGGATATCTGTAAATAACCTACATAAGATACCTTGTTAGTGTATACAAAACACTGCATTAAATCTGCAAGCGTGTTGCGTCATTAACGGCTCATGCGGCCACCCATAGAACAGCAATAAAGGAAACAATAAATTTTGCACTAACCTTACCCACTCCACTTAAATTTTGATACGCGCAAAGATGACGATGATGCCATCCATGCCCCTAGAGTGCCATACACCCGAATGCTAGCGGATTAACCCTCTAATGAAGGTCTAGGCCCCCTCTTCCCCCTTCAAATGTTACCCCAAACACTTATAAAGATAAATGAGGACGCGTTCTGTGCCCAAAACTGGGTTAAAAGGGTTTTAGTTCGCTAATAATTAATTAAGGCGTACACCACTTTCAAAATTAGCATGATTGCGTTTTTAGTGGACATTTGGAGTAGGAATGAGTTTTGGACATGAGACGTGTGTAGGACCGGATTTGTGATTTGTACTACCAAAAGCAACCATTGTTCTAATAGAACTTTAGGACATATCGACATCTGACGCCCAAAGCATACAAGTGAAACCACGGGATGCAACCAGTATAGCCTATCTGGTTGCATCCCGCAGCAACTACCTGCAGATAGATACAAATAAAATGACAATTTGCACATCAAAATTTACTGCTTAAGGCTGTAGAGAGGCAGAAAGATTTAGAAATAATTACCTTCATCCACACTCTAAAAATCTTTAAAACAATCCTCTTCATGGTCAGTCAGGATTTATTAAAATCCTAACTCAGTTTAGCAACACAATCTTCAATATTGCTTCCGAAACCAATAAAACACCTCAAGGATTTCACAGCAACAATAATCCCTGTAATTGTTCAAGATTAATTGTATCTATTCGTGTTTGAAAAATATCCTTTACGCTTCCCTCGTCGCGAGTCCATGCCTCATCCTTCGGAAGCGATCAATTTGAAAAGAAAATTTCTCTTATAAGCTCAACGAAAATTCCATTCCCCCGTTGTAAAATAGCGTCGGTGCAGCCACTTTTACCGGGAAAGGGTTCCCGCGAGCTGGTAATAAAGTAATTTATCCAGTTCCGATAACGGCCAATAATCCTTGAAAGTACTGGATGGAGAATATGAGGAATAAATAACTTTGAGGAGTTAGCCGAGTGGAGCGAACTAAGCAGAAGCGAGCGAGCCGAGGAGCGAAGTGAGCGGAGCGAGCGCTTGCGGAGTTGTGGCGTACGAGATAAGACGGTAGAGGCGCTTTAATTTCAATATTGCCACCTGATTAATTAAGATTTGGCTGCGACGCTGCGTAATTGAAATGCGTATGGTAACTATCATACTATATACTCTTGCTAGTTTACCGATTCATTAAGGTTACAAATAAACGTATCTATATAGCAAGTTAAGTAGTTTTCACTGTAAAGAATAAATAAGTTGTAAGTATTAGTTAGAAAACTAACGCATGTTTTTACATTAACAATATGAATTTTCATGAGTACCTGACTGTTGGAGCTGTCGAACTATAGTTTCGTTCACATTCGGTGAACTTCATCTGGGATGAAATGACTCGGTCGTGTCCACAACGGAGGCATGTGCTTTCCAAGGATTGTTTTAGAAGGAGTGTGAGACGTACTTACCGGTATTGTTGCAAAAAGCTCACACAATAGAAATCTACTCTCCTTTTCTTTGAAACACTTGAAAAATTGTTTGTCCGAAAACTCAAACTCATTCTTTCTAAAAGAGAAATACGATTAGATGAAGTAGGTTACTATATCCAATGCAGGAGTACAACATTGTGGAAGCCTACAATCTCCCACGCAGCCATTTCAAAATAACCACTACGTCATCGTTATTAATAGATTCCCTAACAATACAAGGAACGGCACAATCTACATAAATATAGCGTGTTGTTTTAAAATTACCGGTAAATTGCTTGAGAAAGTAACAGGTTAAGCGAATAATGCCTCCCGATCCCTTAACCGAAGAACGTTCGGTGCCATTACTTTAAACAGTGACTGGGTTTAATGAAATTGTTATAAACATAGTCGGTGGCGGTATAATCGTAGGCCTAGTGGGAATGCTGCCATGTGGGTGGCTCGTTGTGTGGGGCTTAGAACTACTGCAGACATTGCAGAATGTCAGCTCCAAGTTCTAAGACTGAGCGACTGAAATGCAAAAACGCGATCACCTTGTTGCATAAATAAGGTGAAAATATTGATGATTCCAAATTAATTTTGTACACTGTAATAAGTTACGTTATTACGAATTTGTTTGATAGATTAAAGATTAATAATCTCTAACATCCTCCTGCCGGAGTTCCATACATTTTTAAAACATCTCTTTTAACAGTAAGTACAAGAAATCTCAGACACGTATTTTAGAAACAGCAAGTTTACAAATATTTTGTTATAAGGTAAATATTTTGCTTCCTATACTTCAGTTGAATGCAGCTCTTTATTCAAAACGACGACGCTTACCGTGGCTCACCTAACCGCTGACCTACGCTAAGTGATATAAAATCCGCTCGTTTTATAGCCCATACCGAGTACCCGTAATAAGGCCATTTCATTTTGACATACACGCGCCAAATTGTATATACGAGACCACTCCGGGAATTTGCAACTCAAACAACCCACCGCCAATTTGTCTGATTGAAATTATCAGCCGCACGCGTTAATTCGCCTTTTATTCTGTTTCAGATGACGCCAGTGCGCTTCGGACAACGGCTCGCCGCTCTCCTCACATACAATACATTTATGGTGAGCATTAATTCATTCCATTTCATTAATTTAAATTAAACAGACGCATTATAAACGTACTCAGAATGTACCCAACAAAAACTTTATTCCGTCAATAAATCTGCAACGGAAAATCTATTTTGCCTCTCGTAATAATTCCGAAAACCGTACGCATTCGACGCTTTACCAATTACGAGGGCGCGCCAATAAATCTCGATGAAAATATTGATAACGTTACTGATGTAGAGTGCGTTCCGCGTCGCGCAATGAATTACGCGCGCAAACAACGCGCACCCGTGTCGTTTATCTGCAAAACGTTTACGTAATTAAATCAGTTTATCGAATTATTTGTCTATCGGAGCGCGGACAAATCGAGCGAACAATTAACATGGTTCGATCGAGTTCTGGAGCGCTCGGCTCGTCGCTCGTCGCGCGCTGGACGCTCGGATGCGTTCCGTTACTGCAATCTGCATAATACGCGCCACTCATTTGCCTACCGTTTGTGGGCGACAAATGAAGCGAACACGAGGAAAATGTTTTAAACGTCCAGTATAGCAAGAGCCACGTCTTGATAACCACAGCGTGGACAGGCGTGTCACCGAAGCTGGTCATTCGGCACGCGATACGCGAGTCCAAAACGTGCCGAAACGCAAATATTCGCGAAACCGCGCTGTCTCTAATAGCGCGTAAACCCTGTGATTGTGCGCTCGGGATGGCATCCGATTATTTATTTTACGAATGGATGACTCCTTTCCGGAGCTCTCTGGAGTGGAGATATTCTTTGCCAAAAATTACATTTACCGACAAATAAAAATACTCGTATATCGAGAATAAAAATCAAATTTTATCATTTGACTTCCTACCTAATAGGTAATTAATAACAAAGAAAGAAATTTCTCTATATAATACCTAGTTATAGGTAGGTACAGTAGGTACTTACTAACAGATGACCTTGTAAACACGTCCATTGAAACAGTCAAAATGGGCCTAGGTAGTGAAAGATAGTAAGCAAGTTTCAAATGCTATTGACCGTTATCTGACACCCATTAATTTTGAAGACACCAAAAGAAACCACAAAAAGTTCCGCCACGTGATTAAAACCTCATTACTCACCTGGAACCGAATTAAATCACCCACTTAGTTGAACTTACGCGCGAGTTGGCACCACACGTGCCAAATTCAACTTCAGTCCCAATTCAACTTTAATTCTAACAGCTCTTAACCCAATTCGGAGTTTTATTATTCCTACATTTTTAATCAAGAAGACTTCGATAATTTGAGCAAAGAGCTCAGAACAGAAATGTATTACAGAAATAATGGTGGAAAATCTAGAACGTAGATATCTGCAAGGCTCAATCTGTCTTTGTTGCTAAGAGTAGCTTGCACAGCAGTAAAACCAGATAAAACCTAGAAAATTTTTAAAAGGTTGGTGCATTGGGCTGTTCCAGTTCTTAAAATATTTGACCTCAGAAGCACATTTATTTGCGACTACTTAGCTCTAGAATAAAGAAAAAGTTAAAACCACAAAAAATAACAAGGATCCAATAAACATAATATCTTCGAACCAAGTAATAAACTAGCTAATTGGAATCCTGTAGCAAAAGGATTCTTCATAAGCCTACACCAACAATAGCAAAAACAAGGTGAGGCTGAATCCCAATGTTGTGCTCGGGGATAAACTGCCTCATTTGCATTTTAAACATCTGTTATTGTTGACTTAATCTTATTCGCTCGCGTGGACATTGTCATTTTAGGTGGGGATTAGCTAGTTTCATAAACCAACTGGTGGTAGATATAACTAGGCGAACCCCTGCAATATTGCTAGAATGGGGGTAGGAACTTAGTGTTATGATTGTGGAGCAACAAAATCCTGTAAGTCGTAAATGTATGATTTATATATACAAGGTTATCCGAAAGAGGCTGATTATACTTATCATTACGAACAACTCCTGCAATTGGACGAACTCTAATTCGAGAAAAATATCAACGGTTCTATACAAAAAGTTTCTCGTCGTCGATACCATGTATGAAGCAGATGATTTTTACTACCCGAATTTAGATTTGGTTTCATAATGAAAGTTGTTCAGTAAGATGAGTATACCTTTTCGCCTTAGTTTACTCCTAGCCGATAACCCTGCATATATATCGTTAAAAAATTGAAGAAAAACACTTTTCTCAGATCAAATAAACTTACACCACCTAAACTCACCCTAATCCTAAACCAAATAAAATAAAAATCACGCACTCGCACCAGCTCCACCAGTATCTATGATCGCGGTGATTCCAAAATAAATTGCCTACGGGCCTCCAGCTCCAGTGTTTGATATCCCTATTTTTTCGTCAATTCTGGCTTCGGGGCCGCAATTACGTGATTTGCATACCTATCTCTCGCCCTCCATCCCGGCCAAAGTTCCCTTGTAAACGCCCTCTCATTTAAATACCTAGGCGCTTGTAGAAATCATGGGGCAGGCTCAAATTAATCAGTGCCACTTTGATAGCCTGTCGCGTTAAACCTAGGTTTAAACAGTATACGAGTTTTTATTGTAGAAAAACAAGAGGTTGGCGTAGGAAATAAAGTTTCTACTGTCGCAGCGTTCTATTGTTCATTCGTATAGTAAGATCTCTAACATTACGGATCTATGAAAATATAGCTTACCAACGTAAAGAATCAATTATCTGCCCTTTAACGTTTCCCAGCTTGATTCTTTTACTGAAGATTAATATTTCACACAATTTCCGCAGTCGATAGACGTCCGGATCTCTCCCGAAACGTCGCAGTATTCACACTCCAACGGGTGCATCATCAACAAAGGCCCGAATATCGCTTTTTAAACATCGCAAAATGCAGAATTGCTCGTCCAAAAGTCGGCACACGTAGGGACGTCGCAGTTATTGGATTTTAGCGGAAATTTCGCCGGTGCGCGGTGTACGCTCGAAACGAGCAAAACATCTCACTGTTTGCGAATCACACTGCATATCGAATTTTGATTCTGATTTGTATCGGGTCTGGGAGGCGAGCGATGGCCAAATGAACGGCTTTCCGCGGAACTTCCCCATTAGTTTGGGTTGTTATTATGTAGGCTGATGTAAATGAAACCATAACAATTAAAATAAATAACACGCGTTTCAACTTTAAGTCCCTTTCATCTCGTTCTATCCGATAGAGAACGTAGATGCTTTACTTTAGAAGAGTTTAGTAATAAGGCCTTATTACTAAACTCTTCTAAAGTCGCGAAAAAAAACTGTACCTACTTACTAAATTTTTATTCTTTGCTACTTATTTTTACTTTGTTGGTAATCTTAAATACGTATATGAGTAAAATAAAATACCCCTACGTGATGACGAATTGAACTAAGAAATATTTAATTTCTAACAACACGAATCCTAAGCTTGCCCTTGCTAGACGTATCCCGGTTGCAAGCACCATTAGGCATGGCAACAGTAGCGGCGCTCGGGAGTGGTGTAGAGGCGTACGGAATGCCTCGCAGCCAAATGGGCCGGCAGATATGCGTAATGGAACGCAACGCTGCGGATGTGGCCAGACACAGCTGAATGTGCCACAAACACACTCGACCGCGAACAAAAAATATGCAGTTTTTGCTCCACTATGCGCCAACATTTTTGGAGAACTAGCTTTCGTATCACACCACCAGAAAATAACCGAACGAAACACGACCAAAATTAAATCAAGTCCCGAACACAAACTCGACAGTGTATTGCGAAAATATAAAATCGAGAAAAGTACTTGCACCGATGCGGAAGTTGTCGCGTTGCTCTGTTTCAAAGCGAATTGGATTCGCAAAGAAAGCGACGTCAACAACTCAAAACTCGGTCGATGCTATCTTGGACGGCCAATCGAGTTTCATCCGACGCGGCTCCCGGCAGAATGGTAATAAACTCACTTAGCAGACAAACTACTGGCAGCTTTGTCTTTTAAGGCTTTCAGTTGCATCTATCAGCAATCCGACTGTAACAGAATTAAACTCGACTTTGTAATTCTAAAGTCGAATCTCGGCGCCACTCGGATCCCGCTGCTAATTGTCTGAAAGAGGAAACGTAATAAAAGTGCTAGTCTTTGAAGCAAAGGAGTTGGCTTCGAGCGCCTCGAAGGAGCGCATTTTAATACATTAAAACTGCGCAAAATTCCCATTCCAATATAATTTTTTTTTTCCGTTTGGCGTCCGTGAAGCTCGCTCGCCTTACATTCATTTTATTTCACTAAGAGAACGTCAATCTAGCTATAACGTTAACCTGCCTTTACAGTATTAAAAATATTACGTGTATTTTCGCTGAAACGTGTCTACTCTAGTAATTGAAATTGCAGGGCAGATAAAATATATTCGTGTAAACGTGCGCAAGATGTAGGCGGGGACGGTCGAGCGTAACATTTTGCGGTCCGGTACGCGCCTAAAGTGTGCCGACGACTGGCGGCATTCAGATAACATTTTGCCTAACGTTCAGGTAGCATAATTCCCGTGGATGGCTAAAGCTTTCGGTTTCCACGGAATTCATATTAAGAGCTTACCCTGTCCGGACTAGTCTCCAGTCTCATGTTTTATGTAAATTAAAGCGAGAGATCTACGAGAACCTATGAAACTTAAATGTTTCCTTTCGTTTCCAGGTGCTTCTGCTGTCGATCGAGCTGCTCGCGTGGCGCAGTGGAGCGGCAGCGCTGGCGAACTGCCCGAGCGGCTGCAACTGCAACGACGATACGCTGGTGGTAGTCTGCGAGGAGAGCCGGCTCGACGTGCTGCCCATCGCACTCAATCCTTCCATCCAGCGGCTTATCATCCGTAACAACAAGATCAAGACCATCGACAGCTCCATGCAGTTCTACGCGGAGCTACAACACCTCGATCTCTCGCAAAACCATCTCGTCAACATACCTGAAAAGAGTTTCGCGTACCAACGCAAGCTCCAGGAGTTGCACCTCAACCATAACAAACTTTCCTCGGTCACAAACGTTACGTTCCAAGGTCTAAACTCTTTGACCGTCCTGAACCTTAGAAGGAACTTTTTGGAAGAACTGAATAACGGCGTATTCGTCACTTTGCCCAGATTAGAGGAACTAAACTTGGGACAGAACAGGATCTCGAGGATCGAGCCCGGCGCTTTCGCCGGCTTGTCCGCACTGAGGATACTATACTTGGACGATAATCAACTCAGTTCGGTACCGACAGCGTCATTCAGCCTTTTGGGTAGCCTCGCAGAATTACACGTCGGCTTAAACGGTTTCTCGTTTCTGCCCGACGACGCTTTCGCGGGCCTTAACAGACTAGCCGTGCTGGACTTGAATGGAGCCGGACTTTTCAATATTAGCGACTACGCTTTTCGAGGTCTTCCCGGATTAAGAAGTCTAAACCTCTACGATAACAGATTGAGTGTGATACCGACGCAGCAACTGTCGAGTCTGACGAGACTCGAAGAATTGTACATCGGCCAAAACGAGTTTATGACCGTCGAAAGTCACTCTTTCAAGGGATTGAAGAACTTAAAACTGTTGGATATCACCGGTGCTACCATGTTAGAGAGAATAGAAAAGGGAGCGTTCGAAGACAACATTAATCTGGAGACAGTAAATTTAGTCAACAACAAAAGATTCGCCATAATCGAAGACGGAACGCTTTTAGGTTTGCCGAAGCTAAAGCACATATCGCTAAGAGATAACGCGATCATAACGTTGAGTGAAACGGTATTCGTCGGCAAGGAGTTCCGGCAGGTCGACCTAGCCGACAATCCTATTTTCTGCGACTGCCAAGTTCTATGGCTGCAACAGCTCCTCAAAGAGAAAACCAACTTTACACAGGTGCAGTGTGCGAGCCCCGACCACCTGAAAGATAAACCTCTGAAGAGTCTGACGGCGGACGACCTCGGCTGCGTGCTGCACGACACGCGGCAGCAGACCATTATCTGCATAGTGGTAGTCGCGTGCGTCGCCACCATCGCTACTCTAGTCCTGATCCTCTACAGATACCGTAAGAGCATGCAGGAAAAGCTGAAAGACTACAAGTGGAACAACAGGGCGAAGAACCTAGAGTACCATAAGCCAATTTCGACGGAGGAGGACTGCATCGTGCGCGGTATCCACCCGGCGCAGTACCCGGTGGCGGCGCCGCACGCCCCCGGCCTCAGGCCCATTCCGGTGACGGAACTGTAGCTAGAGCTTTACGCCTCTCCGAGCGTGTTCTTCATGTCGGGCGGCCAGGGCAGCGCGCGCCGGCCGCCGCGCTCGGGAGGCGGCGGGGGCGGCACGCTGCCCGCCGACGGGTTCACGTACATCGGCGGCGAGCGGCCTGCAACGGCGCACCGCCCGCTCACGCTGAACAACGGCGCGCCCGCGCACCAGCACCTCAACAACGGCTCGCTGCGGTCGCTGCCAGACAAGAAGAACAACCGGAACGGCGTTGTCTGTCACCCGGAGAACTTCCAGCGGAACCTGGACTCGCGCTACTCGCGCAAGCAGGAGAACGGTTACCTGCGCAACTCTGAGACGGTGATAGGGTTTGCGCGCGGCGAGCGCGGCCGGGAGCGGGAGCGCGAGTACGAGCGAGAGTACAGCGAGCCAGAGTACTCGGTGATCCCGGAGTACCGCCGCGAGGAGTTCCCGCGCGCCTGCCCGCACTCCAACACGTTCAACTGCTGAGGGCCGTCGCCGGGGCCGGCCGCGCGCCGCTCTCTGCGGTCGCGCGTTTGTGATCATGAAATTTTAGCAATAATTCTTCATTCCATTAAGTTTTCTATGGACTCGTGACGGGACGTAGTGCTCTAGAGCGGTTAGTGACTATAGATATTAACGGCGGCGACGGCCGGCCGTCGGACTGTCGTATCGCATTCGGTTTAAAGATTACCTAATTTGTAAATTATAATTAAGTAGTGATCTATTTTTCGATGGGACGTCGGTGAGGAGAGGTGTATGAAAGTGAGACTTTCATCGATCGTACAATGTACAGCTAGTCGCGGTAAGGTAGCCGAGGGTCGCCGGGTGAGGACCTCTTGTATAATTTACATCGTAAAGTTGTGATTTGTATGTTTTATTTCTACCAGTGCGGTGGATTTTGTATTCGTTTTGTACAAAAACCATTCCATGAAACCTTTTAATGTCTAATGTTTTATTTATAAATAAAATAAGTGTGCATTAAATAAGACACCAATATGAACACACTAGATTTAACGATTGTAAATATATTTATAGTAAGTATATTGAGATATTTATAAATTTAATACGATCTTGTTCTTCTAAAATTATCATTAAATTATTTCGGGATACGGTATTGTTTGCTATGTCGACTGATATATAGTTATTGAGATTTATTGTCCACATCATGTACCTTTACTTCATTATTGTATAGTCGAAGCACTACTGTTTTTCAAATATTGTCACAATGTTCAAATGCGCTGCCTAAACATTCATTCCTAATTTTGTTATACTATAACACGGTAGATAGGTACGGATAATTACACACTTGTTTAATCTAAAGAAATATCATCTGACCATTCTAAAACGGACGCTATTAACCAAAACGAATTTTTTTAAATATACCTACCTAATGCCCCAAATAGTCCATTACTCGATCATTGAAACGTAATGTCAAACGTGTAAGCCATAGCATGAATAATTTAAATCAAATAAAAAATCAAACGCTATTTATAATCTCCAACCAAACTACATAAAAATTGGGTTAAGTATTGGCAATAATGCATTTGGAACATGCCTTAAGGAGGACAGTGAAAATGCTATTGTATAAATAGCTGGCCTATTGTAACTTGTACCTATACGGAATCAACAGCCTTCAGAATTATCATTATCAAAAATATATTAATAAATACCTACCTGCAAATGTTATTGAAAGCCAATTCAGAAATCTATCGCCAACGCACTTCTTGACTGTCTCTATGACTCATGCAACTAAAAAGCATCATTATCTACTTCCGTAGCTTACCTACGTTGTACTCGTAATAAACTCATAACAGAACGAGGTCTATTTAGAACACGCGTGTTATAAACTAAAGTCTAATTCAACACATTTCTTCTGCTACTTGATTACTACTAGCTAAGGCATTGTAAACAGTTATTATGTAGGTATCTAAGTGGTGTCATGTGCTAAAATAAAATCTTCTGTACCTTGAATTATATAACCTTCCAGCCCATGATCTATTTTAAACAATATTACCTACCGTTGTAATTCATTGCATATTTATAATATGTAATAAGCAAGGACAAAATAGAACTTTAACTGTAGGTATATTGAACATACAGAATATGACATTGCTTAGACCCTTCTGTAACTGAAGTAAATGTTTGGTGTGTTACGTTCATGTAAATATGGAGAAAATAAAGACTAAGCAATTTGGCACGGTATGTGCCTATACAATGCCTAAAAACGTATACAATTCAATACATATGAAAAATTGTGATTAGAAATTATTCGCGACATTGTAATAGAGTCATCGGTCATTTCCTGTATTTTATTGTAGTTATTACCTACATACAAAATCGATAAATATAACATACCTCAAATTTAATTTCGTGTTTCATTTTACTGCTTACCCTAGTATTAGCAGTATCATACGAACCCGCGGTTTTTTTTAATATACAACGCATTTTGTTTGGTTCTTGCTAGCTTCTGGACACTGGATAGCTATGCATTGAAAAAAATCCTCGTCTTAAAATAAATAATCGAGCAGCTTTTTTTGTACCTGCGATAATCACGATTGAGAAATAGTTAGCCAAAAGTGCCTCTAGCGGACATCGCAGGAACCACAAGTAATGTAACTAATAGGTATAGGCACAGCTATGCAGGTGTGTATTGAAAAAAAACAATCGTAGTCTGGAGATAGATAAAATCAAGGAGTTTCTTTTTTGTTATAATCGCGCTGCAAGGTTTTGAGAAATATTCGATGGGTATCTAATAGTAACATCAGCAGTGGCCTCTAGCGGACATATCAGGAACCACAGAGAAGTGTAGGTAACTAATACCTAATAGAGATGAACAGCTATACAGATACCTAAGTCTGTTATTTGAATTGTTTTAGAATTACAATTATATTCTGTCAAAATGGTCGTTTCTACATAGAATAGTTCAGAGTTAATATTAAACATTATGGTTTGCTTAATTGTTATCCTAAAACAATACAACGACAGACTTGGGCACTAGGACTGTATTGGGATAGATCCAAGACAAGTATTGATATTTTAGTAACTAGCTGTGCCCCGCTGATTCACCCGCGTAGTTCTACTAAAACTAACTTCGAACTACATACTTTTTTTCAAGCCGGTTAAAAAGTAACCCATGTCCTTCTGCTTCTAAGCTACCTCGCCACCAATTTTCAGTCAAATCGATTCGACCGTTCTTGAGTTATAAATAGTGTAACTAACACGACTTTCTTTTATATATATATATATATATATATATATATATATATATATATATATAGATTTAATCGTGCTGCAAGCTCTCGAGAAATAGTATAGATAGGTATGTATTTACAAAAAGTCTCATATATATAGAGGCGCAAATATCATTACCGCGCATCGAAAAAATTGTAACCGCTTTGGTGATGCGCAGTTAAACATGCGCTGCGGGCGGCTGTTGCCAACTCGTACCATAGAAAATATTCGTACCAAAGAAATTAAAGACTTATACGTTTTTTTTATGTTTGTCTGCATCTCGCCCGTTGTAAAGTGACGAAGTGGCCTAAGATATAGCAGTAGTATGTTTGTACGCTTGCATGAAAGAAACATTTCAATTTTGGACTTGAAAAAGACCAAACATTATAATATCTGGAAATAGAGAACCTGTTAGCAAGTTCTACAATCTGGCAGTTCGCATAATTGAAGTTCACACAAAGCATTTTATACATGTCCATATATTCGGAAACTCTATCCAGTAACCAAATAAATATTTTTATGCGTGGTGATTCATGGCATCACGGAGGTGTAGGCCAAATTCCACTTATTAGACTAATTTATAATTTTCTTAAATTACTTAATAGAAAGTTCCTAAATTTCGTTGAGAACATTCATTCTCAACAACTTTTTGCAAGGTATTTCGAAACTTTTCTATGTAAAAAAAGGAAATCAAGCAATCACAATAACTATTCTTATTTTATTTTAACAGAAAAATAGATGTAACTAAGAAATTCATTTTATACATTGATATTTTCCCATTATTGTGGAAACTCATCCTGATGATTTTAAGGGCAAAAAAACCAAATACTGAAATATTTTTCTATTTTTACACAGAGCAGATGCCTAAATACTTTGGTTAATAAAACACTGTATCTCAGTGAGATATAACGCACACGATTAGAATAAAAGCAACATACTGTAACTTAAATTATTGAGATTGTCTTTCAAGTTACTTTCAAGTCAATAACTAGCCGCGTATTCAATGTAGAAAAAAGTTTGTAGGTACTACATGTGTATAGAGGAGGTAAAATGAAAGTGTTTGAGCTTTGTTAAGGCAAAACACTGAATCTTGAGTGTCGAGAGTTAGTGTTTTGGATTCACACAACAGTAGTGTACTACTACTACATTATAAGGTCAATAATTTCATGATTTCTGTTGTAGTCACTGGCTTATAGTATGCGCATAACCTAACCAGGTTATACTTTCTCCCTCACAAATAAAAAAAAAAAAACAAAATGAGTATATCTAACATCTCAACAGAAATTAGAAAGTAAATAGTACAAGACTTTCACAGTGCATTTTGAACATGACCTAGTGTAACAGCAGTAAGAAACTTGTTGGTACATTAAATGAAACCTTGCAAATAGTAGTTCATTAATTTATTTATAGTATGCAACATTAAATTACAAATTGTTCAGCCTTGAGATGGGAGCAAGCCGGTTTCAGCCAAACGCAGATATGGTTTGATAAATAAATTAGTTTAGTACATCAGATGAGAGAGGCGCCAGTGTTATGAAAAATAGTTGGAATTCTTGAGTATTATCACTTATGCTTAGAATTTTTCTTCTTCCAGACCATGCTTGAAGAACATCATGATTGGGACCTGTGCTCCGTCAATATCTCTGTACTCACACATGGCGACCATGCCATCGCAGTCCATAGACTCGCCGGTGAAGAACTGCAGTTCCTTAAACCTGCCCAGTATATCCTTCATTACTTTGTTCATGTTGGTCTTGAATACGTCTACTTGATCTGGCGACTTCTCTTCTAATTTTGCTACTAATCTGAAATAGAGGTTGACATCACATTATTCAATTGAAATGATTAGGCATAAAATACCATGTAGAATAATAAAATTGAAGTGTCATCCCCATTTCATGAACAGACATTATTAGAATGAATGTTTTTTCACTAAGGTTCTTTTTTATAGCATCCTTTGACCCAGCAGACTGATATAGATAAATCAATCTATGGTATTAGTAAGATGCAGAAAAGATTTTTAAAATCAGAAAAGTAATAAAAGTTGCATAGTTTTTAATTCACCTTGAGCTTGACTTGATGTAGTGATAAGATAGTGAAACAGCAAAACACAGATAAGAGATGTAGAGTAAATAGATTCATCCACACACTGTACAGAAAAATAGTATTTAATAAGACATCACTCAATCTAACATGACTAGACTATTCATACCTAGCCCAGCTCTGCAAATGTGTATGTATTTTACACTACTAACTAGGTACCAATATTGAATTTCATCATCTTATATTAGTGCCCTTTTTAAATTAAAATTTAATTTTTAGAACAGAAATGACAAATTCAATTTGTTACAGGTCATTGCATCCATGAGTCACCTTACTGTAAGTTCAATGACAATTTAAGACTATGGTTGATACAGCAATTTAACACATAACAGTAAATATATGTAACTGGCCGGATAATCTATTTGATAAATAGAAAAAATATAGATATATTGCACCACTTACTTTTTCATGTAATCTTTTAGGTATAATGTGTAGGATTTTTTGTCACCGAAGGCGAATGTCTCTACTAGCCTGTGGTTCAGGACTATGTCAACTCCACTCTCTGTGGCAGAGTCTGTGCCTTCGTCAGCCTCTTCAGCCGACGGGTTAAAGCCCTCAATCTGGATATCACCCTGTGCTCTCGTCACCAATTTGCCGGTCACTTCGTAAATTACTTCGTCGACAAGTTTCATCCTGTATGTGTCCGAGAACATCTCGTCACCTGGAAATCATAATAGTCACACTGTAACTCCATACACAACCCATAATTGTTACGGGAGGGATATCACACAGAAACAGTTATTTGTCCGAAATCTGGAAGACGATCACAGTGAAATGTCACATATCACTAGTAATCAATTTACCACTAACTACGACAAATATTCACTGAGTAAACATTTTGATAGCACAACAAACGTAATTACCGGTAATAATATCCTTATAGATTCTCATTTTGTTGGATTAAAGGAGATTAAAACTAATAAAAACCGAAACTACGGCTCACAGCCCCAAGAACTAAACCGGAAAGGGCTGTCAAACTTAAAAAGAGAAATAGACAGCTAAAATAAAATGTTGCCAGCTATTAATTGTATGACAGAATGTACCATCCAGAAATATAATAGAACACCATGCCACAAATTAAGGTACTACTCCTAAGAAAATCATATATGTTTTTTTAAATCACACTGATATTTGATATTATTTTCTTACAACAGTTAATGAAATAAATAATGCAAATTTATTAAAAACAGCATTTATTATTGGGAACATTGGCTTGAATTGTCATCATTGACAAAATCAGAATTGCGAGTTAGGCGGACAGTCGGAAACAGATGGCGCTATTCGGTACAAGAAGATCATGGAAGTGTTTCTGTATAATTCAACGGTATGTAGATTATGTGGCGAAGAAAACGATAATGGAACATTTTTATATTCAGCCGGAGAAAATAATCAGAACTTAAGTGATATAGTGAACGCTTATTTGCCGCTAAGGGTACGTATTGGTTATTATTGTGATTGTATTGACTCAGTTTACACTTTTCAAAATGGCCGAGTATTTGTCGTCTTAATCATTTTCATATCTTATTACAATTATTTGGCAACGAAACTATAGAAGACTTATGTTGTAGGTTGAATTAATATATCTTGTCTTATTTTCTGTCATATAGCTTTTCGCTTACATTGCTTTACTTAATAAAACAATAATGCATCTGCTTGCACAATTGGCCTACACCATTGTGTACTATATTTTGATTTGACAGACAGCTGATCGTACAATGGATAAAAATATTGCCGCCCATAGAAAAAGGTAGTGTTATCAACTTAAGTTATCAATCTCTGCTTAAATTCTAGGTATGTGATGACGGTCAACTACCACGGACCATTTGTCCGGGTTGCACTATTCAGCTGGAAGCCACCGTAGAATTCATCAACTTGATCATCAACGGCCAGGTAAACTTTCATGTTACTTTCACTCTTCACCCAAGAAACAATTTCCAAGTATTTTAATCACTTATCTTTGAATAAATACCTTCCTGTGTTCCTCATCAGTGAACATTTTGAATGTAGGTTTATAAACGTTAGTAGACAAACAACATCTAATAAGCCCTAATTTCCAAAAACGAAGAAAACTAACTACAAAAAAATACATAATAACATAACATTTAATAACATTAAATTTTTAGTGTAATCCTTGATAAGACATAACTCAATAACTTTGAAATGGTTTTCAGAAAGTCATCAGAGCTCTACATCAAAGAGAAATTGAATACAAAAAGACAGTTTTAAATGATCAACAGCCAGAACATATTACGGAAAACTATGTAGTGGAAGGTAAGACATGATGCAGTTATTTTATTTTATAAGTAAATGAATTAGTAAAATTGCTTAACAGCAATCTAACCATACATATTATGGACTTTCAGTCGACGTAGAAAATGGAGCCTATCCACCTGAGCATGCAGCATCCCTCAATGTTGCGGGGCTCGACAAGCCGCGCCGCAAGCGTGGCCGGCCACCCAAGAAACACAAAACTCCTGAGGAGCTTGCAGCCGAAGCTGCAGCTAAGGAACGGGAAATACAACAAGCAAAACAGGATAAAAAAGATGAAGAAGAATCCAATGGAAAGAGAAAAAGGAAAGCGCCTACCAGGTTCAGGGAAGTTGTTCAGGTAACCTATCCTGAAATTAAATCTTAATTCTCTCAATATTTTATCTGCCATACTATACACATTTTTATATTAGTTAAATATTTATTTGCTTAGTACCAAACACATAATCAAGTATTACATGTGTAGTAATGCAGCTAGCATTCTGGGCACGCTGCCCTCTGGTGGTGGGTTTTGGATTATCTGTAGATCTTAAATGGTCTTTAGGTAATCTTTCTGCCATATTTTTTGTTGTTGTTGTAAATCATTCTGTTTTTGGTAATAAAGGCACGTTAGTTATTAAACTGAAGTATTACTTAGTTAAGTCATTTTTATTTCAAGCAAAATTTTGCGACATGTGCCACAAGGAACAAGTAGTTATATATTTCGTCAGTATTTACATTTGAAATTAAAATATTATGTTATGTTACATAACAGTAGATGTGTTAGATTATTTTTATTCACTACTTTCATTATATCAACTATTCATTTTTCAGGGCAAAGAGCTTGAAAAGATTTTCATTGAGGAAGGAATGACAGATGGTGAGGATAGTGAGCCCGAGATGAAGCCTGACTTAGAAGCCATCAATAAAGAGCCTAAGCCTAAAGAACCAGAAGTTATAGGTCACACAGAATCCGGGGAACTTGTTGTTGTAATCAAAGGCAAGGGCCGAGGTAGACCTAAAGGTAAAGACCAATTAAACTTTGTAATAATAATAAGCCATTTAATCTGAAATCTTTTTCTTCAGGTTTCTATAAAATTCAGAATTTTTTTTGGCTGGCCCTGGATAGACAATTGTGGAAAGAGTTGGAGGAAGCCTATGCCATAAGTAGCATTCAGTTGGGTCCAACAGTTAACTTCAGGTCATCTACCCATCTCTTGAACTGTCCGCCTTTATTATGCTTTCCATCTCTTGGATACCATTCTGCAACTGCTTCGCACCATTTTCCTCTGGGATCTCTTAACATATGGCCAGTCCATCATCATTTTAGTTGGTCTATTCTCTAAACTATGTCTTTGAGCTTTGTCTTGGTTCTGAGATTGTCACTCTGTCGATTCTCTTGATACCTGTCATACTTCTCTCCATGACATTTTATTCAAACTTTAATCAATTTTTTTTTGTATGTATATTATTAATGTATCTAAAGTCTAGAACAGATACAGGCAGTGAGTTGAGTCAATTACTTTGGCGCAGTGTGGATTATTAGGTATTTATTACACCCAAAAAAGATGTCTCAATAATGTATGGAGCCCCAGCCAGGACAGCGTACATGATACCATAAATACGTTAGGGATTATTAATCTTTAATATATCAAACAAATTCAAAACAATGTAACTTATCGCAGTGTACAAAATTAATTTCGAATCAATAATTCTAGCTTATTTACGCAATAAGGTGATTTTCGCGTTTTTATTACATGGGTTATAAAAGTTACGTTCGGGGTACAATTGATGAACCAATGTGGCCATCGGAGTCCACCTAGAGTATAAAAATCTTCAATTCACAAAAATTAGATATTTTTAAACACAATGAAATAGACCACTGATGCAGGTTTCATTAGTGCATGATATTAACAAAAAATTTTGGTAGACATTCACCGTCTTGGCCTAAAATGAAACAAGTCTTTTGATGCCCTAAAAATACAATAGATTGTACAGTGTACAAAAAGAAATCATATTTTTTTTCGTATCAACTGATCACTCGAGACTAACCTAAATTATTTCAGGTCGTCTCAACCAGAAACGTCAGACGTGTGCTATATGCGACAAGGAGTTCTTCTGCTCCGGGCGCTACATGTCGCACGTGGCGCAGCACGGGCCCGTGCACTACCAGTGTGTGCAGTGCTCCAACACTTACCCAACCAGGCTGGACTTCAACAAGCACCAGGAGGACACCGGCCATCAGGGACAGAATGTCCTACCAGCTGATAAGAAAGAAGATGAGGTCAATATAAAAACTCAAATAGTTTTTTTTGCATTTGGCCACATGATCACTCGTCCACGGAAGTCAGCGATACTATATCCCTAGATGGAGCATGCCTAGTCTGGAATACACTGGCTTACAAGGAAGGTTGTTGGAACACACCATTAGGCTTTGATCAACTCCACACATTCTCGACACTCGACAGATTATACAACTTGAGGGTGTTAGCTAGCCAGGCGAGCGTAAGAAACGCTTTACCACTATGCTATGGTTTCCTCACGATGATTTCCTTCACCGGTAGCTCAGGCTCTTTGCATGTTTCGTGGGATCGAACCTCGTACTTTTTGCACGGCAATCGACGGCGTTAAAAATAATATTTTGATTTAATAATCAAAACATTATTTTTAACTATGGTGTAAGTTTCACATGTTTTCATCCAACTTTCAGCCTTCAGAAGTAGAAGTGTCGTTAGTCGGAGATCATAAGCCTGGTGCAGTCATCCCCACCGGTGGCACGGTAGCTGGCTCCCTGCCAGACTTGAACCCTGATCCATCCTCCGAGACAACTGAGAATGGAGTGGTCTTCGTGGATGTCAAAAAAGAAGCGGACATTGACGAAGCAGGACAAAAAGGTCAGTTGTAGCATTTTATATTATTGACATATACAGTGTGTTTGGGTACTCACTAGCGATATTTGAACATCGTAAAGAACAGTTTATAGTCAAATCACCCCCATAATGGGGTTCCTATCCCCCCCCCCTGTTTTGCTATGGCGGCCATTTTGATTTTTTGACGTTGAATTTTGACTTGTATGCAATAATAACCTGTATCTTTGTAACTACGAGTAATGGTCATAGACACTTAAAAATGTAGACTACGAGCAACAGTCACACCTACTCACCAATAATACTATAAAACGTTAAATTCTGACATATAAGAGAGTTTAAAAAAACTGACAAACCTACATTTTGACAAAAATTTACCTAAATTATTTACATATTTCAATGTAACGCAAAAACTAGCTCCTTAATGTAAATTTGTTTTTCTGTCCGGTCTGCCAAATTGTTCTATTGTCTAACAGTCTCCTGGAAAACTGCATTTTTGGGAAAAATACATCTCAAGCAAAAAAAAACTAATAACTCGTATCCCTAAGATAAGTCAAGATAGGTCGGAAACTACGACCTGCACGCGAGTACTAAATCTCCAGGATATGGATAATTTTTTTTGAAATAGTAAGTAGTTTATTTGCATCAAAAAACTTAAGTATCTAAAAACTTTAAAATTGAAGATATTGAGGAGGAGATGGGAATTGCTACGGCGCTATTTGCTGGCCGATTTCAACGCATTAAATACGGACACGCAGAATAAGCAAGTCAGATTTTTGAAAATAAAACGAATATGGTTTATTTGTGGCAAAAAGCAACAAGCAATTTTGAATAAAAATAGAAAATAATATAGTAGGGAAGCATTGTTTTTTGTTACAAACCGATACCAACTTCGCATGATGCCGGTTGTAAATAATCCGAAAAAGAAAGTAGTTGTTGGATTTTTTGTATAAAGATGCAAACAATATTGGGGAGGGACTGTTCATGCAACTAATAGTACAGATCGTCGAAGATTTCCATGTGAATGTTCAGAAATAAAATAACTGATATGTCAACCTAAACGTATATGATGACACCTATACATTTACACAACGTGTAACAGAGAGGTGTGTCAATACTTAAGGGTGTTAGTCTACCCATCAAATTGAACCCATTGTAGAACAAAGCAATTGCAAAGCTCAAAAAAAACATTGCATTCTCCATACAACTTGACCAACCACGTCACTAATTTTTATATGCAGATCATGAGATATTTTTATTGAATTTTGAAAATTTTTGCTCTGCTCTTGGTTTACTTTGATGATTAGACTAACACCCTTAACTATCGACACACTTTTCTATTACACGTTGTATATACAGAGCTGTTACATTATGGTACAAGTGTGCTAGGTTCCTTCGATCCGATAAGATGATACCGCCTCTGCTGTAATGATCAATGCACACGAGTGTCATATGACGTTTTTCAACACACTTGCCAGCTAAAATAAATATTATTAATAAAACAGTAAACAAAAAAGAGTTATGAAAAATCGAGGATAATTCCCGAGCGCTATATTTTTTTTTACATCAGTCAACAGCGTGCGCATATTAAAGAAGGCGAACGAAAGAGTTCTGTTACCAACCTTAAGAATAAATCAATCCTATGTTTTTGTATTTCTTACTTTTTGTTTAAACCTAATTAGTTAAAATGACACTGCGAGCTTTACATCTTCTTCTGATATCGATCTGATTGTAGGACGCCTGCAATTGGCTTTAGATCTTCTTTTGGATTATTTCACAAGGTGGAAGCTAAAAATCAACGCTTCCAAGACTGAAACGATCCTCTTAACAAGAAAACGTACTCCACCTGCTCGAAAACTTAAAGCCGGAGATTACGAAATTCCTTGGAGCCAGTCTGTGAAGTACCTAGGAATAATTCTTGATAATAAACTGAATTGGTCAGAAAATATTGCAAAGCTACAAATTAAAGGTACAAAAGCTTTTAACGCTATAAGTCCGGTACTAAATAGGCGATCTAACCTCAGCAGCTACACAAAATTACAAATATATTGCACCCTTATTCGGCCTTGTATTACTTACGCATGTCCCGTATGGGCTCATGCAAAACCAATATTAATAAGCTACAAGTACTACAAAATGAAGTGCTTAAATATGCATATAATACCCCTCTTCGAACAAACCTCGAAAAGCTACACTTACAGATAGGGTTCCCTAGAATAGATGTATTTATTTACAATGTTTCTAAAAAATTCTCGCTACAAACCCACATAGTAAAAATAAATTAACTAAAACTTTAGCAATAACTCGCAAAATAAACCTCCCGTTTATCGATAACTATTGTCGATATAAGTTACCTCATCACCTTTTCTTAGAGTGCGATGAATAGGCAGTGTGTCTCACTCAGATGTGCTCGTGTCTCGTAGGTTGCGGGCGTGCGCGCGACTCTCACCTGAGTACTTGAGTGTCACCAAACCACGACCAAGCTCTTGCTGCTGGCTGCGTACTACCGCCGCGCGCCGCCGCGAGTTTATTACTTTACAAATATTTACACGTAACTGCGTAGATACCGCCTATTTTTTTCGGAACGTTTCGCTACATATCCGTTGCAATAATAAATAAATAAAAAAGCCACAAGCGTAATGCTATTTTAAAGCTTACGTAAGAAATGCCAATACTTATTAATATAACTGCTACTCTTTTATTGTCTCTAATGTATAATGAACAAGTAAAAAGTTGTTTTTTATTAAGCCGTGTGTTTAAAAAATAATTATATCATTTACTTATTGTTTTGCTAGGATTTTCTATGTACACTAGCATATATATATATATTGTGACTTATTTATTTAATATATAAAAAATTGTTAATATGCGTTAATGTAGTAAGTACATATATTAAAAAATCCCAAATAATTTTTCTTCCTTATTAACTAAATGCAATTCATTTCTCCAAATATTCCATCTATTTTTAGCGGCATAAAAACTCATTAGTGCAAGTTGTAGTTGAAAATCATTCGTTAAAAAAAAACTATACCTGTGCAATAATGTTAAAGTGAAAAGGGCGAGTGTGCGTAATGAGATGCATTACGTCACTAAAATCGATACAATAAGAAGCGTAAAAACGAGGAAGTGTGTAGAAAAAAAAGTATATCACCTGACGACAAAATGTATATACTTTTGGTTTCATAGTTAATATCTTTCTTTAGAATGAGTATAGTGACCTCCTTTCGGCTTAGTGCACCACTAACCCTGTATATTGTTGCAGCTTCTGTAGACAGCGAACCCAAAGAGATTGAGCCCGAGGAGTCCACCACAGTAGGGAAGGTGAAGCTATCGTGTCCCCACTGCGATAAACTGTTCAGCAGCAAACAGAGCCGTTCCATGCATATAAAGGTTAGTCGTATGCAGAATAATTTTAAACCAACTTCAAAAAAATTGCCCGCTTCAGACTCGTCCAGAATTATTTGTAAATAGAATAACTATAGATTAATATACAATTGATCTATAGTTATTCACATCAATGAATTGTACTCGCTTCTTAAATGTTTGTAGTACTCAACTATCTCTTGTAAACCTTTAAGGACAATTTGTGCAATGCACTAGACTATTGATGAATTCAATACAATATGATAAAGGCACATCAGCTTGAAGCTGCTCGCCTCGCCTCGTTATTATTAAATAAATAAATAAGCAAGTATTTATATAATAACCTATTTAATTACTAGCCTTTTCTATTTACTTTTATATTATTTATCTATGTGTTATTGTGTTAGACACATGTCTGCTCATAAGTTTATTTATTTGTAGTGTTTATTTATATGTATTGCATAACTTGTAACAGAAAAGTGTGACGATACTTAACGATGTTAGTCTACCCATCAAGCTGAACAAATTGCAGAACAATGTTTTGTAAAATTCAAAAAAAATGTTTCTCCATACAAAAATTGGTCACGTGATCGGCCAAGACGTATCGCATTTTTTTTTTTAATTTGCCATATATTTTTTTTAACATAGTATTCAATTGATGTGTAGACTAACACCGTTAAGTATTGTCACACTTTTCTGTTACACGTCGTATATCGTGACTCGGCGCGTCTCTGAAGAGTCACGCTGAAAATTAATTATGGCTACCTATGCAAATTAGCCTTCTGTAATAGAAGGCTAATTTGTAAACTTTATTTTTTTTTGACCCTTTGGTATTCATCGTAACAAACACAGTAACGGTCAACATCCATTACAATGCATATGATACATTTGATTGGCGGGTTGGCCATGAACATGTCTGTTTGACCTGTGTTTGGCTGTTTTTTATATATGTATGTCAGTCATCAAGTTACCATAGCACGGGCTTTTCCCTAGTTTGGGACCTGAAGACCTTTGTGTGGATTTTGTCCCATATTATTATATTGTATACTTTGACCCCCAGGCGGTACATAAAGGCGAGCGTCCGTACAAGTGCAAGGTGTGCGGCGATACGTTCGCGTACCCTCGCGCGCTAGCTGTACACGCGCTCAAACATCGCACGCGCAACTCCAAGGGGTACGCCTGCGATCTCTGCGGGAAGGTATATATTCATTGTATTACACCAGGGGGGAGGAGTACATAAGACGTACGTAATGTACGGGGGGTTAGGTTTTGTGTGCCCCCGGAGGTACGTTATGCTTTAACTTTAACACTTCTGGGGCAAGCGTCCATATAACTGCAAGTATGTTCTACTTTAGTTCCTATGCAGTAGTATAAAGCTTTTGGCGCATCTATATGCTATTCAAGAATTCACTTTTAATAGCTGCGCTTTGTCTTTATTCATTATTCTTACTTTATTCTCTCTGGATAAACAAATGCGTTACACCAATGCTAGGTCATATCGTCAGTTACTTACTAACGCTACAATCATGTATGGACGTTAATTCCTTTACGTTATGTTAAAATTACGTTTCAAATCATACGTGTGGTACGCTTATGCGAAGTTGTTGCATACAGATAAAACTGTACCTAGTCAGCCTAGAATTGACCGCATTTCAAATGTTTGACCCATCATTTTTATTATGTTTATGGAAAGACGAATGAAAAATAATGTACTCCAATTTTTTTTATTCACAATGTTATTTTATGTTTTTAGATATTTTTGAAAATATAAGATAAGTTCAGCATAATGTTATTCTCGTCAAAAGCTCGTCAAAAAATTAAGTGTCATTAATTATCTGTATTTATGTTGTTTCTTTTGGTACGGTTCACAGATGACAGATACAATAATAAGATTTTTTATTGGTGGCATCTGACGGTCTTAACATAAATACGAGATTTTTTTTCATCACTTTTTTGTAAATGACTCGGTAGATTTTGTACGCCTTATTAATCTGACTCTAATCCTAACTAATATTATAAATGCGAAAGTTACTCTGTCTGTCTGTTTCGCTTTCACGCCAAAATCACTGAACCTATCTGGATAAAATTTGGTACACAGGTAGGTTGGACCCCGGGAAAGGACTTAGGATAGTTTTTAACCGACTACAAAAAATTAGTTCCCCGTTGGATTATCTCGATAATAAAGTAAGTTACTAGGCGGGTGCAGCCGCGGAGCACAGCTAGTATAATATATGAACATTACCAGGTCCTGAACCATCCATCTTCAGTAACGTACCACAAGGAGGCGGAACATTTGAACCAGAAGTTTGTTTGCAACAAGTGCGGCAAGAACTTCAAACACAAACAGCTGCTGCAGAGACATCAGCTGGTACACACGCAGCACCGCCCCTACCACTGCAAGGTACGGATCTCCTCTATGGACGGGGAGTAGGCGTCCACCACGCTAGACGCCTCACCAAATTGATAGATAGATAGATAATTTTAAATTATTTTTTTTGTTGTAGACACACAAAAAAAAAACACAAGACAAAAAATAGTGCTACAAGTGGCGGTCTTATCCTTGAAAAGCAGTCTCTTCCAGGCAACAATTGGATTGGGGACTTAAGTTATCTTCATAAGTTATTACATACCTACATTTATTTTCTTTAATAATTTTATTTTAAATTTTTCTTAATTTATGTGTTTGTGCCATTGTCATAATTTGCGTGTTTAAAATGATGAGTTCTGTTTGCTCGAAAATAAACTATTTAGATTTGATTAGGTTACCACACCATGTGTTCCGACGCCTTTTAAACAAAAAAACGCGTGAAAAAATTTAACAAATTACAAAAAATAAAAATTAATAATAGCCTGTAACTTTGCCATTCCTTATCATCAACTTAAAATCGCGCCCAATATCTGCAGTTCATCATTTTGAAATGTTCCGAGTTTGCCTACAATGTATGAAAATGCTTATATTTGCAGCAATGCAGCGCATCGTTCAAGACCAAAGCGAACCTATACAACCATCAACTGCTCCACTCCGGCGTGAAGAAGTTCGCGTGTGATCTGTGCAGCCAGCGGTTCGCTCACAAGACGAGCCTCACCCTGCATCTACGGTGGCACACTGGTGAATAATTACCTTGTACCTATATACTTACTGCCTTATTAATAAACGCGTCTTAACTTACAGCATCTTTTGTCTTGTTCTATCCAATGGAGAACGTCACGCGCCATAACTAGACAAATAACGATTAAAGTTAACGCGCGTTTATTAATGATGCTGTTATTTATTGACTCCGATTCGATTGAGACACAAACTTACTAAATTATAGTGATAATTGATGGAGTCAGGCGTTACTTTGCGGAAATCCATTTATAATAAGATGGGCGTATATACAAGATATTAAGTGTTTTTCCGCCTCGTCTTGATGTCAGCGTGAGAAATCGAAAAATATTTTTGTTTTTATGGTGTTGTTCCTCCTCACCTTATTATGTCTCTTTCTCTCAGTATCCGACTTCCTCGACACGTGTTTCGCCTTAGCACAAGGCATTCTCAGGAGATGTTGACTCTTCAAGCGCTCGCTCGAAAGTGGGCTGTTGCGCCTCTGCGAGCTCTATATAGCGGCCGGTCACGTGTTTCCCCACCCAAAGGCACGTGTTGTGCGTCACCGTTGTTGTTGTGTGGGTGTATTTGATGACTCAGCGTTATTTAACGGACTTGGTCGGTTTTAAAATCCGCAAAAGTGGTGACGTCACCAAATTTGTTTGGTCCTTTAACAGTACTAAGTTCTGATTTCTGTGTTTCAGTATTTCCAACTGTTCCAACACACACAACCGAAAACCTTTGTCATATATGTGCTTCATATGTGTTACTTGCTTGTAGTGAATGTCCCGTTTCAATTTAATTCGCGAAATGTGGAAAAACACTAAATATCTTGTATATACCATCTTATTATAAATTATAGTGTCCGACCGAAAGTTCGGTTTCGGTTTCGGCAAAAGTTTCGCCCAATTTTGTCCGAAACTCGGCGTACTCGTTTCTCTCTTCAACGCTTTGTCGGACGCTGGCGGCTCTGTTCGTTGTTGTCGTGCGACGTTCGGTTAGCTCTGTACCAACAAAACTCAGTGAGTGTGTTATCGCTTAAGTTTGTTGAATGTACTTAATATACTGTGCTTTCATTTCATGTCCCAATTAATGCAGAATAATGGATAAAATGGATCAAATTTCAGTATTTTAAGGAATTTTATGCTTGACCACGTGAGTTTCGGTTTCGGTCCGACTCTACTAAATATCCTAATTTGACAGTTTACTACAAAATTGTCTACTTTCCTTTTTTTTAAGTAAGAAAATAATAGATATAATGTTAGGAACTTTTAGTTTAGTCAGTGTGAGTGGCCGAATTGTGATCATTGTTTCTGTAGACTTGCAGATAATGAATAGGCTGTTGAAAAGCGATAACGGCACTGACCACAGAAGAGTGAAAGATATTCTCGACGTTAAAATTCTGTTATTTAGATTATTTAGTTTTATGTTGCTACGACGTGTCCCCGTAGTGATGCGTAAAACGATTGCCGTTTAAGTTATGTCTATTCTGCGTTTCTTTCTCAGGTCTAAAACCGTACGATTGTAAAGTGTGCGGCAAAGCGTTCAGTCAGAGAGGGAACCTGTCGGAACATGCCAGAATACACACTGGAGAGAAACCTTTCCAATGTGCTTACTGCACGCGTCGGTTCACTACCTCCTCGCAACACAGACTGCATATGAGAAGACATGCCAACGTCGAGGAGAGAACGTGAGTCACACTCTAAACACATACACACTTGAGAGAAACCTTTCCAATGTGCGTACTGCACGCGTCGGTTCACTACCTCCTCGCAACACAGACTGCATATGAGAAGACATGCCAACGTCGAGGAGAGAACGTGAGTCACACTCTAAACACATACACACTGGAGAGAAACTTTTCCAATGTGCGTATGTGAGCACACACTGAAATGTAATGCTATTATTTCTTATGTACTAATAGTAATGTGTATGTAGCAGTCAGAACCGTCCTGCACGGTATCGCGCGGCGCCCCCTCCCCCCGCGGTGGCGGGCGGGCGCCCCCCCTCACCCCCCACGCCGCACACGGTCTCCGCGGGCGTGTACAAGTGCGGGTGGTGCGCGCGCGCCTTCTCTACGCGCTGGGCGCTGTCCAAGCACGCGCGCCGACACACGGGCGAGCGACCGTTCAAGTGTCCGCACTGTCCGCGAGCGTTTGCAGACTGCTCCAACCTCAATAAACATAGGAAGGTGAGATGTAATACTGATTTTAACTGTAGACAAAGCGGTATGGCCTCAATGGCTTTAGCCAGCCCTATGGGCAAATAATAAAAAATACCATGATTAAAAAACTTAATTCTTAAATGCATAGTAACGTAATATTATATCGTATTTTTTCTCGTAATATACGCATATCTTGTCGTCTTTTATTATTTAAGAAATAACTGAATACAAAATCGTGCGTTTAATGGTTGAATAAACCAGTTGGGTTTCAAGACTTTTCCTACCTAACAAAACAAACATTTATGGACATATGGTGTAGTGTTAAGGGTTATGTTGATTAGCTACATTGTCGAATTGAATTGCTATAATTAATCACTATATAATTAATTAATAATTGATTAATTAAAGTTAATAAATGATATTAGCTAAGTTAGGATAAGATACATCAAGTACCCTAACATCAGCCAAAACAACATGTGACCAGAATTCCGGTTTCTATCTGGCCCAGCGTATATGCATTGCCATTCAGCGTGGTAATGCGCCTAGCAAACTGGTTACGCTGCGCTCTGGAGGTTTGGAGCATTTGGATTATCTGTAGATCTTAAATAGTCTATAGGTTAACCCTTTGCTATATTTTTTTCTGTTAGTCATTTTGTTTATGTTAATAAAGTAGCTTTACTGTCAACAATCGTCTTCAGATTTAGTAGATAATAAAGAAATACAGTAAGCAGAAAGACTTATCAATAGCAGATCAACAAGAGACGATATTATCACTTGTAGCGATCGCTTCCAAGCAACTTTTGGATGTAGGAGCTAAATCATAGTACTCGTAATTTATACTTACGTTGCAACCCACTGCTGGTGTCGGCTCTTCCTTATGAAGAGGGTGTAGGCGTCCACGCCGGCCAAATTGGAGGTTGGGAACTACACTAATTTTCTAAAGCAATTAATTAACCTTTACCGTCAGCAGGTCAGCAGGTCTAATACATTATTATATATGCTGACTGTAGCATTATGCTGAATTTGCCTTATATTTTCATAAATCTCTAAAAACGTTATTTTTCGTATGTCTTTCCGTCGTAATAAAAATGGAGGGTCAATTACGAATGCTGCAACTAGTTTACTGTCACCAGCACGTGCACAAGCAGATCAGCTTGCTGGTCCCCAACCCGAAGCCGGTGATATCAGCGCTCACCATCATACCGGAGCCAGCGCGGCCTGCCTCGCCCGAGGAACGGACGGAGCTGCTAGTGGAGAACGGTGACGGCACGCTCGCAGAGAGGGTCATATACGTCACGTATGACGTCGACGAAGCCAACTCGCCGGATTATCAACTTGTTGACGCTGAACAGGTACATATATATATACGTGTAACAGTAAAGTGTGTCAATACTTAAGGCTGTTAGTCTACCCATCAAAGAGAACCCATTGTAAAACTAAATTTAGCAAAATTCGTGATAAAAAATTATTGCGTCCTTTATACAACTTGACCGATCACCTGGACAATTTTTGTATGGAGATACTAATATTTTTTTCTAGAATTTTACAAAGTTTTCTTCTACAATGAGTTTGTCTTGATTGGTAGACTAACAGCACACCTTTTTTTTACACGTATATATTTTTTTAACGTTTCACACTCATAGCTTCCCCTTGGATTTCTCCTTTGTCGGGGATTCCATGCAACGTTTACAACGCACTCTACAGATAGAACCAGACAGATGTTCAAACACATCGTCCTGGGTGATGTCACCCAGGTGATTTGTGGCGACAAAAAAGGTGCAATTTGTTCACCTTGGAACTAATTCACCTGGGTGAACGTGGGCGACTTTTTCAATGATTTTTGTGTAATTTAATCATCCACATACAAAATGTATGAAACCACCAAAATAAAGATAACTTGACAATATAATTCAATTATATGTGTCTTAACTCAATTGTACGTGTCATAATTCAATTATACGTATGATAATTCAATTATACGTGTCATAATTCAATTATACGTATGATAATTCAATTATACTTGTCATAATACAATTATAAGTGTTTAATTTTTCATTATATGCAAAGTGTAACAGAAAAGTGTGACAATAGTTAATGGTGTTAGTCTACCTGGTACATCACCTGGGTGCACAAAGTGGAATATACCGTTTGATCAAGTAGGAATAGGCAAGTAAAATTTTTGTGAATATTTAAAAAAAGTTGTAAATATTTTTTATACGGATTTGATACATTTCCAAAATAAATTATTTGTATAAAAAAATAACCTACCCTTCTCCCTCCTACACAAAAGCAAGTGATACCCTCTTTTGTGAGTGATTGAAGTTTGGGGATAATAAGATATAATTTTTTTCTTATGAATTTGTTTCGGTTGAAGTGGTCATGAACATTTTTGTGAATACCCTCAAATTCTTAAAACTCTCTTTATTGTCAGTTCTTCGCAAAAACTTTATAATTTGACTAGTTGACCCGGCGAACTTCGTACCGGCTAACAGTTGATTCTTTAAGAATAATGTTACCATCGTATAAATATTGACAATTCATATGGTGTGGTTTTAAAGTTCAAATTGAATTTTAAGTATTATTACGAATCGATTGTATGGGAGTATAGAAAAGTGTTGTTTTTAGATCTAATCGGGAGTTTTTTTTTTTATTTTTTCTCTCTGTAACATCCATCCTCGTACTTAAGAGAACATTCTAATAACATAATTATCAAAATCGGTGTCGCTGCTCTCGAGATTTGCGCTTAGCAACACATTCAGTGATTCATTTTTATATTATAGATCTAATTTTGTTACAAGAATTTTATTGAAATCTTATCACAATATTTGACATTACCATTAATTATTATATTATGTGAACGAGAAGTCCTCTCTCTTATTGCCGCTTGCTCCTGGGTCCATAACGAACTCTAATTATTCTATATTATTGTGATCTTTATACTATAACGTAATGTAATAAAAACTGAAAATGAAAATGAAAATTATGTAAATTGATTTTCATTTTGCAGAGTGAAACGTAGATACCTGTTAAATTTACTTTATTATTTTTTTCCAAAACTTATCGGAGCGTTTGATCGATTCGACGCGTGGCCAGAATGCCGATTTTTATCTGGCGCAACTTATAAGCATTGCCATTCAGCGTGGTAATGCGGCTGGCATTCTGAGCACGATGCCCTCTGCTTGTGGGTTGGATCATTTGTATTATCTGTATATATAAAATGGTTTATAGGTAATGTAGCTTTCAATTTTGGTAATAAAGGCGCCTTATTAAATGTTCAGGCGCAGTTGATGGAGCAGGCGGATGTGTCGAACGATTTGGACAAGTTCTCCGATGACCCGCTACCGGAACATATGTCGGTAAGATATCAAAATTTTTGATTTTTATATATTTGCAAATTTTTTTCTAATAGACAAATGTCCTCATTATCTTGGGCTGCTTCCCACTAGTCCTGTTGGAATACGTCGAGATATCGACGCCAGCGAGCTCTAGGCAGACCTCGACTTTGAAGCCCATGTAGTGTACAGACTTTAATTTATTTAAATAAAATTCAATTTATTTAAAAAAATTATTTCATTATTAGTAGACTGGCGTTTGACCGCAATTTGAATAAATTCATCACTCACTAATGACGTCAATTACGAGCAATATGCAAAAATCGCATTGTTGAAAGTTCATATACAGCTATAGGCTGATTCAAACTTAATAGCGGCTGTGAAGTGCGCCACAAGCGAGACTTTGCGTTTGTACAATCGGGCTGAAAATAGTTGAGAGTGAATTCATACTAGGTACGTAACATACATGTAGTAAATATTTGGATAGGATGGTGTAAGCTTATATGTCTACTGAATTAGGTTAAAACTAAACTAAAACAATACTTCTATAAATAGCGATTTCTTTTATAAACAATCTTTAGTATAAAAATAAATACCTATCCGAGATAATATTTCCTGAATTCACTGATCGCACCATGTACAGGGTATATGGGTAAAAAATTAATATAAAATTGTTATTAATTTTCAAATTTATTATATATATTTAAAGGATTGGTTTTACACCTTCAATGCTAACTTCTCGACTCGTCAATACAGTTTTATTGGAAGAACCCGAGCTACCAAAAAAATAACTAAAACTCATAACAAAAAACAATTAAACTTTAACAAACAACTTGCAACGATAATAATTTGAACTGTAGTTTAGCTAAAGCTCGCGCATGTGTGCGGCGCGGCGTGTCGACACAATACGCACACTAAGGCACACTACCGCTAGGGGCCCACGGGGTGGGAGGCGGCGAGAGGGCGGGGGTGCTCCCGCGTCTCGTCTCTCTAACGCCCGCGCATACCTTGTTTTCTATACTGCGCAGCCTTTCGCGCCTAACTTCACAGCCGCCATTAAGTTTGAATCGGCCTGTACTAGGATATTTACGAAAATCAGTTTCTTTGTAAAATTAATTGTTTCTGTATAAAGTGGTAAACCCAACTTTAGAATGCGCATTTATAAAGTAGGAAGTAGGATAGGATGTATCCTACTTCCTACTAATATTATAAACGCGAAAGTTTGTAAGAATGTATGTTTGTTACTCCTTCACGCAAAAGCCGGTTAAACGATTTGGTGAAATCTGGTACGGCGATAGCTTAGACCTTGGATTTACACAAAGGCTGCTTTTTATCCTGTATCAACGCGGGTAACATCTTATATTTATCATATAAACTAAATTTTTTAGTCGTGGATCATAGGTTGTAGGTCTTGATCAAATCAAAATTGTTTTTGAATTAATACAACGAAATTGTATAAAATATTTTTTCAATAGGTATAGTATATAATCTGAAGTGTGTATGTATGTTTGTGTGTGTGTGTGCAGGTGACAGACGAGCAAGGCAACCCGCTGCACTTCACGATGCAGGACGGCACGCAACTGGCCATCACCTCACTGGACGGACACACGCTGCAGGTAACTAACTATAGATCTACTCTTATATTTTATTCAGATTCATTTATTGTTCCCTTTGTTACGTATTTAAGTTCTTAATAATATTGCGTCTCAACAGTCAGGTCCATATAGAACATACAATAATAATTCCTTACATTTAATTTAATTATTTAGATTTATGAATGACTCATAATCATTATTCGTGATCATATGCAGGCACGCTCTTAATACTATTATACGGCTACAGTAAAATATATCCATAATATTATCAGTTTAGAACTTTTGTATTGTATTGTCAAATTATATATCCTTTTGATTTTTCTTTTAAAATATCAGCAATTTTATAGTAACTTTTTTTATTAGAAAACTAAACAATCTTGCCTTGAAGATAGCGCGACCATATATTGGTTGCACCATACCGCATACGCCCTTCTTTATTTAAAGTCAACTTGTCTAAAAATTATTCAATAATTATTTAACTTGCTAATACTGAGATATGCATGCATTTAATGCTGCACCTTAAATTATCGCACATTTCTCTTAAAGGAGGTAACATTTTTGCAATCGCGTATCGACATGATGCTTACCAATACAATACGATAAAACAACTTTTGATTAAAAATCAGCTTAATAAACACTATTTAAAGATCAAGATCAAAAAAATATGGTAGATTCCTAATGGTGATCTTATCGTTTAAAGCAACCATGCACGTACAATAAATTACAAAAGTAGAGTTATAATAATGCCCGCCTTCTGCGCCGCTGGTCCCGGGTTCGATCCCCGGACAGGTTTAACATTTGTGTGCATGAACATGTCTGTTTGGCCTGTGTCTGGGTGTCTCTAATATATATAAGTATGTATATCAGTCATCAGGTTATCATAGCACAGGCTTTGCATTGTTTGGGAGCTGAAGTCTTTAGTTGATGTTGTCCCATATTATTATTTATTATTAATAGAGTGATACAATGTTATGTGTCAGGTGATCACTGAAGATGGACAGACGATACCTGTGGAGATCAACGGATATGCGCCCGGGGAGATACAGGTACGGCTCCATATTACTTTGGTTCTATTTATTATTTGAAACTCCATTTGAAGCTACGTTCTATGTGACTATAATAGATTGCGGTATTTGACATTGAATTCAGATTTCTAACGGCAGAATTATTCTTGAAATCGATTCATTAGTTCCAAGTTTATTTGTTACAAACAAAAATATACATTATTCTCTTTATAATATTAGTGTAGATTAAAAATAAAGTAATATATAAAAGTAAAGTAATATATATATATACCTATATAAATAACGTTCGTTACAGGCAAGTCTTATTACACTTGAATTAAACATTCCTTAATAAATTAAATGTTATTTGTATACGAGTAGTTAAAATTAGTTGTTAGTTTAATAGTTCTCATGACATATATTTACATTTTGATTAAAGAAAAAGGAAGAAAGAAAGACGTTATTGGTAATGTTTATATGTTACAGATGGTATCTCCGTCCCCCGCGCCTCCAGTGCAGCTCGGCGTTCAGAAGAACGAGGAGGAACCTACTTCCCCCATCACTCACTACTATACCATAGTTTAAATATAACATATACCTTAATTCAGACATGTCACACGAACTACAAACTAAACTTAAACTAATTTTAAAAAACACTCACATTTTCACTGCCGCGTTTGTGCTTGCGATATGCTGGGTTTTCGGTAAGGGGCGTTTTAAGCCGAAATGGGATCATTATGCGTAATCATTTTAAATAACAACTTTCACTATGGGAGCAATTCTTAATTCGAGATAAAAACTCTTTCGTACATTTTGTTGACAAATTCTGGGTTGGTCCCATAGCGAGTTGTTTTATTAGTATGAATACAACCTTCTTCTTACCTTTGGTTTAGTACAGCCCTTACCGAAAATTCTGTATTTTTTTTAAATGGAAACAAAATCCTAATTTTTACCTTTTCAAGAATGGTTATTTTAATTTGTCTGGTATATTCAAATTTAGGTCAATATAAAACATTTTCTCTACACAATTATTATTACGCGATGAAAAATTTAACCATCTTGTAGAATACAATACTGTTAGAAAAAATGTACCAACAATTCCTACCGAGAAATTTGTCTTTTTGTACAATTTCGAGCGGAAAATAGAACCTTTTAAGTTTTAAAAATTATCAAAACTCATGGTAGGTAATATTTTTAGTAATTTATGCTAAATGTACATCGAAGAATCATTGCATGATCAATTCAAATTCAGTTAGAGCCACTTTATTTGAATTACTAATTTTTAATGAACACTCGATATCAAGAGAATTACAACAATTTTGTGTTTTTAAGTAAAATATTATTTTAAATATTTTATGCATTTTACATTTACTTATTTCTTTGTGCGTGGCAAGAAATTATTTTTTTATTTTATTTATTTTTATGTTACCAGTGTAAATAGTCATGTATATTGTCACAAATTAGAAGTTACATGAGAATGTTTTTTGCTTTACATTTTAATTCATCAACTAAATAGTTATATTAGTAAATGGATTAAAATATTTTATTATCAATTAATTTGATTCAGTACTATGATACATGGTGCTCATCCTAATTATTGTAGATCATAAATGAATATAGACACATTCATTCAAATATTACCAATAAAACAAGGAAACTAATTTAATTTAATTATTGCAAAGTGGATTCGGTTTTAGTCAGAATTCGTATTGTGTTTGATTATTAATAAATATATTCTAGAGATGTCCATTGACAATCCCCGGGCAATGAGGATTTTTGGTAAAATATAACCAAAATCCACATCAACAACAGCAATGAAATTTCACGAATAATCGTCCCATTATTATAAAAATTAATTTCAAATGATGATTCGTATTGGTTTATGTGTATGTTTTATTACTGTCACAAACAATCGCTTCTAACAAAATTAATCAATAAATGTGTAACTAGCTTAGTTTTCAGTTCGTTTCGTTAATAAGTAATGATATTTAAAATATTATTTTCATCATAACTAAATGAATATCCTGCTATTGACGTCAGTAACAAGTATGTCAATGTATCTTACTAATATTATAAACGCGAAAATTTTGATGTATTTGTAACTTTTGCACGGAAAAAACTGCAGAACTAATTGGGATTACATTTTGTACCAAGATAGCTCATGTCCTGGATACTTTTCATTCCGGAGAATGCAGAGATCCTGTGGGATAGGTAACACTGCAGGGCGCAGCTAGTCTTAGGTTATGTTTATGCTATAGAAGTGATTGTCTGTGAAGGTAACAAAAAAGATCTAAAGACCAATAGACGAATGGGTATTATTTGTAGTTTTTATGAATATCGGAGTCGATTAAATATAACATTTCACAGCAGGTTGTTAATGGAATTGTCAATGGTGATTTCGGGAATATACCAGAAATATTGATCATGAGGTTAATTAATGGATCTCTGTATTTTAAGCATATTTAGGTATAATTTTATTTTGTTTGTAATACGTACCTAACTTGCTCTGTAATAAGATACGTTGAATTATTTATAGTGTTATTTAATTTTTATGGAATTATTTGCTCGTTCTAATCGGATAATTATTTTGTGAAGTTTCATAATTTGTATTCGACGACTTTGCATGCGTTCCTCGGGTACACTATTATACCTCTGAAACGGCTAGACCGATTTTATAAATACCTTTTTTTTGCCTTCAGTCAGTTTCGTGTGATGCCTCCGTGGTGGTGATATTTAATTTTTTATCAGTATCGATCCAATGGCTTAATATCTAAGTAGAAATAAATGTAAAGATTGCTGAACTTGTTACAAAACTCTAAAGAAAATAACGTTAATACAAGCTCCTTCGGCCTATTTCGTGATGATATTGTATGAAGGTAGACATCATTAAAAATGCTCAGGACTCCCTAGTCCTGAGCATTTTGAGCCCTATGATTGCATTGCGTCGTAATGATAGTTATTGACAGATTTGATTTGTTTTTTTTTTGTAGTTTACATGAAGTTTAATACTAACTGACCAATTCTATATGCAAAGGACCACTATGAAGCAATGCAATTGTAAAATTCTGAAACAAATTAAATAATTTAAAGAACTTGTGCCCTATTATTTTCAATTCAATATTACAAAGAATAGCTATCAAAAGACAATTGTTAGCTGAGTCAGTCTGAAGTTATTTTGATTGCGAATGTAAATAGGTAATTAGAAACATAATAATAAATTATTGAGTTTTAATGATTCTAAAGTATTTTATGTGTATAGTTACCTCTAGGCCTATCCTCTATCTATCTATCTAACGACTAGCGGTGGTTTCAGAGAATTTTTTTCATATTACATTTTGTCGACGACAGATAAACATTTAGTATGGCATAGTTTTTTTTTTTGATACACTACCGGTAGTGCACGGCTAATGCAAATCCACTGGATCGAGACTCGTGCTACGGTTAATTGGGTAGATCAGGGGGATTATGTTGTATGCGCTCTACGATCTGCCAAACAGATTCATAAATTGTAACTGCGCATTCTTCTTGATTCTCAGGATGTTTCCATCTTCAGCCGCAAGGGCCTAATTTTAGATACGTTCAAATGAATTACATCGCTTAATGACATCACTTACTAACGGGAAGAAGACTTTCAGTATATAGTTCGTAGGAGACGTCATAAGCAAGTGATAAATTCATTCGAACGTATCAAAAATGAATCCGCTGGTCTAGGGATACCTCGAAATCCCTCTGTAGCTACTCACCTCAATTTTACTACCAATTTTACTGCTCTTGTTTATGTCAAAACGTCATGATAGCAATTGACAAAAATTCATTTTTGGATGAATCACAAAGTGTTGGAAATTCGAAAACCATTTCCAGACAATGCAATGAAGAGTTACTGCAATAATGTAATGAGAGATACTAAAAATACCAGATTTTTACATCCCCTTTCTACAGAGTTAGTTACAGAAACTGATGAAATAAAATATCGTATTTATGTAAAGATCGTCAGGTGTCACCAATAAAAAATGTTATTGTATCTGTCATCTCCGGACCATACTAAAACAAACAACAAAAATACAGATAATTAATGACATCATTTTTTACGGGCTTTTGACGAGAATAACATTATGCTGAACTTTTCTTATATTTTCAAAAATGTCTAATAACGTAATTATTACAGAATACATTAAAAAAATAAGAGAACGTTTTTTTCATTTGTCTTTCTATTGTCGTAATAAAAATGGGGGGCAAAAAATTTAAAATGTTGTCAATCCTGACCTAACACACTTCGCATACACAGCAGGTCTTGGTCTTTTTTCAGTAAGTTCAACTGTGTAATCACACAGCGATAAATGAAACAACAGACTAATATGAAATTCAATATTATTTCGTTATGTTTTTTTAATAATACAATATATTTTGCATATGATATACTATCGGTAGTATATTACTGATGACCAATCATTAAACAATGACAAATGACATTCATCAATTATCGTTTAACATTATTTTAATAAATAGCTGTATACAAAACAATTATGTACAGGATAAGGCAGTATAATTACCACGTAAAATGTGCCTTCTCTTACGTTTAGCTATACAAGCGGTAAAAAAATGGAAATCTAATAACGTTAATCGAAATTACAGATTAAACAAAAGAAAATTACATAATCACCTTAATCATTATCTCCAGTCGAATTCAAATAATCACTAACGAGTTAAATATTACAAATAACAAAAATAAGCGACGATAATTAGTTTGTGAACGGGTTATTATCATTACGTGAGAGATATCATCCACTTATACGAGTGATCGTATTTAATCGAATCGAGCGTACATAATGGCCGACGACATCGCGTCGGTTTTCACTTTTGAGTCAATATTATTTTTAGTTAAAATTTGGAACGTATCGACCATCTCACTAATACATATGGCAAACATCGCGTTCATACACCGAAGTGTTGCGTACTATGACACGCACGGCGCGGACGCACAACGACCCTAACATGATTCGAGCTTACGATCTCCTATCTACCTGTACAGGCGACTCGCGGTCACCATGACTCGACCGGCGAGACGCGCGACGTCACGAGGGGGGAAATCCACTAACCGACCAATCGTTTACAAATAATGGACCACTGGCACTAGAGCCCTACGGTAGCGTTTAAACTGAGGCGTGTAAAGGCTTGTGAGTTCGGCGACTAGACGAGACGAGACGAGACTACCTCTATATGACGAGCGCCATGTCCTTCTTGCTGGGCAGCTGCACCTTCTTGCCCTGCCACAGCGAGTTGTGTATCGTGAACGCGTCGATGGTCACCGTCAGGTGCTTCGTGTGCACCTGAGAGAAACACTTGCTGCCCGAGTTGTACCTGCAGAAACGAAACTTATTACGATTTATATAACGATTAGCTGTGTCCCACGGTTTCATCCGCGTATCGAGATAATGGGAAACTACTTTTTTTGAAGTCGGTTAAAAATTATCCTATGTCCTTTCCCGGGGTCCAAACTACCTGTGTACCAAATTTCATCCAGATTTGTTCAATGGTTTTGGCGTGAAAGTGAGACACAGAGTTACTTTCCTATTTATAAATATAATATTTAGGATTAAATATTCAAATTGCCTGCACTAAACGTATGGATTAAGCTACTGAGCACTATCAAACAAATCGAATGCACAAGAGATACATTTACACAAAATAACATCAAAGTAATTCATGTATCCGGCTCGAAGGACCAAATATTATACATAACAGGACCTATCGTGTTGTTTATCAAAATAACTATTATTACATTGATTATAGGTTCATTTGATATAGTACGAAAGGGAAGCTACCAAATGTAATGTAATGAAATATAATTATTAATTTATTTTCTTTTTGCATTGACCGATATTACGAGTACCTAAACAAATGTACAACTCACTTGAAGAACTTGTCAAACATCCGATCGTTGACTTGCTTAGGTCCCGTTCCGTACAACTTGGTGACTTGTTCCGAGTCGGGACAGTAGGAGTAGAGCGCTCGGAACTGACACCCTGCGTCCCGGAACAGTACGAGGAAATGCTTCGACTCTGATCGAGCGATCTCCTCTAACACCCGTCGCTTGGCCTCCGCGTTCACAGCGCCGGGGAACACGCAGTACTCGACCGCGTTCAGCATTATGCCGCGGTTGGACTTCGTCGTCGGCTGCTTGTATAATCGCGGACCTGGATAAAGTAAGGCGTTAGTGACCCCAATTAGGCCAGTCACACTGAAACTAAAAGTTACTAAAATTCTATCCATCCTTTTCTCACTATTGGAAACAAAAAGAGAGGAGACAATTTTAGAACTGTCCGATTAGGTTAGTTTAGTAAGTTTGGCCTGACCATATCGGGGTCAATATCGTTATTAACATCTTTTTTGATTACTATGTATAAACGTACAGATTCTGGCTTGTGTTATACGATAGTTTACATTGCAGAATGCGTAGGTTGCCACAGCACGCTAAATGCACGCTATTTAACGGCTTATGTCTACTGCTTTGGTTTTACTAAAAACTACTTAACAATTCTCATATACAACGTGTAACAGAAAGGTGTGACAATATTAACGGTGTTAGTCTAATTATCAAAATGAACCCATTTTAGAGCAAAATTCGAGAAAAAATTATTGCGTCGTCCATACAGCTCGAACGATCACGTGACCAACTTTTATATGGAGAACGTAGTATTTTTTTCTCGAATTGTGCAAAATTTGCACATTGGGTTCACCTTGATTGTAAGAATGACATCCTTAACTATTGTCACACATAAAAATTACCTTCAACTATATTTACTTACAACAAACTACATTTAATTTGCAATGATACGACATTCGAGCGAGCAATCGTCAACGAATTAAAGTACAGAATCTAAGAAATATGCGACAAGGTTCAATTTAGGTGGCTTGAATTTTTGACACTTTAAACTGAAATTTTTATCAATTATAATAAGATTTCATTGAGCACTCTCCAAACATTTAAACGAGGTATAAATTAGTCGGAGACCTGAGTTAATCTGCATTATTTATAGTTTACCATCGTTTTTTTACATGGGTAAGGTTATGCATTGTCTACTTATACTTAGAAATACAACTACAATAAGTTGAACAATCACCCGTGTGCTGGCAATGTTACTGAAAATTAAACTCATTGACCTGGCCTTTCTACCTAAAAATTTCTAAATTTGTATTAGTACTATGAGCGATGCGTAGTGGATGCACAAAACATAATGGAGTGCCGTGACTGATACACGAGTGGTTAATTCAAATCTGAGTGAGCAAGCGAATGTCAAAGCGAAAAGGCATTCGTTTGTTAGACAAAAAATGCTTCAGGTGTTTGCAAAACCATGCCTTATATTATTGTTATTACAGTTCAAATTTTGTTGGCATGACATCGCTTGTATTACATTTTTACTTATCGTGATCTTCAAACCGGTACGTGTGATTTCAAACCGTGAGTTATATTTACGTGAGCCTTACTATCTGGTATCTAACTACTAGAATTATTTTATGTTTGGACCTTTCCCTGAACTGCGATTGGATCTGGCTATTGGGACAAAATAAATATCAAAATTATAATTTTGCATATTCTTTCAGTTACATTTAGACTTGAACAAATAATAATTATGTTGATATGACGTTAACAAATCACAGGTGAGTCAATATTTCAAGAAATCCACTTATAAGAGGCCCTTACCGTGGCTGCCTTAGCGCGAGGCAGTTCACACCCGGTGTTACACGCAGTGCGATTACGCACCTTAGAGCTGTGGTATACGATACACAATCGTCGCATAGCGTAGAATGGCGTGCGTGAACAGTATCGCACTAAAACGGTCACGGTAAGACCATGCACTATTGATGCAGTTAAGAAAATAATCCGAGACTTTTCATACAAAATCTATTGTAACACTTCATCGGCTATACAATAGAAGACGACACTGGACTCTGCTAGAGCCAGAACGAAGATCCTTTACCCCTAATAGCAACTATAACATAATCTGTGTAACGAACTCACCCGAGTAGTCCATGATACTGGAGTGCGTGCTCGAGACGTCCGACGCGTCGTCCGGATGCTGGCGTCGCTTGCCGATGGCGCCGGGCAGCGAGCCGGGCCCGGAGCCGGCAGGCGAGCCGAGCGCGCGCAGGCCGGGGGACGCGGCGCGGCGCGGGGGGGTCGCGCGACCCAGCCCCGAGTCTACACACACCCCCATACCACGTTACACTCGCCTCCACTCTCCGCTATATGGTCGACAGAACCTAACCTTGCCACCACTTCACACCTGCCTCTACGCAAGCTGGGCGATAGAGCCTAGAAACTTGTTACGGGCAGGTGTGGTGTCACTGTCACGAATCTAGTCTCCGCGATTTACAGACATCTCGTAACGCTACCTATACTTTACTCAAGCTGAAGTTAGTCAGTGTTAAGTGGTGACAAAAATCTACACTAACTAAACCCGGTGTCACGTCAGTGTGTCAAAAGTGTACTTACTTACATGTGACAAGTCCAATCGACAACCTCCGTTACACTCGCCTGTCTTGTATTAGAGCTTAGAGGCAGAGATTTGTGTCGGGACTCTTTACACAAAACGACACCTAGACATCGAATCACACACACCCCTTGTGGTGTGTGTATTGTCGTTATTCACGATACACTGACATACCCATAGACCCTAGATATCCTTACAGCCTCCAACAACCCAGAATCTGTATCAGTGACGTCTACAATACACCCAATATTCCATACCTTACACCCACCTATACTAGAGCTAATGTCATGTAAATGATGTGTTTCGTTTACACGCAGCCCATAACCGCATAACACTGACACATACGTTAAACATGAGTTTTCGAGACATTTCGTACATCATAACCATAACCTCCACCCAAAATGAATTCGAGCTATATTAAGGAAAATATTGTTGTACGACTGAAAAATTTTTAGCAGACTTTTTAAGAAGTAGAGACAATGCAGATACACGATATGCGAAATTATCAACCGAGTGTAATGGTTTACCTATTAAATGCGGATGAAAAGTTTTAACGTAGACGATAAAAATTATGTTTACTTATCACGTGTAGGTTTCAAGGTCTATTAAAGCATTTAAGCATTCGTTGGGACAGCTACCGATTTAAAGTCGGTAGCCACATAAAGTTACGAACTACGAGTATTAAGGGAGGAAACAAGTAATTCTCATCCTTTCGAAGGACAATACTATAACACGAGAATACTTACTGAACACAAAATAACTAATTCTAATTATACCATCTCATTTTGATTTTGCATGTGCTCAGACGATAGAAACAATTTAGTTTACGTAATAAATACGTTATTAGCCGCCACCATTTCTAAAGACTTGATCATTGCGAGTACTAAAATACAAAGTATTGAAATAAAAAATGTAGGACATTGATTCTATCAACATTAATAATACTCAAGTACTTCGACGTGAATACATTTTTTGACATAATTCACAAACAAATATGGCAAACAAATTAAATTAGACACCAAATTATATGATATAATTAACTTTCTAATAGTTAATAATTAGTCATAAACCCTTCCCGTAACGACCGATTTTAGTTTATGAGTTTCTTGACTAGCATACAAATATTATTAGTTATAGTAAATGGCAGTAATCAATTTAATTATACATTTAAATGTAACAAAACTTAAGAAAGCGTAAAATACTAAATGTGTTACATATAATCTAAATACGACAACATATAGAGACGTATCTATGCGGCGAAGCGAAATAAAAGGCTAAACTGAACATAAGAAGCTTTAACATTTCGTATTTTACGCACACACATACATAGAGATACGTCTAGCTAATATATTATAAATATTATTTGATAGAATATAATATCTACTATATATATTATTATTATAGAAAAACACATTTACAACCATGAATTTATTGTCTGGTAGTTGAGTCTACTTGTGCAGCTGCACCCAGATGAGAAACCTGTTGAAACGCGTGTGTCCCAAAACGGATACGGACGGAACGGACGGTGTCGGATATATTTATTAAGTATATATATGTATATTATTATTTCAATTGAAATATTATTATTTCACGCGTACCTGATTGTTGGAAAAGCCCAACTATAGTTTCCTTCACATTCGTTGAACTTCATCAGGGATGAAATGAGTCGTACGTGTCTTCAACGATGACACGTCTCGCACAAACTATAAGTTTAACCTTTCCAACAATCACGTACTCGTGAAAACCAGTCATCATAAACAAAATGAAAAAATGTGGTCTTGAAGTACCGAGGTCGCGCTTAACAGATTTCTCATTAGTTACCAGCCACCCTGTAAAACTTTCATTTCTACTCACCACTACTTTTAAACGTCTATTAGGGAAGCGACGACGTGAGACTAGAATATTGATAGATTTATACAAAAATATATGCTATTGCTATTGAATATGGCAATATTTCTACTAATAAGATAACTTTCCTTTTTCTAAAGAGTTTTACTAAGAGATCAGTTTTCATTTTATATGACTTTTTTTATTCATTTTTCTTATATGTATTCGCATATAAGAAATCTAAATAATTCGCCACTGATTATTTTTGGCTATTCCATACAACTAGGTTTAGTTTTATGGCACCTAACGGAGGTTTTGATGAAGTATTTATTCTATTTTCTTTTTAATATGATTTATTGACGCCATGACATTAAACAACTAACAACAGAATGCAGCAATAGGTTGTAACGTGTTTTATCGTACGGTGAAACGAGTCGATGTCACACCAACACCGAATATAAAAATAAACATAAAAACATGCTCAAAAGGCGACCTTGTACCGATATAAATAAGGCTGAAAACGTAAGACATATTCCGCAACCATAATAAAAATAGATAAAATATTGCATAGATATTTACCGAACGCCCAAATATAAACATAATGTGCACAAGACGAAAGGATTCGCACTCGAGAGATCAAACTAGAAAATTATAATTGCAACTTATACGAGCAAAAGTTATTAATACAAATTTTACTATAGGAAGAAAAATAAAAATCGTTATAAAGTTATCTTTAATTTCCGCGGTTATAACGTCTTCTAAAAAATTGAGACCATTTTGTTAATTTAGTCTTGCAATTTGTTTTTCACTAAAATAATTTATAAAATTGAATAAAGCATAACAATTTGTTAATTTAGTCTTCTTGCAATTTGTTTTCGTCGTTTGTTTATTTGGCAATTGTTATCCTTTTCACTGTCAATGATCGATAGAATTCAACAAAACGATAATTTCTAATTTCATGATAAGAAATAAATTATAGTAGGTGTATCTCTCGAGCGCTAGGAGCAACAGAAAAGAACCCGAGGCACCAGGCGAGGTGCGCGTCGTCGCACCAACAACGTGAGTGAAGCCGTAGTAGAGTAGGCGCTCTTACCGCACAGGTTCATTAGAGAGCTCGACTTCCGTCCAGCCTTAAAGTTACTCTGGTAACTGGAATATTTAGACCTTCCACGGGCCGATTGCGGTTCCTCATTCACACGCTCTGAAATGTTTCCTTCACATGTCAACCGGCGAACTCCATGCCATGCACACAAGCTCCGCCGCGCACGCAAACAAAAATCAACTCTATCGCGCTCGTTGTAAAATACATTATGCACAAATCCAGGAACCAATCACTGACAAATGCGCGGAAGGTCTAGGGGGACGCGTTTTGGAATTTGGAAAAAAGTAAGCTATAAACCTCCACGTCACGCTTGGGAAATGCAATCTACATAATAATAATAATGGCCAAAAATAATATAAAAAGCGAAAATTTTGCTAACCGTAGTGTTTTATAATCTTATTATGCGTTGCTGTAATACACATATAGAAATAAAATCCAATAAAAAAATACATAATAATGGAAAGACTCAAGCGTTCTACGAAAATAAAACCGAAAAAGCGTATTCAACCAACCGCGGAACCGTGGTACTGGCGTGTTCGCAACTTCAACATACCCAACACATACCGAGGGGGATTTGTCTTAATAAATTCTTCAAGTAATCAATCAAATGGGGAGCATAGAAATAACTTGAACAACATCAAAACTTATTTCAAGTTATTCCTACACGTCCGTCTTCATAATCAATTCATACAAATGAAAACAAATAAGATATCAGAATATAAAATAATGTAAAATTTCAATGTTCCATTATTTATATTTTGATATCTCAGTAGGTAAGCAGGGTTCACTCTAATAATGCTCGAATTCTGTTTACAAAAATAGAAAGTCCTATGACGACAATTTTTTTTAAATAAAAATCTCTCTGTTATACAACATGTAACAGAAAGGTGTGACAATACTTAAGGGTGTTAGTCTACACATCAAAGCGAACGCATTGTAGAACAACATTTTGCAAAAATCGAGAAAAAAATTATCTCCATACAACTTGATCGAACACGTGACCAATTTTTGTATGGAAAACCTAGTATATTTTTCTCAAAATTTGCAAAATTTTCTTCTACAATAGTTTCACCTTGATGGGTAAACACCCTTAAGTTTTGTCACATCTTTCTGTCACACGGTGTATAATGACCTGATGCTTAATAAGCATCTTAATTTATAGAATAAACTCAAACAGAAGTTGATGTTATTATTATTCTGATTTGATATTTACTAATGTATTTAAATCAATAGATAGGACAAAATCCTTTTTAAATCTCAAATATTATTCTCAGTAAAAAAAAATATTCGTATAAACAGAATCCGTGTGAACATACAGCGTCCGCGTGTTAGTGAGCGGGCAGGTTCCACATAGCAAGCATATAGAAGCCACAAGTGACTCACCTCGTGACGTCTTGCACGAGCCGCGTCGACCGAGCGGACCGCTCGACGCGCTGCCGGGGGACATCCCGCCGCGCTCTTCCACTGGAGAGTCTGAAACGTTACGCAATCTACGTTCTTAGTCTGTGGACGGACAAGCGGCCGCGCATTGTTCATATTTTAAAAATCATAGTCATTTCTCTCGCACATACAGAAACGTAAAACGCACGAAAACGATGAAATTTTCTGTAGATTAAATATCCAGTACGTGTGAGAGAGACGAGTGTATTTTCAGTGCGCGGTCGCTCTCCCCGCCAGTTCTCATAGACTAGATTTGGAATATTTAGATTCTATGCAGAATCACTAGCAGTATATCGTACTCGTTCGCACTCGTAGCTTTACGGGCAGTCTAGTTCAAAGGCCTAAAGAAACTAGCGAATACGATATACTTCTTTCAGTATCTCTAGATTTGAAACGAATCCACTTTACTAAACAAATATAAACTACAAGAACTGGCAGTTTATGATCGTATGTAGGCAAGGTAGTGTGATGGTTAATATTTTCCATGCAAAATGAAGCTAAACAACATGCCTAGCATATATTTACTGTGAGTTAAAGTGTGTAAATAAGGTATGTAAGTAGGAATGACTAGTTTTTTCACTATGTTAAAATACTTGGACGAGTGTTGCGATGTCTGCTTTGCTTGTGATATTTTCTCTCTCTATTGTTCTTAGCGGGAATGATAGAGGCAACGATGTCTCATTACTTGCGATGTTCCCCGGGTGATACTCGTATGTTATGACTGAGTTTTAGAACTACTTTTTCATACATGAAAGCGATAATAATGGTTAATTGAGTCATCGCAATGTTGTTTACACTTACACTTAAGAAGACCATTCCTTGCCCCTAAAATAATGAAAAGATCAATAGAATTTGTTCGTCTCACTTCACTTTTATGCTGATTTTCTACTAGCTGCCTAGCATATAATAATACTGTTCTACACTTGCCTTGTGTAGGGAACTCTAGCGATCAATATCGATATAGCCAACACCAATTAGTAAATAACTTTGCTTCATTGTCTAAATATTCAGCAGAATTGTAACTGCAAGTTATATTTGTTTATTACGAAACTTCCAAATCAAATCAGTGTATACATGTTTCTTATATTTTAAAGCAGGTCGTAATGTGGCCTGCTTTTGAGATTTTAACTTTGACAGCCTAAAATCAAGAACTTGCATGTTGCCTCCATTCAGTTGCATAACTTTTTATTACTAAATGTTAAAGATCTGTTTGAATACGTTTATAAGTAAGAATGTTATTTCGAATTCCGACCTACTACAGGAAACAGCTGTCAGCGGCACGATTTATTTATAATTAATTTCAAACTCCGCTACAGCTGTACGTGGATTTCATAGATTTCGTCCAGCCGCTAGCTGCTTTCTAAAGTCCGCTTTGAAACAGTCCCCTAGACGACAATACAACACAATACATACTGGCAGCTGTCTCACGCGCCGCTGTCCGCGACAAAATGGAATATCACGGGTAAAATTTTCAAAAATCCTTTCTTAGTCAACCCCTACACCAAAAAATTAATATACCCTCCAAGTTTCATGTGTCTAGGTTCCGCGGTGTAGCAAATATCAGTCGGTCAGTCAGGACTTACTGTTTCATGTATACCCTCTTAAGATTACAAGTACACAAATGTGTACCTTACGAAATTGCGAAAAACTAGTTGAAAACGACATCTATTGGCATCTCTTTATATTAAAACGTATTCCTAAATGCACACACTTACACATAACAACCAAAGATGGCGTTTTCGCACAAGTTGGTCTTTCAAAGTTGTTGTTTGAATTTTTCGGTTGGACTTTTTTCTCAACTGCTCGTGCGAATTTTGTTGTAAAATCTTTTAAAAAATAAATAACGCAGTTTTAAACAAAAGTTTGGTGTATTACGACTGTCAAATATCTGGAGTAATGTGTGAAATGGTAAGTTCCAACATTTATTGTTTTTTTGGAGTAGTATTACTTTGATATTTTTTTGTTACACATATGTGTACCTCGGTATCTTGTACTTAAATTTTTTAAATGTATGTATTTATGTTTCAGGAGATAAATGACGATGAAATAGAGAGATTATTAAACGAAAGTGATTTTGATTTATCTGGAGACGATGATGACGACGACGAGTACTTGCCTCCAGAAATCCAACAAACTCCCCAGCAGCTGGAAGAATCTGAAGAAGAAGTAGAGGAGGTGCAGTCTGAACAACACACGGAAACACAAGGGGATCAAGCTTCATCACGGTTGATTTGGCGCACTAAGGAGATGCCATGCCGAGGTCCAAATATAGCGGATGACGAACTACTTTCCCAGGGCACTTCTGATATCAATTTGATGTACTCATTTTTTGAATATTTGGGGCAAGATTTTTGGAATTTAGTAGCAGAGCAAACCAATTTGTACTCCGCACAAAAACGTGATCTTAGATCAATTAATACTAATTATATTGAATTGATCCGCTTCTCAGGCGTATTATTAATGATGGGAACACTAAAATATCCTCAGGGCAAGCTCTACTGGAATAGAGACCTGTGCGTGCCGATTATTCGCGAGGCAATCACCCGGCAACGCTTTTATGAACTACGAAATTATATTCACTTTGCAGAACAACCAACCTCTGATAAACTATGGAAAATACGACCACTCTTAGAGTCAATCTTAAAAAAATGTCACACATTACCACGCTCAAAACATATGTCAATAGATGAGCAGATGATTCCGTTTTCTGGGCGATGCGAATACCGCCAATATGTGCCATCTAAACCCAATCCACTTGGTCTCAAAAACTTTGTTCTGGCTGCACGGGATGGCTTGGTCCTGGACTTCGAAATTTATGTTGGTAAAGATACTATACCTCAAGAACTCATGCAAACTCTTGGATTGGGTGCTGGTATAGTACAAACTCTTTGCCGCACAATCAACAACAACTGTGTCCTGTACACTGATCGATTTTTCACGAGTCTGAAACTTGCTGAACATCTGAACCAAAACGAAAAAGAAATTTATCTGACGGGGACAGTCATGTCGAATAGGATTGGACCAGTTAAAAACAAGTTGAAGACAGACAAGCAGTTAGCAAGAGGTGAATGGGATGAAAAAGTAAGAAGCGATGAAAATATATGTGTTCTAAAATGGAAGGACACCAAAGCAGTTACAATGCTCTCTACATGTGTAGGAAGTGCTCCTGCAGACACCTGCAAGCGTTGGTGTAAAGTCCAGAAAAGAAAAATTGATGTTAATCAACCAGCTGTTGTAAAAAATTACAACACCTGCATGGGTGGGATAGATTTGTGCGACAGATTGATAGCTTACTATCGAAGTGCAATGCGTACAAGGAAATGGACTGTGAGAGCCTTCTGTCACTTTTTAGATTTGGTAGTCGTGAACTGCTGGATTATGTACACGCGCTGCTGTAAGTTAGAAAATGTTCAGGCGAAGGATAAGCTGGGATTACTGCAGTACAGGATCAATTTAGGCAAGGCGATGATGAAATATGATGGTGGACGATGTGATCCTCATTTTATTACCTCTGGCACTACCTCAAGACCCAGGTGCGACGCCAGCTATGCAGATATGCCCAGCCCCAGCTCTGCTGAAAGAGAGACCTATGCTGGACCTCCTCCAAAAAAGAATCGGCAAACCGTCTCACAACCGGTAGCAGAAGTAAGGCTGGACAATGTAGGGCACCTGCCCCGTTACGTAGAAGCAAAATTCGCGTCTAAATGCAGACACCCGACATGTTCCTCGCGCTGCCGCACCATGTGCGTAAAATGCAATATGTACCTGTGTGTATTAAAAAATAACTGCTTCGCAAGTTATCACACAAACAAGAACTTTGGTCCATACTGAAATCTTAGGTGCACATATGTGTATGTAACTTTTTTTTAACTTAAGGTCCAATAAAAAAATTAAAAAAAATCATGTGTTTTATTTTGACCCAAATGAACACAAAGAACTCATAAAATATTTACTTGAACGTTTTATGTAAGTCCAGATCTTAAGAGGATACAGGGTTATCGGCTAGGGGTGTACTAAGCCGAAATGGGTCACTAAACTCATCGTAAGAAACAACTTTCACTATGGGACCAACTCTGAATCCAAGAAAAAAAACAGCTGTTCCATACAAAAAGTTATCGATCGTCTACAAAATGTATGAAACAGCTAATTTTTTTTAGTGAGTTAGTCCTATAGTGACAGTTGTTCCTTAGGATGAGTATAGTGACCCCCTTTCGGCTTAGTACACCCCTAACCTTGTATAAAATGTGTGCATTAGTAAGAGCAGGGTGCAATGTACATACCTCGGTAGAGGCCGGCGCGCTCGGCGAGCGAGTCCTGCGAGCCGCGGTAGTAGTCCCGCCGCATGGTGCCTACACGCACACACACATACGTCACGACAAGCCGGGCCGGGGGGCGTGGGACATCGTGTGCTACGTTCAATTTCGAATCTGGACTATTTCATGTTTTTCGTGTTCTATGGTTTTCTCAAAACAATGACAATGTTTCAAAGAAAGGAGTTTCTTATTCTTCATACGAACCCATATATGACCACCTTATTTTTTTCAGTTTATGTAATTAGATTTTTTTTAAATCTTCTTTTTTGTCGTTTTTTTATTTAAAAATAAAGCCTAAACAACCATCAAATATTTTTTTATCCTACTTTTCATAATTTATGCAGTAGAGCGTTAACAGAGTTTTAACGCTTTTATAGTTACATTCATACTTTATGGATTTTATTTAAAACCGAGATACAAATAAAATCAAAATGTTTTACTTCCGTAACTAAAAATGCTTTTTACATGTAATCATAGTGGGGGTATGAAAATACTAGCGATAGAGGGTTCCGCTCTTCCATATCTATTTACATATTATCAAAAACATATATATGTATACTTGCTTTTCTTTGCAGATTTATTAATAAAAATTCATAGAGAGCAACGTTGTTCCACAGTCGATTCGAAATTCAGCGTAACACATTCACAAAATAAACATCTAAAGGCGGTCATGCCTGTTGGCTTAAAACATTAAAAAAATGGGAGATAAAGCTTACATCTAGCGCTATTTACACATTAAAAAGGCACAAATAAAAAGGGGCAATTCAAAAAGAAAAAAAAAACAAGATTGGCAATGAAATGGAGTTGGTAAGTTAAGGATACATTTTGTAATTGTTCCTTGAATACAAAACAGCAAATGTGCCAACCATTGAGACATTTGTTAAATAGACTTTATTTACGGCGCGATAAGAAGTAAATTAATTTTGAATAAACAGCACAGAACAGCTTATTCGTAAAGCAATCTAATTGGTTATAACAATCAACAAACTACATTTACATACATTACTACACATTAGTGCTATGATTAGCAACAAAGAACTAAACCTTTAATACTTGTGCTCGATACAACAACATTTATGTGCCGTCGACTACTTAAATCATTAATAATCTCAATGGAAAGCGTATTTCATCGTCACAAGTTGCACTCGACTCTCATTTACGTACTGTATTTATGGATTAGAGGTTTATTCATTCATAAGAGTTTTATATTGTTAATAAAACTTGGAAACAAAATGAGGTAAAATAGTCTTAGCACCATATGACGATAACACCCTTAGCTCTAATGAGAAAGACCTGAATGTCACCTTCCATCTTTATGATCGTTTCTTCTTAATGACTTTAGATTTTATACCATATTGTCAAGGTTTTAAAATATCATATTGCTTGGCAGTAAAATGGAATAAGGTTGGATAGTCAATCTATATGAAGATTTACAAGAGATTATAGAAACGGCCAACTGGATCAAAACAACAATCGGCCATTTTCTCATTTACTTCGAATTACAAACAAAACTGTCGCAGCTGTGAAGTTAAATGAGCTAACAAATTTAATTAGAATAGACGCAGACACTAGCACTTAATAAACAGAATAACAAATTAAAAAAAAATCTAAGTGACGTTAGTAACCCTCTAGCGCAATTGATAGGGCACCTAGAGGTTTCCTCGTCCCCTCTACCCACGTGAATTGGATAGTCTATTGCCAGGCTTTCAGCAATTTGATTCATACTTTTACACGCATACGTTTTGACTATCTTCAAAGACAAAATCTGCACGAAACTACAACGCCTATAAAATCACGAGGCAATTTTGTTAACACGTATTTATGGAATCTAATTTAAAATTTTAATATTTTGTGAGTGTGTTTTAACCTGAATCTAAAATTGTTAACTGGTCAATAGCGCTGAGTTTTGAACACTCACAAAAGCTATGATTCAGACTTTACGTCTAAATGATATGAAAAAACTGTAAATAAGTACATGAAATGTATGAATTTAAATTAAAAATTATAAGACCCCAGCCTTCACGTTCCATTTCGCATCTAACTTCACAGCCGCCTATAGATCTGATCGCTTTCCTCCCTATAATTTCTATCTTCTGTCATATTCCACGTATGTTTTGACGTCACGTAGTGATCCCACTCACCAGTAAGGTTGGTAGAGGAGGGCTGCTTGCTCCCGAGCATGCCTTCAGCCGCGTGTAGAGCCCCGCTATCAACGTGTATGGTCTTGGGTCGGGCGCGGGGCGCGGCGGGGGTGCGGCGCGCGCGGGGGGCAGCCGCCGCGGGGGTGATGCCGTGCATCAGTTCCGACTTGTCTAGAACTTTGCCCTGGAAGATTTTAAAAGATTCTTTGATTTTATCTGTATTTATTGGGAGATCGAGTAGTGCGAAGATTAGCAAGAAGCACGCACAGACCTACATACCTACCAACTTTAAGAGGAGTAGGAAAAGTATGCCAGGAAAGTATGACTGCTCTGCTAGGAGATCTACTCTGAATCTTTAGGTCTAGTTAGGGGATCATGACGTATAACCGCGGTCATCGGTGGGGTTCTAGGCCTACTGCTTCAGTAAAGTTTGCCTTTAACGTGCCTGCTCTTCCTTCTGCGCCGTCTACTGTTCGTTAGAGCAAGAAGACTATACGTTAATGACCTCTCTCCATCTCCTCTATGAAGGATGACCTCTCTCCTTCTCACCAGCTCTTCCTTCCTCGCCGCCTTCTGTTAGTTAGCGTGAGACAATGTTATTCCTAACATACTGACCTCTCTCTCCGCCTCCTCTATGGCCTTCTTGAGCTTGTATTGGTGGAGTATAGCCTCCCTCCTGCGTGCTTGCTCCTCCTTCCTCGCCGCCTTCTGTTCGTTGGCCGCGTCCTCTCGTGCCTTCCTAGCCGCAGCGGCCGCGTCGGCCCGCGCTCGCGCCTCGTCCGCACGCTGCCGCCGCTGGAGTGACATTAGCATTATACGCTCTTTCTTTCGCTCCATTTCTTCTGCTGAATTCTGAAAGGATACGAACACATTGTTGAAAATTTAATGCCACGAAGTATAGTCTATATATAATATTGTTGTTAAAATCTGAATGAAATAGAAAATAGAGCAATGTGATATTTGAGCTAAATACTTTAAGTCGTAGGTACTTTTATTAAATTACTAATAGTGAAGTTGAGGTTTGTAATTTTAGGCCAACTCAGAGTACGAATAAATATTATTGATTCACAAAATGTATCACGTGAACAAGCAAATCTGCGAAGTATTAAGAAGTTGAAGAAGTTCTTATGCTCTGTTGTCTGTTGAATCGATGTTATAAAAATGTATACTGTCTATTGAAAATATTACAAAAAGTACAAAAAAGTAAGTTACCGGGTCAATATTAACTTCTCCTATGACTATGGCGGTGGGCTCCGCCGAGACAGGCCTCTGCGGTCGTTCCCGCGGCGGCGACTCTCTTCTAGCTGCCTCTTCTGGCCGCACCCCCTCTCTGTTATCCCTAACCCTATGCACCACGAAGGGCTCTTCCTCCGCCGGTTGCGGCAACCGATCGTTCCAAGTCTCTTCGGGACTGCCGTCAGAGCCTGACCTCTCCTTCCGAGGCGAACCGCGTTTAGCTCGCAATGGCGGCTTTGGTCGCTTAGGCTGTTCGTTATCGAACGAAATGTAGAAACCTTTCTCGTTCTCGCTGTCTCTTTCTTCCCTATGTAGTGATGCACGTGCGAGTGAACGAGTGGGCGATGGTATGCGGTAGGTTCTAGTTCCGGAGGATATGTGAAGACGATCGATGGCTCGCAGCGTTTCTTCCTCAGCGTTGCCGATAAAGGAGATGTTCTGCGGGAGCATGTCGTCCGCGGGTGTGGCGGGCGGGGCGGGGGAGGAGAGCTGGTGAAGGCTGACGGGGCGCGGGGGGTCGGTGAGAGAGCCCTGCCGCTGCGGGGTCTTGGACCGGCGCTGCGGGGAACCCACCGGGGGGGATTGAGATGAGTACTGCAAAAAAAAAACAATACAATAATCGAACATTTAAAACGTACCAGCCAACTCACCAAAATCATAAACTAAAGATCGCAAAAGGATGTTTATGATTCATAACAACATAAATACACGATAAATCGTATTTTAGACAGAAAAAAACTAACTAGATGAAGATCTATTTATCCATTCCTGAGCTACGATTACGTTGGTACGCATATATAAATTTTATGCGTCGAAGATTTAAAATTCCTAGTCTGAACTCAGATCAAATAAAAAATTCGGGTATGACAATTTTATAGTCTGACAAAAATATAAGGAAGTGTTTACAAGAGATTTGTTTATTGAACATATTCGCGTCGTAGTGATAATGTGTCCTTGTTATGCTTAGTACCATCTGCTAACAAGTGAAATTTGTACAAGCAAAATAAATAAAACATCTGTGAATTAATAGGTATTTCCTAGCTTGAGAGATCACTCGCAACTACCAGTGGTCACAGGACCTCACGCACAAAAGGAGAACTTAAAATGCTTTAAACCAAGAAATCGATTAGGTAATCATCGTTTTAGTACAATTAAATTTAAATAAATTTATCTTTCTGGATCCAATTAACTTCACCATATAATATATGTCAAAGCTTGTGTCTTAGTTTTGCTACTCCTGAGGGACGCCACACCACGCGCGTGTTAGCTTGCAAGCCCCGTGGGGGGGGACTTGGTGGTATACCAGTTACAATCCAATTTACACTTACCACTGTATAACTGAGATGGTTCTGAGCGTCCCTTCCGTCCCTCTCCCTCGTCTCCGTGCCGTTCTGATACCGATCCGTGGTGCGCTCCGCATTGTAATGCACCTGAAACGGCTGGTTGGACGTCCGCTCGTGGAGTACGTAGCCACTCGACTGCCAGCGGTCCTGAGGGGGCGCGGGCGCGGGTGCAGGGGCGGGGGTGGGGGCTTGCGGGGAGGGGGAGCGCCACGTACGCTGCGGGCTCTCGTGCCCCGCGGGTGGGAACTGGTGGTTTTGCTGGTGCAGCTGTAACGTTATGTTATGTTAACTCGGTGAGTAATGAGGGTACATAAGAAGCCGGACTGGGCAGAAATTTGGTGACACTTATCTACCATGGGACTGCTGGGATAAAATTGGGACTGAAATTGGATAAATAAGGAAAGTGGACATAAATAACACTTGGTAAGAAGGGATATTTATAGATGTAAAAGAACAGCCATCGAGTTGGATCTTAAAAATGGTGGACAACGTAGTGGCAGACAGACTAACAGCAAGATAAGCCGATGATATTATGGCGAGACGCGTCGGACACAAGATGGCGTGCATAAGAAAAGTAATCTATATAAGGATATGCATCATCTCTATGGGATTACTATAAGATTAATATTAATTTTAAATTAAATTAACATAATAGTTTTACAAGCGTAAGTAATGTTTGTGTAAATATAAAACCTTCACCGAATTCACATTGCAGTAATATGTTTGAAGATCTTCACGAGTGCTGTTTGTTTTTGGCTATTTATTCTACACCTATATAAAAGGATAACAGTTGTAGGTTGTATAGTTGGGCTGAGGAACTTGCGTGTCCTGTGTGTAGTGGTGATTAAATTTGCATTAATCTAAGAAAATGCTAGTGCATACATACACGCAACCTAAAATCGTTTCTATCTATCCAATACAGCCTTCATCGCACTTTATTAAAACGCTGAGTGCACTTATATTACAAGTATACAGTAAAACATGGCCCATCTTCAATCACGACTGCTTTCTCAATATTTAGTTTCATATGTTCAATTCTGCACCCAAATATAGGTTTCCCTAATGTTGCAATAAAACCACAGATCTGAATCAGAATCTGTAAATTACAATAACTATATGGTTCCACACCCAAGTAAGCCAAACGTGGCAATACAACCGACCTGCCACCCTCCCGGCTCCGGCGCTTCTTGTTGCGCCACCGCGTGCTGCGCCCACGTCCGTCGCTGCGGCGGCGGCGGACTGTCGTGAAGGTAGAACCGCTGCCTACTCCTCTCCTCCATCTCTCTATACGTAGGCTCCTGATACTCTCTGTACTCTTGGTACTGTTGGTGCGGCTGGTGCACTTGTTGGCCCATCTGTTGCTGGTAGAACTGCGGCAAGTGAGGCGTGGAGCCAAAGTTGCCCAGCGGTGGCCGCGACACGTTGTGCTGTGAGCTGAATTGACTGTGCTGCAATTGCGAATGGGCGATGCGCTCGTCAGCATTTTGACGGGTTATGGGATGGGAAGCGTTCGGCGAGACTTTGCAAACACATGCTTTTTAAAGTGAATGTGTTACTTTTATTCCACTACGCGCCTTATATAAGATTGCAGTGCGATAAAAAGGTGATTAGTGGAACTCTAGGCTTCGAAGATAGGGAGATCACATTCTAATCCAAGCCTTCATAGATCTATTGAGTTTTTTCGTTAATGTTCAGACCAGGATTGATTGTTATTTGACAATTGTGATAAAATATCATCACAATCGTCAATAGCAGATCCACAGTAGAAAAAACATCCTACTTCCAATGATCGGTACATTTGAAAAAAACAATTATAAGGCGCGTATTTTGGCATAAAAACAAGATCAATCGATTCCATTCATGTTTAGTAAAGTGAGCATATCCGGCGAGATTCTTGCATTTGAGGTAAATTAATGTACGTGAAAACGACTCAAAATGAGTGAAGTGTGTTGGCAATGTGAGACACAGTGATGAAGAAAACCTTTTGTGATCTATACAGATTCACAGATCTATACAGAATTTAGTATTGTGTTTCATATGGCGTTGAATTCCGACTAAATTAATGTGTCTCGTAAATTTACTTTGGTATCTGGATAACTCTCTGGTATCTCTCTCTGGTATGTCTCATCGACTAACCTCTTTTCAAACTTATTAGATTGTAACAAACAAAATGTGTTAGGAGTAATTAATTATGTTTGGATTGATTTGTTGTTACAAACTGCTTGCACTCTGTTAGTCATATCAAATAACAAAAACAAAACGACAACTTACCAATTGTGGAATGTTTTGTTGATATTGATGTTGCTGTTGCATTTGATATGGGGACTGTGGTTGCAACTGCTGTGACTGCAACTGTTGAGTTTGCAACTGCTGTGACTGCATCTGTTGGGACTGCAACTGTTGAGTTTGCAACTGTTGAGACTGCAGCTGCTGCGATTGCAACTGTTGTGACTGCAATTGCTGTTGCAACTGTTGCTGCAATTGCTGTTGCTGCTGAAACAGCTGCTTGGCCTGTTGCTGTTGTTGTATTTGGTTCTGTTGGCTCGCGAGGCGCGCGATGTCACTCTGAATATCCTGTAGGCTGGAGTTCATTCTGTAATGTTTGGTCGACGAGCTCAGAGCTTCTGTTCTGTTACCCTTTATGTAGTTAAAGCGTGTTGTTTTAGCAACTAAATAGTTTATACAAAAATTTGGATCGAATACAGCATTGGATTTATTAAATCAGAGAACGACGAGTGCTAAGAAGCTTTTGGTAACCAATGTGCAACAAATCAAGTAATTGTCAAAGAACAGAAACTCTATACGAAACGCAAACAAAAATCTCAAGGAATTATGCAATCGAAGTAGCAAGTGCGTTTTATAAAACAATTTGATTATTTAACTCGACTCTGAGACAGTACATGCGCATCTTTACGCATCGTCTGCAATCACTTCGAATTATTTAACTTCTATAAATATTGTATTGAAATTTTATAAACATGCACTTGTTACTAATGCAGGTCCGATTGTAAAGTTTCTATGACTGCTATTATTCTGTCTTTACATGCAATTGAAAAAGAAACCGAATGACTTTTCAAGGTGTTTCAGTAAATTTTAAACTGTCACAAAAACCTTTATAATCGTTCTCAGTATGACAGTGTCTGTGTACTAATGACTTACTTGGCTATTGACTGTTGATATTGTTCTAATACTGCGTTGTCAACTTGATTCGTTGGCTCCGCAACCGCATCCTGCGTGGTAAACGTTTGTTAGAGCCGTTTTAAATATTATCATTTATTACGGAGCTTGCTGTTGGACAAAGGCTTCTTATCTTAGTATTATGTTATAATTCAGACTAGAGCTATATCAATAAATAAATGAATTGTTTATCGGCAGAAACTTGATGTAGGCACATGAGTAATTAAGCTAATTGTTAACTTATACTGAGAGCTATAATATTGAGGGTCTCTACTACTATTAGGCAGTCCCTAAAACTCGGGCACCTACACCAGATTATGAGTTATGGGATCAGTTCTTCTCGTCTCTGTCGAGGATAGCCTTCCATCTTGTCAGAAGTCAAAAACGTAAATTAATGAAGGTGCTCATGCAGATCAAACATGAAGCGTGCAATTTTTTGTTAATAATGATGGTGATCTACTTTACTAACAGTAAATAAAATACGTCTAATGCAATATGAAGATACGCGCAGAGTTCTGTTTAGAAGTATGCAATATATTATACGAAAGTACAGCAAGAATTAACAGAGAACAAATATAAAACTACAGTTACAAGCGATTGCATTCGGTATAAGGGTTTTCGGCATTTAGCTAAACGTGCCATTTACTCATCATGGAGAACAATAATAAAAATAAAGTAAGTACTCCATACAATATGTAGATAAAATGTATGAAGAGGCTTTTGAGAACAACTGGGTTGGCTTCTTATTGCAAGTTGTTCATGCAGATAAGGACAGTGACCCCATTTCGACGTAGCATACCCCTAACAGAGAACTCTGTATTTTTTTATATGTATGATGAAAGCTATATTGAATGACGAGAATATGTTATGTATTGAGGCACTTAGCTAATGTATTCTAGAACCAATTAATAAAGTGACGAACGGATCACTGTGCCGTGAGAGGCTTTTTCCAGGAGATCTAGATAAGACCAAATTTAATTTTTTATTCTGTATTTTAGCGTTTTGTAATAAATATCTTTGTAGCGGACAAACGTGAAACTTACACAGAAGTGTGGTGTATCATTTGTTAAAGTTATCTTTTTATGTGGGACATAAAATACGACCAAATCCTACGAAACGACACATATCTTACACTGTGAGCGTTGTTCGTCGCAATAATGAAACTTGAATCTAAATCCACATATAAAATCAGGCAGATAACAACGAAAACGCAGCAAAGCGATGATGATAAAAAATCCGGTAGATATGGCAAAGCATCACAGTAACGTCACTGCATAATTTACCTGATGCGCTTGATCTGTTTTCTGTTCATCTTCGGCCGGCGTGCGCGCACCTTTACCCTGCAACACGCACGTGCACCGCCACCGTAACACACACACGCAACGACACGCCACGCCACGTGACACGTGACGACACGCGACGTGACGCCAACCGTGTCTTGACGCACGTCAACCATGCCGTGACGAGATTAGTGTGTAGAAGGATTTTACAAGAGATATATAGATGACGTTTCAAATTGCTTTGACTTAGTAAGCGACATCAAATTGAACTTAAATTGTTTAATAGATCTCAATTCGAGTATATAACGCTAACTAAATAAACAGAAAATATAGCCAATATTTTCTCGCTTAGGAAAACGACTTTTTTATTTCCCTAAGCAAGAAAAGACTGAAAACTATATAAGAACGATCTAATTATGTAACTTTAGTTGTACTCATTTTAGTTTTATTGTCAATGAAACTAGAGATTTTAATTGCAAATTGAAAGCAGTAATAATTTTTAAAAAATGTTTACCCCTACACACACCAATCATAGGAAACATGCTGTCAAACACAGTGTAGTAAAGTTAAATGACACCTACTCCTTCAATCACAGATGTGCTACTAAAAAATTGTGTTTATTATACTGTCCTCGTAAGGAAAAATGCCACAACTTACATTATTACAAAATTGAGCTGTTTGTTTGGAAAGAATATTCGAATGCAAATATTATTTACAAGGTAACGTATTAATTATCATGAACAAATATATTTTTAAAATAAGTTTTCCCTTTACTAGTGTAAAGTTTTGAACCCACAAGCTTAAATTTAACAACATTAAAATAATAAACACCAAAATATATATCATTGTAGGCATCAATGCCCTTAGTTACAATAGCAACGATCTGTAAGCTAACGACATAAAAATCAGCAATCCCATAAAATTTTACTGAAGTTTTTTTATCAGCTAGTTCATTTTCGTTTGTTTGTAATTAAGAGTTCATCCAATAACAAAATTCGTTATAAGTGTGGAGATCATATTAACCGGTACACCCAGCAATACTCTTTTTTGTAAAAATGTTAGTTGCGTCATTTTTTACAAGGGCAGTATTTTTGTACTGTGGATTAGTGAAGTGATAATAGAACTAGATTTTTACGTGAATTCAATGTGATTTTGTCAACTTTACTATTATTATATAATTTAAACTTTATGATTTGCACTAAGCTGCGATACTTGACGATCAACTTACACATTTTACTATTGACGCATAACTTGAAAGAATGATCAAAATATGTATAAAAAAAGCTTTTTTATATATTTGATTTTGCCATATTTTAAAAGCGCGATTTGATATACGCAATTGAAATATAAATGGTAAACTGAAAGGCAGCTTTAGTGAATATATTTTCATGTCAAAATTAAAAAGAATTTTCAAAAATAGTGTACGAAAATCTAAAGCCGTGTAAGCATGTATGTATGGTTACTATTTGTAAAGTAGAAATTAAACGAAACATATGTATAATAAAGAAAAATAAGGGTTCAAAAAAGATAAACTAAACTGTTAGAAACTCCGGGCCACTCACCAAAGAGGCCAACTGGTATTGCAAATATGCATCCTTATGAAATAGAAAGAAAATAATTTATTGTATTGAAGTCGAAATAATCGCAAGAGAAACATAACCAACAGTAACTTAAAGTTACATTTTATAAACCATGCCTCAAATCATATTATATTTTTTAGATTGCATTTTTTGTTAAATTTTGTTAACCACTCCTAACTTTAACGAGGCATTACAAAATGTAACGTCAAACAATGTGTAGTATGGTATAGAGAAATAGACAATCCTAGAATCACTTGAAAACATACGAGAGGGACATTAGTATGTGTATTTAGTTACCGATTTATTATTCATGCTGTGTGTAATAATTTTATCACCTCATACCTTTTAATTATACCAAATATTGCTCGTATTAAGATACAAATAGCAAAACTATTTCAAAGTACTTTAGACCAAATTAAGACAAGAAAACACACAAGTATAAAAACTACACAAACCCTTAACACTCTTCATCTTTTACTTATTTAATTACATACAAACACACACAATTTTCTAGCTATATATAATTACAACTTTCACAATAGTCTACAATCACAAATAACTTTTTATTAAACTATCACATTCCCGCAAAAAAAAACAAACTAGAATAAAACGTCCCCAAAAATTATCACTGAAATCGAAAGTTAAGGTTCACACACTCACACACATTACCCATCGTACTAACAAGCGATCATCATCTTCTTCTAACTTGGGAATAACGCCACGCGTTGGAGCGAGACAAAATACGCTCAAAGCCGAGACCGGTTTTAAGTGAGATAGACATACCCTAGTGACAGCTTGCAAGAAGGCCTGTTGACCCAGTTGCTGTCTCTGTCTATTAACAGCCATCTCCATCCGCCGCTTGTCTTGTTCGATGCGCCGTCTCTTTTCCTCGAGCTTGAGTCGTATGTTGTTGAGTTGCGCCGCCATCGCTTGACCGCCAGATGGCGTTGACGCGTCGTCGGTGAGGTCGTCGCCGTCTGGAAATATAAGAAAATCTTAGGAGCTTGAAATAGTGAATATTTATTTAAATTATTTTCTAGTACTAAAGTATGCGCGCGCCTGGCTTAACTGTGAAGTCCTACACAATTTTTTTAAATTTAGTGAATGAAAAAAGAATTCGACTGCGAAAGATGATTTATTTAGTGCGAAGAATTTAGATGTAAGATTTTTTTCCTGTATATTTGATGTTTGTGTGTCTGCAATAAAGAGTTAATTAATTCATTCAGACTTTAACGGTCTTAGTAATAAACGCGTCGTAACATTAGACGGCTTTTGTCTTGTTTTATCCGATTCAAAAAGTCACGCGTCAAAACAAGACAAAGGACTTTAAAAGTTGAGAGGCGTTTATTAATAAGCCCGTAAACAAATAAATCATTCATTCTTTCATTTCACTCGTTCATTCATTCGTCGGTACGTACTCGGCTGTTCATGTTGCATGAACTGTTGTTGCCAGGTGGTGGTGTTCGATGGTGGTGGTGCGAAAGTGGTAGTTTTCCGTCGGTCCACGCCTTCGCTCTCCGCACCGAACTGAGATTGAACACCTGCGTGATGACGTAAGAGTTAGAATACTTCAGCGGGACCTTTTCGAAACGAACATAGGCCACGTTTTAGTATAGTATATTTTGTACATTTTCCTTTAATGTTTATGTTTTCATATTTTTCTTAAGCAGCGATGTTGCATATCAATAACCCTTTTGTGTCATCTACGACTGGCCTAAATTGAAACTAGTGTTTATTTTCATATTTCAATTTTCCATTTATAGAAAAGACGTCTGGAAGAGGATTTTTTTTTTTATAGTAGGTAATTTATTCTCTGATTTTGTATTTTTATTAAGACAATAATGATTTTGCATTTATTTAATTTATATGAGTAATTTAACTTTTAGATATATCTAGTAAATGAAGATGCTGATAATATAGATTGATTAAATACAAGAGCTGGTCTTCTATATTTTTTTTATCACACAAAGAAGGTAGATCATAAACAGGCAGATCTTCTTCGACATGATATTCAAGATTACTGGTAATTATTTAGTCCAAATATTGCTAGTCGTTTGTGACCACATCTATAAAGTTTTGTATATGCTATCCCTGAGACAAGTGAAGTCTTAGAACCTACAAATAATCTTTGTTTTTATCTTGGTTTTCAGCACTTCAAACAATAAATAATATAATAAACGTAATAAGGCAAATCTCATGACATGGAAATTTGTACCGTAAATTGTACAAAAACATGGTCGATGTTCGTATCGAAAATCATTATTTCAATATATATATAATTATATAGTTAATGCCAATTTAATATATAGATGTGTCAGTAAATTTTAAATTGACAATGGGAATATGTGGTCAATATCAAGTATAGCCCCCTATATCAGACACAAGACACAGATGTGACATTTTTGAAAAATTAATTAAACATGTCAAAGTAAATTGTAAACAGAAAAAAAAATGTTTTTTGCTGTGCCAATGTGCAGTGTCGTGTCCAACATACTGATGAGCTAATTGTTACAAGCAAATGCGGAACATTGAAAGCCAATATCCAGCCCGGCCCGAAATAAGAGGACAAAGCCTTCATGCAAACAATTCAAAGCGTTACTAACTATGCAAGCGGAACTCTCAAATTGTATAATGCTATTTTTTTCATAAGCTGAAATGTTTTAGTAAATTGACAACCAATAGCAATACTATGAAACCACTCGTATAAAACTATATAATAGACAACATTTCAAATATTTGACTCAACATTTTTATACGCCCCCCATTAAAGTATAATGAAAAGACAAATGAAAAATAACTTACTCCTATTTTTTTATTTTATTTAGAATGCAATAATTACGTTTTTAGAGATTTTTGATAATATAAAAAAAGTTCAGCTTAATATTATTCTCGTCAAAAGCTCGTAAAAAAAGATGTCATTAAATAATCCGTATTTTTGTTGTTTGTTTTGGTACGGTTCACAGATACAATAATATTTTATATTGGTGGCTTCTGACGGTCTTAACATAAATACGAGAATTTTTTAAATCAGTATTTTGTAAATAACTCAGAAGAAAATGGATATAAAAATGTGGTATTTTTGGTATGAACTCTTCATTACATTGTCTCGAAATGGTTTTCGAATTTCCATTTCTTTGCAATAGTAAAATGGTGTCAATTATGATGACTTCTCCCAATACAGGAGCAATCTGAGATGAGAATATAAAACGATTTATATTTTAAACTTGTTTCAGTGTCAAATCTGAAATCACGAAAAAATTAAGAGATCATTTTACCTACGACACAATCAATGAAAGAGCAGGGTCCCAAGTCTGTTATTTGAATTGTTTTAGAATTACAATTGAACTGTGTTAAACTGGCCGTTTTGTCACAGAACGGGTAAGAGTTAGTACTTGGGCACAAGACGCAAGACTTGGGACCCAGATGTTAGTCTAAGATTTCAAGGTTCACAACTCAGTGAAAGAACGAAGAATAGCCCTTTCTGCATCGCATGTTCTCTGCAACGAATGTTACTAAAGTCGCATTTTTATAAATAACAGTGCCAATTGGTTGTCAACCTTATAACCAGAGCATTAGAGAGTAGATCCCGTCGCAGTCAATGTCCTCGTATTTCTACCGGCCGTCCGCCAACAAACCTGACTGGTCGCCGTTACTCCTAATCCTCAGATCGGCGAAGCTCGTTTTGCTCGGATCTCCGTCGGTCGAATCTCTGTCGTTCAGATAGAATCCATCACCGCCGCCTTTGTGCGCGAATTGGTTAACATTTTGGTTGATATTTAATTGGCTCAATGATATTGCGTCGCTACTGAGTTGTCTTCTCAGTGGTGTGTGGTCGGTAGGGGGTTGGGGTTGCGAGTTCTGTCTGGTTATAGGGGTGGTTATCCGGTCGTCGCCGTTGGTGAAGTCGCCGTGAATGAACTGTATAGATCCGCGGATGTCTTGACGCGACGAGCGGAGAGGGGGGTTGTAGCTGTCTAGAGGTCCTGTGGGAGATACAAGTGTTGGTCGTTATCAAACGCAGGTGAATAACATATGAACACAACGCATCAATCTGGAGTCGGATGTTCAGCTTTACAGAGTTATTGATTACGCATGTATTTGAAGAGTGAGAATTTCTAATTGGGGCCTAAGTGTGTTCATTTACCTGTACAGGAGAAATATAATCTCGTCTAGTATAAATAATTTTTCTAAGAATATTCTGCCAGGTGAGCTGACTACAATCAGCCACTGAAGACTGATCTAGACTACTTAAAGAAGCTATAGAACAGTGTAAAAGAAGTTTCACCTGCGGGTGCAGATATCTTCCTAACATTGGCTACAGTGGCGAGCTCCTTCTCAGGGTTCTTGCCGGCGAAGTGCAGTCGGTCCTGAGAGCCGCCAAAGTTCTCCACAGTGAGTTGGCTGTCTTCAGTAACCGAGGAGCGCCGCGACCGCCGCCCGGCGAATGAGTTCTCGCGGGAATCCGCCCAGTTGGACGGACGACCCGCTGGCGTTGGATTTGTTTCTATCACTGTGAGAGAAACTTGTATGTTTAATGCAGGTCAAGATCATTGACAAAGGATAACATGGGCGATGTAGCATGCCAAATAAGGTCAGAGTGGCGTAGAGCAAGCGGATTTGACTAGTCACTAGTGGGTCCATAGTCACCTGAGTCATCGTCCCTCAGTCCCCGCGCCACGGAGGCCAAAGTAGTGATGCCCCTGCCTCTGTGCACCACGAACTCCTCCCGCTGAGGGGACGCGCTGCGTCGCTCCGGCGTGGAGCAAGCGGACCTGATGGACGGAGCGCGCGGACGGACGGCGCACGCGGACGGCGAACGCGGTACTACAATTTATGAGGTGAATTAGTATGGGAATTGAACATTTTAGGTTTGGAAAACAAAAAAATAATTTATGGGTACGGTATATATTTAAAGAAAGAAAATTAAAAAAAATATGATAGAAAAAAAAAAGAAAGAAAGAAAATATTATGCGGTGGAAAGAAGATATTATGCTCTAAACATTAAATATATTCTACACAGCAAAGTGAGAAATAATGTTTCCACAAACTCGACATTAATATTGGCTAAATGAAAGTCTACTTAGCAAAATATCTAACAATTCCAACATAATGATTTCTAATGAACCAAAATAAAATTTCGGGATTTTATTGCTCAACAAACTACTGATATATAGGGAGTCCTGAGGTCATAACGTTAATGACTCCAAGACCAAAAAAAATGCTTACAACAAAGTAATAAAATACTGGCAAAATAAATTACTTCATTAGCGTAAATATGGGACGACTGCGGAGAAGTGGAGACTCGTCTGTGTCAAAAAGTGAAACAAATAACAGCAATCTTGCCACTTCAACTTTATCAAAACAAAACCAAGATTGCAGTCACTTATTTCACTTTTTTCGTCGCTTACGTTTAAATCTAGAATCCAGGCACCAAAATGTACCAAATTCGAGATGCAATGTACTTCCCTATAGATAATTAAACCCAAACAGTTCAAAAAGCCGAAGTTTACCGACCATAGCCGAACTTTCCCGATCGTATAATTTGCATAGAGTGGAAGCAAAGTCACATGCTTAAGCGCGAACCATTCTCAAAGCTTATGGTATACAATGAAATTAACGCGATTGTTATTTTAAGCGTGTTACGTGTAAAGCTCGGAAGTTTGTATGGAAGGGTATAAAAATGCATTTAAAAAAACATAAAGAAATACTTACACGATGTACATACATATACATATAAAACAAACACACACGCACACACACGGACAAACAGATGGATGACACGTTATTGCGTCGTATTATTTTGATGTACACACATATTCTCCGATTTGGGGAAGGCAAAACATCCTAATATCAAAAAGTATTATTTATATCTTGTAAATGTTCTCTATTAAAATGTGGTCTCACCGCTCAAAAACTATGCTAGATAGTTATCGACGAATGATATTGGTTATTTTTTCCTGCTCAAGGTTTATAACATCAATTCATCTGACATTATAAAAAAAAGTTTAATCTTAAAGTCCGTTAGTTGAGGGAAAGCTGGCAAAAATGCTAATAGCAGCTTTGCCACGTTGAATAGCAATGGAGATTCTTTAACCCAAAAGAAAAACTCCAGCATTTTTGTCACCTGTACCGTCTACCAAACGCTTGGCCAAACGGATCCATGGTTTTTACCAAAAACATTATTAATTTAAAAAATATTTTTATTTTAACTCATCGTCGCTATCAGCACTGTTTAAATACGTTTGCCTTCCCCTCGACTCTCCGTTTGGACATTGAAGCGGACGTCACGATGTACCTGCGAAGGGCGGCAGTCTCGGGTCCTCCGAGCGAAGGTCTGGTATAGGCACGGGCGGGGGCGGCGGCAGGCAGCGCTTGTGTCGTACGCCGTGCTCGTTGCAAGCGTCGCGCGCCCGCGCTGTGTACACACCACGCCGTGACAAGCACGCAAACATGTACGTTCCCCGCACGTAAACATATACGTCGCCCTTAGATAAACATGTACGTTCCCCGCACGTTAACATATACGTCGCCCTTAGATAAACATGTACGTTATCCGCACGTAAACATATACGTCGCCCTTAGATAAACATGTACGTTCCCCGCACGTTAACATATACGTCGCCCTTAGATAAACATGTACGTTATCCGCACGTAAACATTTACATTGCCCTTAGATAAACATGTACGTTCCCCGCACGTAAACATTTACGTCGGCCTTAGATAAACATTTACGTTCCCTGGACGCAAATCTAATGATGTCCACACGTAATGAGCGTTTTATGAGCGTTTCCCAGTACCAAAACATTTGCATTCTACGCACATAATTATGAGCGTTCTTCCGTACGGAAAGATGTACGTTTCCCGTATGTAAATAAATTAATTTCCCAAACATTTATGTTCCCCGCAAGTAAATTTGAGCATTTCCCAATACTTAGTGTTCCCTTGTACGCAAACATGGACGTGCCCTGCACGCAAATTCATACGTACTTTGTACGCACATACGTCATACCATACAATAACAAACATATATAATTCTTCTTGATATAGAGTAAATCTTAGTATGTTTGTACAGCTAGTTAAAAAAGTTCCAATCAGTTTCGTACTAGAGCAAAGCGGAACTGTAGAGCACGCAGGACGCTATCACCCTGTCTTACCTTTAACCGCCATTCGGTTGAGGTATTTTTTGTATACGATATGTTTAATTGAATTACAAGAATCCTTAGCAAATTTATCTTAGCAAAAAAAAACATTATTGTTTTTGTTACTCTCTCGGCCAAGGAAAATAAATTAACGACTTACGATGTAAGAGAATCTGGTACTCAGCACATTTGGAATGAAACCTATGTACCGCATTGCCAAGATTTATATCTAGCACACCTCCAAATAATAGCGAATAAAACGGTTTAACATAAATTGATGCACCTCAATTAACACGTTTTACATATAGACCTAAATTGCAAGAATGTTTACCTTATCTTATTTAATTCATTTTCCATAAGTAGACTAAGACGTGTCTTATTTAATTTTAATTGAGCACGTACAATAGATGTGTCGTTGACCTTTAGAATGCTATCGTTAGGTTTTTGATTACAAAACAAACAGACACGAACTGATCCATACTCGACGATGTTTTGTTAATGCGATCCATTGATACCATATACGGATTTCCAAGAAATTTCAAATAGGGTTTATGTTGTTCAATTTGAATAGCGTGCTTGAAGAAAAGTACCTGAAAACGTGATATTTCGTTTGCTGGAACTTAAACGACACAAGTAGTTTGTTTATGTGAGTGTAAATTGTAAATTAAGAAGCCAGAATACAGCTATGAAAGAAATAGACAATCACATTTACAAATAATTTACACAGATCACGAATGTGTGTGCATTTGTGGTATTAGAAACCCTTATAAATGCATTACCCGTATTTTACCGCATACCGGAGAAACAAAATTTGCAAAAGCAAGACAGGGTGATGACATAAATATACTAGTACTCAGAAACTTATGATAAGCTATTTTAAACCTTATCAAATCGACTTACCTCGTACACATCACAAGTTGTCCTTACAACAAAACACGTTTATAACAATCCTTCATAAAAAAAAACGCATTCGTACACATAATCAACCTTTGTCTAAGAAAGAAATGCGATTAAAATAAAGTTAAAGCGAACACTCGTCCGCGAGTGAATGTTTAATCGTTTTAGATAAATTAATTATTAGTATATAGTAGGCAGAGAGTAGAGAGATTCTTGATATTATGACCACATACTCCCATAACGAGGCTAGGTAGGCACTGAGCATGCAATACAGGGGGCGGCGCTGTGCGCGCAGGGTTTTGTATGGACTCACCGCTTCCCGGGTGTTTCACTGATTTGACAGGGTGTACTTCTAGCATGTTGAAGAGATCGGCTAGCATTGCTACTAAGTTCTGACGCATTGACCTGCAAATGAGAAAACAAAACATCAATACTTAGAATTTCTCAATCAAACTCTAGTGGTCTTCGATCAATAATATTCTCTGGTATAACGAAGAGGTAATATTTTGTCTATGGAAAGGACATAGACCGTAGACTCTGTACAATATATTTATTATCTATTTTCAAATACCAGAGAGAATATTATCGATGTCTCCAGAACAGATCTTAGCAGTACTTGATGGGGACAGACCCGAAGTCGCAGATTCGAATACAGCTAGTCAGTTATAATTTTGTAGATTTTGAGTTGTACAGATTTCACCCATTTACTGCTTTAGTTATGTAGCATAAACTCTAGTAGGTCCCTATCAAGTATTTACTGTAGGCTCGTAGATAACATATTATGAGATCATCATTAACACTTGAACGCAGGTGCGAGTTTCTGTGACACATACTGTCTCTTGGACAAATAAATGTTTCACTTTGAATATTACTGATTAATAATGAATAACAAAAAATAATAATAGTAAAGTAACGATAAATTAAGCGATAGCTAATACTGCATATATGTATAATTTATATATAAAGAAAAAAATAGAAACCAAATTTAATTATGCTTTCACAGCATACTAAAACTAAACTAACATATGTGGTCATTAATAGGTAAAACAATAATATAATTTTATTTGAACCCAAAACATAAGGTATAAACATGCATCTTGAAATATATTTCAAGTTGCACTTATTCATACATATTTGCCATACATACACTGCAACGCGGTTTCAGCGATCAAGCAAGCGGGAATTGCAAAATCGCCCTGCTGATGGTAGAATAGGTCTTGCATAAAATTAATTTCCTCAAGCAGCATAGGACACGTTGTGAGACAGCGCGTTCATACATAAGTCGTAGACAAGCATCGATTGACAACATTCCATTTTTGCAAAGTGGTGGTAATTAAAAAACCATTTCGAGATAATGTAATGAAGAGTTCATTCTAAAATACCTGATTTTTATGTCCACTTTCTTCCGAGCTATTTACAAAAAAAAAAACTGATGTAAATAATTCTCGCATTTATGTTAAGACCGTCAGATGCCACCAATGAAAATCTTATTGTATCTGTCATCTGTGGCACCGTACTAAAACAAACAACAGAAATATAGATAATTAACGACATCATTTTATACGAGCTTTTGACGAGAATAACATTATGCTGAACTTTTCTCATATTTTTAAAAATCTCTAAAAACGTACTGAATAAAAAGAAAATAGGAGTACGTCATTTTTCATTAAAATTTGTCTTTCCATTACAGTAATAAAAATGGGGGCTAAAAATTTGAAATGTTGTCAATTAGACTAGACAGCACTTGGACTGAGGAATCCGTGAAACCTGTACCATGGTTATACCATATCTGGCATCTAGCCTTCATCTTCACAGGTGTTGTTAGTGCTTACCCTCGCATATAAGTGACGTCTTCAGGCAGCATATGGAACACGTTGTGAGGCAGTGCGTTCCTACAGAAGTCATAGACTAGCATCAGATTGTGCAGGCAGTCCTGTATGGACGCCATGCGACCCACTCGCACGGCGCTCCGCGGCAGCGCCTCGGGACAATAGAAGGAAATGAGAGCCGCTAGGGCGGTGCCGTCGCACAGCTGTTCCAGACTCGACACTGTTGGCACTTGAGTTGGGGAGTCCTGGAATTACAATGATGCAGTATTAGGAAAGTTATGAGACAAGTGAGTTTATGCAAACTTTGCTTACTTTAAGTTTGCACGACCACGGAAGTCAGCAAGTAAATGGAATAGCTGGAGGCTGAAATCTTGAATTGTCTAATTAAGTTACTATTTTACTGAATCTGACTGGGACGCGAATACGTTCAAAATAGCATTATATTTATATTTATATTCCACAAGTTTTTCTCAATAGCCAGCACTAGCCGGTTTTTTTTTTGCTTAGATATGTGCTTTATGGTTATTGCCTTTGAACAAAGAACAAACAACGTATAATATGTATTCTATCTTTAAATATCATAATACATAATATAGCGTCCCCAATCACCCGCGCCTACCTCAGCCTTGTTGAGCGCCGAACAGGCCGCGTTAACCCACGTGAGGATGCCTTCCTCATGCGATGTTGACATGTGCGGCGCAGCAGCCCCGAACCGCTGCGCCGCCGCCGCTACCCGGTCGCTGGTTACAACCTCGCGCGCGTACAGTACCATCAACGCCTCTATCACCGACATGTGCGCACTCTGGAAACGAAAAATAAACATTCAGTTGAATTGAGTATTTATTAACACAGTAATTTACAGTACATTGATAAATTGAAAAGGTCCCAAACTATTAATTAAATACTAGTTTTTTACTGACGCGTATATAACTATCAATTACTACTTACTTTTAGGCGAAGGAAAGCATCGTGAGAAAACCTACATGTCGGAAAAGATTAATAGTTCTCCAAGTCAAGTAAAGTTCCCAAAAAGCGCAATTCGACTAAGGGCCCGCGCACAGTTGTGGCACGCTATGAGTTGATACATAAATAAGATTCCTTTCTGTACTTCGCGCGCGCGACGCATTATAGATTCATTAAGGCCACATCCTAGTCCGCTTAACGCCTAGAGCCTATGCTATGCTTAGCATACCGGCAGTCTGAACGTTTCGAGCCTAAGCTTTAAGCGTGACAGACCCGTACGCTTACTTATTAGACTTGAATACAAATTACCGGCAAACAACTTGAACTTTAGCTGCACAGAGACGATTTTTAGGTCTATGGCGCGCGGTAGACTGCGGGGTAGGACGCGGCCTGTGATTCGTCCTAAATACCCCCAACACATTGTTTTAGTTCAAGATGAATGCTGGACACTTATACTACGATATACTGACCAGTTTGAGCGGGTTGGTCTGTATGAGCACGGTCTCTGTAAGCGCGCAATCGGGCGGGTCGAGAACATGGACTCCCTTGCGCGCAAACGCCTGCAGAATGTTCCAGTGATTGAGGCTGTGATAGTTTGGGTCCGAGTACATGTTAGCCAGAGCGAGGCAGTAGAGCTCTGCGTTCGCCAGCCCGCCGCTTATAGGCGGCTTCAGGCGTTCCTGATCCTGGAAATAATATAAAGACTCGTTTAAAAAACTCTGTTGGAATATTCTAAATTCTAAACATTCTGTCGAGCCACAGGTTGTGATTAATGTATAAGATCACGTTAATATTTCCCACCAGCTCTTGTCTCTTTTTGTCGAAAATGATATACCCACATTTGATACGAGTCGTAAACGTGATTTCTTTATATGCGTGTGGAGTTATAATTTTGGCATCGATGGATTTGGAAATAAATTATTATTGTCGCACGTTAATATTCAAGGTCATAATAAATTTTTGCAGTTCTTTTATTAATTGCTTCCCATTTCACGGCACACCTCAAATCTGCTAGTCTGACCTATAGCCAAAATCAAATCCTAAACAAAAACATAAGCGTTTGTTCCTAACAGTAATAAAAACAACCTTCAAGCGCCTCGGGCCTCACTTACTCAAGGAACCTTTCTGGAGTACCTACAATAAACTGCCGACCGACATTTGACCTAATTTCAAACACTCGGGATTGTCCCTTCTCATACAAAACCTAAGCAAATACTACGACACTGCTCGATATGCTGTATAGAAGAATCTAGATCAATGTCAGGTCACGGCCTATTTATAAATGGGACGGAAAAGTCCGCAAGTTCTAGTGTGTTTGCTAGACGCTATCTTCTGCCTACTAATAAAGTTTCAAAGGTCGTCTAAGTACTACACTGCATCATCAGATTAGATAAGAACCTTAACAGATGCTAATGCGTGTAAACGAGGAACGAGATGCGATCTCCTTTCTTATAAACAATCAAGCAAAAATAGGATCAAAGACGTCCGTCAAAGGGAACCGTTAAAACTTGTTTTTAATTTATTCAATTCCGATTCTACTCGCGAGGGGACATTTTATTTTTCCGGTTAGGATAAAATAAAAAGTGAAGCTCTCTGTAAAGATTGCAGGATTGTCGAACATGCTATGGAACAACTTTTACCATGGCACAAAGTCTGAATTCTAGTATAAAAAAATTTTGCTGTACCATATATTAATTTTCTCGTTTGTCTACAAAATGTATGAAACAGCTGATTTTTTTTCAATGTTGGTCTCATAGTAAAAGATGTTCCTTAAGATGAGTATCGTGATCTTATAGGGATGGTTCGTGTTTTACTAGTTTTAAGCAATACAGCATATACATTTTTTTAGGCCTAGGTTTGCTGAAAAGCCTTGAAAAATATCTACCTTGAGTTCTAAACGTCTAATATAGGACTAAGAAACTTATGAAGAAAGAATTTCCGTTTCAATGATTTCCTAAAAGTACCAGGAACACATTACTGACGCGGTTGAAGGGTGTGAGATTCAGAACAGGTTAACCTTGCCGCGAGAGGGCGCGGTCGCAACCGCCGCGCCAGACGGTCGGCTATTATGACGTCATTATTAAATTACAACCCCCAACCCTACCCTGTTGAGCTATAACGAATTTTTGTCATGAGAGGAATATCACACGCGTTTGTAACCTTACGTATGTGAATGTGATCTGACCCAAAATTATCTGTTCTTTGCCCAAACGCTTACAACACGTAGGCAGTATTTTTTTATAGTGAAAATATTTTTTTAACAAGAAACGAGAATATATGAAAGTGAGCACAAAATACTGCGGTGGTGCGGTCGAAAGCTACTTTTATGCTTTTACCCCGAAAGATTCACGGTATGTCATATGCTAAGATATTCAGTTACATCCCTACATGTATACGGCCCAAGGTAAAATTACATAATTATATTCAAAACAGCAAAATAATTACCACTATTATTTATTCTGTGTCCTGACTAAAACATTTAGGGCCTAAAAGGTCTAAATATTACGAGTTTATCCAACAACACCGTATGACGATAGTCGTAAAGTATAATGTTCAAGTCATTTAATAGAAGGCAGACGATGCTTAGTATCTTTGTTTATATTTAATAATACACTAGTACTTCATAACGAGGATAACTTCAGTTGTATGAGTGTTATATTGTATTATGGAATACATAACTATTCATAAATGAATTTTAATGAATTTATTATAATTCGATGTAGCTGCTTTTTACAAGTTATTTTATGATAAATAAATATTATATAAATACTATAAATAATCAGCAACTACTTTAAAAAGCAAAACGTTTTATACACTGCTATGATCATCTTCATTCCAGAACAAATGAGGCAGTGGCGTCCAAAGGCTAACTGACACGGCTTAAAGATTAAAATTATTGTTAACCTAAGAAAATAAGTTGGGACGAACAATTTAAAGCCAACTAAGGAAAGGTAAACTAGATCTATGCTGCGTTCTGTTTATCCATCAAACCCTAAATAGTATACAAACAAAGCACTGAACACGTTCAAATATTACAACTCGCCTACATGTCCTAAAATAGCATATATAAATTCGAGTAACGAATAGGATCGATGGATAGAGTTAGCAATCCAATCTGGTTCGCGTGGCCGCAAGCACCGTCGACCCGGGTAAACGACATGAAACTAGAGCCGAAATAATAAAGTAACTGGTCAAGAGCATGACGAGCCTTGCGCATATTAAGTTCCGCACAAAAATTCGTATTATCACAATTATTATTGAAGTGCAAAGATTACAGAAGTGTCCCGTTCAGTACAATACAGTTTTAACACTGGGGCAATGAACTACCATACTATTAGCGAAGTTTTTTTTAATGAATCTCCGATATTCATCGATAGCATTTTACACGAAAAGTTCAAAGACCCTCGAGTATGTAGTAGTAGAGTAAATTCCATACAAATACTTGATAGCTATAATAGCAAGGTTAATAAATAACCTAGTTCAATCTCAAATACAAAAGGATGGCACCAAGATAGTTAGCAGCGTACTCGTAATAGATACACAAGCGGACAAGCCGAATATGACCTGAGTTTTTTTGCGACTTGCCTAAGGAACCCTAGAAACTGGTTAGGTCACAAACACCTGAGGAGATTACGACATTATTATTACCATCTCATTGACCGTGGCTCGATAACCGCTACAACTGCGAAATGGCACCAACGCAGACAATCCGACAATATATCGACCTCGATAACTCTCACTTTTGTCCAAATTGTTATGTAAATACTTAACAATTTGTTTCTTGATCTTTTATTCAAGTATTTTAAGGCAATTCCGCGGCTGTAGCTAGTAATTACAGACGCGACTATTGATAAATGAAGAAGAATCGAACGGTTCTCTTGAATGTAGACTGAAAAGGATATTACGAAACAAAACAAACAATGTGACAGCGCTTAAACAAGCCAAAACATCAGTCAATGCCGTGTCACATCATGCTACATAGCACAATGTAACACGGCTCATTCACATACAAAAACATACTTAAGTAGTAGTATCGGGTCGTCGGTCTTCGAAAATAATAAGTTACAAATTTTATGACCGCGACACCATTTCGTTCATGCAAATTATTATTCTCAACGAGTGAGAAATGAAATCATTCATAACAGTACTAGAGACGCGAATTTTGCGATAGCTGCAGACTAAAGACTACATCCCAAGCTATACAAAAATAGTCACACAATGGCCAAACAAAAGTTCAGTCAACGAACGTAAGACACTAATGGCTTTGCCCTGTCGAGACGAGACCGCTTCGCAGAGCAGACTGGCTATAGCAAACACACCCCAAGCTAACTAATAGCAATAACAGTTTTACTAGTAGTGAGTCTCCTGTTGAAATATTAATTTATACCTAGACATTGTAAGCATTTATTTGAATTGGCATAATCGAATTGAATGAAATTATGTTCAAGCAAATTGAATTAGGCTATCTCAAATTCGAGTGTTGGACGTGTTAATAGTCTGGAAAACAATATTAAGATACAAGAATTTAGAGTATGTTTTGAAATAGCATATCATCAATCTGTTGGTTTTAATAAACACACATCAGAGATAATTCGAAATCAAAATAAAACGCCGCCTAAACGCAACAAACAACACGCGCCCGATCCGTTACCAAATGAAAACAAACATTTTGAATTCCAATGAGTTCTTAAAGTTTCTAACCGCGCATATAATTAGAGCTGTAGGACAAACGACGACGAGTGAAGTAGAGAAAACAATGATGGTATTTACAAAGCGAAGAGCCCTACGGAATGGATGTAGCTGTCTCGGCACCTTCAGGTCAAGGAGATGGCGCCGTCCTCGCCACGGCGACTCTTGTACGCATTCTTGCTCCTTCGCCTATTGTTATGTGCAATTAAAAAAGAAATCGCAACCAACATTCCACACAAGTTTCAGTCACGAAACAACTTCATGCGACCGCTAGAGTTATAGACGTTCCGGTCATTTCGCAAATCAAGGAAATTGAGCTGTCTGTATCAATTTGCCCATTACAACAAGTGAATCATAAAATAGAAAATGCCGTTAAATACTCAATGAGATGACTTAATGAGATATTAAATCGCTGAATGACTCATTGATCGAAAACTTTTGAAGATACTGAACAAGTTTAAAACGAGAAATATTTCAATGTATACTTAAGAGAAAGACTAACTTTCTCTTAAGTATACATTGAAATATTTCTCGTATAATACAGCAAAAATTTGACTCCAGCGATCATCAAACGGACATAGTCGATTCCTCGGTCACTTCCTAACGCAGTTTACTTTTATAACTTCCTTTTGTAACAGAACGCGAAAAAGAAAACCCAATAGCAACAAGCACAGAAAAGGCGTCGGTCACCGGCAAATGAGACAAAAGTTCAAATTTAACCAAAGGCGGAAATGGAACTGACTATTTTTACTGCTAGCAACGACACAAATTTTAATTTTGTGAAGCTTGAACTTACAATCAATCAGTTTTCGACCTTACAGCATTGTCATTAGGAACGCAAAAGTAAAAACACACAAGTCAAACTAGAGAATTTATTAATTAGTAACTACATATTTCTAACGTAGAGTAGATTGGAATGAATGGGTTCGGTTGTACACCATGCTCAAATGGTACACTTCGCACTGGTGCACTTCTCAATTGCTACGTATGTGTCAGGAGGAGTTTCTTAGCCGAACATATAAAATCCAAATATCTCGATAAAGTAATGGCAGTTTAATCTAAGTGGTTGTCGAACTGACTCGAGACAAAGACACTCTCTAACCTCTAGTCAGAGTTCATACAACTTTGTTCACTGCTTCTATAAAACTGATGTAGGAGTACCGAATATAGCCTCTTCAAATCTTAGGTTCAATCTAAATCAATCGTATAACAAATCTGTATTAGTATGTACCATGTATGTATTAGCAAACAATGGTTAAATCTGATAAGAGAAAAATTAAATTACTGTTATGATACATTACGCGAATCGCCGAGGTGTATCGGTAGTGCTGCCATTTGCTCAGTAGGTCTTGCTTGTGTTTCACTTGACTGTAACTGAGTATCTATCTTTTTAACTGACTTCATTAAAATAATATTATCATATTCTTTTATTTTAATATGTACGAAAAAACCGCTATAAAATAGAAAAGCTATTTTGATGAGTCCGTTTGGAATTGTCAAAAGAGCATTGTTATTTTGGCGACATCACAAGTAGCAAGTAGCAATATGTACGATGTTCATATTATCATATTCGTTTATTATGTACACTTACTAGTAGAAGTAATACTATCTTTGCCTTATCTCGCTTAAGCCATGTACTAAAAAAAGAAAAGACCTTTCACGATAACACAATGTTTTATCTTAGCTCTGGAGCACAGCAGATGTATTTGCTATTCGAAATTTTATCAAAATATAGATCGTTATAACGAGTTGATAAGGTTTCTGATCTGTAAACAGAAAGGCGAGGCCTAAATAAAACAGTGTTTGCAACAACAATCGTTAATGGACATCCGTCTCCGACAGGACCGCGATAAAAGGCAGAAAGTTCTAAGAAATAAGCATTAGTCAGGAACCAGACTAGAGCCAGTCTGAAGATAGCGTTTGATGTAGTTATAAGGTATACAATGCCCAAGGGCAGGCTTTTTGGGCGATAACAATTTCAGGTCCGAATAAAGCGAGTTAACTGGGCCATCGACTTCTAGACATCTAACATTACAAAAATATTAACAATATTATAAAACTTTTCCTAAACTAAAACGCCTAACAAAATGGAGATTCTAATTAATTTAAAGCTTGAAGAAAACGTAAAGCTTCTATTGAGATGATGATTTATGGTTTGTACTAAACATTTTATTATGTTTTCAAAGATGTCAAACGCACAAAACACCTCAACAGAGTGGCGACATTGCAGAACTTATCGCCCTGATATCGAATGTCAGATATAAAGACGCCACCAATGTTTTCACTTACCAAACTCACAACGATAATTACACATTTTACATTCTTGTCTCTGTTCCATCTCGTTACAGCCATTTCTCGGCAGTATTATAATGCACGCCGCGATCAGATTACCACAGGGCGCTCCCAAAAGAGCATTCCACCAGAACTGAGCCAGCTCGCGTGACTACCCAGTACTACCACGTAACCGACTAAGATTGCTACGATCAATAACTCTGCCTAAGCATAAACTGAACTTTTATTTCAAGGGCAGTTACCAGCTCGTAACAGAAACTCCACGATAACTATCGCAAAAGAAGATTTACCTACAAGCTGTATTACGAAACCCAGGTGTATTATTCGTGTCGAAATCGTTTTTGTACACGTACCGCCCAAATTTCATATTTATCAAACGTCGTTTACGGAATAAGCAAGTAATGTACTCAATAATACAAGAAATTGGGTCATTATCGAATGAATAATCGTTAATTTGTACATTTTACTACACATTCTTTGTAGGAAGCTTACGAAGTAAAATAAGCAGTATTAAGTTACGTAAGAAGTAATATCCTCTCGTCCCAAACAAACTGGTTTGGCCCAAAGTCATTTATGGCATTTTCACTTTCGTAATAACAAATTGGGAGCAGAATTGAGTAAACATTGTGTGAATAAACCAGTTCTTAAACTGAGTATGATAATAATGATTATTAACATTTTAGGGAGTTATCAGATAATACAAAAACATACATAATTATTAGCAAGTACGCCTGAAGTAACGAAAGGCTGGAAATAACGAAATGGGATATACCTTTGCAGAAAGGGGCGCAATCAAATCATTCATCTACAGATGCCAACGAGCTTAAGCAATACCGAATCAAATGCACAATGCACTTAATAAAAACAACCAAGAATACTATAGATATTGATTTGAAGTAGCTTATAGTCTGGAATTGTCTGCAAGTCAAAAGCTTCATGTGATATTCTTACATTGTCTACTTTCAAACTAAATATTCAGGTCTACAATCTGCACAAATCACGTCACTCTGCATTCAATAATGGCGCTATCGTTACTCGAAACTCCGTCAATTATAAGCATATGAAATATGAGTTTTCAAAAGTCTTGACTTGATCAATTTATAACTGTTACACAATCAAGGAACACGTGACATAGAACCTTTTGGTTTGGAAACAATGATATTTAATGAACATCCTTAAGTGTTATCTTATATCAGAATACAATATATTCTGATTTATGACATATATTGCCTCTCAAAATGTCACGAAAGTCCATTGAGAAATGCGACCTGTTGAGAACAACAACCCATCAGACTTCGGACAGACATACTCATAAAGATTATTTGCACAAGCTGAAACCGAGACGCTCCGCGCTAGCTCAGTCAACAAACAAAAACATTTCCAATCTAAGAAGACATAAACAGAGCTAGTGGAAAACAAACAAATAGAGTAACATACAAAGGTAGTGAAAACTGAACGTGAGAAACTCGGTAAACACAGGAGAGAGGGGCCAATGATCTTTTATCTTTGCATTCACGACGTGCCAAGCATGATTTGTGGAAAGAAGCCTTCAAAATAACAGCTTACGTAAGAAAAGTGTCATGTAATGTTGTTCATTGTTCACATTCAGACTAGGAATCAGACTTAAAAACTATCTGTAAAGTCGAAAGAACAAAATTTTGTTTATTAGTTTTTACTATCATTAGGTTACGCAATTCTTTCAGCTGAAAACTAGTACTAACGTTTTATACATGTGAAGAACGAATATTTCCTATTATCTTTATAAGTTTTAACGTGAACCTGGTAAATAATATTGGATGACATGCTATTTTCAGGAGATAATATGGAAACTTGCGACGAGATAACGTATTGTAATAATGTCTCACCTCATGATCCCTGTAAAATGGCTCCTGAAGATTTTCCGGCACCCTGTTATTGAACGCTTTCGATAACAGCCATTTGATCGAAGCCCGCTGCTTCGACTGAAACAAAAGAAACATTTCACAACGTCAGTATACATTTTAGTTAAATTCAAAAGAATATAAGGTTTCAAATAAGAATAACTGAGAAAACGAAAATGCGTTTATAGGAGGAGATCGCTCGCATGACTATAAGTATAAAAGTAGACAAACAGCACCATAACGGATACAGTAGTTTTGAACTGTAGTTGTCATTTTGAGATATAGCATAGCAGTTAGACAACGACACGGTGAAATTTCCCCAACAAAGCAAAGACGCAAATCTATCAAGAGGTTTCCATGCAACCTTTGTCATTAATCACGTTCAGTGAACGTCCTCTACGCCGTTTGACGACAATTGTCGATACACGGTATAATTGCGGACCGTCAACGGTCACCCAGTGTGGTGTATGGCCAACGTCCGCTTATTGTGATCGCGTTGGTCAATAACTGGAACCGAACTGGAATCCTTGTCCCAATTTGTATATGCTAACAATTACAATGCCATAAATCGCTTGTATCAATAAAAAGTGAAAGATTCATGCGATGCGACGCGCCCGCCGGCGCGAGTGTCTAATTTTAATGCTAACTAACTAACCAGCTATTGGCATTAATGTAGAGGTAATTGTGTAAAGAGGGCACATCTGTTAGGAGACGACGCGTTCTGATTTCATACACGCAACACATTGAAATAAACAATTCACTTAATTTTAAAGGTTTTATTACGACAGTTTGAAAAATCCTATAAGATCGCCAACTTTTCCTCCTATCAAAGAGAAGCGAAACGGATATACGATGCTTGAGATAGTTTAGAACTGTAACAATTTAAAGCTGTCTGAATCATTTATATTCAAATTACAGGTATTTATTCATTTTGAACAGTAAATTTGAAATAAGATATCATGCATATCATTGAATAACATGTTTTCTGTCATACCTACTCGTATTAGCATAATGATAATGTTAAGCAAATTCACGAATAAGCTATCGGCCTCAATCTGCAATGTCAAGGTTAGAGTACGAACGTCAATATCAGAGAACTGATACCGCCGAGCACCATGCCTCATGTATGCCATCAATAGCCATCGTCTGGCGCGATTACAGCGCATACAACACGCAAGTTAGAAAGCATTCACGCAACAAAACACTCTCGGTTATTAATTTGTTGCAAACCAATACTTACATGCAAGTAAATTCAGCTGAGATAATATCTGCTGATAGATAAGAATTATAGACATTTTAAACAGATAAACGTTTAGAGATTTCGTTAAATTGCATTTTTCAACGTTACTGCTTTTATTACCTACGAGTAGTATATAAAATAAACGTAGAAGTAAATTAACAGATAAGCAAATACATATTTATATGAAATATTAAAGAAAATATTAGTTATGTTCCAATTGAATTTGATATTAATTTTCATAAAGCTAAAGTCAAGGATAACAAACATGCCGAAATAAGGAAATCAAAATAGTATAGCACCAGAATGTCGACAAATCATGAAGTGGCGGGAGGGCGCGTGCCGCCGCATACCGGCATGATAAAAATAGTCCTTTGAAACTCCCGAATAGGAAGGCATCGAGCTCAGACATTTTTTAAAGGATCTATAGCGATTGTCAGAACAACAGTCGCCTAGTCGTCTAGTCAGTGTTATTTCTAAATAAGTACGGAGACCTACAAAATCAAACGATTTTTTTCGGAATTATTTTTACCCCCGAAAAGACGCGACGACACAGACCAATTCCGTAACGACCGAAAAATTACCACGCAAGGGTTTAATAAGTTTGACGCTTACATGTGTGTGTGTCTGTGACATCGTAGCTTCTGAACGGATGAACTAATTTGTTTAAGAAATAATATAGAGAACAGCTGTAGAATTACATGAAACCAGTACTAATAAGTAGTTCGGTTAACAAGAGTATCAGAATATCGCAGATCAGATGCGTTACGGTACTTCCAGACCAATAATTTACTGCGAGATATACAGAAGTAGTATTTTCAAACAAACGCAGGCATTACAAATACGAACCAATTCTGCGGTAAACGTGAGAACGCCAGAGACGACATTTTATTGGGCAAGCTCGAGACTTAAAAGGAGGTTTCCGATACAGCATTACCATGTTGCCAATAACTTGGAAATAGTAAAACAAACACTATGTGGCCACGTTCACCTATGCACTGTAAGTGGTTCCCTATAAGACAGCAGCGGATGTTTACTGGGCTACGGATGCTGTACTAAAAGCGACTAGTTTCAAAACATTATAATCAATTATAAATAGGACGCCACGCCTATCACTTACAAATGCTAATACTATTTACATAATTAAGGAAATATTTATGAGAAATGTTGCCGTGTATGTTGACAATGTATTCATGCAGCAATTTGCATATAAGTCAGCTAGTGCCTTTTTTTCATTAAAATGGACAAAATATTGCTAGGATGACGTGATCTCGACAAATTGAATTCGATTAGACGTTGCGACAAAGACGGTGACCTCACGATTTTTAAAAGCATAAACATAGTCTGTGCAGACAAATTCAATTTGCGGGCGAACGGCCGGAGCCGTTTCGCTCGTAAAGTGTGGACTATTAAGTACTTTCATGCACCACGCTATAACATATAGCAAGTGGAGCGGGCGAGCCACTCTCTAACACTGAATTCGTACTAGTTAATTGGTGGGTAATTAGCGGAATCGCCATCGCATTTCACTCTCTCCTGTTGCTCCGAGGTGCTGTTTGGCGTCAGACAAAAACAAAGCGGATGGAAGATTGCACTTCCGCATTGACCGTCGCTCGTTTGCATCAAAGCGTGTCCGTTGAAGCGTTACTCATAACTGTCGTGTTCCAGAACGGTATTTTTAAAACAGCTCTCAAATTATAGTCGACCACTGTTATGTATTAAGTAAGCGATGTCCGAATATTTAAACAAACTTTGTACAGTTGTCTTGCGATTAAGTGTAGAGTTTAGTTTCTATTTCAAACAATATAAAGACCACAAGCCTCTACATTACCTTTCCTGTGGAAATGAGAACAAAGAGTCGTTCTAGCAGCATCATCTGTCTCCCCGAGAATGGGCTCAGTATAAATAAACAGCGCATTTTACGACAAATAAGGTTTTAGCACGCTATTAACTACTGCAGTTCAGATGCAATCGTACACGCAGTTAACGAGCTGAAACGTATTGGTACGAGTATTAAATTGCGAACTGGTCAAAGAGTGTAATGTGAATTAGTCTGTCAATCAATAACAAGAGACAGTCCGTTAAAATAGACTCAATTCTTCAATTTCTTAGCAGCCAGTATTTGTTGAGAAATTGAGAATTGAGAGCTTGGGTATGTATATAATGTTCAGAGCTTACGTTTAATTATAATGAGTCTGACGCCGCGCTTTCTATGTATTGATCGTGCTAATTCCAGTAATTACTTGGAAATAGCTTAAAATAAAAATCCAGCAATCCGGAGCAATGTGGAGGGAACACAAGAGATATCTTCCCTTGCATTCTCAACATTCTTGCATTTTAAAGTTTTCTTATGAATTCATGGATCGAAGGCTTGCGGTCGGGGCTGGCGATGCGTGGAAACTGGAAAGGTGCGTTGGCACCTGCAGCCCACGCGAGCTGGTGAGGTCGCGCGCCCACGACCACACCGCCTCCGCAAACTTCATTTGTATCACATAGCCTCAACTTTGCACGTCTTGCTTCAATTCGATAAATACGAACGGGACAACATATCGATCAGTTTCTTAGTAACAGATGGTTGTATACTGAATGATGATTCCTAATATTTATTTTTGAGCTTGTTTGCGTTTAGAATATCATTGTGGCAGTAAAATACAAACCATAAAACAGCAGATAAGGTTTTTTGGCAACCGAGCCAGTGTATTTTGACGAAAAAGGAGTTAAGAAGTGATATACATAAGTAAGCATGGTAACCACGGTGAAGCACGGTTGCATATTGCGTGTCGGCTAATTAGGAATTATAATAACGAGCATTGTGTGCACACGAGTCCACACGAGCCTTCTCTCTTATTAGCGGTTAAATAGAGTTATACGAGTAATACTACTGGACTATATTGTTTCTTAAATAGCATCTGTTTTAAATATTTAGTGCTCTTCAGATGCAGCCAGCTTTTTTCAATTCAAGATTACTTTTTATGGCATTGATGAATAGCGTTCACCTGTCCATTAATGCATTGTATCGAACAACTGTTCAACATGATGTGTTTTATTATTGGAACGCATTTCGAGGAAGCATAATGCGACTTCTATGTTCAGCCTAACTTTAAAACATGCATAGTATAGGATACATGTATCAAGACTTGTTTGAAAAGAATATGATTCACCGATTGCCAAATAAGGGAGACCAGACGAACGGACCGACACGGGGCGGCAAGGAAAAAGAATTTCAATACGTTGCTCGGAACAAATACATCGATACATAATTCATTGGATGCGCCAAACATGGTCAAACGCACGACTTAATACTTAAACAACTATGAATGGAATCTGCAAGGTTCCTAATCAACACTATTGAGAAACCTATATGGGCAAACAGGAAAATAACCTAGAATGTTGAAGAATGAGATAAATAAGTTAAGTACATGAAAAAGAACTCATAAGAATGAGTCCGATGGACGTGATCAGAGTGCAGACGCGAATAAGCGCCGACAGATAAAAAAGCGATTTTATAATTCATAGCCTCAAACATCAAGAGGAAACAGGAAATGTTAAAGAATTTGCGCCCTCGAGAGACTCGTAAGTTAATTTTTAAGACGATAGGTATTGAAGAATCGAAGCGAATCATAACTCGAAACGTGATATTACTGAAGCTTTCGAGTCTAGTGGAACTAATGGAAACACAATTAGCTTCACAGGCAGGAAGTAAAGAAATTATTAGTCTGCCACGGACTGACTCATTTTATAATATCCGATTTACCTGACCGCTGAATCTAGTTACTCACAAATTTTCTGCTTAAAACAAGGATTGCTACAAAAAGTAAATAACATCAAGAATCAGCCTTGAACGTTACTCGGTGAATATTAAATTGACAGATAATTTGTGTTTGTTTAGGAAATAGAGAACTTAAACCAGTGAACTGGCTAAATACAAATATTATAATCATAGCACAAATGTCAACAGAGTTAGGCTTAGCAAATGCGATGAAGTCATAACTAAAGACACCTATAAATACATCTGACCCACGCAACTCTACAACAGTTTTATCGTTCACTAAATTCTTCGAAGCTTTAATCGATACTTAAAACGTTGTCATAAATTGTGTTCGATTCCTGCGATATTAGACTCGACTTAACGACGAAAACCCAATCTTTGACTTCAAATATGGTCGCAAGATTTACGGTAACCATAATTATTTTATACTTGACGTCGATTATACGGATGAGTGCCTCACATACATCAGAATTTAAAATGCCGTCGGACACGCAAGCGGTGACAACGAAATCACAACGGCCTCAGAACCTACGCTAATATGCATCTAGTCAAGCAGTGCCAAGGTTCATCGTGATATTTTAATCGAGAAGGAAGGGCCTAATTCAATTACTGTACCTAACGTCCATGAAGCAATCACGATTTAAAACAACATTTGGAGAAAGATGATAAAATAAATCAATGACAAGTTATCGCGAGGGAATGCAAAATACATTCGTTCCGCCGTCATCGTCGCAGATAAGGAATGCCAAGTTCGAATTGGAATCTTGTCCGATAAGGTATATTATAGCGATTCCAGTATATTCCGCAGACGATGTTCATAATTCGCGGCTTGGGGGTGATCAGTCGAATAATTGAATTATTCAGAGCCGTAGCTTCGGATTATCTATCATCTGCCGTGTGACCCAGTTGGTATTTGCAGAGCGAACCGGTACGGTGAAAGTGAGAGATGTGCCTGTGTGCGACTGGAGTCGCCAGACTAGTGGCAAGCCGACCAACACAAACATTTCATAACCGCTAGACTAGGCATAACTGCAATCGATATGACCGCTGGCGTATTTGTCGAGTTTTATTGAACATATTGATTGGTTAAAGTAGCTATTAATAGACATTACACAACTAACGGACCCAAATTAATGGCTATGGACAAATTCTGTTAGGTTCTAGATTCGATAATGGCAACTTTTTCTTACAGTACTCTGTTACAAGAAAGAATGTGGGAAACCAGTTTGAAGGTGGTACGAAAGATATACACATGAATTCGAATCACGTAATACCTCATCAGTGAGGTGGGATAGTGAAGGAATACTAAGTATTGTTCGAGGAACAATAGTAGTCGGTGTTCCAACAGCCCGCCGCCACAGCTGGCTCGAAAAGTTTTTTACCGATGATCTTGGGCCAGTCAGAATACACAGAATGTGAGATACCTATGTATGTACCTACTACAGTTGAATATTCTTGTTTGTCTGTTTTTGGCAAAGGTCACTAAAATAATATGAGTCGGGGCTTTCCTCAATTTGAATAAATAAGCAAAATTAGAAAAGCTCTGATTTAACATGAAAATATGCATTATGAAAGATATTTCTTACGGCGAGGTGACCTCTAAATAATATGACAACTTATTTTGTCTTTTTAACGGTGAACGCTTTATGTGAGTGCTATAAATGTTGCAGTTAATGCTTGTAATTAGGCGTGACCACAAATTACGCACAATTGAAAACTTTCAAGGTCTTTAACTGATCGCACCATTATCTTAAGTGATCATTTTTTGAATCATAGTATCAAAACATCATCATGGATAAATCCCAGAGCCATAGAGACTAAAGTTGAATCTCGAATACTGACGAAAATTCAATTGATCCGACCGCATTCGGGAGATAGAATGGGAATGTATGTAATAGCGTGTTACGAATTTCAAACCGCATTCGCCAACTTAAACAGAATCGTACCTCAAACATTTCATCTTGAAAATGCGACAGACGCGGTTAGGTAGGATTTGTGTTTATGTTATTAATTTTATTGATTAAACGCAAATAATTTAATTATCACTATCGTAATTGGAATGGTCTTTTAATCAATGACCTCAACAGAAGACCTACCGCCACCGTTTCTTTTGCCTCCGAATATGAAAATTAATTAAAGTTGAACTTTCCTTGCACAAAGCAAGCCTTGCGGTATCGGCAGTAGCGATGCTGCGGCCGGTCAACCAAGACCGTCAATAGAACTAATTTCAATATTTCCCACGCCACTCTCACAGCCAACACTCAAAATGAATATCAACCCAAGCGTTACGTAAAATGTTACTTCTGAAGGTGTATATGAAATTCGCAGTCTTCGACTTGTACCAAACAAGTAGATATGATGTGCGACAGCCGTTTACTTATTCATGCGCGGCCCTGTTCACAGGTTTCCCACGAAGCGGTCCCAGTATACCGCTTAGCATACCTAGAGGAAGCGAAACGAGGTAGGACACTGCGGCTAGACTAGACATAAATTACTGTTAAGCCCTCCGTACAAGGCCACGAAATTTTTTTAAACCTGACGGTTCTTTTGATGAGGTGACGTCTTTAAATACAATAATATATATTTTATAGAGGGTTGAATAAAAGTGGATATGGATATAGAGTCAGAGATTAGAATTGTCGTGTATCGGAGATTTGCAGAGCGGAAAGAGCATATTTTATAAGTGGTATTCACAGATGATATTCTATTTATATTAAGACCCATAAAATTGGCAGTTCCAACCTGTTCTACATTTACCACCCAGACCCAGAATAGTGGAGTGGAAAAACTTGATTGTAGTCGATTTTAGTTTGAGGAAATGCAGGCCATGATGAAATCAACTATAGTATCATGTTTGCTTTCATCGAAACTTTAAACTGTGTAAGAGAGATAAGGTAGCGAGCGAAATCTAATTCTTTCATGATAAATGAATTCACATGCAAGAGTTTTAAACAGGCTAGAATCGTAACAAATGTAATTCTTAATAATACTATTTGTCGTTTTTGGTAAATGAATTTCTTGAAGTTGTGTAGTTGCTCTCCATTAAATAATTCCCCTCAATCATTTAATTTCACTTTGCAGTCCTAGCTTAACGCAATTAATGAATCTGAGACTTGTGTAAGAATGTCCCAAGTGCCTCGGGAGATATGTGTGCAATCAGCCTCTTTAGAAATACCTAGCTGCCACTGGAATTTTCTCAGTGCAAACTGGATATTTGGATAAATGTGAGAACTACGAAGGATTAAAAGATAACATGTCAAAACAAACTAAACTGATTCTATCGTGTGCTATTCTCCTAGATTCGCTGTACACCAGCTTTAACAAGAAATGATATTGAACGGCTCTACAAAAGAATTGCGGAGAAAGAAAGATTTTTCTGTGGTTCACTTGATCTAGTTTCAGCTGACTAGACTGATTGCTTGAAATCAGGCGACGCTATTATAAATACATTAGAAACAAACTAGAAAAAGAGAGCTAACAGAGATATCAAGACCATGGTTAAGCATGCTAACAAACATCGTACCTTGTTTCCTACTAAAATTCTATTTACTCGTAGCTATCTAGCATGCGAGCTGTGCAACTCATGATAGCTCAAACTCAGTAAGCAATATAAAGAAGTAAACTTTCGTATGCTATTTTATCAATATTCACAACTGCATTTCGCATACACATACTATACCAGCTGATACAAATTCCCAGAACTAAGATGCAGCGCCATAACAAACTGATAAAAACATAATAGAAGCATTACCGAGATAAAAACATGAGATGCCTTGACAGCTACTTCATTGGTGGAGAAAGTGATATTGTATTACAGACTTATTTAACCTTGGAACTTGGAAAGTGTGATGTGATCATCATACCTATTTATTATTTATCTATATATAACTGAGCTAGGAATCAATCATATATAGCTGAATCTAGAGACATGAAATGTACACACTAAGTACACTAAGAGAATCACCGCGGGTGATAACTAATAGCAATATCTTTGTCAGAAGTTGTTAGAGCTTTGCAACTGCACGTCACAATATGAGTCATATCAACCAGTCGCAAACCAAATAACATGTTCGAATTTCATTTGAACAAATCAAAAGCTTCCGGGAGTCAATTTCACTTTTGGCAATTGATATTACGTAGTAGTTACCTACAAGTTACGTTTACGATGCAATGTCAACAACCTAGACGCACTACTAAATCTATATTGTGTAAAAAAAAATTCGTGACTGAATCTAAATTGAATACTTTAGCAAAAAATATCGCTAGTACATTTAGACTAGGCAAACTATCTTCAAGTTGTGTAGATAATATAGCACTTATAAGAACAGCATCATTAATAGTTATTTAAATCGTTCACTTGAAAGGTCAGATACTCTTCGAACAGCAATTGATATTAAAAGCTAATTTCTTGAATGGTGGAGCGTAATACGTATAAAGCTCGACCATGGGCCGGCCACATGAAAGTAACCACATAACATTCCGCTCGAAGCTTTCTCTGCAGACTTCATCAAAGCAAGCCGTATTGTGCTATTGAATGGCTCACTGAAAGTATTAATAACGAAAGTAATAGAAATTTATGCAACCGCACCTGAAATTAAGTAACAAATTTTGGTGGAACGAGACTATGTACACAATTAAGTATTCGAAATTAGATAGACAATAAGGCGTATCAGTTAGACAAGGGATAGAAGTAGTTAATTCAAAAGAACACGTTTTCGATGTTATAGCGGAAGAGGCAGATGGCATTCCTCAAGGTTAATCAGAAGGAACATCACTTGCAATAGTATATCCAACATGAGATTACGAGCAAGACGACTATAGTCAACTATTTATAGTACCGCATTCAGCAGATAGGTGTTATTAATCACTAAATATATGGAGCATATCCGAGGAACAAAAATCAAATCCAGTAATTTATAGCATAGAAATTAAAATTTTCGATAGATTAAAATTATGAAGAATCGAATTAACGCGTTGATTTCCTAATCCTAATGAATAAACAGTTTAGTTTCTGAAGAATAATATATAATAAATATTTCCAACACACTGCAGCCGTTCGTCGTTCGCTTTATGCATACATGTAATTACGAAGAATTTCTTAGCTTAATCTAGGAGTACATCTTTCAGACTATATACTTGCTTAAGCGTTTCTAATCTTCAATCGGTCGGCGCAATGGCGGAACATGAATTCTACCAATTATGATTTATTTCTTCGGACAAATTGCTTTGATCAATTTTGAAAGTTTCAGTTTCATTGAATGCATGACTCAATGCTTTTAATGCTCCGATATTACACAATGTTTCTTTTACTAGCGGACTTATGGTCTGTAACCACTCAAAAGGCTAAAAAGTGAACCTTTTAATGCGTTTAGCGATTGTAGAGTACTCCTATAATTGGTGTAATTGCGTACTTTTATGTGATGCACCGCAAAGGAAACCAAGGACCAACAAATCAAAAACACATCAAAGCAATCAACAGAGGTCTGTAGTCGTGGAGATGCGGTAAATTTAACTGGGCGTTTTACCGACAAGGTGATCCGAGCGATATTATTGCAAAATATGTGCGACCAAGGTGGCAATGTAGTAAAGATGGCGACAAGGTTCTCTCCTTATAGGTGAAATCCGGTGGGCGGAAGCATGTCTGAGGGCCCGAGGTGGCTCGTCAATAATGCACAGTGGCGCAACCTGCTCCGCCACTTCTACAAACTATGCCACCCGGTCTCTAGTCTACTTTTTACCACACCATATGACACGAGCTGCCTACTGCAACTTAAAAGGGACCTAATTGATCGAACGGTGAAACAAGCTTCGAGAAAACTAGTACCATTACACTACTAGGGTTAGCTTACACACTATATATTCATATGAAATGTGCAGCGTATGGTTTGAAGAATTTGGGACAATGGCGGAGCGTTTTGACTCAGCAGATTCTTAGCTTTAGAACTCGGTCACTGGACTACTTAAATAGAGCCTGGATTTCAAAAGCTACAAATAAACGCGTAGGTAAGTCTCGTAACTACTTCATAACTGCTAAGTTTTATAAGTATTACGATAAGTACTCAGCTCATTGGTATGGCTTTTACATGCTAAATTACTAAAAAAAATACTCATTGCAAGATTTTCTGATAGACATTCTACAAGCATGTTGTCTGTAATTATATTGCTATTTATAGTCTAAGATCCCGATATATACAACGACCTTCACCGAGATGTTAATTTAATAAAACGTATTTTATATTAAATTGAATATGTCAATAAATATATTATACATGGGTTGCCTATTGAATTTCAGTCCGAGATATAATTAATTATTCATATTTTATGGGCTTCATACTTTCGATTGGTATGGAATTTGTCTAATAATCACCGGTGAAATGTATTTTTTTAATTATTATAGCTAATCGTATCCTGGACTGAAATTATTATAATGGCAATTCATATACAATATATTTATTGGTATATTACATTTAATATAAAATAAGTTTTATTAAATAAACATCTCGTAGAAGGTCGTTGTATATCGGGATCCTGTACTATTACGATCATTATTTCTGGTAGGATACCAACAATTTGACATTTAATATTTTACGTTCAATTTTTTTTACATGACGACCTGTGTCCGCGATGTATGCCCTTATTAAAGTTACCGTTTTACCATACTTCGGTATGCTGACTGAAGAATATGTAGGTCTCATAATTGAAGCCTGTCTGCAGTAATCACGGGGTAATGTTGATTCATGTGCGACGAATGGCGAAAGCTGGAGCACACCGAAGAGTCGTCGGCGGCGTCAATGCTCATTCAAATTTGTCTGATCATCGAAAAACAAGCGGCTGGGAAATTGAAACTACGTCGAACAATCGGCTAACCCTCTCTCCATTCGAAGCAAACTATTATAGATGCAATTACAATCATACTTGATTTCTGGACTAGATTTTCATAAAGAGTTGTTTGTATTTTGTATGCCTATAGAAATGTAAGAGATAGGACAATCCAATCGTATTAGTACATTAGTAACGAATATATTTAATGTCTTAATTGAACAGAAGGGCGTTACACTTATAGGACAGTTTTGGTCTACAATAGCTACCTCTGTATAACGATTTTCAAAATCTCCACGCCATTGAACAAATGGCACAAACCTTTCAATTAGTGGTAATAAAGAGTATACGCGATTTACATTAATTTGGGAAGGTAAAAAGCGAGTAAGCGCCGGTGTGATCTGGGTCGGTAGCCACCGGGCTCCTCTCGCGGATGGCGAGCAACGAGGCGTGCTTCTTGAGATGCTGCCACGGTCTGCTGGCCTCACCTTGGCCCCATCCCTCGACCCGTTCCTGTGGCTTCGTGTGTCGGGTGACATCATCCTAGAGAATCATTCTAATGTCCACGTGCGGCCAAGGCCGAAGTTCCGATCGATGCTAGTTGTATTATAATACAACTACACGCCGGAATATTAAAAAGGAAAGTGAGGTCATCGACCTCGACGTGGACTAGCGTTACAGCACTGATGGATTTGTCCGGATTCTTTTTTTAGATGCCAAAATGCGGTGTTCCGAACCAGTTTCGGTCGCCGATAGCGCAGTGGCAAAAGAAAAAGTTCACGATCGACTTGTCTCTAGCTAAATTACAATTTAAACTCGCCAACTGAAATTGGAATCGCACTTTTTATTTTTGCGCCGTCGCCAGTCGCATGCTCGAAATTTTTAATAAGCATAAGATGTTCTTTCTAATGGAAATAAACAGCGCAACAGCTTTCTAAATCCGAGTGAACAAGACAATTAACATTTTAGTTAATTTTTAATATACACTGAACGAGTACTGGACAGAGACGAGACGAGACGAGAGAGGACGGACTATGATCCGATAAAGAATTAAGAATTACATTTGTGTTATTTCACTGTCTCGGAAATAAAAACCAACGCAAACTTTAAAACAGGTGAAACAACAAGAGTTTTTTTAATTATTTTCTTGTCGAAACCAAATATGATTGCAGTACTTACTCTACACTACGAACGAGCACGACAGAATAGTGTAACATTATACGGGCGGATTGCGGTAGTAAATAATAAATCTCCTGCATAAAATCTAAGCTAATCACTAAAGCAATCAACCCACACAACTCAAGTAAACACGCGTGAAGGCCTAGTCCTTGTCCGACTAGTTATATACATATGTACCTAACATATTCGTAATTAATTCTAGATACGGCAACGCATTGTTGACAAGAACATGTAAATTGCCACACTTAATGAATCTGGTTCCAAACTGAATACAATTATCTAGGTATTATCGTATCAGTGGTGCTATCGGCAAAGTTGAAGTAACAGTCGATTATTCTGTTACATGACTTGGTTTTGTTGTACATAGTTGTACTAACTGTTCAGTATTCTATGATGTCAGAGCGAATTTCTTGTGCTTAGCGGGCGAGGGCGTGCCTTGCGATAAGTACGCATCGCATCATCAACATTCCAAGCGTATAACGCTATCGCCCGCAGTTCAATGTTGACTGTATCTAAGATGGGATCCATTATGTCTGTCATGTAACTGTTCCGTTCATACATCTGCAGCTGATCTGTGACAGAAGATGCTCGGAGCACTAGTTGAGCGTGAACATTGTGAATGGTGGATACTTATAGTTTCTTTTTTGGGGATGACTCCAGAAGCTTTCGACGCGACAAGCTATTGTTGTCTTTTGATTGTTGCAATAAACAAACATAATCTGCACTTTGACGTGTCTTTCAAGGTATTTTAGTCACTTAAAGAATCAAATCCAAAAATGACTTCAGTTGATCATATAGGCACTAGGATCAGTATGTTACGAAATACTAACATCTTGTTGCTTCGAATAGTTGTTAGGTGTCTTGTTGGCCAACTAGCTACTACAGTCACCGAATTAAAGCGCTAAAGCAGCCAGTTCTTATTATTTTTCTTCCAGTGCGAACAAGATATCTTACCGAGACGGCGACAGAGGCGCCGGGCACGGCGGCCGCCTGGATGCCATCCTGGCCCTCCGGGACGCTCAGAAACCGGCGGAGCGTGCCGTATCCAGACGCAGAGGCCACCATCGCTACCATAGTCAACACAGTCACAACACTGGCAGCACTGTGTGTCGCGGTGACATCACAGTCACGCACACGCGCGGTCGGGCTGGCTCGGTCGGCTCGAACGGTGCGCGCGCGGCTCTCGGCGCGCCCGTCCGCTTCTATACTGCCTCTCTAGCGTCTAGGTGCGCCCGCGCCCCCCTACCAGCTCTATGAACGCTCACGCACTACAACCGACATATCTGGTAGTTTCGCGCCACTATAGAACAATTTGAGACGACTTTAACCGATTATACTTAATTTCTGTATTTATGCCGTAATATAGCAATGTATATTCGGCACCTACACAAGAAGAGAAATATACTTACATGTAATTATAATAAATCTACGAGTATACAATCACTATATTTAACTATATGCTAACTAAATAGGTACTTAAAATAAATTACAAATACATACTTCAAGCATATATTATGTATAGGGTTGCTGTTCACTTCTGCTCATTATTTGAATGTGTGTATGGTAAAGACATCTGAGTAGCCTTTGAAGCCATCAAATGATTTTGAATGAATTGATGATGAATTTATTACAAATGCAAGTAAGAACTGTAAAAATCAGGTGTAGTGCGTGAACGCTCTATAAGATCGGAATAGTCGTCCGTAGATAAGCTCGATTTGTAGTTTACTTCCGTCAAGACTATGCTCGCTACAATTTCGCTTTAAGATGCTAATGAATGAAACTTACTATGAGAACAGAATGTGTTCCTGTCCATTGATAAATGATGAACAATGTGTGTTAATATTTTATATTTATTACTCACTTGCATGCTTTCTAAGTAGGTATGTTCGTAAAATAAGATAAGCTACAGTTGCTTTATTGAAATGCCTTCATAGCATTATTATGTGTAGCATGTGAATATCTCCTTAGTGGCTTAACTTAATTAGTAATGTTTCATGTGAAATAGTTAAATATTAATTTGGTAAATATTAAAATAACAAGTACTAAACAGTATGACTGACTATAAATATACACAAACAAGTTATTGTAGAGTGTTGAGTGTCTGTCAAGTGCAGAGCTGTTAAAACTATATCAGACTGGACACAAGAAAAGTGACCACAAGGAAGGCCAAGAAATACCTGGGTAAAGTGTCTCACGGAAGATCTGAGGAGGATGGACAAGCTGACAAGTTGGAGAAAAGCAGCCAGAGACAGAGCAAGTTGGAGAAAAATAGTAGAGGAGGCTAAGACTCACATTGGGTTGTAGCGCCACAGGAAGTAAGTTAATTGTCTTAACTAATTGGGAAAATTTTTGTTACCGAGTGTGGGGGCTGAAATAGCAAGTGCGGGAGGAGAGATTTTTTTTAGGCTCCCAAAGCCAGTTTTTTAAAGGCTGTTTGGTTAAGTGGTCATTCGGCTGACTTAGAGACGTTCGGATAATCAATGCTCTACTGTATATTTTATGCCGAGAATGTGAAAATGAGATGCCTATCTAGTGACAGTTTAAACCTCTTGTTGCACTTTTCATAATCGTAAAGTCATCGCAAAAACAACAGGGTGTTATATGTTTAACATGTCTGTGAGTGTGTCTGTTTGTCACATCATGGTTCCGTAACATAACAGATGAACTGATATGATTTCATGACAACCTCCTAAATATGCATATCAATTGAAAAGGCTTGACTAGTAGAATACTATACAATACACTACAATAAATTTCAAATCCAAGATGGCTACCACCACTAAATGGCAAATTAAATTTTTTTTGTCAAGTTTTTTTTTTTTATTTTATTTGTCTTTTATTTTATTACAGCCATAAATACTGTTGCTGTTAATAGAATCGCAAAAAAATCACTAATATTAAGATTTTTAATGAGTTACATTGGCTCTAGCTTAACCACAACATGGCTGACGTAAAGCGACAATGAGACCTAACATCTGACACAATTACCTAAAAAAACAGTTTACTTGCTTGAAAAGACTGATTTCTACAAACTGGCAGAGTGCATAAGTAAATAAAATGTTTTGGGAGAGTCCTTAGAACCTGGTAGACCATGTAGTGGTGGTGTCTTCCTGTACCTCTACTAGTCTACATAATAATCTCTAATAGTCTACAGTCAGGAATTTGGAATCAAATTACGTAATTCCAGTGCACAATCTCTAAAATGTACCGATCTTATAAAAAAGATAGGCTAGATAAAAATAAATATTATTATTATGTTTTTGACAATGCTCAAGGCTCCAAAGCCTTTAGTATTTCAACCCCTAAAAGGGTCTAATGGGAGCTCAAAGTTTGATACTTGAAATTTTATGTGGCGTGCAATGCCGTGGCTTGCATGCCATAAGTAGGGTTGGGTCTTACATCAAGTCCCCCATATTTTATTACACCGTAAGTATGGGGTTAAAAGTCTTCTTATCAAGCACCCTAGTGCAATTTTTTCAACCAAAGGCATGTCATAAATGATACACAATTAAAAAGATTCAAATGCTATGAAACTATGTCTGTAACTATATGTAATTTTGATAAACTAGGCATCTCTTTGGGACAAGTGAGGGTGCAGAGGGGACTCTACACCTTTCCGATCCCCCACAAATATAACCAATTTTAAGAGAAAACTTATCTGAAAACTAAGAATAATACCCAAGACTTTAAGTTATCAAGGCAACTATTATTATGAACATTTTCTTACAATTGTAAAAAAAATGTTTGGTGAACCAAAACAAAGCATTTTGTGGGCAAGTTTAAGTTATCAAATAAAAAAGAAAGAAATATGAATATATCTACAACTCATTTATTACACAGTGTCTGACAAATTGAGAACTTGTCAAATATAGTCCTCAGCGCAGGCATTCATATGTACCCAATAAGGCACCAACAGTTCATAACAATGTTCTAATGCTAATAATTTATTCACAAAGAGTGTGGGCAGCAAATATCAGCGCCCACCTTTTGCCTTGGTTTATGGCTGCTAAGAAATAATGCAGACCTACAATTAAACACTAGATTTCAATCCTATTCTGCTTTGAATCTACTCAGCATTAGAAAGTTTCATGGAAGAAATTTTTTCTCTAATGTTATATCACTGAAAGACTTGCATGAAGATATGAATCATACTGGATTTGGCTGGCATAATGACCAGTGGCAGCATTCCAATGCAAATTTATCGAGCGCCAAGGCAACCCAGACAAATCAATAGCGAAAATAATGAAAAACCGGCAGGAAATTAACCGTCTAGTGCTCACCTGCTTGGTGTCCACACAGTCGCTGGCCTCCATGTTGGCATATGCTCTCTCCTGCCTCTCCATGGCTTTGGAAACATCAGAAACTTTCGCACCGTTCACCGAACGAGTTAAAAGCACACGGCATCAGCATAAACATAACAATCGCGATGGGCACAACGATTTCAACGAAACAATGTCAGTGATCGAATCTCACATACAGGCACTTGGGAGTTCACTACGCTTAACTAAACTGCAGCAAAAGCTAAGCGGTCACGGCTAAATATATATAACTACCGTTATTACGAGAAAACTAAGCACCAGTGCTGATTACTAGCTATATTATTGAAAAAATACAGTTGATCACCATCTTAAAAATTTTCACACATTCCGTCATCGAGGCCGACTGACTGACGGTCGCTGCCCTGCGCAACATTCCAGTCTACATGCTATAGTGAAAAAAAGTAATTTTAAAAGAAATATGTGGTGAATTAGGAAATTTGAATCACTCTTCTTCTTACTCGATCGTTTTATTTTATGTTAACAAATACAAATATCTGGACAAAAGGTATGTAATTCATTAACTGGCTTAAGCAGTCCAACGATTATTTTTTTATTTTTCATTACTTCTATCTGCGTATAAACGAATGTAGTTACAATAATATTGCTATCAGTACCATCTGTTGAGAAAGCTTTGAAAAGGGAGATGACTAGCTTTTTTTTAAATATTTTTTTGGCAACTGGATGCAAAGTCCTTAATGCCTAACCTATTGAACTATTTACTTAACTATGTACAAAAGTAGTACTAATAAACTTATATATATATACAGGGGTAGGCACTCGAAGTGTTACCAACTTTAAGTAGGTATAGCAAGCAAACTGTTTACAATATGGCGCCCATTTTCACAGTCGTAAGTCTATTGTATTGTTCCTAAACATACAGAAGCTCATTGTTTTTCGTCGCTGCTAAAAAAAGTTATCCAGATGGAATTCAAACGCCACAGTGTCATTACTTTGTATTTGGCTGGAAAATCGCAACCAGCCATTGTTAATGCGCTACGACATTTACATCTGAATAAAATGTTTGTGTATCGGACCATCACGCGTTACAATGATACGGGTAGCATCAAGAAACGCCATGGAGGTGGACATCCAACAACAGCAACATCATCAGAAATGGTTCGAAAAGTAAAGGCTAGAATTGAACGAAATCCACGACAAAGCGCAGTTAAATTGGCGAAAAGTCTTAATGTGTCTGCCCGGAGCATAGGACGCATATTAAAAAATAAACAACAACTGAAGCCTTACAAAATACAAAAAATGCAAGACTTGACACTTGCACAAAAGGCAGTTCGCCTAGAAAGAGCTAAAGAGTTAAAGCAGTTGCAAGTTGATAGCAAGCTTGAAAAATTGGTATTTTCCGATGAAAAAATTTTTACGGTTCAGCAATATGTGAACAAACAAAATGATCGCATATGGTTAAAGTCTAAATCAAATGACAATTTAGACCAACGAATTGCTCTGCGAAAGCAAGCACCAGCATCAGTGATGGTTTGGGCCGCGGTAACTGCTAGGGGACGTTCACCTCTCGTTTTCATTGAGCAGGGTGCAAAGATAAACCAGCAAATCTACCGTGAAAAGATTTTAAACGATGCTTTGTTACCTTGGCCACGTATGAAATTCGGTAGAAACCATTAGACGTTTCAGCAAGACTCGGCACCATCCCACAAAAAGCGTGAAACCCAATTTTTTTGCAAGAAAAAGTTCCGAGCTTCATTTCTTCGCAACAATGGCCACCATATTCGCCGGACTTAAACCCAATGGATTTTTCCATATGGTCAATTCTAGAGGCCAAAGTGTCAGCAAAAAAATATGAGACAGTCGACGCCTTAAAGATTGCTCTTCGACGAGAATGGAACAAAATATCAGCAGACCACATTCGTGCAGCGTGTGAAGCCTTCTCGGAAAGACTCGATGCTGTTATCCGCGCTAAAGGTGGCCACATCAAACAATATTTTTTTCTTTTTAATTTTAAAGGTTTTTTTCTATATATTGAAGTTTATAAATAAAAAGAAACAACATTGTCAAAATTACAGCATTTTGAATTGGTAACACTTCGAGTGCCGACCTCTGTATATGTTAATAAAATTTACAGTTGCTAAGAAGTTTTTGCAAATCATTCAGTATTACACTTTTACAAATATTCTGCAATTCTGCAACTAAAATTAATGTCTAAGCTAAATTTCGGGCACTTCATTACAATATGTTGCGGATCAGCAACTTCACTAATACAAAAGTCGCATTTATCACTTTGTACAATTTTGAGTCTTGCAAGATGAGCTGGTCTTCTGCAGTGGCCAAATCTTAGTCTATTTATTGTAGTTATAAAATTTCTGTTTTCTATGTCCTTTCTTTTGTGGTACCAAGGTCTTTACGGCGGGGCATTCTGAATTGATGCATACCATCTACCTTTTCTCTCAGATACCGATCTCCAGAATGAATGTCATAAATTCATAATATTTTCTGTTGGTTTCAGTTGATAATCAGTATAAGGTATATGTACTATTTCTGTTCGGTCTTCATTGAATTCTAATCGGACTGCTATGTCAGCTGCTTGGTTACCCGACGAAATATTGCGATGGTAAGCTACCCATTTAAACTTAACCGATTCGTCTCCGTTACTTAAATCTAGCAAAATTCTTTTAACATTTAACAATATAATAATATAATTAGTATTAAATTTAAGTATATTACCACTTAGTGCTAAAAGTACACTGTTACTATGTTACACTATTAAGAAATTAGTTCTATTTACTTTTTTTATATAAACTAACGAACAATAAATTGCATAGCACTCTGCTGTGAAAATGCTGTACTGAGTGTCTAATTTCACACAAAAACTATTCTTTGTCTGTGAGTCATAAAAAGCTGATTTTACATTGTCCCCAGTTTTCGAACCGTCCGTATACAGAATGTAGGTAAATAAAGGTTGATTGTTTAAATATTCCGAAAATTCAACTTGGTTACAAATTTGATCTAAATTGATATTAATATCAGTTTGGCTCATGGCTTTATAGTCTGCAGAGAATATAGGGAGAGGATTGGAAGTGTACATGTTTTTACAGAGGTTCTCAATATTTAAAATTATTTTAAATGTTCTGGTAGGTTCAGAGAGGAGTTCTGCGTTTACATCTAAGTTTTTAGTTTAATCTGAAGGAAGGTCTTGAGTAGGTAAAATTCTATTCATAACAAATTTGTTGTCAGTTGCCAGTACCTAATTTAAGTTTTGAGCAAGTTGCAGCCGTCTCAGTTTTAGTGGTATTATGCCAGATTCAGCTTCCATTGCATTTATTGGTGGGGAACACATATCTCCCGTGATAATACGTAATGCTCTATTTTGAATTACATCTAATTTTCGAAAATTAGAAACATTAGCATTCATATAGGCCAATGAGCTGTAGTCAAAATGGCTTCTGATAATGCTTTTGTAAAGCATTGATAATATTTTGGGATCTGGACCCCAACGAACACCAGCCAGAGAAGCCAATACGTTCAAACCTCTGCCAGCATTCTTTATGATGTAGTTGATGTGTCCCAAATTTCAATTTACAATCTAATAAATCCCTAGATTTTTTTCTCTTGTAACCAGTTAAGATTATTAGAGGAGAAAGAAACAGGTGAAATATCGTCTAAGTCTACACACGATTTGCTAAATATCATAGCTCCACTTTTATCTACATTAATTCCTAAATTCAAACTGTCATAAAATCTCTTAATCTGAGAAAGGCCATTATTTAAGTTTATAATAGCAATATTACATCTTTATTTACACTATATACAACGATATCATCAGCAAATAAAAGAAATTTGACTGACGGATCAGTCAAATATCTATTTATTTGAGATGTGTACAAACCAAAAAGTAGTGGTTAAATTGTGGAACCTTGCATTGTTCCCATGAAAACTTCTCTAGGTCCGCGTAAACTATGATTAAATTTAACAAACATTGTCCTATTAAACAAAAAACTGAATATCCATTTGCAAACTTTTCAAGGTATTCCAAGTTTCCATAAAATTTGCACAAGTATTGTAGGATTAACTTTATCAAACGCACTGCAAACATAAAGGAAACCACAAGCTATATGTGAATGACTATGAAAAGAAAATTTTATATCAGTAATGAGAGCGTGTAGTTTTCAACTGCACTTTTACCTTTTCTGAAACCAAATTGTTGAACAGGTAACGTTATTCTTTTCGCTATAAAATTCTAACTGTAATTTAAGCATATTTTCAAATAATTTGCATATGCAAGAAGATAGTGATATAGGTCGATAAGAATCACATTCGTTTTCGGGTTTATCTGCTTTCAGGATTGGTAAAACACATTGCGTCTCCCAAGATGTAGGAATATTTCCGTGATGCCGGACACTTTTTCCGTTGAGGTATTGACATTTACTCTCGAGAAAACAGGAATAAATGAAATTATTTCACGCAGAAAATAAATTTCCCGCCTTCAGTGATACTTCCCGCCAAAAAGTCCGGAAGAATCTAGCCCGATCTCTGTATTGCCATTATAATAAGTTTCCAGCTATTGCTATGGACTTGAATTCAACAAAAGCGTTCAAGTAGTGAGGCGATTGTCTTTTGATTTATTGATTATACTCGTATTGTCAGTGTACTTTAGTTACTAGACTACATCTACCATCTGTAAAATATCTATCATGAATTATAATAACTACACATAATTAGATGTTTGCAGTAGATTGTATTACTCGTATAACAAAATCTAAAATACCAGTAGTTCTGCGAACTGTTCACCTCACACCATAATAATTTTGCTTTGCTGCTTTATAATTGTTTTAAGCTTCCAAATGGCTTCCAAAATTGCAGTCAAGTGTCATACGCGACATTGAAAGAAATAACAGCCAACGTAAATGTGGAAACTGACATCTTCGAAGTGATCCGTTAAGCCACAGTATTTTAAACATAGGTTCACGAGTAATAAACTTTACTTTTATAGATTTGTCATTCATTCATTTCATTCATTTAGTCAATTTCCCCCATTTTTGTGAAAAATAAATTATCCTCCAATCTATTCTATGTCAAAACGGCCACTTTGGCACAATTCAATTGTAATTCTGAGACAATTCAAATAACAGTACGCGACCTTGACCACCTGTACGCGAGTAAGATATTTCTTGCTGATAAACATCTATTCATACAAACAAAAAACACAATAAACTGACCGATGACGTAAGAACATTTTACCAGACTTGAGCACAAAACCAGCAGTGACATGCCCTCTCAGAACTGATGGTATGCATATCTCCTACCACACACAAGACCGATGGCACAAGTTTTCCCACGCTATTTTGTCGCAGGAAATAGTAGTAGAGAGCCTTACTTCTGCTTTGAAATAGAGAAACTGTGTCCCAGTCGGTCCAATACTTATCACTTGTCAGTATGAGTTTGACAGTTTCAAACTTGGCGCAAAAATTGCAATCTATAATGACAAATACAATCACGGGTCGTAACTGCCCTACGAATTTTAATTGTTTACGTGTGTTTTTTGAGTACTATTCGGGCAAGTTTTACGTTTATTCACAAAAACATTGAAACTAATATTTTCGTTTTTCGTGCGAAAGTTCTTTTCATGAATCAGTAGGAAGCAACGTGTTGGGATTGTGACTCTCTATGAACACACATAGCAGAGTATGCTTCTACAAACTTGTTCAATATAATATTATGAGATATTATATAACAAATAAAAACAATAAACTCATATTAATCACACTAAATCATTGGAGAAAAATACTATATAATGAAAAATTTCCTTCTATAACATATTTTTCCTGCTAAAATGTCTACCTCTCAAAACTTTTCATTCTAAGAACATTACCCTTTTTAAATCACCATTCAAAAAACCAACCAGCCTGTTACGATATTAGGTTACTACCATGTATTACCACCTCTTTACTTCAACACAACGATATTTATTTTCCCCACAACATGAGCGAAGACACGGTATCTACATTGATTCAGATACTGATACTGTTAGAGAGTTTAGAATTCTTAGAAGAATAAGATCCACTTGTTAATGCACAAAGTGAGAATCAGGTGCAGTAGCAGGAAAAAATGAAGAAACTGCCGAAGAAGTGAATACTACAAATATGGGGGAAGATGAATGGTTAGATTCTGAAATTGAGGTGGAGATCAATGATAATGAAAATCTTCAAATCCGGGATATATTATATGGAATGGAATCCCGTGCATGAAACTTTTATGCCTCTGAAATCTGTGAGCTCACCCAGAACATGCAACACACTAGTATCGTTTACAAGCAATTCTTCACCACTTCATATAATTTTGAAGATTTCCCATAAATCTACTTAGTTACATTTTTAGAAAAATGTTATTCGTAGCAGAAGGAATAAACTCAATCCACCGAGATAAGTGTATATTTACAAGCAAAATAAAGAAAATAATAACTAAAAATATTCTTAATAACAATACGACAACGAAAGTTTTCTTCCTCTGCCAGATAGTGTCAAACGTACACACCATTAAAAAATAATATTAAAAACAAAAATAGTTTTATATACAAAAGAGGCTAGACCGCCTCACATTGTTCAATGTACCACACTGCGAAAAGAAAAGGCGAAAACTCAGATTGGCGATAGAGATGCTAGAACGCGAAAAAGCAGTCATATAGAAGTTGACTGACACAGGAAAAATATTGATAGTATTGGAATGTACTCTGATTATGAATACAACCAACTACCTCCATTTTCTGACTACAGTTCGTCGAAACCATCCCTGGGATATATAGTAATAAAAGTGGCAAAATTAGACGTGATTCGTGCAAATTTCTTCTTAGAAAATTATACTTTACTGATCCAGAGAAACCAGCAAATGCATTTAAAATAGATTATTTAGTGGATGTTCTGAATTGCTTAAAAACATTTTAAAAAGAATCAAGACAGTCGTGTGCAAAGCATAGATGAATACCTACATGACCAAATTGAAAGGGTGCTCAACACTAAAGCAGTATATAACCACGAAACCAGACAAAATAGGAGTAATAATGTGGATTAGGGCTGCTGCTAAAACAGAATACACTTATGAAATGAATATATTATATTGTCAACAACAATTTTAAAACCGGGCACAACTGTTTGTTTCGACAGTTTTTTTTCTTCAGTGACATTGATGAATACAGTTGACTTTGCTTGCGTTCGTTGGTACCATTTTTTTACCCTACACAGCAAGGCATTTGACCACAAGATCGCACGACCACGGAAGTCAGTGACACTGTAGCCCTAGTACTGTATGTAGGATACACTGGCTCTCAAGAAAAACTGCTGGAACACTCCGTCTTACTTGGCGACTGATTCTATAACTTGAGGGTGGCATCTGGACGGGTGTGCGTTACCAAAAGACCTACCATCATGCTATGGCTTTCTCGCGATGTTTTTCTTCACCTGTAGCTGAGGCTCTTTTTGAGTGTTTCGTGGGATCAAACTTCGTACCTTTTGCACGGCATTCGACCTTACTATTCACTCTGCCATCATCGCTACAAAACTACCTGTAACTCTTCACGGAAGAATATGCCAAAAATACCTAATTCCTGGTAACAAGGTGCAAGCAGCAAGGTGAGATGAAATTTGTTAAGAATGGACATGGGACTATTGATGTTAGATAACAAGAAACCAAAGATGTAATCTTGATGTGTGATTGCCACGGAATTGGGAGGACTTCCATCGATCGTAAATTGAAAACGGGTAATTTTGTGCCTGTTTCGGCTCCATTGTAGCTTTCTATAAAAATGAAATTACCGCGCCGAAAAAAATGGCACGAGTTCAAAAGAAAGTGTACCAAATGGTGAAAAAAGGTCTAATATTATCTGGTTTATTTGTCGATATCAATGATAAAATATGGTAAAGAAGGCAACTACACCTGGAAGACGCGTAAACCAACAAAACACACTACCAAACCAGCTAGAGACATAGTCGGAGACCATTTGCTATTACAAGCTGAAATGCGAAAAAAGACACATGTACACGTAACAAATGCAAAGCTTTTGTTCGATATTTGTGATAAGAACCTTGGTATCGTTTTCGAACCGATCGAAGAGGAATGCCTCCTCGAACGTTTTGGAAACCTGAGTTCACTATAGTTGAAATAATTAAGAATGTAGATAGTTATTTTTGGAAATAAGTATTTTTATCAGATAATCATTGTTTTATTACTGTAAATACGATCGAAATGTAGCATGTCTTGGGACTAAAAATAGTCCTTTATTTTTTACTTCAAAATTGTATAGTATGATATACATAACCAATTTAAATAGAAATATTAATAAAACAAAGAAACATATATCGTGTTAAGCCTTATTAACACTAATTTGTATTCTAATTAAGGGTATGACTACATTTTTGGTGTTTTACACCTTTAATTACTAGTTAGTCGCTACTAGACTAAAAAAGTAACGATATGCGAACAGGGCTTTAAGTTAATAGTGACAATGCGATTTACCCGAATATTAGCAATTACGATTTGGGTAAATAGAAGAGTTTAATGGTCACACTCACACTTTTTGATGACAATTCGGCTGAAGGACGTGTATCCAAAGCTACGAAAAATTAAAAAAAAAAATTGATGTCAATTTTCAATGAAATCTGTGTCGAACTATTTCTATTAATTTGTGTTCACTAACTGTCACATCAATGTCACTCACTCTAGTTTTATGTTGTGTTGTTGAATTGCAAGTATTTTATCAATGATAGATAGATTTGATGTCTAGTACAGCTCTATCGTACGACTAAAATGCCTCGAGATAAAAGCCGTTACAGAGACAGGCGTAGCTCATCCTACAGTTCAGAGTCGTCATACGAACGAAAGAAATCGAAAAGTAAACACAAGAGACGTTCACGTTCGAGAGACCGTTCAGAGTATTCAGAGTCTAGTAGTCACAGGCGAAAACGATCCAGTTCGAGATCTAGGCACAAGCGAAGGAGTTATTCTAGAAGCCTCTCCCGGGATCGGTACGAGTCGAAGTCTAAACGGCGGTCGTCTTCTCGGACACGGTCAAAACGAGACAGGTCGCGTTCCTCGTCTCGGACACGGTCGAAACGCGATCGCTCGCGGTCAGTTTCTAGTTCTCGCAGTAAGTCTACGAGATACAAGAGTAAGAAATCAAAGAAATCTCGCTCATCTAGTAGCAGATCAAGCTCCTATGAAACAGGTAACCTATGGTTCAACATGCGTTTTATTATAGTTAGTATTTGATGTCAAAATAGCTTAAGTCCAACTAGCAGATTGCCATTTGACTAAAGATGCACTGTTTACTATTATTGGGTCAACTGTGCTTAACAAATGCTGCACGTAGAATATTCATCATATCTATAAAAAACTTGACACAAGAAAAACATTAATACATGATTGGTCACCTTACGTATTCTAATTTTAATTTAATTTCAGAGCGATCAAATGTACCTAAAAAATATATACACGATGACAAATCAGAAATAGAGAAGGCAATCAAAGCAGCAGAAGCAGCTGGGCTGACCTTGCAGAAAATACCAATTTATGAATACAAAGAAGTTGAGATCAAAGAAGACATGCCTACAATTCATGACAGAAACCTCCTTGCAGAATTGAACAGTGATTCATTTGTTCCTAAATCATTTGTTTCTACTAAGAATAAGAAACAGAATATAGTAATAGATTTGAATGCTCAGACTGTTATTGTGCCAGAGGCAGAAAAGAGGGAGGAGAAAGATGATTCCATTATTAATTTTGATGTAAGTTCAATGTAGCACAATATATTTTCTCTATCTTTGAAGTGATATTGTCATAATAACGTTGAGTTTGCAGTTAAATAGTCAACTGGTCTTATGACCTGCCCATTACTAAGTCTTAAGAGATGTCAGATCAGAGTGCCAAATTTTTTAAAATAATAGATATTTACTTATGTTCCTGTCATCATGTTATAGGAGCAAATTTCCTATTAAAGTTGTAATTTTACTAGTGTAATACCCCAATTTAGTATGAAAAATTACACTGCTGCTGATTTGGAGAACCTTTCCACATACTTAATTGTAATTATTTAATTTCAGGAGCTACCAACTGAAGAAGAATTAAAAGAGATGTGGATCAGGAAAGTGTATCAGTTTAGAAAGAAATTGTTAAAAGAAGAATCATGATGCAAAAGTTTTCCATTGTTTTGTGCATACAAATGATATGGTAGTTACCGTACAAATAATATGATAGTTACCATACAAATGATATGGTGCTTACCATATCATTTGTATGTATTGTTTCAGATGCAAGCTTCACATTTTCCTCAGCTTATTTAATAGACTTGATAATGTAAATTAAAAGGTGTTTCATTCAAAACAAACAAATATGTTTTTTTGTAACTTGTATTTACACAAGCATTGCCACTACACAATAAAACATTTCCATACATAAACTACATTTCCCATGTGAACAATTTCTGTAATTATAGTCAGTTTTCACTCATTACAATAGCAAGTTCTTTAAGAAACTTTATTAAGAAAAACGTGTTTAAACAATGCAACAATTATTATCAACCTAAATATTTATTTTATTATTACTGAACACAACAACCAATGCTGTAATCTCCATGTAGATTACGTCACTACCAAGTTTTATTTACACGCAGTGCTGCATCCTCCAAGCTAGTAATGTGAGGCAACAGCAAGCAGCCTTCACATGTTGTTTCGCTCCCTCTGGATTCGACTGCTGTATGTTCGTGACACAAGGTTCCAGGCGTCCATATATCTGTCCATACACATAGCTATACACTTCTGTTCTGAATTGTCCAGCGACGTACCCGGTTTGGAAATGCACTTCTTGAAACATTTTTCAGACATTTTCGTCAGCAACTCTTGTGCATTTGCGATAGCAATCTGTTGTTTTACTTGATCCATTAGTTCCTCTTTTTGAGACCCGCTAAGGGAACCAGTTGAAAGGCTATCCATTTTGCAGCAATTATGTTAATTTAGGTGATCTAATTCTAAAAGATATTTCTGAAGAATAACCTCAAAAATGTCAGATGTTAGAATTCTGATTTTTGACAACTATGAAAAGTCACGGAAAAGTCTCAGTCAATAAAATGCTCATAGACAAGAATGGTTGAATTCTCAGTTTACCATAGAAACAGGAGGACCTTTTTACTACTTTTACAATTTTGTTCCTAACAGCGTCATAGTATTACTGCCTTATTAATAAACGCGTATTAATTTAGAGGATCTCATGTCTTATTCTATTCAATAGAAAACGTCTTGCGCCAAAACAAGATGCATGACGATTAAATTAGACTGTTAAAATATTATTTGGGATTGAAAGCGGATTCGACGATTGCGGTACCCCTGTTATTATATTCATAAAGCTCATTGCCTATGTTATTGTAAATCATATCATTTGTCAGAAGTTATACCTTTTTTTTTGTTTTTTAAAATGTTGTGAAAATGTGTGTATGACACCGTCGAACAAAGCCAAAACCATTAGAAAAACGATTGATTAGTATTTTAACACAGAGTTCAGTAAATAGAGTCATTCCAATATAATATATGCAATGAGGACAGTAGGTAACTATCACTACTAATATGCCTGCTATTTTGTCAATAATAACTACAACAGCAGCTATGGGAGAAATTTTTCTACGCTCTTATTGTTTCAGCCACTAAAACCATATCTTTACAAAAAGTTTCGTCAGACCTTTACACTTTTTGTCACTAATACTTTATAGATAAAGATTAACATTAAATAAATGAGTTAACCTCAAAGTTTGTTTAGCACTTGATGTGCTAAATTATGCAAAAACCGGCCATATACTACAGAACAAAAATCAGTCGCTCTGTCTCTTTCCTTTTCATGGACTTTGTAATATATTCTTCCTTGTTTTTAGTGTGATTGAGATGGCATGTACCCGTCGTCGTCTATTTCTTTCTCTGTCTACGTATTTTAACGACAAACTATCTTCTTGTTTTCACATTGGCACCATACGATTTGTATATTTGCCAGCGTCGAGTTTGTAAGTTAATAATCAATCAAGTTAATTGTCACTAAATATTTTAATAGCGAAAGTGAGTATGAGTTTTCCCGCGGATCTGCATGAAATTTGGCACTTAAAGCTTATACCCCGGATTAATACATAGGCTACATTTTAAAACCGCGGGGTGCAGCTAGTTTTATATAATTTCTCTTTGTTTTGATAGTTTGTTTATGTCGAAATTCTGGCACCACCACAGAATCCACTTATTGTAAAAGTTTGTTAGTTTATTTTGGTTTGGTTTACAGAACCAACTGTACAAACCGTTTCGATTCTCCTTGATTTTTAAAATATTTTTCTTATGTCGTAAACTTTGGTAGACGTTCAATTTATACAATAAACTAGTAAGTAAGTTTTTCTGTCTGGTATAAAAACACACAGAATGGAGGCAATAGAAGATATTGCCAATAATTTATCTCATGATGAATTATTAGAAATAACGCAGTCTTCGTTATATACGCTAACTAAATGTGACTCGTTTTTAAGTGATCTCCCCTCGGACATAATCCTAGAGGAAGTTTTATCTCAGGTACTTTTATACTTCTATATTTATTGACCATATTACCTAACCTCACCTAATAATTGGCTTGAGTAGCTCAATAAATTATCTGATAAATTGATTTAATTTCTTTGACAGTATATGATATTCATATACTAATTGCAGATAATAAAATTTGTAACTTTAACAATTGATTAAATACCTATGACTTAATTTCAGATAGCTGTAGAATATGGTCAAGCAATAACTTTGATTGTAAAGCGAGAAGATGAACCTGCACTGAAGGTTATTGTGAGTAAAGTTTTCTGGATGTACATCAAAAGTCAATAGAATCTCGAATATATTAGAAAGAAAGAAAGAAAGAAATAATTTATTATGTATATTATGTAAAATATCTTAGTACATACAAATTTAAACCTAGAAGGCAACCAGCAACTCGGCAAGGTCCACACAGTAGCCTGTAGTAGAGGTAGAACCTAATTTAAAAAAAAATCCTGTCCCATACATTATTTTTTGACAATAATCTCCATCCAAAGGTTGCCTAGAAGAAATCGCTTTTAGCGATAGGGATAGTACCACTTGTGGCACTACATGTAAAATTATATTATTTTATTTTTATGTTTTGTGTGTCTACAGTAAAGCGTTCATCTATATATCTATACTTTGTCATCTCTGCCATATGTAGAATCAACACACTTCATATAATTAATTATAACAAGAGCATCTTATACTCTCTCTCAACATATTTTGATCGCAGAAAGCTTTAAAAGACAGTTCAAGACCAAAGCACTTTAAACCGTTCAGTCTTTTATCTTTTCTTGAGAGGAACAGTGCAGTGTGGGTGAGGAATTATTAATTGTATTTGCTGTATTTATTTATAGGTTCCACAAAATGCTTCAGTGTTAGACTTGAAGAGAGCAGTCAAAAGGCATTTTGAAATTTATCAAAAAAGAAATGGCATGAAAGTAAAGATTTCCTGGAAGTACATCTGGAGGACATACAATCTTTGCTACGATAGTACTGTGCTAGAAAACAATGATGACTGCATCCAAGACTATGGTGTTACTAACAAAGTTGTGCTAAACTTTAAGAAAAAAAGGAGGCAGAAAAATAAAATCAATTTCAATTAAGTATTATCATTATTCCCTAATCTTATTGAAGGATAATAATTCATTGTGGGGGCTAGAACAAAACAACCATTAGAGTAATTGCATGTACCTAACGGTTGTTACATTTCTTACATATTTGCTTTCCAAAAACACACACAGAGTAGGTTCTTAAGTCTATGCCACAAACAAATAAGAAGATACTGGTCTATACGTATATAACTTTTTGCAGAGTCCTATTTTAATAGTTCTTTTTTATTAGTAGAAAGGGTATACCGCAAAGTTGGTCCCATATATATATTTAGAAAAAGTCCATCCCTAAGGGTAGAAAAACAGGGTCTGATTGATTGTTCGCTCACTCTGTTGTAATGTATGATTTTGATAATTCTTTTTTATTGGATAGGGTATACTGTGGAGTTGGTCCCATATAAATTAATAGTAATACCTACCCTAAGGGTGGGAAAATAGGGGTGATTTATTGTTCACTTACAGATTTTAATACTAAATTGCATATTACTAAAAAACCTCCTTTTTTAGTAAGGCCAAAATTAAGTATGTAGTAGAATAAAGCCACAAAAATTATAAAAAAAATCTATATAATCAGCAAAGTAGTTTGTGGTATTGTCATGACATTTTGTGGCTCACTAATTTAAATGAATTATATTCACTGAACGCCTCATCATAACCCTGATGAAGTTCCTGGAATGTGAAATAAACTATATGTAGATTGACCTTTACAGGCGTTAAAATCCCCTGTTATAAAACAAAACGAATCAAACAACCCCCGACGCGAAAACATCGAGGTGTCTTAAGTTGAACGTATCTGTGTGTGTGTGTGTGTGTCTGTCTGTGGCATCGTAGCTCCCAAACGGATGGACCGATTTTGATATGAATTTTAATATTTTATTTTATTGGACCAATACTTAATGATTTGATATTTTACCGTTATACTAGATACTCGCACAAAGACCACTCGTATAAAGTCACATTCATAAAACAAAAAATACATTGAATTGACAGTGACATTATATTATAGCCATTGAGATTCCAAATAAATAAGTGCAAAAGCCGTGATTAGTGATGAAATTGTTTTTTTAAGAAAAATTTAACATTTCCTCAAAAATACTGCTTCAGTGATCATGGAAGCAGTTCCTAAATTACCATTAATCAGTTTTGAGTTGAAAGTGAGCCCTGAAAATACACTTTTCGGGCCAAAACTAAAACAGGTAAGATAGTTCTAATCTCGTAATAATAAAATGGCTTTCGTTAATTTCTTTGTCTCTTACTATATTATTACTTCTCGTTATCATTTTAGTACATCGCGAATGCTTATAGAGAAGATGCTGAAAGCTATAGCAATGAGATACATCAGCTCGAGAGCCTACGTTCGGTTGCCGTCAGACCTACCACGGATACTGGAGGACTAAGCGCCCTATATAAATATTTTTGCCAATTGCGTTCCTTACAAAGCCGATTTCCAATGGCTAAAGGTCAGCCAGCTGCTTGCTCGTTTGCTTGGTAAGTTAATGTGATTAACTTAGTTAGCTACTATACAATATGTATGATACTGATTTGGTAAATTGTGCTAAGGGTACAGGTAAAATATGTGGGTCATGTAGGTAACTTAAGTTGGTGTCATGATTCAGATCTTTTGTATTGACACATTATTTTGTTTCTGATTTAGTACCTCTAAAAAGTCTAGTATTTAATGAAACAATATCTTTTGATCATAATCTTTGCTCATTTACTAATTTTGGTATTGAAAATGTCATACATAAAGAATCATGTTTGGCCCTCTGTTTTACTGTGATGCATGTTATAGTAATTGTTATCCAGCATTAAAATATATCTCATTGTCAAATCAACAGGAAAGACCTATATGCAAACATGACCTCTTCACTAGCGGATGTTAGAGTTGAAATGGCTTGTATTCTTTATAATATTGGAGCATTACACACTCAGCTTGGTTCTTCAGAGCCCCGAAATACAGCAGATAGCCTGAAATCAGCTTGTACACATTACCAGAATGCTGCTTGGGCCTTTCAGTACTTGAAAGAACAATATCCACAGCCTCCAGGTGTGGATGTGTCTACAGAAATCATGAGATTGTTTCAGAAAATATGCTTTGCTCAAGCCCAAGAGTGCATTCTTGAAAAGAGCATTCAGGATACTAGAAAGCCCAGCGTTGTTGGTAAGAATGGTCCGCGTTCTCCTGTTCTTATAGCCTATTATGTTGGTCCCAATATATAATGTAGCAAATTTTTGAATTTTAATGATAACAAACTATGAAATACAACAGAAATATAAGATCTCTCATCTGGAAAGAGACTAAATGATAAAATTTGATATAATACTGCTTCTTCAGAGCATTTTCAGTAAGTTAGTTCAAAAAGTTTAAGTAAAACTAATCTTAGTTTTAGCTTATCTCAAAGAATTAAAACAAAAACTGAGAAAGTGGTATTTCTTTCTCGTACAAAAATCAACTAGCTTTTGTAAAAAAATAGTACTTAAATGATTACATATTACTTATACATTTACTTACAATGTTGTAAGTAGTAGTTAATTGCTTTGTGCAAAATAAAACTGTTTAGTTTTTAGCTTCACACAACATTACCTTCTGCACCAAAACATTTATTTCTGTATGCATCATTCAGAAGCCTAGTATGTTAGAGAGAACATTTATTGTAAACAAGGCACATTGAATTATCCAGGTGCTGTAGCCACTCAAGTGCTAATGTTCTATAAGAATGCCCTGACCATCCTGGGACCGTCAACTGGCACTGACAACATCCATGAGATAATCGGCACCAAAATGTACAACTATTGGTACAGATACCTCTCGTTCAAAGCTTCATATATCGGCTGCATAGTTAGTTTGTATCAAGGCAAGTATATTAATTATAAGTATATTTCAAGATTTTTGAAATATTTAAATTAATGTGAAATATTGTAATGCGACTTGCCTAGTATAACATATCAGGCCAATAAATAATTTCATATCAAGAATTTATTTATTTAATAATATGTGAGCAGCTTCAAGCTGATGTGCCTATATCATATTGAATGTGTTGAATTCATTAATAATTGTCCAATGCATTGCACAAATGGTATTCAAAGGTTTGCAAGAAATAGATGATCTGTTTTCTTATAAGTTTAATTTTTGAGTTTGAAGGAATTTTTTTCAAAGTTTATTGTACAATTTATGTTTTTAAATGTGCAATAGCGAGACTGCAGACTATAAAACTATTTAATTACTTATTTAATAATCAGGTATCAATGCAGAAGAACATCAGAAATTTGGCGAGCGTGTAGCTTTCTACCAACAAGCTGTTGAACGTCTGGCTGACGCTAGGAAACTTGCCAAGTATATTGAGCCCACTCAAGTCACTCAAGAAGCTTTGACCTTTACCAATGATGTGGTGGAAGGGAAGAGGAAAGCGGCTAAAAATGAAAATGAGTTTATTTACCATGAGGAGGTTCCGGAGAAGGATTTGCTTACAGAAATGAAGCCAGTTTGTCTAGTGAAGGCTCTTGCTATCAACTTTAATGACCCTGAGGTATATGTGGGTTGTTTAATTATGTTTTTCTGTAGTTTAATTATATTTTTGATGCTCCATTGACCTCAGTAAGCCGGATGTTCATTGACACCTGGTTGGTGAACCTCTAGCCTCTCAACCGTAATGTTGTCGGTTCGATTTCGGGTCAGGCATGCATAACGACTATTTCCATTCATTTGCCGATAAAAATTGATTTTGTTAGGAATCTGTACAAATCTACATATGAATACAATGGTTTCCTTTTCGATTAGTAGACAAGGGTGTACCAATTACCTTACATACAGTTTAGAGACACATTTAACAGTTCCTGCGAAACAGCTACCACTTTCTTTTGTTTATTCTTATAAATATTTCTTATGTATTAACAAAAATACTAAAGTATTGTATGTGTGTTTTTGGTGCAGATATCCGGAGGGGACATATTCGCCCGCCTCGTGCCGATCTCTGCTCACGAGACGTCGTCACTATACTCCGAGGCGAAGGCCAGACTTCTGCGCTCCGTCGTATCACAAGTAGAAGCCAAGAATACTGAGCTCACTGAGTTCATGTCTTCCTTGCAACTGGATCAACTTGAAATCATCGATGAGGAACAGAAGTAAGTTATATTTGTCTTTCATCTAAGAATTAAATCTACAAAAACAACAGTTGTGGTTGCGTGGTTAGCAAACTCGTAGATCCGGCAGTCGCGGATTGGGTTCCAGGCTGGAGCAAGTGTATGAGTGATGAATTTGAATATCTGTTTTTGGGTGTGTTATGCATGTGTTTTTGAATGTTGCGTGGCTTCCCAGATACAGGAGAAATCCTAGTGGGGAGCTATGAGTCTGAAAACTAATTATTCTATAGTGACTTAAGTTTCGTAGTACAATAAAGTCTTCAAAAAAAAAGTTGGGGAAAATCCATTATGTGAATTCAAAAACAAAAACTGTTTATGGTTTGGTAAACATGAATTATCTGTGTGACTCAGTGTTTTGACTGATTACGAACTACTGACTATAAAGTAAGTCATTCTTACAATACCTATAGGTGTCCGAGTGGTGAATGATAACAAAGGGAGTAAACAAGATATTTTACTCTATCTTTAAGTTGACCTTAATAAATATGAATATGTTTATACACACCTATATTAATATAGTTGCTTCCTTAGGCAAACTGTTAATAAGATCTCATTGTCGTCAAATTTCTCAAGAAACCCTTGGGATTTTCTAAGAGTTTTATGTCACCCAGATCTGTTATTTGTATTGCCTCAGAATTACAATTGAATTGTGCCAAAATGGCGGTTTCGGCATAGAATAGAACAGAGTTAATAACAAAAATTAATTTTTACTTAGTAATAACTGTGTCTATGTCTAAACGGCCATTTTGGCACAATGCAATTATAATTCTGAGACAATTAAATTACAGACTTAACCACCTGAAATAGTTATGAATCCTATTTAACCCCCGACATTAAAACAACGGGGTGTTATAAGGTTGTGTTGTTGTTACACGTCTGTGTATGACAACGTAGTTCCCGAACGGATGTAACGATTTTGATTTTGTTTATTTTTGAAAGGTGGATTAGACATGTTTGATGAAAATCGGTGCAAAATGGCTGCCGCTACAAAATGGCTGATTACTTATTTTTTCCTCCATCACCTCAATATGGGTATCAAACGCTTGGTTTGCCTCGTAAAATACTAATAATTATTATGAATTTAAACCTAATTGTTCATTACTATTTGTTTATAGGCAAAAATAATTGGTAAAGCTCTATAATATGATGTTTTCATGATTTTCAGAATACCAGAAGAGATAGTGGACCGGTGCGCCGCGATGAACGCTAAGACTGAGGTCATACAATCCCTGGCGGATTCAATGAACAACCTGGCTGAAATCATCAGCGACGTGGAACATACACTTGACGAAATAAAAACACTCATTCAGGTTAGCTATAGGTTTTTATTGTTTACTGACTTCCTAAAAAAGAGGATGAACTTAATTCGTTGTTTGTTTTCAGATTTATCGAAGACGGCTGGCGTTTTTTTTCTTTTAAAAGAGTATATTTCTCATGTGGTTCGATTTAAATTTTATGTAAATCAGTCCTGAGGTTTGAAATCACTTGGCCATGTCTAACAATACAGTTTCGCTGATTGTTTTACAAGACATAAAATATTTTTATATTATATTCCACACGTCTTAAACACTTGCAGGAAACATATAAATAAAGTAGAAAAAAAATATTATGTAGGTTACAATGTATCTTCTAATTTCATTTATAAGACAGGAAAAAACACAAAAATTTACTTCTCAATTATATTACCCCTAATCCAATAACCCACCCCTGACCGTTCCTGGTACAAAGGTATCCATAACACTCGCAGCATTGCCACGTTGAATAGCAATGGCCATCCTTTGCAAAAGGAACGAACCGGAATCTTCTAATTACTTACTTTCTATTTCAGGAAGAAACGATGAAAGAGAAAGAATACCAAAAGTCAATGGGTCCCCGTCCGCCATCGATAGTACAAACCGAGCTGTCCAGGGAATATCACAAGTATCTGGAAGCACACACCCGAACCAATGAGAGCAACCAAGTGTTGCACAAGGCTATGACTCTTCACATCGCTAATTTAAAGCTATTAGCTCAACCATTGGACGTTCTGCAGAGTAAGATACCCAGCATCAATTGTATTGGTGAGTTTCTGATGTTACATTATATTATAAGGTCAATTCAGAGTCTGAAAAATCATTGGTTTATATACCTTTTAAAATGTAACTTGATATGAGTCTGACAGTTCCACATCATGTTTTGTATGTGTCTGACAGCTGTCACGCTTATCAAGACAAAACTTTGCAAGGTGTAGTGATCATTTTATTGGCGTGTGTAATTATTATCTGTGAAACGACGAATTATTGCTTCCTCTGCCATATGTTACATCATCGTTTGGATAAGTAATGAGTTTAATACTAAAGTTTTTTGTTTCTGGGAGATGTAAAATTACAAAATGATTAAATATTATATTTAGTTCCATATTTATACGACTATTTCAACTAGTAAAATTGAAAATTTGTAAATCTCCCGATATTTGTAGTGACAGCCATCTTAGATTTGTTATTAACATACTGTATTGTACTAGTCAAGCGCTTTCATTTGATACCCACATTGTGGCTGTTGTGGAAACAATTGTGATCACCAAAATGGTGATCGGTGATGGTGATGGTGATTGTGTCGGCGGCCATCTTGTATCGTTTTTCATTAAACATAGCTAATAATACTCCCGACTAATACACATCAGTTCGGGAGTTACGATGCCACAGATAGACACGTCAAACTAATTGCGTCGGTTGTTAAAAATAAAGCTCAAAGCCTTTACAATGAGTTGTCCCAGGCACAAGCCGCTTGGGTTTCCATTTTGATTATTTTATACAGGACTAGCGCTGACGGTGTCGTACCCATTCTGAAAAACTTTCCCTACGAGACCATCCTTAAATCCGAGGAAAAAATAACTGTAGTCGAGGCCGAATTCACCATATCGGGGAGCCCAAGCAATGTAACGAGACGGAACATCATATTTTTATCTCATATTTAAGGTTGACACAGACCTTCTGTCTCAAGACACCCCTAACTATGACTGGCCGGTTGGCGCAGTTAGTAGCAACCCTGCCTTCTGCGCCGTTGGTTAAACATATGTGTTTGACCTGTGTCTGGCTGTTTATTATATGTATATGTAGATAAGTATGTATAGTCATCAGGTTACCATAGTACAGGCTTTGCCTAGTTTGGGACCAACATCCGTATTAGCAATGAGTGTCGCTTCGAAAATTTTGCAATACGAATAACGCAAAACTTATTAGAAGATCTTAAATTATTACATTGCAAATTGATTCTTGAACTAAACTAAAACAATAATCACTATTTAATATTTTAGTTTACGTAACAATCTCCGCGTAACTCGGGTTGCAAAGTTTTCGTATCCGAGCGGAAACTCATTGTGAAAGTGGGCGATGAAGACTTTGGTGTGGATGTTGTCCTATATTATTATCATAACTTATATTGCAGAGGGTCTCGACCGTGACACGATGTCGGAGATGCGTCGCGTGGTGCGCAAGGCACGCGAGATGCAGACACAGCGCGACTCGCTGGTGCAGGAGCTGCGCGAGGCGATCACCTCCGACGACATCACCTCCATACTGCTGGCGCGCGGCACCGACCACAACGACGAAATATTCAAGCAGGAGCTCGAGAAACACACTCCCAAGGTATCTAATACTAGTAGCTGTCGCCCGCGGCGTTGCTCGCGAAGTAATATGGAGTATAACTCTTTATACTCCATATTCAGGCCAGTCATAGTTTCAAACTTTGAACCCCCATTTGAGCCCTTATCGGTTGCATTTCCAATAACCCTGTATCAGTACACCCTTACATGAATACATGGTGAGTTGTTTATTTCTAAATCTAAGGCAGGGTGTGGGAATCGTGCAAATAAGAAACACAATCTTTTAAATAACGCGGTGTTTTGGGATTGAATAGAATATTATAGGTAAGAGAGAGGATGTGAGCATTCCGACGAAGCCGAATTGGCAGCCACTTGAGCTTAGTACGAAACTGAGAGATGTGATCATATTTGCGTAAACCAAATATAAATCTGATACAGAAATTTTGAAGCCGCTCAAGCTTGTCTAGCTGGTCCTCTCGAAGATCTAAATAGCAGGCGTCAGCGTAGTCTAAGATGGGAAGGAGGAGAGATTGTGCGAGCGCAACCTTAGTAGCAGTGGGCAAGAAGTTACGAAGACGTTTCAGAGATGCACCAGAAGCAAACATTTTACAGCTGATGGTTTGCAATTGGACCTCCCAGCTAAGAGTTTGGTCTATCATAATACCCAGGTTCTTGACTGAGTCACTATAAGGTATAACAACCCCATTAAAAATTACCTGCGGAAGTGTTTCCCAATCAATTTTGGAGAGCATGCGAGAACTACCAACTATAATGGCTTGCGTTTTAGACGGATTTACAGTCAAGCCAAAAGATTTGCTCCACTCACTGATTCTAGCTAAATCATCATTTGTAACGGCTATGGCATAACTGAGCTGATTGAAAGGGGCTTGTGAGTAAATTTGTAGATCGTCTGCATATAGGTGGTAGGAAGAAGAAATCACTTGAGATATGGAATTAATAAAAATTGCGAAGAGGGGAGGAGATAATACGCCGCCTTGTGGTACGCCAGCTGACGTGTTACCCCATGAAGAAAACGTGTCTTCAAGGCGAACACGCTGCCGACGTTCAAACAGATAACTGTGAAACCAATAAATCACCGATGGAGATATGTTAATAGAGCGAAGTATTGCAAGAAGGATATCAAAATTGACGGTGTTGAAAGCATTACTGAAGTCTAACAGAGTTAGAACAGTAAACTTACCGTCATCCATACCCTTACGCATATCATCAGTGATCTTGATAAGAGCAGTCACTGTGCTGTGCCCAGGACGGAAACCAGATTGGAGAGGTATTAAAAGGTCATGTCTGTTGAGGAAAAAATTAAGCTGTCTGTGGACAAGACGCTCAAGTACTTTGGATAGGAAAGGTAGAATAGAAATGGGTCTATATTCAGAGAAAGATTTAGGATTGGATTCCTTTGGTAAAGGAATGATCTGTGCATCTTTCCAGATCTAACTAATTTATCACTAAAAAATCGGTTGTCTGTAAAGTCTGTTTACTGACGATAGTTGAACGTAACAATGTATCGATAGAATCATTACCTTATCGCCGCAATTATTGTTGCTATAAACAATTGTCACCACATTCACTGTTCACTGCACTTCATACTTGACGGAAACATATAAATGTATTATTGTATAGCAGCTGTCCACGCGGACGCATCGCTCACTCGAGTAGGAGAGAGACAGATGTCGAACGCTGCCGAACGCGGAGGCCGATTGTGCCTCTTTGTCGCTCGTTCCGCGCTCTCGCTTGCACTTCAAGCCGTAAATGGAACGCCTCAAAGCGAGGTAACGCCGCATGAGTCATGTTTTTTCGTGCGTTCAGCCGGCTCCATCGAATTATAAGACGTCACGTCAAAATTGATATTACAATAAAAATAAAATGTCTTTCTCGAACTGAAGTAAAGTTAAGAGTGACTCGCGTCGAAGCTCGAGGCATCAGGTAGCCTCCGATGGTTAGGTGCGTGGCAGTGACGTGGTGCTAACGCAGCAGCTCGTGGAGCGTCAACGTGACTCGCATGTAGCCCGTCGAATGCTCTGCCTCATCGGTTGCCGTATACTAGGAATATGTAATTCAGATAAAAAACAAAAATAAACTATGTTGTTAAACATTAAGCAATACGGGACGGGTGAAAGCAATACGTTATTTAAATATACATATAGAATACAAGGTACAGTTGTATAATGAATACCAAACACAGTTTAAATACGAAATCTAGGATATTTAACAATTAATTTTTACAATAGGTACATAATAATAGAAACATATAAGTTTCTTATTGTTTTCAAACGTGTACGAATAAATGCTCCATTTACCCAGCGATAGTACTGTATAAAAATGATAATATTAAATTAATTTAGTAAGATTAATTGAGAAGTAGTTGTCATATTTATGAATGACTAGCTGACCCGCCGGACTTCGTACCGCCTAACGCCTACTTACTGCTATACATACATTTCTCATTCTCATATATATACAGCTATATCGGCCCAGCCGTTCTCGAGTTTTAGTGAAACAAAGGGATTCATTTTATATATATATATATATATCTTTTTAGTTTTTTTTACAATAACAAACAACAAAGTAAATTCGTTCCAGCCGTTCACGCGTGATGGCGTGACCAAGGGATATAGGGCTTCATTTTTATATATAGACGACAATACATCCTGCGAATTTCACGTCTCTAGGTTCAACGTTTAGGCTCTGCGTTTATTCCTAGGTAATATCAGACAGTCAGGACTCACTCCTTTTTATATATGTAAATATAAACGATTGATTTTTCACTGCAGGTAAAGATCATCGACCAGAATCTGGCGGCGCAGGAGAACATTATCAACCGCCTGACGTCACTGTACGCGTCATACGGAGAGTCGAGACGGATGCTCACTGACGTGCTGAGGAAGCGAGAGGGACTTATCAATGGTAACTAATTCACATATGTGCGATGATACATATTTACTTCACACGAAACATGAGAAAAGAGCCTGACATACATCGTGAGGAAACCATAGCATGGTGGTAGGGCGTTTCCTATCTCTCGCCTGGTTAGCTACCACCCTCGACTTGTAAAAATCTGTCGCCAAGCACCTGACGGAATGTTCCGGCAGTCTTCCTTGAGATCCAGTGTATTCCAGATAAGGCATGCTCCATCTAGGGCTACAGTGTCGCTGACTTCCGTGCTCGTGCGAACTTGTGGACAAACGCCTAGCTGTTCAGGATAAAAAAAAATAACTCAAACTCAAAACATTTCTTGTAATAATTATATATTTCCATGCATGTCTTAAAAATACATAATAATATGATATTGTATAATATGACTACCCTCCCAGATCGGATGTAACAACGTTGTGTGGTTTGCAAACTATGTGACAAATAATATATAATAATATATTATGGGACAACATCCACACAAATGTCTTCAGGTCCCAAACTAGACAAAGCCTGTGCTATGTAAGCTGATGCATACATATACATACTTACATACATAAATACATATTTGTATAGCGTCATTTACAAGTTTAACACGTGCAGTTGATGACCGATTCGGACAGACCAAACTTATCCTTTGTTTACCAAAAGTGAGAAAAGGATGGATATAGTTTTAGGAACTTTTAGTTTAGTCAGTGTGACTGGTAGAAATAGGATCGTTCTGTTCAGCGTATATTTATTTTAGACATCTTGTGTAGGAGTACATTATAATTATTAGGTAAATAAGTATTCTGTATGATTTTTATAATATGTGTTATTGCTATTAAGGCGTTCATATTAAATAAATAAATATATTAGGGTTACCATTTAAATTGCATCCCTAGTAGATTTAGTAGGATTCTACTTAACTTATTTAACTTACCATATTCCAGCTCTGATCACGTCATACGACACGTACGGGGTGCTGGTGGGCAAGGCGCAGAAGGGCACAGAGTTCTACAAGAAGCTAGCTCACAACGTGAACCAGCTGCACACCAGGCTGAAGGGAACCTGCCAGGTGCACGAGGAGGAAAGGCAGCAGTTGCTTCATAATCAGAACAAACGTGAGTTTAACAATATTCATTATAAATAACGAATTATAATCATATTTAAACAAGTTAAGAAAATAAAGTAGTTCTTAATTCGTCGGAACGAAGTTACAAAAATGCTTTTTTCAATATAGTTCCCAAATATCTTCGTGACTATAGAAAAAAAAAATTGTGTTCTCCATACAAATCGATCGATCATTTGATTCGCATAAACGACACGGTGATTTAAGTTAAATTATTTTGTTTCACAGGTGAATTAGTTAGTATAAATGAAAATCGGTCGAATGTCTTGACTAGTAGAATATAATACAGCATTATGACAATTTTCAAATCCAATATGGCCGCCACCATAAAATGGCGAATAAAATTTATTATTATTTTGTGTCGCGGGTTTTTGAACAATGGAGGACACAATCGCTTTTTCTTTTAGCAACCTTGTGTTTCATAAGTGGTTCATATTAACACTCCTAAGTATTTTCACACTTGTCAGACACGCTGTAAACCCTTGATTCTGTCACGATAGCACTTCATTTGCTTATATATTAACTTACTATATATGTGTTATGTATTTACTTAAGTATATATAATGTACACAGCATCAACGCCAACGCCATCAGCGAGTGTTAAATCAAGCGAGATGTCTGGTCCGGCGCCCACCCTGCCGGTGGTGACTGCCGGTAGGAAGCTCAAGGATTACCTCCCTTACATGCAGAACCGGGGACGAAGGAGCGCCACACCGCAAGGTAACTTCACTACTTGTGTTATTGACCGAGCGAGCGAAGCGTCTCTGCAACCTTGTCTTTTGTCGCTGCCAGATATATTATCAGCAGTGAAAACACGGTTCTATGTTGGTAATTATAACGGGTGATATAAAACGTCATGTTTTTGTAATTACAGGTCCTTGCATCGATTACTAATTGACGTCTATTTGATTAGACGTGCATCTAATATAAATGTACTTACAACTAAAAAGTAAAAAAAGAAGGCTAGTCAAAAAGGCTAGTTGATGGAAAGGTGGCAAAAATGCTGGCAGCATTGCATGCTGGATGGCAATGGAGATTCTTTTTTCCCAAAAAAAAACCAGCATTTTCGTTTAACGTTTTTTGAGTCCTTGGTTTCGATATTTATATTGAGTGTATTAAGCCCTCGATAATGAACATAATGAGCGACTATACCGGCTCGAATTTCAAAACTAACGATCGATATAGAACCGTACTTACGGTGCTGAATCGCTCCTTACCCTACCATAACACAAACCTCCAAGATCTTGAAAATATATATTTTTTTGTTCTAGCTCCCGTGGAGCAAGTAACTCCTGACATGTGCTATCCGGAGTCTATTTACCCCACGTCTGTCCGACCAGCTCCCCTCGGGTCTGAAGGTAACTCATACAATACATACTTCTTCAGGGTGACTGGTGACTGATTGTACTATATTCAAATAATTGTTAATAAATAAATAAATGCTATATTATTAATAATATGTTCAAGGTCATATGCATGTAAGAAAAATGTGTTCAGGTCTATTATGTTGAGTATTTTAAATCTCGCGATGCGTCAAAAAACATCAAAGAAAACTTTCAGTAAAGTCGCAGTATTATGCGCACCACCGTGTGGTGTGTTCCGTCAGCCTTCCTTGAGAGCCAGTGTATTCCAGACTAGGCATGCTTCATCTAGGGCCACAGTGTCGCTGACTTCCGTGGCCATGCGAACTTGTGGTCAAATGCCTAGCTGTTCAGGATAAAAAAAAAAACACGCAAGTGAGACTGAACGTAACCAAAATTCAGTAACGGTTAATCGGCAAAGTATAATTATAATATTCTAATGTATTAATAGTATTAACACAGCAACCATCGGAAGTTAAACGTTAGGAGTTAGATACCGCCGAGCGTCGGAACCGAAACACTTCCTGAGGGTCTCGAGGCTGGGGTTCGGTGAGCCTAGCCCAAAAAGCTTGAGTAGAAGAAATCCTCAAAAATTTAATTGTAATATATTAAACATCTAGTTTTATTAGACTACGTCATCTCGATCTTGTATTAGGAACAAAACTAGAGTATGTGTTTATTAAAGTAAATCAGTTTTCAACCAGTCACTTTGTACAAGTTCTATACAACGGTTAAACAGCCTTGAATTCCTTATTTTATTTTGAACTTTATCGTTTTAGCGACGGATATGTCCATGCAACTCCCCGACGGCGGAATGCTACCCATGCAAGGGCAACCCAACCCGTACGAAAGATATGGATCCCCATACGCGTCAAGCGAAACTGACTCTTACGGCTCACAGCTTAACTACGCTTATCCTGCAACTAGCAAAGATTACGATAAACCCGATCTAAACTCTTATGGTTACTCGGCATATACGCCGCAGCAATTTGCGTCACAAATGCAAGATCAGTCGCAACAGATTTACTCTAATCCTTATTATTCCGCTACGCATAACAATGGCACGATAGTGACTGACTCGCAAAATACTATGCAGTATCAGACTGATTTGAATCAAGCTGGTATTAACCAGCCTAACATGAACCAAGCAAATATGAGTCAAATTAATATAAATCAAGCAAACTTGAATCAACAAAACATTCCAATTCAATACTCCAATCAACCCATGAACTCTAACCAATACTCCGATCCGAGTAACAATCAATCGAATGTGAACCCTAACCAGATGACTTACGACCCATATTCGTCCCAAACGACTCCAATACCTGACGTCGTACCAACAGGATACCAAGATATGAGCGCAAGTTTCTCTCAAATGCAGATCAATGCCCCAAAGAACGAACCTCCCACTACTTTCGGAGATTACACTCAGACGTACTACAGCGTGCAATATCCACAAGCGAACACACCGAACTTGGCGACGTATAGCCACGCTCCTCAGACTGGGAACACGAGCATGGTTTCCGCACCATCCGACTATAGTTCCTTGAATTATCCATACAGCAATGACCAGACTCAACTTGGCCAGACTCCACAAACCAGCGTCCCTTACAGTGCAGGCCAATACTTCGCCACGTCAGGGTATGAGAACGTTTCTCAAGGTTACCCAACGTACATGCAAGCAGACAGCGCGTCAGCAACTAGCGTTGCTAACACAGTCAGTGCCGCGCAATCGTTTGCCTACACTTCTGACGCTGATCCAAACTATGCCAACCCAGCGCTGTCCCATTTGGACGTTTTGGATAAACCGATAAAGTCACACGCCAAAGGAGAAGCGTTGTCTGCTGTCAGTTATGCATCCACATTCCAACCTCACGATAGCAACGTATCAATTCCTCAAATGTATACTAACCCCAGTGAACAATCCGTGCAAAACGTGCAGCCGAATCAAATGTATGCAAACCAGACTGAACAGAAGAGTGTACAAAATGTGGCGACGCCCCAAATGTACGCGAACCCGAACGAACAAACTAACATACTAAATGCGCAGACACCGCAAATGTACTCTAATCAAAACAATCTGAGCAATTCACAAAACGTGCAACCATCTCAAGCCTATTTGAACCCAAATGAACAAACCATTCAAGCTAATATGAACCAGAATCAGTACTCTCAAGGCTATCAAAATCATCCGGGTTATACTTTCGATCCTTCCACCGGGAACTACGCGTACGGTTACGGATCACAAAATTCTGTTTCTTATGATCCGAGCGCCACAAATATGCACCCTCATGCGTCTGCGAAAGATCAAAATTGGTCTGCTCAAGGTGTTTATACCAGTGCTGGGATGTGTGAAACTCTGCAATCGCCGTCGCTTGAGAACGCGCCCCATCCCGAACAATCTGCCAATCAGCAGATCTACTATAACTCGCCTTATGGTTACGTCACGAATACGAATCAATCTAATCAAGTGGGACAAGCTCAATCGATGCCGACCAACTACGGAGCTGATGTGAACCAATCGACGTATATGCAGTCGGGCCAACAAGGCCACGACACAAGCGTTACCTTTGCCAATAACCAAGGTATGGACTTACTGTCATAATCTTATATACAGAACTATACATTGACATGTTATATTAATATTTATATATCAATAAATTTATTGCAATAGAATGATCTTTTATTTCATTCTTCAGTTTCAGTGTCGACGCCAAAAGAGAATCTATCAGAACCGCCTAATTTCGAACAGAATCCTCAGGGCGCATATAATGAAAGTAATGACGGCCGAGATCAGTACGTCGTACCATCGAATGCTGATCAAAATGCCGGCTACAGTCATGATCAAAATTTGCCCGATTCAGGACAAATTATACAGAATCATGATCAAAGTAACGGTCACCCGGCTAATACTTCGCAACCGGCTGATAAAACTATAGACCAAAATACAAGTAATCAGATTTCGGCCCAAAATCAACCAGTGTCATCGGACGAGAATATTCCAGAAGCCAAACCAGAACCATCAGTGTTTGATCTCCTGTCTGACATAGACTTTACAGTGGAACAGAAGCCCTTGATGCCTCAGATCAAAGTGCCACAGATATCCGAAAGTGCCATCGTTAGACCCGCCATACTCCCTAAAGGGGAACCTGTGAAGAAACCACCTCCTGTAGAGGAAGTGATAGAACGTCCAGCCAAAAGAGATCTCTTTTCTGATCCTAGTTTGTTGAACATGTTTACTCAGGAGGTGAAAAATCTGCAAAAGTTAACAGATTCATTGACCAATATTGCAGCGGGAGGTCTTACTGTGTTGGATGCTAAATGGAAGACGTTCCAGGAGGTTCAAGTGAGTATTCTTCGTTACTTACATTTTTCTTCTTTTTATTCAATGGCCATCACACTCTGTGCCAGTTCTCAAGTTGTTAAAATTTTCAAATTATGAAACAATTAATTGGAAAAGTCAAATATAAAGTCATAAGTCGTCGTGGTCCAGTTAGGTCGTATTATGTTCCCTAGTAAAGCTGTGTAGACTTCGTTATTGCGTTATTATACTTCTTGCCCACACTTGTGCACATAAACAAGTCATTAATGGCTAATAATCCATTCGTATTACACATTAAAACATGAAGAATCATTACTTCTGCAAGAAATACACAGTCTAAGACGCCATTTTTTCAGCGAACGCGGCAAAAGACTACTTATATTTGGGGTCTTAATAGTTCGTAGAAGCCTTTAGCTTATAATTTTGTTTCTTTTTCAATTTCAGAACAAAGAAAATATGTCAAGGTCCAAAACAGTAGCAATGAAGCATACTAGGGGCAACATTGTTAGTGAGGTAGTGCCTTACGACGATTCCAGACTGACTCTCAAATCGGACCCGGATGCTTATATCAATGCCTCATATTATAAGGTAAGATAAATCAATCAATATTAGTTAGTACAATTAGTCCAAATTATTGATGTGCAACATTGTTTGATTTAGAAAATTTTAAATTCATAAAATTACTTTTGTAAATTTTGATTTTGAAATAATGCTTGAAATGATGTACTCGTATGATACATAACAAAATGATTTTGCGATATAAAGCGAATTCGATTGCAATAATGTTTTAGTTGGAATGTAAAATCGTTGTTCTTGGCTTAAGGTTAGTTACAGTTATTTTGTATGAAGGCTTGTTGGTGATTTAAAAATCAAGAATGTATTTGTTGACTATAAATCTAACAAATTCAGTATTCACGCAAAAAGTTTGTGTGTAAGGACAAGAAATGTAAGTAACAATTGAAAAACACGCATCAGATTTTTATGCTTAGATTTAAATGGTTTTTATTCTTACAGCAACTGGCTCCCTGGTGCATTCCTTTAGTTATATCTAAGAATCCGACTGAAAATGAATACGGCGTTTTTTGGCAAGCAGTATTAGAAAATAAAATTACCTGTGTAGTTTGTCTCTTAAGTGAGATTGAGGTAAGTTTTATATGAAGCATTTTATGTTAAATTATACTTTCTTGGCTTTGCGAAAAGCTTAGTACTGCAAAATACTTGTAAATTTTGACGTATGTAAGAAATTTTGACATATTTAAGTACTATCAGTGCTTCAAGTGTGGCAAAATTAGCTTTAGCATGTCTTGTATATTTGTTTGGAGACGGGTTATGTTTATTTAGTTACTTGCAATTATTCTTGGCAATACTTAGCGCCGTTCAACGGCCGCTTTCAGGAATATTTGAAAGTGGCTTGCGAAACACGCGCTTTACATATTATTATGAAATTAATGAGTGTGTGTACAAACAGTCGAGAGAGTGTCGAGTTTTAAGATATCGATAGAGTAAAGAAATATTAATTGACTTGTTTCATTTGAATTAATAATAACTTTATAAAATTAAACTTAAAAAATAAGTATCATGATTCACTCTCTGTTGTTATATTTTTGTGGTGCAATATGTAACTTTCTAAAGGTAAAATTAATGTTTGATTTTAGATGCAAGGCAAGTGCTACTGGCCCACGGCTAAAGGACAGTCGCTCGATCTCTCTGTTAACTTGAAAGTGTCGCTCGACAATGTGACATGTAATGTGCACTGGACTGAACGGAAACTGACCGTGGCGTGCGGAAACACACAGCTTAGCGTCACACATTACCAGATTAATGTGTTCCCTGCCAAGTAAGTGAATTATAGTAAATAGTTTGTTTGCATCATGTCAGAAAAAATACTTGTTACTTATTTTTATGTGGAAGAGTGCCATAGAAATATTGGTAGTGGTGGGAAAGCCTTTAAAGTGCCTTTGATGAAAATAAATACTGTCAACTGTAAACTAACTCTAGGACTATTAAATTAATCATTCCTTCTATATAGATAATGAATGTAATTTTTACGAAAATAAAATCTGGACAGATTTAAGGCGCTGGTCGCACCTCAAGAGGTAAACTTAAGAATGGGGCTTGTTTGCAACTTTTATCGTAATTTCTCCCATTCCTAGTTGCCTCATCAATGTGGCAAATTCTAAGGCGATTCTTTTCCAGAATCGTGTGCTCGCCACTAGTCCTCCTAGTGGACAAGATACTGAGTGAAACGTTCGAGGGTCGGCTCAGCAGCCAGCTGGGCGGCGCGTGGGTGCAGTGCGGCGCCGGCGCGGGTCGCAGCGCGCTTCTAGCTCTACTCATCATGCTGCGCTGCCAAGTGCGAGCAGGACAACTAGATCTATGTAGTAAGTATTTATTTTTCTTAAGGCTATTGCAAGGCATTGCAAAGGGCAGAAATATATTTTTCATCCCACCATCTCGGAGAGAGTATTTTTGCTATTCGATATCTGAGTGCAAAAGCCGTTTTTATCCTCTAGAGGATAAGGTGAATTTGAATTTAAAATATCGTGTGCACTAAGTTTTTGAATTAAAAACCTCTCAACCTCTTTACTTCTACCTCTATGGTGTCGAATTCATCATAGAACCTTTTTTATTTTGTTAAAAACTCAGACGGAAACCTTTTTGCTGTACTTTTTTTTAATTTGTTTTGCGCGCGCCATTATGTTTTGACGTCATATTGTTAACCCCTTGTGTTTAAAATAAATGAAAAACCTAAATGAGTAATTCAATTTTTTTATTTTCGTATGTAGTCATTTCCTCGCTGAGGTGGGATGAAAGTTACATGTTGCACTCGAGTGCAAAGATTTTTCACCTTGTGCTCTTTTAATTCCCTCTAACGCTAACGCTCAGGATTCTAATGTTAAAAATCACTCGCTGCGATCGTAATTCAATTTTAGAATTCGTCGCTAGCTCGTTCATCAAAGGTGAGCTCGCGGTTAAAAAGCAACTTTGCACTCTTGTATAACAAATACAAGAAATGTGTGTAACAAGTTCTTTGCCGAATATGCCTACTTCGCCTACCTATATAATAATCTAGATTATTTGCTTACTAGCTCCTCTGACGCAGCTAAATGAAGTGGGTCTTGGCTTCCTAGACAACAGAACGTCATCGAATCCGATCTCATATGGTTTCCCGTGAGTCAGAACTTGGAGCTCGCCTAGATCGTAATTTACGGCGTTAAAATCTAGGCCGGCCGATAGATTGACGGCTCTTTGGGAAGATTTCCTACTTCCTTAAGGTTTAATGCCCATTTTTCGCACCCATACGTCAGAATCTTCCATATGACCGTATGTAAATGCAGATTTTGGTGTTTCTGCTCAGCAATTTCGGACACCAACACATTATGGAGTGCCGCACTACACCGGAAGGCGTTGTGGATCCTCATATCAGTTTCTTCCTCCCGCCTATTTGTGTCCGTTATAATTCAGCTTAGAACATTATTTCTAGAACATTATTATATTGAACATATCGTATGAATATCTAATTCAGGGGCTCTGTTTTTGAACTCGTTTTCTCTATTAGCATGCGAAAGAATTGACAAGTGAATTTCATTTCGAATGGTACTTTTAAAGTATTCGAATGCTGTTTTTGCCACAAACACAGATTTTATTCTTGCAATTTGAAATATACGTACATGTATGGAAACTCCGGATATTTTTTCCTTATGCTTTCAGAATTAAATGAAATTGTAAAGTGCAACATTGTGCTTTTTACCCAGATATGCTTGACGCGGGCTGTGCGAACCTGATGAAGCATAGAGCCAATGTGCTCGAAGACACCAAGTATCTAGCGGACGCGTACAGAACTGCACTCTTCTATGTTCAAGGTGTTTTGTGCTCAGGTATGTTGTATTCGTTTATATTTATAATATTTTAGTTTAAATTAAGTTTAACTTTTTTTTGTATGAGATTACTAAAAGTATGAAAAAGCATTGCAATTTAATTAAATTTAATGATTTGGCTAATTTACAGCTAAATGCAAACGAAACCAAAAAAACAAGAACTAACTTATATCAGAAAAGTAGAATACATTGCTTTTAGTTTGGTAGCTTTACCAATTTCAACGTGTGAATTGTAATTAAATAAGCAAGTCATCTGATATGAGCTTTTTCCAAAGATTTCAAAGATTTCTAGATTGTTATTGTAAAACATAAAACTCGTTTAGTTTTTTTAAAGTAAAACTCGATGTATCCGTTTCACATACATTTCTTTATCCATAGGAACAACAGCATTCAACGGCGAGGCTGTTTCCTTACCCTCGGGGGCGACTGTCCTACCCCCTGTGACCCCCACTCAATCATCATCTTCCACCCCCTCCCTCCAAAAGTCGAAATTCTCCCGAGAATCCTTTGAAGAAATGAAACAGTCCCCGGGATTGAAGAGCGGAGATATGAAAGACCCACTCAACTTCCTCGATCCTCTGTGGAGTTTGAAGAAAAAGTGATAGTAGAAATAGAGCTTTTTTCTAAAAAGGATGGGAAACAAAATCGGTTGTAAGATAGCCTTTTTGTTTGTTTGACATAAGGTAGTGTCAGGTTCATTTGGATTCGTTCATTATGTTCGTTCGTTGAATGAAATATCCCTTTTGAGTGAAATAATACTGAGTACTGAACAAATTATAGTATTTAAGTTACATATAAACAAAGTGAACTTGTAATATTTTCTGTTAACTTCTTACTAGAATTACAATAATTGTTATAGTGCAATAGACATTGGATTTTCTCATTTTTATGATATAAAAATTATGAGTTTAGTATTATTGCTTATAGGATATTTTATTATAGCATTATTAGAATCTACTGTAAGACGATATGATAAAATTCGAATTTGACCTTGATATTGACCTCGATTCGGGCGGACCTAACTTATTAAACTAACCTAATTTGACAGTTCTAAATTATCTCCTCTCTTTTTGTTTCCAAAAGTGAGAAAAGGATGGATAAACTTTTAGAAACTTTTAGTTTAATCAGTGTGACTGCCGAATTGAGGTCATTGTAGTAGTCACAAGTATAAAGTAAAATATGAACTATGATTTGTTTTTCTATTATATCGCTATTGAGAATTAATATTTAGTTTCAACTTAGAATACTTAGCATTATAAAAATATATAATTTAATTATGCGAGCATAACATTTCACAATATTTATAAATGAGTTGTTTCGCAAATGTATGGAGCTCCGGACAGGACAGTGTACATGATTCTATAAATACGTTAGAGGCTATTGAGCTTTAACATATCAACCAAATTCAAAATAACGTAACTTATCGCAGTGTACAAAATTAATTTCGAATCAAAATATTTCTGTGTAATTTACTCAAAAAGATGATTTACGCATTTTTATTTAGTCTATTTTGATATTTGTGACGTGCAGTACGATTTATAGACTAATGTGACTATTGGAGTCAACTTAGGATACATAAATCTTCCAGATATGCCATAATTCTACTACAATTCACAGAATTTAGATATTTTTGTACACTATATAGGAGGCGACTGACGTATTTTTCATTAATACACAATATTAACCACATCTTTAGACATTATTTGGTAAACGTACACCGTCCTGGCCAAAAATGAAACAAGTCCTTTGATTTTAAATGGTCGAACTCGTTTTTAATTTTATTTTTTATCTAATTAATTTGCTCTACGCAAGTCTAGTGACTTACAAAACAATAAATAATATTGTAACGGTTATATTTTTTATATTGGAACATTTTAAACAAAAAATAATATTATAAATCAATCCAAACGTCTCCGAGAAATCTGGAAACAAACAAACAAGTAGTCAGAAGCGACATCAAAAAAAAACTTGACTGCGTAACTTTAGACTCGTGTATTTTAACGTCAGAAACCGCGGAACTTAACTAGTATAGCCCATAACTATATGCAGACAAAATCAAATCCAATGAATTAGATCACTGTTTGAACTGGAGGGGGTCATAGAGACATACTTACATACATATCCAGGATTGTCCTAAGCCGAAAGGGAGTCTTTATATGTATGATCCTAAGGAACAGATTTTTCTACGGGACTAAATCTTGATACAAGGAGAGAAAACAGCAATTTCATACATTTGGTCGACGAACGATAAAGTTTTCTATGGAACTGCTGATATTATTTTTCACGAATTCAGATTTGGTTCCATAGTGTAAAAAAATGTAATGGTGAGTATAGTGACCCCGTTTTGGCTTAGTACACCCCTAGCCGATAACCTTGTTTACTGACTTATATATATAAATGAACATACACTCGAAAAACATTACCCTCGTTTTGAGCAGTATGGTAAATAAAATAGATTCCGACGAATACAGTACAAGCTCTTTATTTCGAAGTAGTTTTCGGTAAGTATGTGTAGAGCTATTTGTTTTCTTAGGCCGAGTATATATTTTCACGGATACGATTGTAAAATAGAGGCAATGAGCTGTCATGACGAGTTCCGTTGAAAACCACATGTCAACGATAGCGCGATAGTGTATCAGTTACTGGTGAAGTGAGAAACGCGGCCTTGTGTGCGGTTATGCGCAAATCATGAAAAATGTAATCCGCAGGGTTATCGGCTAGTGTTAGACATTAAAGAAATGAATACAAGAGCACCGTACTTACTTAATTTTGTTTTGGTAGCGTTGAAGCGGCGAACTGTCAAACGACACCAAGGCTGATGATTCTTGATTTCGTCTCTTGCCTAACTCTTTTATCTCTGTTTTTTTAGCTAGGCATTTACTGGTTAGGTGCTTGGCGACAGATTTTACAACTTGAAGGTGGTGGCTAGCCAGGCGAGCGATAAGAAACGCCATACCAGCATGCTGTAGCCTTCTTTTCCAGTTTTCAAACGATTTCAGAAGAGGAGGTGGTTTGCAATTAGTAGAAATCTATTATTTTTTTCATTAAATGTTCCCCGTTATCTCATAGACGAGATTTATATGTGTTATAGATTTACAGCGTGTTATAAGTAGTGGGTAAATGGCATATACTTACCTACCTACTTCTCAAGAGAACGCATATATATACATTTTATAAAAATTGGTTCAATAGGTACATGTTTTTTTTTGTAGTAGTATAGCCATAAGTGGCTGACGAATTTAATTCAGTTTATAACTATTAATTAAAAATAAATATTATCTTAATATACCTACTTAGGTAGATATTCGCGAATAATCCAAGCCTGTATAAATTCTTACCAGTTTTAAGTTCAAGAACCTGCTTGATATTTTTTCGTCATTTTAATGTATCTACAATGTCGAGAAGATATATTTTATTACTTTGTTATGATATTCTGCTGTCTCAAATATGTTTGAATAATAATATGAAATTCGAACATTTTAATTTATCTTATGCAGTATGTTAAAAAAATTAATTCATAACTGTAATGTTCGTTAGGTATGTATTTGTTATTGGTTTGTGTGCTTTAGACGTTAGATCTCAGAAATTTATAATAATCGTAGAAGCGGTAGAGGTTAATTGCATCATTTGTAATATTTAAGTTATCAGTTATTCACATTCCTCTTCTGTACGTCTCCATTAAGTTTTGTGTTATTTATGACAATCCACAAGAATGCCGTTTTGTTAAGGTAGTTCACACGAATCTGGGTTGAAAGTGAATTTGATGGTAAATACTAGTTTTTTTGGGTCGTCAATGATATTTGTGCGGACTACCTGCCGACTTGCTCGGTTATTTATTTATTGATGAGCTATGTGGGACAGTAAATGAACTTGTAACACTTAACCCGGCGTCATTAATCAACGGAATCGAAATGTCGAGTAATCAATTTAATCGCGTATAATATAATGTACTTTTGTAGTTATTCGGTTACTGATATTTATAGCGTACTCAAATAAAACGAATTGGACTGAATTATCTTTGTTTCATTACGAATTCGATAAGCGATGTTTTTTTTTTGCTAAATAAAACGCTAATTGGTTTCCGAATCTTATCGCCGTATCGGCGGCTTCTCGGTAACGAAAGGCGAATTGACAGGTAGCCCTGTGTAGTGATGTGAAACAGTAAAAGATGTTATAAGAGAAAAGTGGAGGAACAGGCTGGGAAACTTGGGAATTTGAGGAAAGAAATAGTTCCGGGGTGGGAGTCGCCGGCAAGCGGAGTCTCGAGCCGGTGGCGCTCCAGTCAGGCCCGCACCGCCGACACGGACGCACGTGCCGCACGCTCGTTCACACGGACCGCGCACGCGCGTACGATCGCATTACACGAGTCACCCACCCGCTGCCAAAACCCAGTGACAGTGACGTTTCGGGGGGTCGTCGCAACAAAAACAATTTGTAGTTTATTTTTTTGCTAGTGTTAAATTTTATGTGTATTCGAATATACGCGAGTGTCGTGACGATGGATGGTTTAGCGGGCTAGCGCGATGATGCGCAAGGATAGCGCGGGCGCGGCCAGCGGCGGCGAGTTCTCGCTGGACTCGGCCGAGTGCATTTCGCTGCAGCAGATCCTAAAGGCGTTCAACTCGACGATCAGCGAGGAACATGCCTGGGCGCTGTTCTATCAAGCCGCGCGCTGCTTCCAGCGCTGTTTGGCTGACGGGGACACCTGCTACCTGGTCTCCGAGCCGAGACATGTGTTGCTGCATAAAGAAGGAACCGTCCACCCGACCACGCTGCTGCATCCAGGAGGTTAGTACTGCGTTAAAACTTGCCTTTATTTATAACTACAACCCTCGTGACTGATATAACTGTAGAACTATTCTATGGATATACTATAGGTATACGATACTTCCGCTTACTTTGCATCCAATGTTTATCTTCCGACCGCGACATTCGTTTCCTGGGGTTCTCAGATAAAGATCTCCCCTTATTTAATTTACTGTTTATCTCCTATGTTACTGACCGCATTATATTCAAATATAAGTTCGCATGGATCTATAAACACAGTGTGCTGCCGTCGATATATTTGTCAGCAAGTCCGCTGATGTTATCGCCGAGACATGTTGACGCTGAATAAAGTTTATCAACATTAGAAGATGATGATGTAGGTAGTTAATAGTCGCGAATATCTGATTATCTTTCGCTAGAACAGCCTTGATATTAAAAAGTGATTGATAAGATATGGTGCAGTTTGCCAATTTGTTAATGACCTTGTGTTATCAATTAGCTAAAAAGCGACGTGTTTACTTTGTTCTAATTGGGTTTCCTCGGAAAATTTAGGTAATTTTTGAATATCCCCATTTCACTATTTCCTTTATTATTAGGTAGGTATTTACGATTGCTCGTTTGGATTACCAATTTCTATGAAATGTATACATAGGAAACTCACGATTACAACAAGTGGCGTTATACGTTTACCTACATCATATCAATCTTGGTGACGCAATTCTCGCCCTGCGTTGATGGAAGCCCTACTAAATCTTATCAGAACAAGTCTGATCCAATCATGATTGAAACAAAAGATAAATAAGCTCTTTCTGTTATGTTATTGGGAATTTCATCAGACCTGTATAGGTACGTGATCTGTTGTTTGTGTTTAGAGGGCAGTGATGTTCTTATCTAATTCAGTGACGAGATATATAATTATTCATCGGTCGGTTCAATTAGTAGAACTAAGAACTAAATCATCAACAAATACCTACATAAACTACCTCTGTCGTTACCTACTCCTAGCTAAGTATACTTCTTTGAACCAGAAATTAAAATAGTTTGGATTAATGTTGTATTACTTGAACTTACCTGATGTTATTTAGAAATTTATTGTATCTAAGCCGCTAAAGGTAGGAACCTAAAGACGTAAAAACAATTAAGTATCTTTATAGGTATAATGTAAACATCTGCAGTCATCGCTGTCATATTCTTCCACGGAAATCTGTTTACTAACTTCGTGAAATGTTTGCTCTCGTCTTTATCTCAGGAAGAAAGTTTTCCTTCCTTATCAACATAAACTCGCCCAACACATTTGCTTTTATTTTAGTCATATCTAGTCAGTCATATATAAAACTGTAAACATCTTAGTTTTGTCTTCTAATTACTTGTTGCTTCGCACGGATATCATGTTTGAGTTGCAATTTCACGCTTCTTGCGCGGTCTTTAATCGTCATCGAACGTTTGTCATCAGCTTTTTTTCTATCAAGCTCGGGTCTCGCTGTATTACCTACTGTTGCATCTTCAGCTAGCCTATTGTTTCTTTTAGAATCAAATGGCCAGTTTCCAGTGATTGTTCCCTATCGTATAACAATTTCTGAATATCTAGGCTAGCTCGGACTCCTCGGACCACCAATCATCGTTCCGCTGACGCTTCCAACTACTTTTATTATAGTCTTGCAAGTTCTGCCAATTTTAAATGCATATTCATTGTGTTACGATGTTTATTGATGACCTATTTCCAGAGAAACAGTGTGGCCTACTTTGCTCATATTGGTTAGAATAATTACCTCCTTTCTTGTTTAAAAGCCTCAAGCTTATGCAGATTTTTTAAATCTTGATTTCGACTAAGGTGCTGAAATTACTAGATGCTTTTGTTTTTATTAAATATGAATCCTGCGTCTGTAGTTTAGCATTGACGAATGCACAAAATTTTCTCCAAATTTACAACATTTTTGCTCCAAACCCGACAACCGACAGTAACTAGAATTACTTACGAAATAAACCAATTAAGCATGAAACTGCATAAATTGTATTTAAGAATACCTACGTTGAAAACGTTCTCATATCTAAATCTTAACTTGGAACTTCTATAACTAAGTTATTGTATACAATTTGGCAAAAAAACTAATACTAACTGTCCGACACGTCAAGACAAAATAAGAACCTGTCAATACAAAATTCAGCAGTAGGTGGACACCTCATGGCCCGAATGGTCCTCAAGCGTAAAAAACTGCATTTTCTTAAACAAGACACAGCGAACTGTAAAGTCAAGGTTGAATAGCTGCCTAAATAAGACGGAGTATTGACAAAGTGTTAACTCATTCAATGTAATGTTTTTTTCAATGTCATTTCCGAATCTTATGTAACCTGCGGATTCCATATGATAAGCTCTGCAAGGTTCTCAGGATAAGGAAATCACACCTTCATTGTGCAGTCAATGTGTGAAATATGTACTCTTTATTAGGAAGGAATCATAGAATCTAAGACTGCTTGTAAAGTATAAAGTATATGCTAGTCACCGTTGAATACAGAATAATTAGCTAGGTAACTGATGTGGATCCCTACAAATTTTGAGAATTAAGCAAATTATTCCTCTTTTAATTTGATACTACCAATAATTGTATTACTTTAGAACTGTTTGTTTCTGTTGCCAAGGCTTTTGTTGTTCGAAGCAAATTATTGATTAGCAATTTAGCCTTGCGCCCCTATGAATGATGTCATGGGAATAAATTCATATTTTTTCTCGATGACATACAATTGCATTTAAAGGTTTCGAATTAGTGTCTATGTATTTATGTGCCTATACGTTTTTTTGGCACGCGATGGAGTTTAAATGGCCTGTCGTATTTTTATGTAGATTCGTTTTTACGTGTATGGGTGGTCATAGGTTTTACAAGCTGCATCCCGCAATTTCACTTGTTAAGATACGTGGGTCTAAAGTTCTTGCAGTTGGGTTTTTTGAAGTCACTATTGACCACTTGTTTAGTGATGTGAATAACGTAACATTAAATTCTGAGGAAATTTCAAAAAGTCTTTCGTACTCCGGTGTTTCATTCAATACTTTTGTATTGCTTGACTTCAGACGGTCATGCTTATCGCGTTAACTACTTACATATATTTTTTCATCGACTTAACATCGTTACATATATTTAGATATTCAGGAGTGCGCAACAGTTTCGATAAATCTGATAAGATTATTGTAACTTTGCTTTTAACTGATTTGTTGTTTATATATACTTGCACTGCATTGCATCTGTTATTTTAATGGCACACAGCCAAAGTACTTTGACACTGAGACTCAGTAAGGCTCTTACTAACATTATGAAAGTATTAGTAAGAGCCTTACTGAGTCTAATACATTTTAAGGTGCTTAAATTATTGTGACGATCTTGTGGTGTAAATATATTTATTTCAAGGAAATTTAGTTAATAGTGCTTTGGAAAAATATGAGAAGAGAAATCACTGAGATACGAGGCGATAAATGTTTACGGTAAGCTGGTTGAGCTACTAAATAATAATGCTTGTTTGCGGCAGCGGTCCGCAGATAAAACCGCCAATTTATCGGCGTAACGTGGTTCTATGAGTACAATCTCGATTGATGTTTGCCTGCAGTGCTCCTGTTGGCTTTGGAAATTACTGTGTATTTTGTAGCGTAATCCTACCTGGTTTATGATATCAATCAGGCATGCACCTGCACCGTTCGTTTTATGATGCTCGTTTTCTGTTTAGCAACATGCAAAATTCCTAGGCGTTTCCTTTGCCGAGAAAATTTAGCTGTGTAACTCAGCACTCACACTGTGTTTTGGTTAGTAGTAGTTTATAATGTACTAAGCGGAAGGGTGGTAATTAGCCTTTTGCTTTAAAGCAAACACGAAATTGCTATTCAATGAAAATAATATATCATGTTTATTGGCTGGTTACAAACTGTACGTAAGTACTTAATTCCGGAATTACCCGGATATCGAGAAAAAAAGGAAGTCCCATTGTAAACTGCCAGAGATGGATCAATTCAAAAGAAATACAAATAAGTACATATTCACTTATGTAAAAATATAATTATCTTATTATGTAACGATTTATAAACAATACTTTTGAAATATTTGTATTTGTACCAATGTTCGTTCGTGTTTGCCGAATGTTGCGCGCCTCTGCCTCAGTATCTTACACTCATGTTTTTGCCATGCGATGTTCTGCTGCTCCTCATTGTTCTGTCACTGCATCAGCCGTTTCTCCTCGCTCCGTATCCGTGGGAACCGGGTCTCCCGCCCGGAAGGTCTGCTAAGCAAGTTTTTATATTAACTTGTGGAAATAGTTCCCAGGTAAACAATACGGGAGTATACGTGATGAGAGCTTTTTCTTATCGTTTTTTGAGACTTTTTGATTAGGATAGTTAATTGCTTTTCGATTCATTATTAACCACGGCTAAATTATTTTCATCGGGTTATTAAAAACCTACTTACACGCATCTACTTTTTGGTCCAAAGCGTTCATGTGTAGGTTGTATACCTTATTAATTAATATTTAATAACACTAGACATAAAACATAAACAAAACATAAAGTTTAATAGGCGGAACTGATTCCATCCACCACCACAAATATTTTATAAAAGTTAGTTCCACACTAAAAAAATCAAATCCGTAAAACGACACTGATGGGCCTCAGGGGCCCTATTAAAGCCATTTTGTTTTGAAAAATTGTGTTATAAAATATAAACGAAATCGGAACTGGGTCTAGGAATACCCTACTTATGCAGACAGATGTGTCTTTTACGATCAAGTAACTGTACCTATACGTTAGTAGTTGGTGTTTTGGACTAGATATTTCCATTTATAACCGGTCTATCATTTTGAACAAAAATAGCTGTTTAACAGCATGCTGACCCTAAATTTCTACGAAGTAGGTAAAGAGTTTTAGTAAAAAAATCTATAACCATTCTACTTGTCCGCTATCCATATTATATCTTCCGATCGATTCATTTCTTTCACCAATAAATCAAATCATTATTTTGAGCAAAAACTCAGCGGTTTCTTTGAGGCGATCGAATGGAACCAATTTACATAGGAATCCTTTAAAACGTCAATAAGTTTCAAATAGACTTTGCCTTCCGATCACAAAAAACTCGACAACAATAGCGTAAGAGTAGCAGTTTCAAAAAAATTAGTTATTTTAAACCTTCCTCCTCCGCGATAAGTGCATCATCGTTTAGAGATCTTCCATTTACCTGTAGCAATTTTCTCGGAAGCCGTGGGTTCCGCAGGTAGTTTATCTACGGGAGTGAATGACACCTAGATGTTTGCTTTTTAACTAAGTATTTACAAAGTTACACAGTACTCGGTGCTGGGCTGGATTAGCGGCGAAAATAAATATTACGACAGAAAACTTGCCGGCGTCGAGTCACTGTGTGGAGTTGAAGTGTTGTTATGTGATAATAGATAATACTCGTATTACATCTTGGAATGAACGAACGAACGTGAGTTGATGGCACTGCAAATATTTAATTCTATGAATGAAACTTTGCAAGAAAATGTAAATGCAGACTTGTTTCGCTGCCTATATATATATATTAGGTCCTTACATATATCCGCATTTCATATTATGAAATTGGCGTTTTGTCGTACTGGCCACTTTGATCTCAAATATCTCTTCTTTGGTTAGGGATTCCAATTTCAAATTTATACAGTTATTTATTCATACATTTGTATTTCGAAAACCGTAATTCATTTGTTTTGTCCTCGTTTAGTTTTTTCTTTGCGTCACGCAGTTTACAAAATGGAAAACTTGAAATATCGCGTTATTTACGAGTACGAGTTCCACCGTGGTACCAGTGCTGCAGAAACGGCTCGAAGGATTAATTATTTGTATGGCGGCGGTGTCGCAAAAGAAAACACAGTGCGTTTTTGGTTCCAACGTTTTCGTTCTGGAAATTTCGACCTGCAGAACCAGCCCCGTGGACGGCCGGAGACTAAAGTTGCTAATGAAGAATTGAAAGCTATTGTGGAAGCAGAGCCATCGCAAACCACGTCCGAGTTAGCTGCAGGCTGCGGTGTAAAACTGTTTTAATCCAGTTGAAGCAAATTGGAAAGGTGAAAAAGCTTGAAAAGTGGGTACCTCAAGAATTGAGTGCAGCAAACCGACAAACTGTGCGTTACATTACTCAACCGGCACTATAATGAAGGGATTTTAAATCGGATCTTTCGGATATTTCAAGTTTTTCCATTTTGTAAACTGCGTGACGCAAAGAAAAAACCAAACGAGGACAAAACAAATGAATTACGGTTTTCGAAATACAAATGTATAAATAAATAGCTGTATACATTTGAAATTGGAATCCCTAACCAAAGAAGAGATATTTGAGATCAAAATGGCCAGTGCGACAAAACGCCAATTTCATATGTAAGGACCTAATATTAATAAAAATATATATTCAGTAAATTGTTGCAGAGATTCTGATAATTTACGTAAGTCGAAATCGTTGACCCGGAGTTATGAGCGCAAGTGCAGCTCATCGGATCACACACATTTTTTTGTAAGTTGATTGCCATTTTTTTTAAATATTGCATAACACTATAACTAAATTACTACAACGCTTTGCGTCCACTTTGACTGTGCGAACTGCCACGTTTCTGGAGTTCGCTGATAAATAATCTCGGTCTTTTCATACTAGGCCGCATCGTCGTTTTACATTCGGCGAACATATCATTAAAAGCTACATTTGCCTAAACTGAAAAACAATACTGTCAGCATTTCCACAAACTTGTTACTTTAAACAACTCATTAAATTGACAACAAAATGACAAACCTAACCACCTTAGATCAATGTCTATGACTGATTATTTGCGGCCCAGAAACCTTTACCAGAGCGTGTGACATAATAAGGCTGTTCAGATCTCATTGTCTTTTAATAAATTAGTATTCTCAGTAGAAAGTGGGCTTCGTTCATTGTAATAAAGACATTATTCAAGTTGTTGTGTGACGACCGTGGAGGCACGACTTTCGTGACTTGACCCCAGACCTCACAGGCTTGCACTGAACTTAGCATCTTACATGTTTACCAAATACTGTTGATTTTATGCAGGAATCGTTTTGTTTATTCCTAAATTAGTAAAGATTTTATTTGTAGCTTTATGAGCACCTAACTAGTCTGAGATATTCTTAAAAATGTATTGGATAGAATCACTCTCTCGCTCGTCGGATAAGATTAAAAGGACAGAAAAGGAAAGAAATTTCGAGGACCTTTGGAGACAGTAATTCGGCTGTTAAACTATATTCCAGCATACCTTTAAAAAAAAAACTAGAGCCTAATAGTCGAATCTTCACAATTTAGGTACGCATTTACGTTCATTCATGAAGCTTTTTGTTTAAGTCGGTAACTGGAATACTAACTATAAACCACCACTGACGTAAACTTTGACCAAAGTGTGGTGAAATAATTTAGTCTAATTGTTGTTTAAAATTGCCAGCAATTTTAAAACCTATCAATTTCAAGAAAGTTTTGGTTTTTTCTGAAATCGAGCACAATGCAGATTAAATTCGGTTGGAATGAGATAGTTGGTGAAACAATAGCTCCGATTCCACGGGTTGAGCTCGACGCTGATTGATAAGACTTACAGAATGTTCATCTTGTTACATTTATGTACAGGGTGGGTGGTTTAAATGCAAACGAAACATTCATAGAAAGTTCTCAGTGCTCGACTATAAGGGTAATATGTAGTATTTGTTCTGATTGTGAAAATTATCATAATAATAATGGCCCTTTTGGTAGAATCTTTGAATCTACAACACTATCTATAGGTTCACAGGAAAGTTTCGCTTACGCTGACGTACAAACCAAACGCTATCCCAATATAAATTTAACCGTAGTTAAAGTTGTTTTTAACCAACTACAAAAAAGGGACTCCTTACCTTAACCGGAACCTTTTTTGTATGTTCTCTTATTTCTCTATAACGTGTGGATCGATTTGGAAAGTTCTTATTTTGTTTACAAGTTTACGTTAGTTCCTCAAATGGTTCCGTATAAATGTTATGTAAATTGTTTATGTGGTTTGGTTTTAAAATCTAAATAAGTACCTGAACAATTTTCGATGCGCTTATAAGAAATGTTTTGGTTATTTAGTTGTCTGTGCTGAATTGAAGTTGGTTGTAAATTTTTCACAATGCTTTGGTTGTATGTGACGTGATGCCATTATCATCATGTCTTTGAAAAAAATATAAAATAAAGCGGGTGGTTAAACAGTCACTCTGTATACTAATACATAGTATGTTTCTGTCGTTCTAAACTTAATTGCGTGTTTAAAACCTTTAATTAGTTGACACTAACCTTTAACTTTGACCTAAGTCATATGCGCACTTTATATGCGTGTCCTTTTCAAATTAAGTGGCCATCAAACCTGCCTCACCGTTGGCTTTAATAGATGTTAAGGCGCTGTGAGCATTTGGGTGACCCTGCCTAATTTACTACCTAGGTTTAACCTTGAGGCCCTTGTCAAGATACTGCTTTTTGGGTGGGAACACATTATGCATATATGTATTATCTTATTTCTGTTATTTTTCTTTTTTTCAAAATTTATAACTAAAACATGTCGTAAGAATAAAGTTAGAACTTATCCGTCGCTATGAGATATGCAACGCAGTATTAGCACAAAAGATAAATATTACAGGAGTCAAACACATGTATCCAATTTGCCTGTAATTTTCTTTTTTCAAAATCTTGGTACTTTATTTCTCGGGAACGGGTAGACCGATTTGAAAAATCCTTTTTGTGTCTGAAAGGGTATTCACCTCGCGTGGTCCCATTTTAGTTTTATCACCATCGGTCAAGAGGTTTGCTATTTAAATCAAAATAACCAAAACGGAAAATATTTTTTTTGCACAACAACTTCACAGACTCGTATTTCAAGTAGATGGCCCTCGTTCTCGCACTGTTCCCAACCGTTCCGAAATATCGTGTCCGTGAGCGGTGTGTATGTGTGCGTAGCTCTAGCGCACTTTGTATGTAGGTTGACTACTGTACTATGTGTATTTTGTGTCTATTGTCTCTCTACTAAAGGTTCTTGAGTGGCGATCCCTAACTGGAAGACGCAACGTAGGTAGGCACAACTAACCAGTGGATACAATTGGCAGCTTGTCGTTCGAAATGGCGTTCTTAGGGGGAGGCCTATATTCAGCAGTGGACGTCTTCTGGCTGGCGATGATAATGATATCTCTCTACTATTTACTCTTACTGCAACCGTATTCAATGTACCTACATACTTTGACTATTTTAATATGATTTGCAGTATATTTACGCTATCCGTGAGAAGGAATTGACCTGATACATAACGCATGTTACCTACCGAACCATGAAGTTCGAGCTGCACCAATAATCCCCACAGGAACCTGTCCGATCAGCGATACGATAACAGAACAAACGCAACAAGTCGTTGTTACTTAACCTGCACACAAAGCTTCATTCAGTGAAGACAATCGCAGCCTCCGAGCGGATTCGCATTGTCTTACGGATCGCATCTTCACGGTTTACTGACCGCGCTGGTGAGGTGAAATCAGGTGCGGATTATGATTTTGTGAATGCAAATGTTTTTGATATAGCGCGCGTATTGAATTACCTGCTACGATATAATAATTGGGTGCTATAAGTAGATACTAATTTTATTTTGTAGTGTATCAATCGTGAACAGGGAATCAGTTTTATTTTCGGGAACTGAGCTCTTACAATAAATTTAAGTCGTGATTTATTGAGAACGTGTAGTACTTATATATTTGAGTACTATGCGTATAGTGTAATCTTTTTACCACGCCAGAGTGTTATTAATACAAAACATATTAAACTCGGACAGCCTTATTGTTTCCTTGCATTATTGCTTAAGGCGATTTCTTTGGATTTATCTGACTAATTCACGTGACACTCCTACAAAAACGTTGCACGCGGCACACTGAAATGAGAGGAATCGAATGAACTTGAATGTAACCGCTATATAAATGTTTCCTTAATTTATTCAATTTTATAAAGGAAGTTTTCAGACGAGGGGTGGTAACTTGCTGCGTCCTGCTGAGTCTATAAAGGTCAAGGTGTATCTATAGCGGTTCAAATGCTACCTGCTAAATGCAATGTTGCACTTTAGTTTCGTAACTGCGTTATGTCCAGAAGTTATATAAGGATTGCCTCGGACTATACCGAATACTAGCTTTTACCTTTGTACCTATTCATCGTCATAATTATGAGCCGGAAAACGTCCACTGCACATAGGCCTCCCCATTAGAACGCCATTCCAAACGACAAGCTGCCAATTGTATCAACTGGTTATTTGTGAGTTTTACTAGTCGTTACAGCTAGAGGGAGGCCTACATACGCTGCGTCTTCCGGTTCGTGGTCGCCACCTAAGAACCTTTCTTCCCTATCGGTTATCGGTTCTTGGTCCGATGTGACCAGCCCACTGCCACTACAGCTTGTAAATCCTACAAGCTATGTCGGTAGCTCCGGTTCTTCGACGAATGGATATTCGGATTCATTGCGGATTGTACCGCGGCGCTAAGACACTCTTAACATAGCTCTCTCCTCTAGACATTTGCACCGATTACACAAAACAAAATAATATCTATCGCCTTACTAATAAAAGTGTCTTAAATTTGTACCTTTTTTGTCTAGTTTTTTGCTATAGGTAACGTCACTCGCTTAGACAGGACAGAAGATGCAAATGATTTCATTTAAATTTGTGAACTCACCATATGAATCCTATTGCTGAACTACTTATTTATATGAAAACATGTTTTAAGTTTAAACGTGCGGGAATCTTGCGAGTTTCTTTCTAAGAACGCTGTTCTCTAGACTATCATCTTCATTGATAGTGTAGAGAACTTAGACAAAGATAAGATATCGTTGTGTATCTTTGGTGCGTGTAACCACATCGACAACAGGTAGGTGGTAGGCGATGGGTGCGTCATGGGGGGTCGGGGCTGGGCCGGCCAAGGTCGCGCGATCGATACACGATCGTGCTGCCACCTACAGCCGTGTAGTAGTTGGGGATGTGGAGACAGAAGGCGAACTTGGGAAAGCATTGGACTCTTTATAACAAACTTTTATCTTGATTAATGTTTCGTAAAACTTGCTCTCTTCTCTAATTACTTCTTATTCCTCAATAGCTCGTGGTTAAAATACAAGTAAATTAGAATAATAGTAATTATTAATGGATTATCTGTAAATCTTAAGTGGTCTATAGGTATTTTGTTGAAGTTAGTAATTTCTCTTAATAAAGGCGCTTGCTCGTTTTTTCCTAATTATTTATTAAGTATTCCAAATTGAGATTGGTAAATTTGTATTTCTGCGAGATTGTCTCTTGAAACTTTGATTGATATAATACCTACCCAGTGTGCTGTGTCAAAGACCATCTGAATTGAATTGAAAAGTTTAGTCAAAAGTATGTATTATTGAGACTTTTCTGGAGGGGGATCGTTTCCATATCCGCCTAGATCTGCCATTGCAATAGGTCGGATGTATGTCTTGTTGTATATACCCTTTAAAAGATGTTTACCGGTCCTGGGACTACAGGTGTCCCTCAGACCAAATCGGTCGCGGTGTCATTCGAATATCGGGTATCTTCTAAAAATACACCGAAAATGAGAATTATTTTTACGTACTTTGGTCTTCTGGTATTGCAATATTACTGTGACTGTGAAACGAGCGTCACAGCTCGCCGTGAAAATTAAGCTTGTGACGTCACTCGCTGGAGATATTTTAAGAGATTGCGTAAAGATAGCCGTAGTTTAGGGGTTGTATTCTATGTACGCGAGTTGTAAAATATAAAGAAACACGTGACTAGGGTGAAGAGTCTGAGTCTTGAAGTAGTAAAAAATGTAGTGTAAGATAAAATTACCGTTAGACACAAGTAATACTTTAAACAGTGACAATCAAATTAAATTGGTCACATACGTTTTTTTTAGTTATGTTAATTTATTATCTAAACTGATTGTGATAAATGTATACGAAACAATTTGAAAAGTATCAAACAAAAAAAACTATAGCGGTCCAGTCGTAGTTGAGTGATTGGGAAATATATATAAAAAAAAAATTAAACGCCATTCTTATTCTTTAAAGTCGAAATTTAAGGTAAAATATGAAGAGAGATAGTAGTACTAGTACTGGATAGTTCTAGTGTTAAGTAGTGTTCCTTAGGAAATGTGACTAAGCCCTTACAATAACGTCAATCCAATTATGGACAATGTAGTTGTTGTTTAGGGCGTGTTCTCACGCGATCTACTCTAATTGTCCAGTTTCGAGTAACGCGTGTGAATTCACTGCCATTTCGGTTGCGATACATCTGAAGGTTAGGTCCCATAGTGAAACTACTCGTAATTGCTCATAATGCGTGCAGTGAACCCCTTTCGACTTTGTACCAATCCAAAGCATCACATTTTTTGACCGAGCGAGCGAAACGTCTCTGCTTTGAGTCTAGCAAAATGTTCTTTTGTCTGTCAGTTTGTATGCATAGATGATTGTCTACAAAAAAGTTCGTACTCGCGTGCAGGTCGTATAGTTTTCAACCAATCATGAAGAAACTTGGTGTATGTTAGTTGGGTTACTACGAATTTTTTAAAGTATCTGGATGTCGGGGATTTTTTATTAAAGGGGTATTTGATTTCAATAATATTTAGTGAAATCATGCAGAACACAAAATTAATTATGATTCCTGAATATGAAAAGTTTAAGTTAAGTTTAATATATCAAGTTGTAAATTTTTTCTAACAATTGTAGAAATTATGATTCTTAAATATGAAAAGTTCAAATCAAGTTCAATATATCAAGTTGTAATTTTTTTTACAAAGTTTGAAAAAAAATTTCGTTGTTGCGAGTATGACATTTCGCGGATCTATTAGTTTATTTAGTTTTAAAGTCAAAGTAACTGTAAAAATGTTGTTAAATGTTATATAGTCAGCTTTTACTTATTTTCAGTATTATTACTTCTTGAGTGACTTTGAGGCCTTTGTGAGACTCGAGCGGTTGGCAATTGATAATTGCGTCATGTCGTCTGATAAGTAAGGACATTTGATTGAGATAACAGTTTCGATATAATATTTTAAATTGCGAAAAAACTGTTGGATACGAAGTTATCATAGCTACATGGAATTGACACCAGAGCATCAAGCAGTTTTTTGTTCGTACAGTTGCACATCTTTGGGGAGACCCGTGCCCAACGATAGAATGTATATAAGTGAATACTGATATTGATGAATTTAGTTTTGTAATTAATTTACATTAAACATCCGTTTTTGCATCATGTGAGTTCCATACTAACTTGCCAGCCAGCAAAATATTTTCTACTACATAGACAATATAGATAAAAAGTAATATAAGAAGTTGTTAATGTACAATTAGTTTGCTACGAAGTGCTACGCGCTACGATCTTGCTACGTTACTCTACAAATCTCATGACCCCTATTCTAAGGAGGAAAAACTGGGAGAATACTGGCAATATCATACTATTTGAAAAGCATTTAAAAATAATTATTTGAAACAATTTGCAACCCGCTTTAATTAAACAGGCGCATAATAGCGTGAACAACACACATCTAGCGAGGCGTCAGTGCAGGTGATATCGCCTCACACAGAATAAGGCTGCCTTGAATAAAAATATGTATTCCTGTGTTTTAGATTTAAATATATTTTGAATATCAATAAATGGTGTTTGAATAGATGTAGAAAAGCCAACAGATCTCCCAAATTTGTTCGAGTCACTTGCATTTATATTAAGCAAGTAGTTAAAAGCCGTCTCTTATTGGGCGAAAATTTTCAGCACTGAAAAATGGGCCATAGTGGATTAAAATCATACAACTAATTTTATTACTATTTTTTAGTACCTTACTTAACAAACAGATAATTGATCGTTAAACATTACGTGGGTTTATTATTTTTGCCTCGGTTATGCAAAAATACTTACAGATTTAGTATACTAGTCATAAAATGATGTGTATGTAATGAAGCTTCATACTGAAGTTCTATTTTGCCCCCTGAGGGGTTGAATTTCCAAAATTATTTTTGTCATACAACCCTATACTGAATACACCCTTCAAATTTCATATCTCTACTAGGTTCAACGGTTTAGGGTCTCCGTTGATTCCTCGCGACTATCAGTCAGTCAGTCAGAACTTAGTATTTAATGTGTATAGATATGTTTACTAATAAAAACAAACTTCACTATCTTCTAAAATAATAATTTTAATGGTATAATCCGGCGAAGTTCACTGCCCTATCGGCTTTGTTTCGTGCTCTAATCGATTATACAATAATTTAATCGGTAAGGCGATTTTGACATTGTATAAAAAATTAAGTCGCTCTTATTTGAGATCGACTTAATATGATTCTATGATCAAGGTTTACACTATTATCTAAATTTTTTATGTCACTTATTAATCGACTTCCTCTACGCGAGCTGGTTCACGTGCTCCCTTCACGTCAGACGAATCGCGGTTAAACTCAAGTCTTGTAAGAATAAAAAACTACACTAATCTGTTTGAAGTATTTTTATCGATAAATAATTTTGTTAACCGCAAATTGTTTTTAAGGTCTTTTACCATTATGATAAGATCTGTCAAGAACTAGGTAGTTTGTTTGAGAAATTATTAAGAGTAAAATAAGTTTAATTCTCTATACAATCTGACGTTTGATTTTCAAGAGTTTTAAGAATTATAGATATAACATAAATGTAAAAAAAAACTTGTTTAACATACAAGAAAAAAAAAGTATAAATAATTTTTGTGAAAAATTTGTGTACCGACTGACATTACGGCAGCCGCCGATAGAACCATTTCAGTTCTTTCGATTTAAACATCCAAACTCTAAACCGATTTGAATGAAATAAAAATTGGACCACACGAGAAGTCTACCCATTCCAAACCAAAAAAGTATTTTTTATTTAAAAACTAAACTATTGAACCGTTTTTTATTTCATTAAAATAGAAACATAGTTATTATACCCTTTCTAACAAAGTTTTTTTTTAATCAGTCCAGACTCCAGACGTGAATCCGAGAAACCGAGTGACAAATATAAAATAAAATACAGCCTACTTGGGTACCTCCTCTTTTTTGGGAAGTCAGTGAAGAATATATTAAATGCATATATAAAAAAATGGAGTAGGAACGTAATTATTCTTTTATGTATTGTTAGTTATGTTTTCTTGTCAAACAATAGAATGTGGCCGAGCTCGTTGTGAGCCTCAGGGGAAATCATACAAACGTTCCTTTACGTCGTATATTCATATATACGAATACATACATACATATGGTCGAATAATGTATCAACTGATCTTGTACTTATTTTAATAAAATGGAGTATAATGTGATAAAGCCTGGTGATAATCTATCGCTCCGATAGCACCTGGAAAAGCTATTATTAAGCTGGAAAAGCTATTATTATTATATATGAAAGACCTAATGGAAGGGATTTTGCTACTATCCCTTAATATATCCCTGATATGTGCATTCTACCCATTAAAATATAGGAAGCACAGACTTGCACTTTGACCAAAGATCTGAAGTCAGACCTTAGGATTTTAGTCCTGATTTTTGCCGATGGATCTTTGTGCCAGATATTAAAAATGCTGTGTGTACTTCCTACATATCAAAATGAAACTGCATATTTTAGGTATGGATATAATTATTTTGCAACCATATGAATGACTGATGATCTGACAAATACCGTGATAATACAATAAGTTATAGAACGGAACGTCACGAAAATTCTAAGAGAACGCTGCATATTTTAACATTCATAAACAAAAATAAATCTAAACAAATATTTATTTACATAATATTTAATTTTATATTTACAAATATACTCGTGCATATGAATAAAGTAATCATTATGTCGCAATATCTATCTCAGTTTGACGTATTAGGAATAAACGGCCCAACTTTCACATCCCACTATCTATTGCTCAACGTAAACATTTTAAACATGATCATCGATAGATTATTAAGTAATTCTTTGTAATTTATTATGCGTGATGCACCGTCCGTGCATCGAAATTAAAAAATTACACCGCGTGCATTTAGGAACTTGGTACCGGACCTCGAAATTACGCAAGTGCACCATAATATTTGTGTTCGCTATGTAATGAGGCATTTATATAAATTGATGAGCCACGAGCGCTCTTGCTCAATGCACGAGTTAAAATGAGTGATGTTACAAAAGATAACAACGACATTTTTATGGAGTCGATCTCTTGTTCGGAAATCGTACTATCTAATGAATGTTTTTCCCATCACTAGTGTTATTGTCGTTACGTCGAATGATGGCTTCATTGAGAGCTGTCAGATTGCATTCGATGCGGTAGTTTTTGCTATTTTGCGGCTCATTTTAGTTTGAACTTCTTTAGAATCATTCTTATCGTCTAATAAGAGTAAGTAAAAGAAACATGGAAGGTGGGTTTAAAAATTCGCAATGGAATTCGCAATTCAACGATCCCCACATTGCTGCATCTAAATTTGGAACGACATTGAAAACAATTAACTTGCTTCAGCAAAAAAGTCGCGTACAAAGTTCAGCCATCAATTAAAAGTCTCTCTTCAAAAGAACACGTTTATTTAAAAAATGTTTTCTCAATTAACGTAATTGGTGACGAGAACATACAAGTGAGCGAGAGTGCATAAAGCTATGATCCTTGAACGAAAGATCGATTTATTATCGACTCGATCTATCCATGCAAAATTGCCCATTCCTAATTCGTCCGCGTGGTTTTCAACTCTTTTCTTTTGGTTATGAGATAGTCGTAACAAGCGTGTTCCCATCCGTGGGAAAAGTGATTATAGGTGCGAATTTCAGCCACGACGAATCGTCTAGATCTGAGATAAACTCGAAAAAACTACACGTTAACTCTATCTATCTATCTAAATAGACCGAGATGGAAATCAACGTCGAGTTTGCGTTTCCTTTCACGGTATTCACCCTTTTACGTAATAATGACTAGTCATTTTAAAACTTCCAAAAGTTTGCAAATCAAGTGGGTGCGACTATGACCGTTTTATGGGTTCACTTCTTTTTGTTCTGAACGCGTTAGTCAGTTCTATTGTGGTGTTGAATAATGCTGTCGAATCTGTGATCTGCGTGGGTAGGTACGTGCTGTGTGACAAATGATTTTTAATTTACAGTTTTAGTGTGTTGTAAAACGTCAAGTTAATTTATTATGGGAATAGAGCCGATAGTCTCGCAAGGGCCGCAGGACGTATGTGACCCTGGGGTATTCTAAGTTGTTACGTTTATGTTTATTTTTTTTATTGTTATTCATTCCAAATGTATACTCGTACTTTATACGGGTCGCAAGGAAAATATAGAGAATGAATAAAATTGTGTCTATAAAATATTTAAACATTTCGAGTGTACGGTTCCCTCTTCTTACATTAAAATTATTTAGTACGAACATACGAGTATGTTAATATCTACATTCTTAATGTCAAGTGTCCGTTACGTACTACTAATGTTTAGTATGTTTAGTTAGGTCATGTGACTTTTATCTCTGAAAACTGATCTGATTGCAGAGGCCATTGTCTTTTCTTTCAGTTTCCAATATTTTTCACTTTTACATTTATCTGACATTGGGACAGATAAGATTCACGTGGGATTTTCTTAATTCTAGTTAAGATTCCAGCTTTATTTTAATAGATTTCTTAGTTGTGTGTCAATGAGTACCAAGTATGAGCATATCGAGTTTAGGACATTTAATTCCTTAGTCACTAATTAAACGATATTATTAAGGTATATTAGATAACGTCACGATTGCCATGATTTCAGAATCAAAGTTCCACTCAGATGTGAGCATCTCTCATGATTGAGTGCATTCAAACAGAATGATCGAATATTCGTGTCGTAACCGTTCGTTGCATCGGGTCGAGCACATTCGCCCACAAGGCCAGTGGCGCGTGCGCCGGCTGTCATTGAATATCATAATGCTCGCAATTTGTGCCAAGGACATTGCGCATTTGCATACGGGCTTTGTTTTTCAAGAATTTTTTTTTGGAGTAGTTTGTTGAATCTAAATTGTAAATTGTTGAAAAAAATCTTAGCTCAAGTTGGATAAGAATAACTCTACAGTAGATTAAGCTATATATTAAATATGTGTTAGAAAAACATATGAATACCGGAAATTGAATCTATGTGTATATTTCAGCCGGCTTTAAAAACCACTATCAATGAACTGGTTTGTTTGGCATCTGTTTTTCCTGTCATTGTCACAAATGAGCTAAGTTCTTTTATTCGGACGTACGTTTGTAAAGACATTCCTAACTTGATCACTCTCTCCGCTCTATAACTTAACGAGCTCGATTACCGACATTACATGTCCATTACAATTCTGCACAGGGTTACCAGATTAACATATTTAAAAGGTCCTTTTTCATATAAAATACACACTAGTGTTAAATGAAAACTTAATGCAAAAAGAAGCGTTATTTCAATGGTTTAACCCATATCAGATTGAGGTTTAGTTCCAAGGACACGCGTGATATATTGCATCTACCTTCATTGAACGCACTATCGAATTGTTGACCTGTCTTTTGTTTCTGTTTGTTCTTCTCTTTGGTTCTAAAATGCGAGAAAGTCGGTTTTTTATATTGGGAAAGCGCGCTCTTATTATATTTGTAAACATGGTAGACACCTTTACAGTGTCATTGAGACTAAACATTTTACTTACTATTCCTATTTCATGGATTCTGTGAAGGTAACCCTAGTTGGAATGAAACCGACAATGTGAATACCTAATGCTAATAATACCTTTAATGGTAGATTGCAGAATAGGCAGCAGTGTCGGAGGCGTCACAATGGAGCCTTTCTTCTAACTGGAGCGTAGGTGGACGAACGGCCTTGTCTGCTTAGGACTTGCTGCACTCACAGATACTTCGGTAGCGAGAAGCTTCGACCACGTATTTAAATTATCTTATAATTATTCTATCAAATATACTATCGAGAACCATTATGACGCAGACAAAATGTACACAGACTCCATAAAGTTTTCGCATATTATACTTTATAATTGACTCAACGTTTATAAATTGCCGACAATACGCCTAAAATTTAGTTTTATACACCAATTCTTGTTGACCTTGGTTGATAGGTTTCAACGAACCTAAATCTATGATAGAGTAGTTTATTTATGTGTTCGTTGGCATTTGATTGAAGCTCATGCAGCTTCACATTTGTTAGTATTAAGAATCGAGTTAATAACTATTGCTGGACTATTATTAGCTAGAAATATAATATATCCCTGAAGCCGCCAGAGTGTCCTGACTTGTCCGGTTTGACTATTGACGCATTACTTTAGCACGATATGAAGTGAGAGACAAGAGCACCGATGGACAGTCGGAAGCGGCGTATCTGCTTTAATTAGTTTCGAGCCCTGAGGCTCCTAATACCTACCATGTACACACTTGATTTGCATCATAATTGCTGCAGATGACACTGATGTGTATTGTTTGCATCCTTTAAGTTAGACAACTACTTCACCGTGCTTTCTTTGTAAGGGCAATGTGCTAAGTTCCATCATCTGGTGATACAGACTATAGCTTATCTTTTAGTACATCATAGGTACAACTTTTAAAGGCGGGTAGTTGACATTTTGATGTGTTGCACACATTGTGTACCTTTACGTAGCATGCATTAGACTCTACGTAGGTACTTATTAACTAAAGTATGTTCACATCCAACACCATGCAAGTAGGTACATATTAATATGTACGAGTATATACTCGTAAATAATACCCATCTTGCAAATAGGTGCATTGACTTCGTAATGGCGGCAATATCATCACAAAACTCTTTTACATCTCCTTCACCCGGAAGCTATGAATACGAGTAGATTCCAATTATAGGCAAAAGGATGACATTAAATTGCCTCTGTATAAAAACATGTTTTTAATCGTAATCCCTCACACGCGCAAGTTGACAGATAATGATTTCCGCCGGGAATTCACCTAAAGCGTTTCCAATGGAACAAGTTAATGATATTAGCTATAAAAAATAATTAAGTCGTACATACATAGTTACAGTTATTCAGATAGTAAACCGTTTACAACTTAAGAAAATTACCAAGAAAAAATAAGCCGTTTGGTCTTGCAAATAGTCTTGGAACAAAAGTTTTTGCTGAGTGTCATCAAGAGCCATTTGAGGTATGCTCATTTATTATCAGTAATCATATATACCTTACGGCATGCAATAGCGCGAATGTGTCTATCATACAATTTTACAAATCGACTTAAACATGTTATAAGTTACAATTGCTACTGTACGCATACTTGTTTTTTGCTTTTAGTTTAAATTAAAGATCTGTAAGTGCAAAGTTTCTTCTCGTTTTCCTTATTTCGTATCCTTATCTAACCTATAGACCTCTAATTTTATTTAGTCCGTAATATGTCTTACTTTCGTACAAATCGGTTTCGGTCATCACAGAAATTTATTCAGTCCTAAAACTGCGTAACCATAATCATCTAACTTTATTACGCGTGTTTCCGGAATATTTTTGATCGCGATAAAAACCTTACCTCATAGCAGAGGCTTTTATAATTGAGTTAATGACAGTTTACGTACAACTTTATAGGTTTTTAATTAATGACCGTCTCTTCATTAAACTTTCTTTTTATTATTTGGTCTCAGCGAGAATCTTTTACAACCGTTTTAAAATATATTATTAATTAATTTTAGTGGCTGTAATAGGTCTATAAAATAATTTTAATTACTAATGTCAATACTTTTGATGTACATCTTATTGTATATATAAATAGTAAAAAATGTATTTATTAATGACGAGTAATGACTCAGTTCAGATTGTTGAGACTTGTAAAAACTCTTCAGAGATTAACATAGAGTTAACTTAGTATGTAGTTAATTCTTTGTTTATATTAATCATACTGATTAATTACAAAATTAGAAATAATATTAAATAGAATTTTAAAATACCTTTTTAACTATTTATGTGAATGCTTAACAATAATACCTATGTGTAACATTAAAACAACTGTAACTTGTAACATGAGGTATATAATTCATTATATACTATATAAGTATATATATTTATATAAGTATACGGGGTTATCGGCTAGGGGTGTACTAAGCCGAAAGGGGGTCACTGTACCCATCCTAAGGAACAACTTTCACTATGGGACTAACTCTGAATTCAAGAAAAAATAAGCTGTTCCATACAAAAAGTTGATCGGTTGCGACAAAATGTATGAAACAGCTGATTATTTTTTCTCGAATTCAGAGTTGGTCCCATAGTGAAAGTTGTTCGTAATGACAAGTATAGTTACCCCCTTTCGGCCTAGTACACCCCTAGCCGATAACACTGCATATGAATATATATACTTGTAATATGTATATATTTACATATATTAATAAAATTCGCAGTTTGTTATATTAAGACGAAAATTTCGAAAGTTCAAACGTTGATAACACTATCAAATGTGATAACCGATTAATAGAGCTGCTTCAATAGAGACAATAAAATCACACACAATTTTATTATCTTTGCATTAAGGATCAATCAAACTGTCAAAGTATTTTCGACCTTAGTTACCATGAAATAAGGTAGCTTTGAATTTCGCACTAAAACTGCCACTGTATCTTATTCATATACGCTGTCTTATAACTGAAGTCCTGAAATAGGCCTCTCGTATCAAAGATAATTCAATTGAACACATACGATATTACTTATTGGCATTAATTTTATGATGTGTTCTACTGGCAGTAGGGGTTTTACTATTCTATTAGTTAGATTATATGACTTGTTGGCTGCACTTCATTATTACCAATTGGCATACTAGTATCGATGTCGTTTTATTATTATAAATGTTGGTTTAGGTCCAGGGTACATTGCCACCAATTCATCCATACAAGATTATCTACCTACTTCGCAAATCATAACTGCCTCAACTACCACTTACTTCTACTTAATGTCTCGTTATTTAATTTGTGTTAATAAGTACAGTAACATACATTATGAATACGGTAACGAAAAAATTAAACCTAATATATCTTTGGAATTAGTAATATTTTCAGGCATGTGGTTATACTAAATAGCGATAATACAGACTGAAAAATCTACACTGCACACACATGATCGGATCAGCTCAGTATCTAAAATTAAAAACCTGAGAACATAAATAAGAATTAATAAAGTATGAACTAATCATAACGGTTAGGGTAATAACGGTTACAGTGAATACAATACAAGTATATGAAGTAGAAGATCTCAAATGTGCAGCGTTAAGAGACGTGATTGCGGTCTGCGCCGTCTTCAGTGGAGTATATGCAACGAGCCATGTAACCACTGACACGACGAGGGAATACGATAGCGCAAACCGCAGCACGAGGAATCTACGCATCAGTTTCATATTGAATACTGGGAACGTTTTGCAAATATTATCCACATATTATAAATGTTTCTATGTTTGCCCTTTTTCTAAGCAATTGAATTACAGATGGACTTGATTTTTTGCACAGATACAGTTTAAGATAAGGACTATCTCTACCTAGCTATATTTTTTACGGGATAAATGAGATACGGGTGAGACCGCGAGTACAATTACATAGAAAAAGTTATAATGGTTAATGTTAAAATAAATGAACTTGATACTAATTTATATATAATATCCTGTAAAATTAGAAAAATAATTTAGAAGACAGCTAGTCAATGGAGATACACCTGAAGTAATACACATTTGATCCCATTTTCATACTCTCGATACAGAAGAGGTTTTTACTGCTAATGTATATTGAATTTGTTAGATTATTTATTTTTTACACGACGCACTATTTGTTTAAGTGCCTACAGTTGTATTAGCCGAAACACTTTTTCACCCCTTGGTATAAACAAGACATTGTCACGAAAGTCACGACAAAAAATTTGTAGAGGAAAATGAACTCTTTTCTATAAACACTACAATAACACTTATCTTGATATTTTCGAGTCATTCGGTGTAATACAATAGAGCCGCAACAGCAGTATTTCAGTTCTGAATTTGATGAAGTTAGCTTTTTTAGATGTTAAACTCGTGATTTGAAGTACGTACTATTTGTAATTGAATAACAGTATAAAGTACTAATCATTAAGCAAATTATGCTAGATCGTTAGGTATATATGAAGAACTTAGTAAACAATACACTATATATTTATGTCACAGAACAAATTTCTGAGAAATAATTAGCAAACATCATTAATATTTAACTTTATTGTAGCAAACTTCGTCCGAAACATTACTATAATGTTATTATATAGTCTTGGAAATTAAAGGGACAGATATTAATGAAACTAATTTCTCACTAAATATGTGTAACTGTAGTTAATAAATGAGCACCCACGCGTCTTTTCGAGGCAAACAGTGGCCGATATTGCAGCAACCATAACATATTGACTTGAACTTGCAGTAGCAATATGTAGGAGTGGCTATTATGATTCTGATGGCTTCAGACCTTGCGGGGATGCTGAACAACCTTGGTCTTCATGTATGTTATGTAACACTGTCAAATTATGGAGTGCTTGGGGCATTTAGTAACATACGTGAAGACCTTTTTCATGACATTTTGATTTAGGAGCGTTTGATTTTTCTTGATGATTGGGACATGTTATCTGAGATAATGTTTAGATTCACATCATAGAAATGTTACAGATAGCTTAATTCTTGTTTGTCCTTCTTCATTTTATAAATATTTTAAGTTTTTACCGGACTGTAAAAGAAGGAGGGTTACGTTTTTCGATTGTATATTTGTATATTTCTTTGGCACGCTGTAGAGCCTTAACGGCTTGTCGTATTTTGATCTGAGTGGTTATTTGAAGTCACTTTTAACCACTTGTTTACTAAATTCCCTTTCTTAGCATTTTATCTAATTATTATATCCATATTGATAGTTCAAATTACCTCAGTTTTAGTAAAGTAAATGTAAAGTAAACGTTTATTTGCCAAAATTACAATTATATAGGTCTTAAGGGTATATACAGAAAAAGAAGGTTCTTTTCTAAACAGGTTAAAGTGCTGAAAACCGTCAAGACCGTCGTTTTATAGATATCGTTGTCATTCATCAATTTCATTTATAACATTATCATCGTAGTTTAATCATAAAAAATATTGCTTGCGATGTTGTTTGTTTCAACGTCGTCATTGCTAATTACAATGTTAAATGAGTGTAGGTAGCCACCTCGTTCAGTCTTCTGTAAAATGCGTCGTCCGAAGTTCAAATCCAATGTCACTGGTTTTTTTTTCTCTGTGGTAGTTACGTCAGTGGTCTGTGAAGGTGAGTCGGCAGCGTCCGACTTGTGCCTTCTTGCGTGACACTGCTCACCCTTAACCCGACGACGGTTGTGGTTTTAGTAGTGGGTTTGTTTTGGTTAGATGGTTTTTGGTTATAGTCACGTCGCGTCACGTGTGTTTGAAAAAAAATATTAATAAATCTTTATTAATGTTTTTGCGACACAAAATATTTTTCTTTTGGTTAATAAATAGCTGATTACTACATTACACTTTTCATCGTCTTCGTCCTAAATGCATTATGATAATTAATCAAGCTCTACTTTCAGAAAAAAAGGTTAACCCTGGTTTTTTATTTGACACGTTTAACCTATCTTATTTATCAAACCTATACCCAGCCTGTTATTTTACTTCTCTTCTTTCCGGTTAAACGAGTGTAATTCGCGATAATCGATCAAGTTTGGCGTCATACTATTATCTGTTTCCTTAAACTATATAGGATAAATACGCTCAAGAAAATATTGTTATTTTTAATAATCGCAAGAGTACTTTTCTTAGATATTACATTGAGTGAACAATTTTTTTGTGACCTTCGAAAATATACTACTTCTACGAAGCAGCTCGGATGTCGCGCGCTCTGCCATACACCGGTCCGACAACTCCTCGGTGGCAACTGTACGAGCGTGGTACTCCAGCCCCTTATACAAAACTTGGCGGAGCTACCACACTCCTATTATAATTATAATGTTTTAGATATAGTTAATTTTAAGTACTGCTGGACTGGACGAAAGTCTGGTATAATAAAATATTTCATTACATTAAGGAATTCTAACCTCTGATATTATATGTGTACCATCCTCCGACTCACTCGAAGCTCGCCGACCACATCAATCGCTATCAGCCGCCGTCAGCGCTCGGTTTTTGTCGTTGCTCAAATCAGCCGTAAAGTTAGGACCGAGCCGCTTTGGAGACATCTTGACCACAAAGTGAGCTAACGACAGGGCTCGATTAATATGAAGCGATGGATCATCAACTTTGCTACCAATTCATTTAATGCTGCGTTTTTAATTTTGTTGTTAACTCTTGATTAGGTAGTCATTCAAGCAAACGAATGTACTGTTCTGATAGTTTTTTAGTAAGTGACGAAATATAATTAGCTTAATTTCAGTTAGTATTAGATTTTAATTCTGATCAATAAGTAAATTTGAGGTATTGTATTGAAGTTTAAATTGCTTTGGATTAGGATAACAAACGTAAGAAGTTTACAAGACTTTAGAAACTCTAATCTAGGGTGAGCTAGTTCATGTGCAAAAAGAAGACGATTATAATTAAAGATTAATAATTCGATACGGATTATTATAAAAACAGCTTCAACGATTAGAGTAAGAGTGCAAGTCTTTAATGCTTTTGTTGCCAGTCTCTATAGCTTTCAGTAATAGTGTTCAATTTCGTGTTCATTTCTATTAGAGATGGTAACGACAACTATCATATTTACTCGTATTCAGTCTGTCGCAGAGATTTCATCTCTCAATTTACAGTGAGCTAATTCTCGTTCCACTTGTGTTACTTTCGTTCGTGCATCGAGTAACGGTGCCGGCCGGCGCTTTGTCTCTATCTATACAGATGTTGGGCGCGTGCGCAAGCCCTTACAGGTTGGCGTGGGGAGGTGAAGGGATACTGGGCAAGACAGCTAACTTGTCCATACAATAAGATTTAGCGCTTTTCTATCTTTTATTGTTGTCCGATTCCAGTGTTTTTTTTACATAACACATTATTTACTAGTTTTAACTTTTTATTTTTTTCTGACTTTTATATCGCTTTAAAAGTTACAAACAGTGAAGGGTCGGTGACTCTTTTAAATGTATTTGTGTTATTTACTACAGCTGGGCTAGCATGGCCAGTGGATTAAAAACAATCCAATTTCATCCAGGTTCCAATTGAAAATGTTTTTTATTGCAGAACGATGCGCATGTCGTTTTGTCAATTCGATTATTTTTTAATTTTGTCTTTCCCTTTTCCTTTGAATAAACGGTCATGCTAGGCATTCAGTATGAATTATGCGATTTCTCATGCTTCAAACAGTAATTGTCTAAGTTGCTAGACTGTCATATTTATTCCGTCCATCTCCAAGATTCCATCTCTTCATTAACAATGGTCTAATTCTCGTTCTACTTGTGTTACTTTCTTCAAATATCGAGTAACGGTGTTGGTGCTTTGTTTTGCCTTCTCGAGGCAGATGTTCAGCTCGTGCAGTGAGTTTTGGAGGTCGTAAGCTAGTGTAGGGATCAACATGAGTTTGGGTCATTTGCCCTTCTCAATTTCTTGTGTAATAAAGTGTGCCCGCACGGTGACCGAAAATTGTTCTTTCTCCATCACAAGTGTATTCTCAACCTAACTCTCGCCTATATAATATTCGCGTTATAAATCCTAACAAGCTTAACAAATTCGTACTCAATTGACCTCTGCAATCTATAAAAACCCAATAAAAAATAGTGTGATATTAAAAAGTCTTTGAAACCTGTTCATTTAAGACATGTTCAACAACTTCTCGACCGATTGAAGCAGTTAGGTATTTAGTTTGCAGTCGCGAAACTGCTTGTCATCCTCGCTTAGCTTTCTTATATCATGATGCGTATTTTAAGCTGTCGGACTACCAAAAAAGGAATGAAAACAGCATTGTTTCATCGAATATCTACTGCACTCTTTATAAAGCTGTCAAAGTAACCGTTTGGTCGATGACAGGTGGTAATTACAGAACTCTCGCTGCTGCGCCGCTCAGTTGCGTTTACTATCCGTATTTTTCAATGTCGTTGCCAGTTTTACCGTTTCGGTGCTGCCGATTCTTGCAAAGCGCGGACGGCTGGAGGGCTTATTGGGTAACTTGCTTGCAATTGCAATTGTGCATTAGGCGTAGGCTACATTTAGATCTACTGCATACTTTACTATCTACTCTCAGGCTGTTTGTATTAGTTCGTAAATAAATATATTCTGTTAAAGATTGTAATTGTTGGTAGGTAATTTGTAGTTGGTAGCTTGCCTTCGTATGAATTTATCTAATCGTCATGAGGTAAATTTTTGAATGTCTATTGTTATAAAGGCTTGGGTTTAAGCCCGTCTTCTGGGTCATATTGTATTTTTGGCGGTGGCAATAAAGGGTTTTGTAATTGTATATTTGTGACCGTCGAAACTGTTACAACTCAGCTGTTGTTGAAATTTGTTCAACAAATTACGTCAATGACGATCTCTTTTAATATCCGTGAATCGATTTCAACTTACTCGATAAGGCCACCGCTCGCGTGTCTACCGGCACCTATGCATCATTGTCGCGAGGAAGTTAAGATAAAAACCACCTACTTAACCCAGATGGTGTAAAAAGATTAGGTATTGTATCCGAAAGGTCGTTAGAGAACTTTCACTAATCAAGGACCGTTGTTTTCATCGGATAAGATTGAACCGGGACATTCTTCTTTATTATCGCGAATCAATATTTTTACAATAGAATATGTGATCGAAAAGGAAATTTCTCTTAAACTCTCACTTGTTTATTTTACTAGATTATTTGAATAAACAGTACGTTATAGTTGCAATTATCGTGTGTGTGTAACCGCCCAATGATTCTCTCTCGCCCTGAGCAATTGTCCACACTCGAGAAGAACTTGACACTGATCCGTGGTATTCCGATGGCCTAGAGCTTTTCTTGACATTGCATCTTTCTGTAGAAGCACGGATGAGGTCAATTGGTTTATAAGTGAAACATTGATACTAGAAGAATGTTTGAAATATTTAGATACGTTTGCATTGACTTTGATACGTCTGACACAAAATAACTGGTATTAAAAGTTTGTTTATCTTTTAAGTCATATTAATTTTAGGCTCAAACGAATGTTTGTTTTTTCATTGAGGTGGTTGAATGTGTTTTTATATACAAAATAATATTTAACTTTCATTTTAGATAATCCATCATAGATACCAAAAGTAATCAACTAAAAGGAGCATTTTTCAAGTTAACTTGGATATATATAATATATCTACGTTTTTAACATTTTGTGTTTTAATTTTTGCAAAGCTATAAACACGTCAAGAATGTATATCTTCGTGATTCTTATATTTAATGTCGGTGATCTGTGATAAATTATAGCGTGAAAGCACTTTTTTCATTTTAATTTATCACAAACCTCTAGAGAGTATCGCACTTTTAACGAAGAGATTTTCGTGCGCGTATGGAACATGTTTTTGGGCGTAGAGAATTTATTTGGGATAATAAGTATTTAAAAGCAAGTATCGATTATCTGTGATAATCGATAACGGCTGAATCAACAGACTTGTTTTTTAACGAGATTTTTTTCTGCTGTTTAGCAAATCACTTGCAGCGTTTTGTTTCTGTGCAATGTTTCCAATGCATCAGTGAGTGCAGTAGTTTCCAATGAGATTTGTGACCGCTGTTCGCGCGGCTGGCAGGTTCAGTGGTCTGTGTCCCAAATACCAGTTATGAAGGCAAATTTATAGCATCGGCGGCACTTCGATGAGATCAAGTTTTCATACAATTTAATTTGTAGAAATACTTGAAATATGAACAGCTACGTATTTGTTACAAATTTTATTTTTTAATTTTATATTTATTTATTAAAATATTTGGAGACTTCGGGCTGTCGGGGTGCAGAGGCAAAGCAATGTGTTGGGGAGATAGGACGTTGGCTTAATGAAGTGACTGGTGACTCCCGCTCCGGTTCGTTCTTGGTGCAATGGTTGGCCATTGCTATTCAACGCGGTATGCGGCAAGTGTGATGGGAACCTTTGCGCCGGGAGTGGTCAGGGGCGGGTTACGTAATTGATAGGCTAAGTTTTTAATTTATTTTATTTATTAATTGACAATATTGACTTGTGAAAGTTTATAAATTATAATTATCTAATTTATCCGCTCAGCTGTAATGAATATGTTTAGTAAATAAATAAATTGATCTCCTCTATTAATATTGAAAAAAATATTTTTTGTTGCAATAAAGGCGTAATTTTTAAAAGATAATGTTACCTTTTAAAAATTACTAACAGTACGGAAATAAATATTACCGTATTGTTAGTTAGTTAACAATTCTGCAAACTATTACTAATACAAAAAATGCGTGTATGTTTTTATGGACTTATGATCTGAAAATGTAGTATATTTTACTATTTTAACACGGAAGAACAAAGTGGAAATTAAAGAGTCCTCTTGTGAAAATTAAGCACCTATTTATTCTAATTTTTTTGGAAGTAAGGTTTGTTGTTCCCAAAGTATTCTGGCCATGTTTAAAAACATTTCCATAGGAATACTGGGACTATGTTTTGTCCCACTTGTCCCATTGATTATACGATTGTATGAAAACTTAAGCTCGCATAAACTAAAACTGTTGTAAATCACACTAACTCGAGCTCGATGCGGTTGAATTTTACTCTAGTAATTTGTAGCGTGTTCTTTTCAATGCCAAAACGTGTTTTGGTTTCCACGATAGCTCATAGTTTGCGTCTAGGCTTTCTATTAAACGCGATTGTGTTGCGGATAATTAGCTCGTGATCGTATAAAATTTCATTATTATGTGGCGCCATGAAACTAAATAAATAATGTTATTCGTAAAGAAATTTAACGTAGCTAAATTTATTTTGGTGTACTTGCCTCAAGTAGGACTATCAAATGAAAATGGTCTCGGCATACTCGGTTTTTTTAATAATCATTTTAATTAAATGAAAAAGAATTTATTTCACATTATAAACAACAATGCCGAATTGAGTACTGCGTGTTTTTGTCAAATCTTATTGAAATTAGTCTGTAAATGGCATTGTGCAAACTGCCACCCTCATTTGGAGAAATACTCCATAGTCAAAATTCTCCTCAAGGACGACCAATAAATCTCAAAACTTGTATATCAAGTTTCGTTGAGCTTAAACTGACATATTTTATTAGACTTAAAGCTAAGTTGTTTCGCTTAGCTCGATTTTGACCGAGACTCTATATGGCTTTCAACTTAGAATTATCAAAAAATTCTAATCACCAAGTTTCCCATTAAAAACCCCATAAGTTGTCGAATCCTCTGCTGCCATCTACCGTGAAAACTGTGACCCTCGGAAGCCCGGCAGTCCCCGGAGCATGACGCCCTCCTCCTGTGAACGTTCCCATGGCTCACGAGGGCAGGTGCCATTGTCTCCCCGAGCTTCTCTGAATTATTCATACCATTGTCCAACTTTTACGGTCAGATGATGTTAGTATTTTCAACTCTGTGGTTATTACGAGCTATTTACGATAAACAGTTTGTGAGCAAAAGTCAATTTAAGAGTGATGTTGATGCCATTAATATTTCGGCTCAGTCGCCTGTATCGTTATTAGATTACTTGATGTGTCCTCAAGACAGTTGCTACATGTGTTAAGATACAATGATATCGACAACTATTGCCAGTAACTAAGTCAACCCTATATTCATGTCAAACGATCTGCTTTATTTGACAAGTTCTTAAATGCAGCCGCGCCACTACTCGAGAGTTGACTTAGTAAACCTTTTATCATAAAGCTTAGTTAAATACTCGTATTACCTTCGTAGGTACCAGAGTATTAACTCGGTCCATGAAACGTTCCCGTATATCAAACAGAATTGTGAAAAGCCGCTAGTTCTACCAAATGGGTAACGACTTAATCATGAGCTCTTATCATTATCATTTATAATTTCTCTTCTCTTCAACACGTAAAATAGTATCTAGGAAAATAGATATGCTTTTGTAGATGGTAAAATTTACCGTTCTGATATTACAAATCAGCTGTGAGATGTATCCAAATGTAACTGACTTACTGACTGACTGTGTTTCTGTAACACTGTCAGCATAGAGAAAATTTAGTTCTTACAACTCCAATTACGCAATTGCAATTGATCCTTGTCTTGCATCTGATATATTTGTACAGTGTGTTAATGTTACGAACGAGAACGAAAATTTCACGACGGGCAACCTTCGAAACTGCAACTAATGAACAACATCCACACATCGCAGTCGTGAAATTCTGTTCGCCTCTAACTCTAATAATAAAACGTTAGTATTGTTTTCATTGATCTTGGTAGTTTATTCTTAACTTCTTTGTACTTACCCTTTTCTTAATTAAAACAGGTCACATATATATAAGGTAACCATCTCATTAATGGTTTGTATTAACTGCAGTATTCAGGCTGTATCTTGTCTGTATAAATTGGCTTCTCGTGAGTTAATTTCAAACACGCAAGGTATGCCTTATTTTACATAAATTACTTACTACCGCTTACATTGTAACCTACAGCTTTTCAGAGATATTTAAATACATTGTTGCTATAAGTGGTGTAATAAACTGAGGCATAGATTAAGGAAGTAGCACTTCATTAGTCTATGACTGAGTTCACTGTGCTCTTTAAATATTCCTTTATAAGACCAAATTAAAAATCACATGTTCCAAACACAAGTTGACGGCAGATTTTACTTTTTTCAAACACTGATGTTTTTCAAAGTTTGAAAACAGGATTGGCCCTACAGTAAAAATTGCTTATTAAAATATGAGTACAATGACGTCCCTTAGGTTATATACCCATAAACTATAACCCTGTATTAAAAATATCTTTATATTAATCCCCACACATATTATTAGTGCGAGAGTGTGTTTGTTGCTTTATTAATTATAATAATAATATGGGACAACATCCACAGAAAGAAGACCTTTCTCCAAACTAGGCAAAGCCTGTGCTATGGTAACCTGACCATGACTGATATACATACTTATATAAATACCAAACACCCAGACACAGGTCAAACAGACATGTTCATGCACACAAATGTTTAACCTGTCCGGGGATCGAACCTGGGACCAGCGGCGCTGAAGGCAGCGTTGCTACTATTTATTGGTTTGTCTCTTCTATATATGTTTTATATTGTTTTAAGTCTGAGAGTGTCATAGACAATTTTTTCCTGGTTAAATATGACGAGGGCGAAGCCGCGGACGAAAACTATTCTATATAAGCTCAAACTATGCCGGTAACGGCAAGTGAAATAACTATCACCTCTCGCCAATTATTGTCGTTAACTTTCGATAAATAATTGTTACACTCTCAATTTCACTCTTTACATGCTTTAATAATTTCTTTTATGAAATAATTTGGACGTCGTCGTTAAATTTTATCCTCGAATGATTTGCGTTTCTGTATGAGAATGTGATAATTGAATAGGTGTGATATTTTTATTAAATAGTCTTACATTTTACGCAATAACAATTAAGGTTATTGTAAAATATAACTTCGGTTCAATATCCGGGAGAAATTAAGTCATCGTCCGATTCAAATATTTAACTATGTAACTATCTACCAAAAACTTCTAGGTATGTCATTGTATATTTTTTAAAATAGTGTATAAGCTGGTTTTTAATAAAGAGTTGTCTTATTTGAGAACTTATTTGCTATGTCTATTTTAATATTTTTGTAAAAATATTCGAATAAAATAATATAGATTTGCTTCAATTAAACCTACACTATAAATATGAAAAGATATTTCCAACCGAACATGACTTGATTCGTATACAATGATTTGATTGTCACGGAACTAATCAGACACAGTACTAATTTACTAATTATTATAACAACTATTTACAAGGCCTATAATTAGCTAAACTAAAATAAACTACTTATAAAATACGATTAACACAATAATTATTATTATGGATCTCGAGACTAAGAAAATAAAAAATCTATTGGTCCAAAATTCGTGGCATGTGTGGTCACAGAATAGAAATATATTTAAAATTTGGCATAGCCGCTATACTGATCTTCTGTATACACTTTATATATAAGCATTCACGCGTCAAATAGTTATTGAAAAAATTGATTTTTTAAACATTGTTTAATTATTTAATGCAAAAACATTGCATTCTTTAGGTTTAATTAAGGAAGCGGTAGAGTCGGTCCGTCTCTAAGAAATTAGGGCAGCTTTCAAAAGCTTCTTTGACGTTGAGTTTTCTCGTTAGCTGAGGTTTAATGGCTGTAAAATTGCTTCTGCACGCTGATTAATTGTGCAAGTTGATACTCATTAATTTACTGGTAATGTGTTTAGCACGTAAGTACTTATTGTAAATTAAGTATGTCATGGTTTGGGATCAAAAACCAGGCATGTATGAAAACTGCGTAAGACGCGTGCAAGCAAAACATTTGGTTACGGATATAATGTAGAATATTATATGTTCCGATCTTCTTTTCTGCCACTACACACTTGGTAAATATTTAATATGATTGGTGATGTCTTATGATGTTCTTTTCTGTTATTATTTATACATCTAAATGTTCATAAAAATTCAACAATAAACAAGAATTTTGCTTCAAAACTGTTCTAATCTTTGTTTGTCCATTGTTCGAACAGAATGTTTTGACCATTAAAAACAACCTTTATACATGACTACTTTGAATATTTAATTTTATACTAAATCACTTTTAGTATAAATGTTCAGACCGCGGACATAAGCTAGTTTATACTAAATCTAAAGTCCATGAAATAAAATCAGTTTTCCCTATTTCACCAATAGAGAAAATGCAATTTTATTTAGAAAACTTACGCGTGTTTTTTTCATTTTGTTTAAGGAAATGGCTTTTCGTTGAAGACCCGAACGACTCATTTCATCCCTGATGAAGTTCACCGAATGTGTACGAAACATTTTATTAACATCTTGTATGTGTGTCAAGTGTCACTGTAACATTTGACATCGGCTAATTCTTTGAGATTCTTTTATTGTTTTGAAAGCTCAGTATAGTAACGGTCTTCTTTCGGCTTAGCATACCCTTACCAAAAATCTAACTCTGTAAAATACTCCACGTAATCGGAGAAATTGGGCATGTAGCTACATCGTGCCGTATGATTAACTATAATGTTACTTTCTTTGTTGTAATGCATGGTTTGGACCACTATTGGTATCTAAATCGTTTGACTCTGACTTGAAAGCAGACAGCTATTAAGCATTGAGTCAAGCTTTAGTTTATGGAACTAAGTATGTTTTCTTAAGCTGTTGTCGGTAATTTGTTTAGACTTGTAATAGTTGTAGATGACTAAGCGATCTTTGTGACGACTGGCATGCATTGGAAGTAGAATATTTCCAGATGAAGTTTCGTACCTAGTGATTTCAATTATAAGAATTCAACATTCAGCTATCTTTTATATAACGCAATTTGATCATATTGAACCTGAAAGACCTTATCATACGCCAGTTTTTAATATTCTTTTGCAATTCTAGACCCATACCGGAGTCATTTAAGCCAGTAAGTTATTTTTATGATATTATTATATGTTCCACCATCAACATTGTGCCATTGTCTTTCATTTTTGCATCATCACATTGACAACACTCTGCACAATCTTGAGCGATGCTAAAAAACAAATTCACCCAAAGCTTCATAGCGGCACAGTATTTTACAATACTTACTAATATTTTAGGTTATATTACTATGTTGCATGTACATATTATTTTGTTTGCGTAACCTGACTGTAGGTTGGCACGGAAGCGTCTGATATGAACTTTTCAACATATTCAGTTCAAATATTGCTGCTCTAAATCGGTGAATGTTGGTCTTAATTCGTTATTATTGTTCTTAATAGGTTATTATTGCTGTTTATCGCATAGTGTTGTAACTTTCTACACGGTAACGAGTCGTCGAGACAATATTGCTAGCACGTTAAAGTTAAGTGTTGCGGTAACGTGGTCGTTTTGCGCGTTCGATTTTGATTCCGCTGAACATACTAGGAGCAGTTCCTAGTGGAACCGCCGGACGAGTGGAATATATGCTTGTTATTAAGAAGCGCCGCGCCGGCTCAAAGTATCGAACAGACGAAGTAGGCTTTTGCTCAGGGCAAAATTTAAACTGATTTGATATTTAATGATTTATACTTAATTATAAAAACAATAAAAATCAGATAACTATAACAGCTGAGTATTATATATATGAGTTATCGATATGTAATAGCTACCAAAGATATCCATCCACACACAATCTAACTATTACTACTTAAAATCCAGTCGCCCAAACAAAGCTATAGGTCAAATTAGATTGGTCGTTACTGTCGGTTCTCACACTAATGGCAGTTTAACTAAGTTTGTGAAGCTTTTTTTGCGCGGGCGTTCTCACTTTCACTCGGGTCCTTAAATATTAGTGGTCAGATATTGTTCAACATTTCGTTTTCTTCAGAGCGCCTCGGGCGCAGACATCGGCGGTTGAGCATTTGTTAACATTAAACATTGTTGTTGTCGAAAGTTTTTTGTTTGTTTCAATTACTTGGTGATTTGAGCGTGTAGGAAGCGCTTACGGATTGGGGAAGGTCACTTGAGGCCATTCGGTTTGTTTTATCTGCAATTACACTGGGTTTTGATGAATACACAGAGTCTTAGTTATGTAATTGTGGACGTTAACTAGTGCTGTTGGATTTTAAGAAATTGAGCGTATTGGGTTAAGATGTTTAAAGCTATTTGATTTGCTCCGATTAAAGTTGTGCATGCATATGAGTGTTTAAAAATGTTTCAAGCAACGGTAATCGTTTTATTTTGTCTAAAAATAGCGGAAGGCGTTATCGGATTTGTTTTATTAAATGTTAGTCACATTTATTATCATGTGAAAGTAAAGTGATTGCAGTTAATTAACACATTATTGATAATAATACATTACGATAATATATATTGTAATTAATGTCCTTTGCGTGATTGTTATTGAATGCGACTGGCATTGAACATGGACGATATAGCTACTGACGGTAAAATACCATTCTTCAAGTATGTGTATTGCATCACAACTATATCTTTAAAATATTAAATAACTTTTTGCTTATAAATATGTTTTAGAATACAGATATTTATTAAAATTACGTAATATAACACATTTAACATAAAAAATATAAATAAATTAGCACGTATGTATAAATTATTTCAATGCTATTTTGTAATCAAAAGTCTTCGTTATAATATATACATATAGGTAGGTAAATAAAAAATACTTAAGGCGTTTTATGATCAACCTTGAAAACAAATGTCAAATAGTTATAAACCTATACAAATGTAAGTACCTACTTCTATATAGTAATGAACATATTAGGTAGGTATTTAAGGGACGTTAAATATATGATACACTGTACGCCGTCAAATAAACTTGTTCTTACACTTACCACATAACTATAATTTTGTTCCTGATTTTTTAATTTGCTTATATAGATTTCATTTTGCTATAATAATGTATTGAAATATATTTCTCAGTGAAGCTCATCTATCATTTTCACGATGACGTTAAATTAGATATAATTTTCTACAGAATTCTTGTAGAAATATACGATATTTTATTATGTACGTGCAGATGGGGTGTTTTCTAATGACATCGCGAGTAGAAGGAATGAAAGTTTACATAAACGGGTAGACATGCTGACAGGCACGAACATTCAGACGTTCTGAACAATTCGCCTTATATTTAATGTATACTAATATTATAAAGAGCAAGGTTTTGCATTTTTGTATGTAACCGATAAACTTAAAAACGACTAAAGCTATTTTTAAAATATTCTATCGCCGTTAGTATGCTATGTATATTATCACTGAGTAACATGGAATAGAAAAATAGAGATCCGCGAGTAACACCGTGGAGCTCAGCTAGTAAGTCGTTTATAGTTTGCGATAAAACAATTTATTCTTACAGCTCTTTGGAAGTTACTCTAGAGCCAGTGTAATTATCAAGAAGTTTTCCGATTCATGTAGTATTCTAAAAGTGAGAACTCCTTTATCAATATGTATACTATATTTTTGTACAAATTATACATATAAATAATAGGTATGAATATATAATACTCTTTTGTAATTGGTCTCTATCTTAGTACTACTCGTAACTCGGGTTACACGTTATTCGATAACTCGTTAGTCGTTATGCTCGTTATATAGGATTATAACTGTTATAGCGGGAATTAGTTTTATAACAGCTATTGCTATTGTCTTACTGATAACGGATAGTTTTTGCTATTGCGAATTCGTACTGGTTATGTCTTTTATTGGAAGATATGAAGGTACTATTGTCGAGTGTATTTACTTATAAGGTCTTGTATTTCTGATCCGTAAAATATTTAACGCATAATGGCTTTGTTGCTCGGACTGTGCCAGAACAAATGATATTTTTGAACATACTGAACAGAAAAATTTAGTTTTAAGGTAGCTTCTACTGAGGTTTTATATTATTCATGTGAATATTATTTAATTTATATATATTCTGTATGGAAATTATTATTTGTTACCTAATGAGTAAATATTCAGGGTTTCTGACAATCACCTAGCATCCCTTTAACGGTTTATTATCTGAATTCCTAAAAGAAGAGGATTCAATGTTTATCTGTATGTTTTTTTAGTATGTTCATTAATATTTTCGCCAATTATGAACCGACTAAATATTTTTTTTTTAGTTGCAAAGGGTAGATATACTTACCTAACTGACGCCGACTTCAAATAGATTACAAATGAGTACCTATTTGTGGTTTTGAAGTCCGTTTTAATTATTCTTTTAATAATTTATTGTGAGGTATATATTTATTATCTATTTACTATTTATTGTATACTTTTTTAACAATTGCATTTTTGTAACTGTTAAGTTTTTGATTGCAATTACTCGTAATGAAGCACTTTCAGTAAGGGCATTTCAAAAGTCGTAAGGAGTTCTTATTTTCTTATGAACCAAAACCTATAAGAGGTATTTAACGGATTACAATTATATTTACCCTGTACATTGCTATAGCGTGAGGATCTCTCATACAAGTTTTATGAGTACCTAACTTAACTTTTAGTGTTTTATATATGTCGTTAGAGTAAATGTGTGAAGTTGCGAGCTAAATTCAGTTAAAGGTTAGTTATTATATACAATATTTTTACCTACACTAACGATTATCCACACGCAATAGTAATTATTTGCCGCTATCGTATTGTTAATTACTCGTACTGCTGCTAAGCAACCACGCCCTTAATACGAGTAAAGATAATAAAGAAAAATCGCGATGTAAATTAAATTTTGTAGAGCAGTGAGCTAATCGAAACGAATTTCCTAGTATTATTTAGGTTTGTGATCTCTGCTCATGACTATGAAATATTTTATCAAAGAAACTCCAAGTAAACATAAAAAGCTATAGAGCAGCTCGTAGGAACGATTAGATACAAATATTCTAAAGTCAAATTAATTTCGTAATACCAAATAAAAAAAATAAACAAATTTCATTATTCTATTTATTTCTATTAGATAGAATAATTTTAAATTTTAACTAGTTTACCTGAATGTTAACCGAAACAATTGCTCTACGTTTCTTACAAAAACAATCGGATGTTTCAGGCACGAAGTTTTTCACGAGTGACACTAAAAGTGCAATGTCACGTAGTCCCTCCCTTTGCCCAAGTAATTGCGGAAACCCGGGTATACCCGGGTACAGATCGATAGAGCCGCCCCAACCTTGGGCCATTATCAATACAAACAAACCGTATTTCAGTTTGCACTGTAATCTTATCACTTATCAGCCGGTTGCGCCGTGCATTTGGGTCAAGTGACGAAACTTCACTGATTCTATGGTGTTCGGGATTACAGATAAGCTTTAATTATTATGACTTTGTTTTGATTGTGTATGTCAGTAGGGCACTGCTTGATGTAATAATAATAATAATAATATGGGACAACATCCACACAAAGGTCTTCAGGTCCCAAACTAGGCAAAGCCTGTGCTTATGGTAACCTGATGACTGATATACATACTTAGAAATACATATATACATTCTTATATATATATATATAATAAACACCCAGACACAGGTCAAACAGACATGTTCATGCACACAAATGTTAGACCTGTCCGGGAATCGAACCCGGGACCAGCGGCGCAGAAGGCAGGGTTGCTACCAACTGCGCCAACCGGCCAATGTTGTTGTATTCTTTGTACCTTATTAGGAAAATCGCTACTGTATAGAAACAAGCGAATACCTACTATTGCGTACATTGGCGGTAGCATATTAATCTAACAATAAGAGCTTTATTGAGGCCCCACAGTGAATTATACGAAAAACACTCTTTAAGATGAAAATCTGATTATGAAGACAAGTTAATACGTATTAGTTACAGTGCATTAGCTGCGGAAGCATCGCTATCTGTGTAAGTGCTCAAATCGTTCAATTTGTTTTGATTAACAATACCTATTTTCGCGTACCTGATTGTTGTAAAGGTCCATCTATAGTATCGTTTACATTCAGTGAACTTCATCAGGGATGAAATGAGTCGGTATTGTACACAACCAAGGCACGTCTAGCATTGCGCTCGGCCGCTCGCCTTTTTAGATTTATGTACACTCTACCTAAAATCAGGCGCCGCTATAGCTGATAAAGTACTTATTAAACAAAACAACTCAACAAATAAGTGCTTAGACAAATACCTAATCTAAATTGTTTCACTACAAACATTTCACGTGACTGCAAAATACCTAATACCGTAATACAATACTAGTGTTTTGTTAGAAGTTTACAAACGTGCTATAGTTGATCGTGTATAGTCGAAACATTAGCTCAGAAAACTCTTTGTTTTTAAATAGCTTACCGATGTTATGTGAGACCGGGAATAGGAAGTATTAAGAATTGGAATGCGAAATTCTTAGAATAAAATCGATATGAGACGGCGTTTAATTAAATAGGTCGCTAGGCGCCAATAACAAGCACATTCTTGGAAATTTAGTAGGTAATTATTTAGACTAAATAAATATGCATTAAGTGTCGAAATGAATACGAACGTTACAAATAAATGCTAACAAATTAGCCGCAGCCAACGTGCTTGTACAAAAATGATTACAATAAGAGAATCTCAATCGAAATGTAAGGCGACTTGTAAAGATATTTTACCTATTCATTGCTTTATATATTTAGTGACATCTAAATTGATGCACACTTTAAAGCGTGACAGTTAAAGAAACTGCCACCAGCCTAGCTAAATTTGTACACTACGAGATGTATCTGCTTGTATAGGAAAATAAGAAAGGCAGATAAGTTATCACAAATGCAAACAAAATGCATTTAACATGTGTTTTATCTAGAACACGTCTGATAATCATTTACAATTTCAACTCTTTTAAGATTATTTAATTTGGCGAGATGCAGAAATGAAATTGTGACACAATGACATCGTTAGAATGTAGGTGTGTTTGGACATTGTTGAGTAGGTATGTGCTAGAAACACATGCTCTGACAGTGTGAAGATTAAATTCTGTGAAAATAGAAATTTTATGCGAGAATAATTCAGTCAAAACCTTTCACTTATCATCTGAATACATTTAGCATACTTTTTTAATATATTATGCCGAATCTACAGTTAAAGTACCGCATGGCGACAAGAGTCATGATAAGGACGGACCAGAAGCTACCTAATTGTAATACAATTTCTTTACAGCCTGATATGGTTTTATGCTATGAATAGGACAGTTGTAAAGCCGTAAACAAATTCGGCGTCTTTGATGTGCAACGTGTTGAAGTGGAAACGGCGCAAGTATAACTGCGATGTTAAGATAAATGGTAGTCCTTAAAGGGAAGCCGGCAGATTGTTAGAAAGGATTAGAGGTACTGGGAACTTAGTTGTTACATACTGGAGAGGAGAGATAACGCTACCACAACGTGACCTGTGTAGTCTAGATACGGAATGGATTAGGAATTTCTTCTATAAAGTACAAACAGATGATTCATTATTACTAAAGTTAAAGATCAAGATTGCTTGTTGTTGTAGTACGAGTAGGTATATCTATCATCAGCCCACATCTTAACTTATAATGCAATTGGCATCGTGTTATTGTTACCTATAATAACACCAATACCTAGCACAGAGTAAATAAATACATAAATCAATACAATATTTATTTAAAGGTTATAATAAAAACTTAGCAATAAACTAGACTTAAGATGTATCAATAAAAAATAATTTTAATGCTTTTATGTTGCGAGTAAATAATGATGTCATAACAATGATATAAGAGATTGAGCAGAAGCCAAAGTGGGAAAGATCATGGTCAAGTGAACTTGACCATATTATTATAACTTGACTTATATGGTCCGCTCTGATTAAAATGTTTGACAATATTTTAATAGAAACCTCGACTTAAAAGTTAAATTAAAATTTTACATTCAGCGCGTTTTTAAAAATTGGCTTTTTATATGCAAAATTGTGTCCTGTACGACCTTTTCTTCTATACCCTATAACATAATTGGATGGTTATATTGCTCTCGGTAAAATATCACTCGAAGCTCGTCAAAGCTCAAAGCAAGCGGCCTCCGCCTAAGTGGTAGTAACAAATTGATTCTCAACATTACTTTGCAGTCCCGAACGTGCCTTCGATACGAAATTACGTGAGATCATTTCAGTTTTTATACACATCACAAGCATCCATCTACCTCTGCCCATGTTAATGACATTTTTTAAACAGCCATACACGAGTTTTCTTATTTATTTTATAGGTGGCTACGTAAAAACTAAATTGGTTTACCCACGCGTAACTGAATCTGAAGGATTTTGCCAAAATTCACGGTGGTAATGATGATTGCTCGTAAATCATCTTTATAAACAAATGTGAAAAAAGCTTTACAGCCTTAAAATTACTATATCAAGGCAACGAGATGAGACGTTGAACCATAATTGTTAAAACGGTTTATGTTTAGTAATAAAACTACATGTTTTTTTCATAATCAAGGCAGTCAGTAGGTGGAACGTCCAGTTGCTTGCTATCCAATGTCTTCTATATCAAAAACTGTAGATTTGAATGATGTACCGTTATATCATGTGAGGAAATCGGCATTTGGCGTAAGTGCGATGCATATAATAATGTTATGGCAGGATGGGTTTGTCACGCGCGAGATAGGGTGAACGCTCTCGGCAAATGTTTGAGTACCGTTCAAACTAAAATTTCATTTGCAGTGCAATTATCTCCTGCTTGATTCATCATGGTCGAAACGTCTACTGACTTGAGGTTTCACGCACTTACCGTCAACGAGGCTGTTCTACCTACTAGCTAAAGTAATTACTGTCGATCATGGTTATTACCAAATAAGTTGAATATCATAAGAATTCAACGGTTTGAATTGAACTTAACGCAAATTCAATATTCTTAACCTAAAGGCGTTGATCTGAACCATTCGATGATATGTTTTATTCTACTGATTACGTTACAAGACAATTAATTGTAATGCACTTTTTGCACAATTTGTAGATAAATAAGCAGCTAATGTAATTTAATAGATGAATTTTGTTATCTCCTATTCCAGTTAATTAATTTCGTCATTACTGTTATTACATACATAGTATAACTAGAGTCAAATCTCCTGTTTTTCTTGATTACATCAAGCGTCGCGTAAGTTAGATATTATCTTTGTTTAATTGCACTCGTGACCTATAGTAATAATAAGTGGTACTTAATTACTATATTTAGATTCTAGATAACAATATATTGAACTTTGATTCTTGCAACCATAGTTTTTTACAACCAGAGTTTCACTTTTAGGTAAGTACCTATTATATCATAAAACTGGAAAAGTGCGTGTAAAATTTTCTATATTTCGGTAATAAATTGATCTGTCACGCCGTGTCTTTACCTAACGGTATACGATATCGTGTCATAAACGTACACTTTCAAATGCATCTTTTTTGCTTTATTATGGAATCTAGTCGTACAATTTGTGTCCCACATAACGTCTATTAAAACGACATCCCTATTAAACAAAGTGGGTACACGGCACATACGTATTCAAGCTTACACAAGCGTGCAAAAAAGAATGCATTACAAAATTGGGCTTGCGGTCGTTGACCTCGCCGAGAAACAAGTGACATTCTGATTGGAACATCTCTAGATTCTCGCAGCTTGTTTCGCGGTAAGTAGAGTGTGCTACTATCGGCGTACTTGAATGTCCCGCACTGTAATCGAGATGTGTTTCAGGGCAGAAAAATCGCAAAACACTTAGACCACATTCCTTCCTTTTATTATCAGGGTCGTAAATATTGAGCACAATCGAATTACTGTTCACCTACTTTTGCAGAATCACTGCCATAAAGATGATCAGCCATCTCAATGACGTTGCTGTGTGAATTCAAATAAAATCTCTGTAACAATTTATTCAAATAATATGTTTTTGTTACAGATGACAGTAGCAGAGAAGAGGTTACGTCAGAACAACAGGTATGTGGAATTTGAATATCCTTTGCTACATTTTTATAATGAAATATGAAACATATTTATGTAGGTATTACCGTACCAACTAGGTTTAGTTTTTTAAACAGTTTCGCTGAATTTTGCAATAGAACAGTGTTAATTGTATTATTTGATATTTTGGGCTGGCCGCACCGAGAAAGTTATTAATTGGTCTCACCAATTACGGATGAAACGACTCCATTAGCAAAAAAAAAGAATTCAGGTTCATTAGTGAAATACGAATACGCACAAAGTGAGTTAACGTTTGACATTGACCCGTATTTATTTATTACTTTGAGTTGAATTTCACGCAAGTTAACTAATATCGTCCAAGTAACAAATATGTAGTTGATAGTTTTAGCTCAACTAACCACCGCAATTTTTTACCATCGGTACTTACGAATAGTACAGTCCGAAATCGAAAAAAAAATTCTGATACATTCCATTTGTCGACAGTAGATCCTTTTTTCATGAAATACCTTATTTTGTTCACGAATTCCGGTTTAGTGCCATTGTGATAAATTGATCATCATGTGAGTATAGTATAGTGACCCTTCTTCCACTATATCTGAAAACTTTGTGTACATACATATATGAGATAGGCAATCCAAGCACATGAAAGACATGTCGTATTTTGATTCTATGAACATTCTCCAATCCTAAAGTATCTTAATCCTAAACAAGTAAATTCTTTTATGGTTAGCACAAAAGTATATACTCGTAAGTATGTATATCCAAGTTCGTCTCATGTCCCTATTCCTAGAAGATAGCAATCGAGATTTACGATGGGACCACACAGAGACGGCCACGGCGGCTGCGACCGATCGACATGTGGACCGACTCAATATATTTTATGGGACATAACGCTTCGGCTTCCGTGTTTTGACTTCTGAATGCCTCTATGAGTATAAGCTTCGGTGCAGTACGTATCGGTTTATTTGTATGGCTTTGAAATCGAAACGCGACACTTGGCTGCCGATTTGTGATACTCAGAGTTTGGAACTGCGCAATATTAAAAAACAGTAATTTCTCTAACTTAAATTTACTGCTTTTTTAGGTTCCTGTGCAAGTCTGGTCGTATGCAGGGTCACTGGTAATCAATTAGCATCCTCTTAAGGGTGGCTTCCGGTGACCATAACCAATAACTTTTGTTCTTGATATAAAAAATGAAAATTCCCAATTGTTTCTTATTTTTATTTATTATTTTATTATCAGACTCTTAAGAGGATGCTACTTGATTATCAGTGACCTTGTATTTTAATTTTCAGTCTAAGGAAATAAAGACTGAAAATTAAAATTGATTGTCTCCGTTAAAATTAAAGCTATTCATTGATTTTATCCAGTCACGTACCAATTATCTTCGAGTAAACGTAAATTTTATGATGATTATGCATCAATGTTAAATCAGGAAGTATCACACACGAGTATATTTAAGAGAAGAGTCTTCATTTTACTAAATATTGTTCGTAACTCTACTCTTAAGTACGACTTGACAAGTCATAAAATTTACTGCGGCAACGTCTTTCAATCAGGCAAACGTACATCGTCGCAAGAAATGCCTTCGAGAAACAATAAGCCAGTTACTAACGCTTACGGTAAAGTCTCTATGCTCAATAACATTTGAAGAGTTATGTCAGTAACAGTTTTAAGCTTCCAAGTAACCGATATTACACGAGAGTACCTTGAAGCCTTCGAATGGGCAACGGTATCTCGACTTGCAGCAAGGTGACTTCTGCCAATCAGCAGTGATAGACTGCCGTCTATACTAACTAATCCACATTACTGAAGCCATGGTTTAAGTACCCTTCACAGTATTTAGTTATATGCTGTATTCCATTCCTCAGTGATTTATAAACCAGTTCAATACGAGTTCTTTATGCATTTCTAAAATTTTGCATCAGCGACATAGATATAAATCTAGTACACTCGGCATGCACATAACATGCTGATGGATTCAGACTGTTGTTGAAGCCATAATATGACAGTTCTCGTACACTGGCCTGTGGTAAATATTTGAAGAACTTATTTTAGAATCGCCTAATATCTTTGTGCATGCCTCTAAGATCCTGCGAAAGTTTATCCTTAACATAACATTAAGCGCAAGTGTCAGAGAAAGTTCGAACATAACATGTAAAGCGAACTCCAATACTGCAACGACCACAAAAAAAACGAAACAAACATTGACGAGTGAATTCGAAACGTGTCTGTAACTACAATGACCTTTCACTGACGTAACGTTATCATCAGTTATCAGCTTTCTATTAATAACAATCGCAACGTTATATCGCGCCGCAATTAAAATTAAATAATATTGCGAACATATTATTGTAGCTTTATTCATAGTGCCAAGTAACAGCGCAGCGCCGCGGCGCGGGCGTGTAGGTGTTTAAAGAGCGAAATGAAAAGTCCGCTGTCATATCCAATAGCGATCAAAAAACGAGAGAAAAAATTCTTCGCGGCTACTTGACGTTAACAGAAATCAATGTGTTCAAATGTAGAATTGCACATTGCTTTATATAAGAGTGTTGAATCGCGACCAGTTCTCAAGGATGCGAACGATGTGGGTTCAGTCACACCATTTGCGGTGAATGAAATGTAATCCAGACCGATATGGGAGCGCATTCTTGACGCGGCCCAGGTTCGGAGGCGGCGTGTTTTGGTACTTGACCATGTTGGTGCAGGAACTGCGGAGGAAGTAGAGAGCCTAGAGCTCGTTTAGCCGCTTTTTACGATAGGAATCGGAGCGAAAGTGAATCGATTATGGCTCCCTACAACGAAGCATTTTGTACTTTTATTGTATTGAAAGGGTTCCAGCTTCTTATTTTTGTTTAAAAATAATCTAGATCAATTTATGCTTACTTCGATTTAAAAGTTTTTTTTATTATATCTTGCATGGAAGGTGTCTTCTTTTCTAGGTAAACTAGTTCTTAATCGATCGGAACTTATACAGTTCGTTATTACCAATAATTTGTGTCAATCTCTCTAAATCAATGTCGGAAGACTTGCTCCAATCAGTTCACAAAGTTGCTCGTAAAAAATGAAACCTATCAAGTCGCGTAATCGATGCTACTCTAGCATCCAGTAATTGGTTTAATTAATGTGCACGATAGAAGCTGCCTGCGATCACACAAGTTATACTGGTTTATGCACTACCTGAACCCAGGGTCGGCTCCAGGGACTATTACATATTCGTTTCTGGGGGTTACAATTAAATCGTCAAATAAACGAATTATATCAAAGAGTTGTGCTAGTCTGGTAATTTTGTAAGGATAACAAAACAGTTAAATTAAAATATTAAGGACCAGAATGTTAGAAGAACTAGGATATTATTTTATAGTGACCTAACTGGCACAGAATCAAATTAAGCATATTAGGGATGGATGTCCAAGCAGCTGATAGTATGTTGTGGAAAGAGCAAACAAAGTTCAGTGATGAGCTGAAAATGTAATTTCACGTAGATAATACTAAAGAAGGCTACTATTATATATATTCTGTAATGTGTTTAGCTTCTGTATCCCCCACAACACAGATCCATGACACGGCACTGTTTACGCCTCAATCTAGAGGTATTAGCTATCACAGCTGGAAGTGATGCATCGTATCAATTTGCGCATGCGCACATTTCTTTGATGAATGCTAAACCTTCAGTCGCACCATTAGAAAACGATAAAACTGTAATTTGTTACAGCTTTCTATAGTGAAGCGCCGATTTGTTAGATGTCATATCCTGTAAAATTAGTTTTAATATCTTGGGTGGTCTTTACAGCAAACATGATATTGTACAGACCAACACTACGTGTGATAGATAAATTCACGACATTAAACAAATTTGAAGTGCATCACTTCCAACTCCAGCTGGATCTTGGAGGCTTTTCGCATATGATATCTACATGTGCAGTGCAGATACATCATTCTACCTCCCTATCGCATCCATAGTATACTGCAAGGAGATTTAGGGAGCTATAGGCTATTTGTATTGCTTTCAAAGCTATGACGATGGCGATGTCTAGACTCAAAGCAATAGTACTTACATCACGCTAGCCGATGCCAATATCTGTCAAATATATGGAGGCATTGCAATCTTTTGTTCACTTATTGTTTTGAAAATTGTCATCGCTTTGCTGAAAGCAATACTAGGGTCTTGCTTTCGTAGCCGATACGAAACTACAGTATTGTTTTCAAGACTATAGTAATACTGAAAACAATACAGATAGATGATACCAATAAGCCGATAGCCCTGTACCAATTGAGGGTTGAAAAATATACAAGGTGATGTTCCGTCTAGATATTAGTAAAATCGGCCAAATGCGAACTCGGGCGAGTTCGTTTGGCCTCGCTCGAGTGGGCACTAAGGGTTACACCAATATCTAGACAACATTACTTTAAGTTCATGCCTTCGGTATTAATATCGAGCAAGAAATAGCGTTTGTTAAATATTTATTGTATTTTATTTTTAGTATTCTTTGTTATAATCAGGACATCAACTATGAAAATATGAAATTTCTAGCTATCACATTTCATGAGATACAGCCTGGTGACAGACAGACGGATAGCGAAGTCTTAGTAATAAGGTCCCGTTTTTACCCTCTGTGTACGGAACATGATATGTACCTATTATTAGAAGAAGGTGAGATAGAAACTGGCATAAATTGAACTCGTTTCCTTATAAGGCCATTTATTAATGCAATTACTGCTTACCTCTGCTAGTAAACTAATAGCTTCGCCTTTCTGCTTAATTGAAAGGTTATCCTAAACTAGTCGTCGTTAAATTGGTTATATTACAAGTCTCCAAGTTGGCCTACTTGTTAGTAATTAAGCTCCAATCACTTTATTTTCCTTAGCCATAAATTTATCTGTTGACTCTCATGGGAAAATGGTATAACCGCCGCCTTTGAGTATGCGCCGCTACTTTATAGATTAGCTTTTAGTGTGAAAATTATCGAGCTTTTACTTTACATGTAGTTAGTAAGAAACCTGTCTCTGTAACTGTGCATTAACTTATGTTTGGTTAGCTTAGTTTGTTTTTATTTTAACTGTCGGCAGATCATGGAATTTATAATGTTATGTATGTATTATAGTAAACTGACAGACGTGTTAATGAAGAAAATCGAAAGATTCCTTTAAAGCTAAGTTAAAAAACATTATATCTTGATCCTTGTAAATATTGAAATTTCTATTTTGTTGTTTTCATTTTTATAACGAAATGTACAAACATTTATATAGTATCCTTATAACATACATAATATGTTAGTTATATTATTATTATTTGAGTTGTTATTTAATTATTATTTTTTTGATGCTATTATTTATTATTTTGTTTCTTTTAGCATCACGGTCCACGCTAAATCTTAGTTTAATTTTCTATACCTACAAAAGTTGTCTGGAAGAGATCGTTGTTTTCAGTTGTATTTATTGCCTAAGGTTCTATTATTTGTGATGATATTAAAGAGTTCTAAAATTGGAAGAACATTATTATCAGTTGGAAACAATCCACAAAACCTAATGCTTTCAAAATAACTAGAGTTTATGATTAAGTTTTTTATTTATCGTAAGGCTCGAAATCGTGCTTACGTCAGTAAATAAAGCTCTGGTTGAGTCTCATTGAAGAAGAGCTCTGATGTACATCAGCGTAAAATATCTTGAATGACATATCCTGTCCACCATACTTGAAAAAGATCTACGGCATGGTTGTCAGTAATGTTAAATGGCTTCGCTCAGTCAGCGTTTAACGCACTGACAGTTTAGACACGGCTATTCTATCACTGCCTTCATTCACTCTGAGATTTGTAAACAATCGAGAGTGAGAGCTGGTTATGGCGGCATGAAATTGCGCATCTATGCGCATGCATTGACCGATTGCATAACATTGCCTCAGAGTTTGTAAATAAAAACTATTGACACATAGACTAGGTACTATTTTGCCAGAGTTGTTTTTTGGTCATTTAGCATGTCAAATGTTGCATAGCGCGAGCAATAAAAAAGTAACAATATCATACTTCTGTAGTAACCGAAAATTTTTTTGACTTTTCAGGGAACCCATTGCACTTCGGATCTATCCAAAGGTTCTTCATTAGCGCTTATGATAGACCTTTTATTGCTTTGACGTTTAGTCACAGCACATTTCGTTTTAGAGACATTTTGGGGATTGACAAAACAAGTTATGATACGATATTACTGGACGTGACCTGCAGAATAATGAACCAAACATAAGGCGTTTTTATTTATTAGGCTAGCGCTTTACTGCAACTCGCCTTATGTAAAGCGATGATGCGGCCTAAGATATGGCACGCTTGCCTAGAAGATCCACTCGCGATATGAAAAGACCGAGATTACTTGTAGCTAAAAAAGCTAGCGCTAAAAACCAATATACACACATATGTTTAAACAGTCCAGATGTTTCGCACTATCCAGCAACACAGAACAAATAATCAGCTGTCAATGTAGATTCATACTGAAATGTTAACAACTTCTATCCTAAATACGCATCAGGTGCAACTCCCAAGTTGATGACGTTATATATGCGATAAACTTGTCAATCAACGAAGTGTAGCTATCTATCAGCTTCCTCTGCTATTAATTAATAGACCTCTTCGGAGGAAATAAGGGAAGTCGTTTATTAATAGTGAGAGCAGCAATGATTGGAAGCTAACTGTCAGGGGCTGTACGGTCAATTCTGTTTAGTAATGTAAAGTGAATATAGATTGTAGTGGGACTTCGAACTCAATTAATTTATTTTTGTCGTTAATAAACTTAATTATGTTATCTTGAAGAAAAGGTGATTGTTCTGTTCTCTTGTTCTTTGTAGAATCGATTGCTTAAATTCTTGTTTTATATGTATTTGACAAGACACTATCATTTATATATCATCTGCTAAAGTACTTAATCTAGTAGCAAACAAATTCACGTGATTACCGATCGTGTTAGACTGTTTTATTTTAAAAGAGGAGAACTAAAACGTCAATAATTTTTTGGTCATTATGCTCGGTTCTAATTGTCGATTTTAACTTTGACATTGTAAAAATGCCGTGATGAGGTAATGACGAACCACTTCCGCGTTCTAATGGCTTCGGTTATAGTAAAACCATGTGTTTGATGGTTAAGGAAGTTCGCGCGGAGGCATTACATTTTGGGTGGAGGTTTGGTGCTCCATGTGTAGATCTAATCAATTAACAAAATTGATCTTGGTGAATGATGAAGATACCAGAACTTGAATTAGTTCACTCAAGACACACATGACGGTGGAAGAGGAGAAGGACAAGTAGAAAAATAATCCATCGAAACTCTTTCATACTCCAGATCTCCAGTTCTGGGTGATGATATTTTTGAAGCTCTTTATACAAATGCAAAGAAAGAATTGACCAGCATGAACTGTGTTACAGTGCAATAAAAGCAAAGTACCTATATATGTTACGTTAGGGTACGTACATGCTTCCAAGATTACTACAAAAATAGTGAAGACTGATAGAGCTACTTAATAGTTTGGTGAAATAAGCAATACTTAAAATATTTTGTCTTTGGCTTTGATATATTAACCGCCACGGTGGTTAGCATACTGACCACCTCGTATCCGTCAAAGCCTTAACTATTATTTTATTTTTTCATAACTGGGTAATTATATTACCTATATTAATAACATCAATTTTATTTAAAATGCAAGATATAAAAAAGCGTGGCTGAAAGAGTTAAACAGGCAAATGCATTGAGCACTTTTGTTCGCAGATTCCTTATGAGGTATCACTTAAAATTAAAATAGGTATATTTTGTTAAAACAATTTTTACATTAATTAATGACTGTGTTAATAGTACTTATATGTATAGGAATACTTTTGTCAGCGTTTGTTACATGATGTTCTTAACTGGCAATCCATTTTTGGTACAAAGACAAACATGGAGCATTTCCGTTTGTACGAATGGGAAAATACAAATAGCTCGGTAAAATTCAAATTAAGTTTTAATTGGACAATGCACAAGTTGTCAGGTTACTTCTCACGGTTCGAATTGTTGGCCTAAATGATCTTTAAACAACTTCTTTGGAGCACCTAAATGACACTCGCATGTTCTATGACATTATTACCATTGCATTAGTGGAATTCGCTGAGCTATTACGAAGTTTTTGGATAAATACAGTTACGTTACACGCCAAAGTAGATGCTTGCGGTGATGATGGTTAAAAGGATATTTGGTGTTATATTTTTGTTATTAATTTAATAATAATATAAGCTAATCGAATGCCGTCTTAGTAATGCATATACTCGTAGATAATCAAACTATAAGTTATGTTATTTTATAAAATATTAAGTTTTATATTCAGCGTAAGAAGTTTAATTTTAATTGAAATAATAATAATAAAAAAACACAGTCGATTATGAACTTTAGAACTGTTTGACAGTTATGGTAATAAAGACGTCTAATCTAAGAAACCTGTCCGGCTGTTCCATTTCCATCCGGGTCAACATTAATTCGTTTATTTCGTAGTTTTTAATTTACTTACACGTTTGTAATATTATGAGCGCTGGGTTCGATTGTAGTTTAAACGTAGTAGTAGAGGTTTTTGAGTTTACAGCAATCGCTAAATATTTTTTTATTATAAGAAATATTACATTGGTTAGATTGACTGATTGTATAAATCAAATTCAGATAAGTATTCATTACAAGACGCTTAGTTTTTTAATAAAACTTCTAAAGATGAGTTTTTCGGAATTCAACGTTAGATCTCCGAACTGTTGATTTCGCGATCACAATTTTATCGGACTCAACAAAAAAGCTTTAGACTCTGATTATTTTAATCTTGGACAATAAAACAAGAGCAAATTAATCAATCAACTATTACTACTGAAAGGTGATATTGGTCTTTGGAAACGAACTAAGACGCATCTGTACGAAAAAGTGTATTATTATATATTCCACACTCAATATTTACTCTTCTCAATGAATTACAAAAATTCAAAAAGTCTCCTTAAAAATATTTATAGTTCATAAAACGTTCCGAAGAATCAATCTGTGTTAGTGCCGTTTACGATAACTGTGAATATATTGCCAGTAGTTTAGTCTAGTGGTCTGCTAGTTTGCGTGTGTTCGCCCCGGGGTGCTGTGCCCAGCACGGTCTTGACATCGATTCATCGCGGCATAACTATGGATCGTCAAGTATCTTTAAACTTCTAGTTTACGCCTTTTCATATCTCTTTGTTACTAGGTTCTCAGTTTTACAAGTATTGCTTTGACTTCTGTGTGAGAAATCCGCGGTAACTTTATATAGGTACATTCTTACATTCTCTAAGGCCCCATTTAATTATGTAATATGATACAGTCTGTAAAAACATCCCTTATATTTATATAATCTCCGCTTGTGGAATGAAGTTGTTTCTTTGTCTATGTGTTCGTTGCCAATCGATGGTATAGCTTAACATTATGAACTTCCATGTCAAATTTAATTTAGTTTAGTTTATCATGCTCAAAGTTACCAAAAATGAAGGGGTGTATGAGTATAAACAATTACATACTATTTCATGTAAAAATCTCATTAAACGCGTTGCAAAACTTTTGACCTCTACAAAAAAGAATTTTGTTATGAGGTCAGTTTTTAAATGTTACATTATGTATACTGTTGTGGTCATTTATATCGTTTCATTATGATCTTATTTATAATAATCGTATTGTGATGATATCATTTTGTTATGTAAAACTGGAAGACTATCGTCGTTTGATTTGATTTCAGTTATATAATTTTACGCTGGCGACATTTGATACTCCAAATTGTTTTACATCTGTTTTAGAATTCAGTTGGTTTGGTTGGTTGAATTCAGAATTCAGTGATTTTGTGCTTCGAGTATCATCAGTAGAGTCCGTGATAAGTTCTCTCTATTAGAGTAAAACACAGTGGTGTTACAACAACCGTTACCGCTGATAGGAAACCTGTAATAGGTCTCAGGGTACAGAGTCCAATCATGCGAACAGTTAGATTGTTTTACCCATCGGAGCTCGGGGCCATCAGCGCCCTAGTATCTCTTCACAAATGCCGCTCAGTAGCTACTTTGTAATCACCAACACCACCTGATGTGCAATTACTTACATGCTACGATGTAATAAATATTTTTTGTGCACGCTAATCATGGCGTATTGATTCCATATTGAATGAAAATTGAAACATAATGTGGACTTAATTCTCCGTTGGAGATTGATATACGATCGTAAGTTACACTTAAATTTCTATTAAGAATAGGGCAATAGTGTTTTCGTTCTCTAATGTTTCGCTAATGGTCTCGAAATCAATCATTTGAGATGACCATATAGTTCTATTGTCGTATCGTAGCTGCTTTCGTTTTGCGTTCGCCGAAATATTTAGGTTAATCGTTGCTAATATTATCTATGCATATAAATAATGGTCTGACATATCGATTCGTTTAGTTGAATGGGATATAAATGATGGGCCTAAAAGATTACTCGCTCCATACTATAAAATCATTTTACTTGTCGCGAGTCTACTAATGAAGTTTGGTTGTACGGATTTGGGTATCTCAATATCGGCAAATTTACATTTACCGTCACCATTACCATTGTCTGCGGTTTATTGTTTGTGTGCTAGAAGAATCTTGAGATTCCTAGATGCATTTATAATTTTGTCGCGATAGACTTTATTACTATTGTGTCGGAGTCTGACCATAGTTCCCAAAGTTGGTTCTCACAGTTTCGTATATGGAGTACCATTGTCCGTACCGTACCCTCCTGAGACAATTCTTGACCTTGTTCTAAATTTCCATGTTGTTGATTTTTGATTACCATTTGAATTAATTTGTGACTTTTGCTTTCGATTGTGTACCTATGATCTTTTAATACAAATACTATATTTTGAACACATTCTATATTATGTTAATAAGTGATTTGTTATACGATACCTACTCTAAGTTTATCTAGTTTAGATTCATGCAAGAATTCTCGTACGTTATCGCATTTCTCAGAAATTTCCTGTATATGTTTGCAAACGTATTGTTAATTAGGAAGATGTTCGGTCTAATGAGCTTCGTGTAGACTTTCCTTCTTATCTCTGCATGTCGATGATGGCATTTAGAGATTTAAAATGTACCTACATGCTCATGCGGCAAAAATATTCATATAGGTTTACCTATATGAATATTTTATAACTTTAGTTAAGATTTCCATAGCGTATTTTACAATCGTCATACTTAATAAAAGTAAGTGATATTTTAAAATGCCACGCATAGTAAGAAAACTAATAGATACGTCGACTACTATGATTATAAATTCAGTAATGTAGATTAGTTTGTATTATTTAGGTCAGACGAACGTGAAGCATAACCATTCTAAAACAATAGTTAAAATAGTCATTACGTTGTTTGTCTCACTAAAACAAAGCGATATTCTACCTTTACAACACATACAAGCACGACTGGCTAAACATAATACTTGTAACATTAATCACAACAGACCGCAGAATACTGAGCAGTTACAACGCGATAGTGAAGATCATAGTTTAGAGACAAGTTAGTAAGCGATAGTGATTGTTCGTCATCAAAGTATATTAAACCGTCATACTGCGCTCGTAAGTGCGCTGAACTTTCGCGCGGAGAATAAAAAAGCGAACGAAACCTTGACCGTGTGGAACCTATCACCACAGAATAAATATCAGTCAATACGTAAGTCTAAAAGTTGCGCGCGCGCAATCTTCGCTCTAGAATATAGTATGACTTTGCTAGAAACTATCGATGATACTGTGACTATGCGCTCGCGACTAAGCCAGTTTTTGCTCATTCCCTGCTAACTATTAATCAAGTTTTTGTTCTGGGATAGCAATATAAGTTAATTAACATCAACATCATTGAGTTCGTTGTATTTACTAGCGCTCTACTATAATTTAATGGTTAACTATTTAGGAAGTACTTTTAGCGCTATTTGATCGATTAACAAAAGTTTGTTTGTTTTGGTCTCGTAGTGTTATATAATAAACTATACTAATCTACCACGTCATCGAATATCATTTGGTGGCCCAGGACCGTGACATGTGGAGAGATATTGGGAAGACCTTTGGATTTATAAAACGTAGGTACTCGACCTTTACTCAGTAGTAGATCGGCATAGGAACAGAAAACATAATAGTTCAAGTAAAGGTAAAAAAATAAAACAAATCAAAGAGCCCATTCAGAATATTTCACGTAATTTGTGATGATAAATTATTGTCATAATTGAAATTGGAAGGTTATGTTGTAAAAATAAACGAACAGTTTATTTATATTCACGTCGAGATATGAATGGTTGACTGATCGCAAAGTGAAAAGCGAAAAGGTCAAGCGTGATTATCGGTGAATCCCTTTGAAACTGTTATGAAATCGTATATTATTAAAAATTATATCAAAGCTTTTGTTTTTTGTATTGAGTTTTTATGACAAACATTTTTGGTGTATATTTAGTTGAAAGTCCTTCGTAAGACGTTTTTCAGTAGTCAACCACCATACCTTAATCAAACAATTTGTCATAATGTTATGGTGTTTGTTTTTATCTTAAATTTTATGACGTATTATGGTGCACACGTAAGTCATCGCCATCCAGCGCGGTAAAGCAGCTAGCATCATGTGCACCATTGCGCAAGGTTTGAATCAGGGCGGGTTATTTGACTAAATCTGTTTCAAATGTCTGATTTATGAATAAATTGATTTAAGCTATAAAAAAATACGATGTCTTACTTTATTAATTTTTTTGATAATCATTACTGAAAACATTTATTTTATTTAGGTTAGAATTTATTGTAATTATATATGTGTGTATTCAATTTTTCATTTCATATACTCAGATACATAAACTAAACATAAAAACTAAAGAATTTCAAGTATATATATGAATTTATGACTATTCTATCTTTCGATTAAGATTTCTCTTCACGTTGACTGACCATTAATTCTCAAGTCTGAAAAGTTATACTAGTCTTAAGTGCATTCTCAGCTTCATCGTATCAATAAGACTCTCCACATTTCACCACTTAGACTGCCTAGGTCTACTCACGCATGCGCTACGTTTTACTAGCATAGTATGTCGCTTATATCATTTTACTGATTTGCTTAAAATATCACAGTGAATTAATAAGATTAACAGCTCTCGATATTATCTTTGTATGTTAGCGATTATTTTATTTTCTCGTTATAGGATTATGAAATTGTTTTTGACACTACGAGCATCTAAAGTCAATTTTTTAGACTTTCTGTTGTTACGTACAGACGCGAGAGAGAGAGACACTCTCCTAACTCGTAAAATCAAAGTACACGTGGCGTCATAGTTGATTTAATGAGTTTAATTTAATTTCAATCTTACTTATCACGTGTTACCATACTGATGATGCATTTTCATTTATGTAGTTCTTGGTTTGCAAACAAGAGTTAGATAAATAAAAATTCATTCATCATTGTCATCATCAATTCTTATACCAAATGCTCGCACGATTCTACGCATATCGTGTCGCGTCGCTTGTCGTCGCATTGCGTGCATGCGTAGGCATTCTTATAAACCGCGGCTGACCGCTCGATTACAGATTACACGGCGCGGGCGCATTAGCACGCTCTCCTATCGACGAATGGCACATTCCATAACTCGGCCTTTGGTTTTATTCTAGCATTTATTTATCATCCGTTGTGGTCGTCGAACTTGGTAGAATGACGAGATGACCGAAAAACGTTCTTAGTTATTATTGCCGGAAAACTTCTAAGGATGTTCAAAAATCAGAAGAGTTACTCAGTGTCGTCGAAAAAATAACTAAAATTATAGACCAAGCGAGGAAAGCGGGTCTGCTGCGAGTTTGGCAAATGTTTCTCTCGTCTGTCAGTTTGTATGAATTGATGTCTGCTGGAAGATAAGTCTTAACAAAACTTGGTATACATACAAGATCTAAAATTATTTTCTACGCACTTATATTTGGAGGAGTATATTCCACGAAAATGGAGAAGTTACGCCATTAGCAGCCTATTACAATAATATTTAACAGGGACAGCGAAAAACAAACTTAAATAGAGGCTCAGAGGTAAAAGCGTCGAAAGCTATATCCGGGGGTTCTAATCCATTTAACTCCGGTTTTTGTATTACTTTGTATATTTCAAAAGTATGATTAACCAATAGACCAGGACCAATTTTCATTTTAAGATCGGATCACGATTAGCGTACGAGTATGAAAATATGCGTACATAAAATTGGTTCCGGCATTAGAATCGCGTCTTCACGTATAGTTATCTGTCTAATAGCAGGAATTAGGTCGTATCGAATCACGCGCCGGTAACACCGTGAACTTGCTGCCCTAGGCACACATAGCTCTAGCCACGACCCTAGGTCTATATTTAGGGCCGCAGCGATCTTTGCATACATGTGATATCTCTAGACCAAATTGGTATTGCAAATATAAAAAAATACGGGTTTCTTGTATTTAAATATGTAAAAAAAAAAATTTACTTTATTTTTTTTATCATTTAGTGGTTAGCACTATTAATCCGACTGTAAACAAGTGATAAGAAGCGAGTTCGAAAAAACTACTAAATCCTGCTAAATCGTTAAACCTGAGTATCATCCTAAAAATCTATTAACACCACTCACATAAAAAATACGATAAGCCGTTTAGGCTCTAGGGCGTGCCAAAATATATATATACATACATACACTCGAAAAACACAGAACACTCAAAAAAAAGTAACGCTTGCGTCTGCTTTTATTGTGCGAACAGCTAGGTTGTGGAATTCCCTGCCAAGTTCTTTATTTCCCGATGACTATAATCTCGATCCTTTCAAATTGCGAGTAAATCGGTTTCTTCTAGGCAAGCGTGCCACATCCTAGACCGCATCGTCGCTTTACATCGGGCGAGTTGCAGTCAAACGCGCTTGCGTTTGCGAAATAATAGGCTTCTATTATTTAAAAAAACAAATTTAAAAAAAACTTATTTACCTATTCTAATTATCACATTGATCTCGTTCCCATAACAACCGTTTTCTCTCATAACGACACACAGCAACAAAATGTACAAAATATAGCTAATTAAATAAAATAATTAAGGGACTGAAATGACTAAGTTTACGTTATTATGTATAGGTACAATAAATTCTATAATAATTAGGCTCAATAATATTGCCCCCAATCAAAGCCTACTCGTGTTTTACAGTTACTATAAATGGTTATCGTAAACGTAACGAGAACATGGGAAATGTTTTCAAACGTCATTTATACTATAGTACATACAAATTGATTAGGATATAGGATTGAGGGATTTTTATATCCTACATAGCTAGAAATTTGACCACAAGTTCGCACGAGCACGGAAGCCAGCGATACTGTAGCCTAAGATGAAGCATGCCTAGTCTGGGATACACTGTATGTAATTTGATTGAGGGAATCTATCTTACTATTACTCATACATCATTGGTACGCACTTTACTTAAAAATAAAAGCTTTCAGCTCAAAGCGCGGGAAAGTGAAATCATCTACAAGAATCCTATAAGAACCCAAAAGCCTACTTGCCAAATGCCTGCCTGTATACTGTCAGCCTTTAAAGTTTCATTAAGTACCTACTAACTCATAAAACAGCATAAATAGATATGATGCAAATTATGGATAATAAAATGAGTCTTATCTACCTAATCTTTTTACGTGTAGGTTTATTTGGACCTAGTGACTTGCGCAATTAGCTTTAGTCCGGACAAATGATTGGCCGAGCGAGAAAAGCATATTAGATTGAGTGAGACAAAATATTCTTATAAATAAATCTTGTAGAAACGACCATAGTACAAAAAGTTGTGCAGGCACTATGGATTTAAAAAAAATATATTCGTTGGTTTCTTTATATACATACCTGGTTAATTTAATCTTACTTATGATAACAGACATGTCACGGCACAGTTTCTGAATGATCAAGATAAACAAGAAAACCCAGTCTGTGCGAAGTATTACACATTTATAGCAAAATATGGATACTTTGAAATAAGTGTACGGATAGTAGAAGCTGTGGGTTCCATACCTTAAACTCTAAGTCTGTAGTGTAAGGTCTAGAATTTAGCTAAAAGTACATTTGCACTAATTTTCTGATCGTGTTATCTTGTTGTAACTTCGTTAACGGTTAACACCGCACCCTGCTCACCTGATAAACTTATGTTGGTCAATATTTTTATGCTCGTCCGATTGTATCTGGGCTTGGAATTCTTTGCTGGAGTAGACAGTCTTGCAAGTCACTGCAATTCTTAAACCAAAGAGCGGAGAGGCGCTAACTGATATTACACTATTTTATTTTGTACTTTGATACTTGTCTTGCAGTTTATTTACAACTTTGATAACTTCGAAATTCTGATATGAAACAAATGATCAGGGGTAAATTATACAACACGAAAATTGATTTTTGTGTTGCATAAATTCCCTGTCTTTTTTATTTTATTTGAATATAAAACATTGAATATTGGCGTAGGCAGCTAATTTATTCTTGATCAAGTTTACCCTAAAAATAGATCATCGGTGAAACGAGTTTGCGAAGCCATTATTTGTCAAGTTTATATAGTCAAGTTATTCATTAGTTATATTTTTCATTGCTTAGTTTTTTGCTCGACCGTAGCAGTTTAACATGTCTGTCAAATATTTCAAGTTTCTTTATAAAGTAACTTCCGGGATGATAATTGTGACATCATTTACTAGAAATATTCATCGCGTTGATTTAAATTATTTTTTGCCCGACTGTCTAAAGGATGGGTAATATGTTTCGAGTGTAGTTATATTTGTAAGTTTGTATGTATGTCTTACTCTTTGTGCCCAGCCAGCTACAGCCTATACCGGTAGCCGATTTAGACGTGCAAGGTATCATTGGATTTATTTTTACTTATCTCTAGATGGTAATAGGCTATACTAGTTTTATCCTGCGGGTCTACTGTTTAATAGTTGTCATAAAATCTAGTGGAAATATTCCTAAGTGAAACACATACTTAGATAAGTAAAGGAGTTTGTGGCTTAAGAAACGTGATTAGCCACACGACCACAGCGAAGAAGTTGACTCGGAATCCCTAGATCTGGTGACATGTCTACCGCAGTTCTTGTTTCCTTCTTAGTATTAGTACTGATTAATGCGAAGTAACCTAAGACGGGATGATCAGTGCCTATATGTAATTGCGTAGGCCAAGAAAAACACGTGAACTGCTAATGTTATATCATAGTTCTTATTTACGAAGAAATAATAATAACTCAATCAATCAATTGGCGTTATCCGTAAACAACGGCTTATAAAACTTTTGTAACGAAATCTCAGAGTTGGTTCCTTTGATTGTTATTTATTAAAACTAGACCCAGTAAATAATCTAGGCAAAAAGTATTCTTTTAAGTGATTACAAGTTCATTACCCTATGCAAAACATACATACGAATCATCGATTAATTTTCATTTGCCGTCTCCGAACCTATGGCTAGTAACCGACTTTTGAACACATCATCTCCATTTAGAGACCCACTGCGCTACAAAAAACCTGTTTTATAGCATTTAACACTATTAAACTATGGGGACCTTTGATTTGTTAACCGTTTATAGGTGTTGTCTTTCCGATTGACCTACAGACACCGTTGACGGCCGCTTAGCCCTTTAACAGTAACAGTACCACGATATTTTGTACAAAGATTGTTTGATTTCTTAGTTAGTTAGTTCAGCCATTATTAACATACCAACTAATTATTTCGTATTTTTTTATCTTTTTGGTTTTGTGTACTTAGTAAATAAATAAAAAAGTAAAAGTATTGATATATTTTCATGTAAGTAATTGTATTTTTGATACATTCTGTTCCCTCATCGCGTGTAAGACATTCCATTCTATTGTATTTTGTAATTTTCGTATATTACTTAAAATTACTCATATTATGGATGTGATTATCAATATCTTGTGCATGCTAGGTTTATCATACAGTTATGAGCGAAATTGCAAAAAGTTAAGTCTCGAGTGCATAGTGGTTAGTAACAAAATAATCATCTTCATCATCCTGTTCTTATCCCACTACGCGGACCGGCACAACATGTCTTCTTTTGCCATTCTAGTTTTATTATCCGTTATTCCCTTTTCACATATATTTCTCTTTACACAACTCTTCCACGTCTTCTTATGTCGCCCCCTCCTGGCACCTACCGCTTACCATTATTCTCATTGACATCTTCGTCACGTGACTATCAGGTCAGTAAAAAAAGTTACTGAAGAATATACCCGGCCACAGAATAGCAGTAACTTTTCCTTTTCCGTTACATATATCTCAATAAACCCACCTTTGTAATCTCGCCTGTTATCTCCTGTCTACATCCCAACGATCCCAGTGTTCCCATCCCACGCCAGAGATAAATTCACCCTGAATCAATCAAACCGGCACCTCTGTGCTTGTCTGCTACTAGGCACCCGCCGGACTTGTACCAATCCATCACGGGCTTAATCTAGAGCTACAACTATATACAGTTTGAGTATTGGAACTGAAAATACAACGATAAATTATGATGGTGGTCACTAATGCAGTTCACCGATTGTTAACAAAACTATAGATGGACTTTTCCAACAAAAAGGTACGCGTGAAAATCCGTATTCTTATTTAAAATACACCACACAGAATTTTTCTTGTCCCATATGAATACGATAACTTCTTTAGTCTTATAATAATGGATCCTAAATCGAACTAACAAAAGACTTGTTACAGACACTCGATAACGATAAAACCACTCGCGAAATTATATACTTACTTGCATTTTCTTAGACCAAGCTTCTGCAAGGCTTTTTATACGAGTAGGATGGCGGGAGGGTCCTAATTTGTCTAAGGAATATTAATTTATTAGATATCTATTACGATGATCGCAGTAGTTAGCAATAGTATAAGTAATTGTAAAAAAGTTTACGATTTTGAGCTTAGGATTAGGTTTTGAATGAGTCATTATTACCGGTTGTCTTTTATGCCGCCGCTCCGTCAATGACTTCAAGTGGAATAATGAGGCTGGTATAAAGTGAAAGATCCTGGTTTTACTATTAGACCTTAGGGTTTTAATATCACCTAAACAGTCTAGATTTTATTAAAACTATTTGATAAGGATCAGGATCAAGGCGAAAATCTGTTGAAAAGCTCCCTTATGGGTGCTTTTGTTTCGGCAAGCTTGCAAATACTTCTGATATCTTCATTGAACAGGTTATTATCTCTTGTATTTAATTTTAGTTTTTTGTGTGTCTGCAATAAAGAATTGATCTATCTATTTTCATGTCTAATTAAACGTATGTATAGAAATCGTGGTACTCTCTGCAAATGTATCGCTTTTCGTAAACGGGCAAAATTAAAAATTAGTTCAGCCCCTCAGGTCAGCCATCAAAGTAAAGAGCTTCAATTTCTGGCCACTTCACTTAGCGCGTTGTGATTGTGACTGACAACACAACCGTATGAGGAAATAATGCCAGCGCAGCTTTCAGCGCAAATCATAATGAGCATAATAATTAACGTAGAGGACTGGCTTAATTTCTAACAGTGTGTTAGAACGATGTCCGAAGTTCAGTATGTGATACGTATATGACATACTAAACTTCATCGTAATTGGCAAATCTCTCAGTATCCGATTTGTCACGTGGCTGTACAAAAAGGTACGGATTCCTGATTGTACACGCGAACCGGTCGCACTCGACCGTTAAAAGTTCGTTTGCGAACGAATGTAGCGTAGGTACCGGCCGTTAACGAACACAATACGGATCTGTTCGCAATACGTTGTTTGTAATAATTCAATACCAATCAATTATTTGGAAATGCTTGACGTAAACAGTTAATAGTAGGGGAGCCCAAGAGGGGATTTTGGGACATACTTGAGCGTGGCTTATTAACATATGGAAGTTTCCTTAGATCCTGACGTCTCTATGACGCTCGAGTAAATCCCCATTTAGCATCGTGGGCACCCCTACTATAATTCTTTCAGTATTCGTTAGGACAGGTTCGTTAGAGAAACGATTTGTGTTTCTTTTTTTAATTTGTAAACACTAGAAAAGTATATTAAGGTCACATTGACCTTATTATACATATTTTTTGGTGTCTTTTCTTTTTCTCTTTTTGATAATGAATAACAGGTGTATTTGCAAAATTTGTACCTACTCTGTTCTTCCAGGACACACTGCATTTGTAAATAAACCAAATAATTGACACTTTAAAAAACCTTTCTTCATATGTCTATATATTTCAAAAATATAGTGAAGATATCTTCAATATGTTATTTACTAATGAATTAAAAAGTCAGTAGAGCTGTTTGATCATCGATCTTCCTTAATAGGGTACTCTCTCATTCGCATATCTATGGTAATAGTCAAATATTGACTCATCATTCATTGCACTAATATGTTTGCTATGATTATTTATTTTGTTATGTCGATGCATGTTTAGTCTCATGTATGAATTTAGATAGAGTAATACGTTTTGGAGTGTTTAAAATTAATATAGTGAGATATATTGAGAACGTATTAATTGCTTCTGTCGTACTATTATTTAATTTTTATCTCATGTTTCTAATATTGACTTGGTTTTTATTTTTTATAAAAAAAAGCATAGTAAGAATTTTGGTGAAATTATACATTGAAATCCTAATAAGATATGCTAGCTTCTAATAAGAGAAGTAAACTAAACAGTTTCAAACACTTATCCATTGTCTTTACATGATTATGCATTATAAAGGTGAACATACACTTTCTAAATCGCTGCTTTATCGCTTGACTATCGCTTAGCCATCTTCAAACTATCACTTGGATATCTAATGTGGCGATTATTCTCGCTTCTTTGTTTACGTTTATCTAAAGATCCGAACGTGTGGGAAGCGTTCAACAGTGTTTTGAGGTGCATAATCCGATTAGTCATTGTTACTGCTGTGTAATCGATCTCGGACGACTATGTTTTGCTACTAGGTTGCATTCATTGGAGATAGGTAACTGTACCTATATATACATCTTTATTGTGTAACACATTGCGTTAATAGTTTCTGAACGTTCATTAAAAGGGTTACATAACAATAGTCTATAAGCGTTCTATTAAATTTTTTTTTATTATTATTTATTTATATAATATCATATATTTTGTATTCAATAGACAGGAAATCTGTTAAATTTTCTTCAATTGTTAGAATTATTAAGTCTCATTTATACCTCGCAGTTATAACATATAGTTATAGTATAAACATATAGTTACAATATAATAAAGTGATGTGTGTACACTGTGTAACAATTGTATAGTTAATCTTACAAGTATCATAAATGATTTCAACCTTATATTGCTATAATGTCATAACAAATGTTGTAAAAATTCACTTGGGTGTGAGGTAATGCATTCTTTAACAATCCATCTTAATTTTCTAATTCCTTTTGATTTTAAACCAATTGAACGGTGCTTACCAGTACATTTTATTTTTAATGACGTTTAACGTTATTCACTTTATAAGGTTCAAATTACGCAAATATCTGTGTGTATATAATAAAAGCGGTAACTTCATACTCCCTTCATGGTACTTATCGAATATTTCTTGTTTTATTCCTAAGTATAAAACCCTCGCTACTTTTAATAACCATGCCAGTGGTTGTTAATAACTTGTTGTACATGGTTATCATCAAAGCTTTACGGCCCTCGGCTATTATTTATGGTATAATGTCTTGAATCTGCTTTAATTGGCAAGTAAACTTTAGTTTATAGAGGAACAGGTGATTTATAGTGTTTGATTTTGGTCCCGATGTAGATTGTGCGTTCAGATAGGTCTAAAGTATGCCTATGTTGGAGTAACTGCTATGCCATCCGTGGGCTAGGTAATAATCATGCTGTCTCGGCGAGGTACAATTGGTGCAAGTTTATGCTTTCATTTACTTATTGAGCTTAAATTAAATGCTATGTTTTAATTTTAACCTTCGTTAGTATGAACATGCCATTTACAATAAAAACTGTGACAAACAAAGGGCGTCCTATTCACAATACGGGTGGGTATTATACGCATGTATCAATCAGCAAAGGTTAACAATAATAACGGGGCATTACATGGCAGTACACTCTACCTCACTTGTGTTATCCAGGACAATACGTTTTGATGAATGCGCTGCATAACCTTGGCCAACTGCAGGCTGCAATTCCAAGAGTATAATTTTGTCGTACTGCAAGTGGGAACAAGCCATGAAATTAAACGGCACGTTGCCACATGCTGCGTAATGACACATATTACCTACTGATTAGAGTTTTTATTCGGCAATGTGTCGCGTACGCCGTCGGCAGGTGGAGTGCCGGAATGTTCCGTCGTGAGTGGTCTGCCTTAGCACCTGTCGATGGTATATTTATCTGATGGATGCGCTGTTCTTGTGAGCTTATACTGCAGATGCATCCATATTTTCTTGCGGCTTATCTCTCTAATGTTTGTGATTAATGGCACATTGTTTTTTCAATTTTCGATGAAGAGGTAGAACTTTACTACGAGTAAGAGCTTTTAATAAACAAATCGTGTATGCAACGCTCAACTTACTATACAGTTTTAAAAATGTGAGTGACTACTGCCCAATTTGTTATTTTAATCTATATTTTACATGATATTTCAATTCTTCGGTTGAAGACACATCTCGACTCATTTCATCCCAAATGAGTTTCGCCGAATGTGAATGAAACTATAGTTGGACCTTTTCTACAACTAGGTACGCGTTAAAGCCCGGCTTCTGAAACTTGAAGTTTTCTAAATAAAATAATTAACATCATCTACCCTCTATTCCAGTCTTGTAGATAACCCATTACTTTCCTCCCGTCTCTACGAGTACGAGCAGCATTCTTAAGTATTCACTTTCTCGAAATCTCTTCGACGCTGTCCATATCGAGGTGTTTTAATTAAAGGTCTGATTTATTTGTAGTGTAATCGGCGCGTGCGCCGGCATTGTTGCTGCCCGGTTTAGGAATCCAATTAGATTGCTTCTCCTTTTTCGGCTAATGACGCTTTCCTTCCGCGCCGCCTCGAGAATAGTAAATACCTTTTGCATGTTTATTGCTTGATTTTGCTTTGATTTATTTATCTCACGTGACGCTTATCTCTTTAATGAATTGCAAAAACTTAAATTTAACAAGCATATTTGAAAGTGCTTATGTTTATCTGAATCTTATTAACCAAAATGTTTCCGAAAGAATTTTAGATAATTTATGTGAAAAATGTTGGTGTTAGTTCGTTTTGGTTAGTTCTATATATGTATGTAATATTTTACTTGAAAAAAGTTCGAAATTGTCAAAATTTCTACGGTGGTGGTGTTTTAAGTTAATTTTTTTTTCTTGATTATTATCCCAGTCGTTTAGAAACGATTGTCATCAAACTAAATAGTTCATAGCTGATCCTTAGTCTCTTTTTACCTATAATACTACTAGTTGAACGATCTTAAGAATGTCAATCGCAAATGCAAAAACGGTAAACCGGCTGTAGGCATCCGAACGATGTAAGTAATTAATTATAACGACGCGTGCGCTAGCGCCTGTGCTCGCGTACGCAACCTTTATAGCACAATTCCTGGTACTAACATGCCTATCATGCAAGGCTTAAGAGATACTGAGTGCTTATTATAGGGAAAATAATATTAGTTATGCTGTCGCTCTCTAACCATAGTACAAATAATAAATTGCGGAATAGTCGATACTATTACTGATTTTTTTGATAGCGCACTTTTTGTGTTATTTATTTGCACTTTTAGAATATTTATTGTAGCTGTAATCAACGCTGTTTGTTTTTGATTTTTTTTATCCTACACTGCTTGGCATTTGACCACAACCACGGAAGTCAGCGACACTGTAGTCCTAGATAGAGCATGTCTAGTCTTTGAGTTGCTTTGATGCAACCTTTAATCTTTCAACAGTGCGGAAGAAGAATTCAGTTGCTTGAATTTCTTTATTTGTTGCGGGAGAAGTTAAGTTGTAGTTTTTAATGGTAATTCTTGCGACATTACTAGTAGTAATGTAGTGAGGAGTTTACATAATAGACCCGAATATCATTATACCCGATCAGCTGTTTTCGAACCAGCTGATATTATTATAGTGTGTTGCATCTTTTATTTTGAACTTTACAGATGTAGTAAAACATCGGTTAGGAATTTCATTGTGAACTTAAAGCGAAAGTTTATGTGTGTGTGTGTGTGTGTTTGTATGTGTTTGTTACTCCTTGACGCTCAAATTACCTAAACGGATATGGATGTAATTTCCACGAAAATAGCCTAAATTTGGATATACTTAGGCTATATTTTGGTTAAAAAGTACCTATTAAACTACTTAAGTTTTAATAGGTACCTTTTAACCAATTTCAATAATAGATGTTATCAATTCGTCGGATTCTCTTTAACATGCTCATAATTATGGAGATACGCTTCGACCGATTTTCTGGCATATTCTTCTTTTGTTTCAAAAATATACTTCCTAGACAGTACCATACTTATTTAATATCAAAATTTGTCCCGTAGTTTTAGTTAACTATTTTGATTAAAACTACTGGGGCGTCTTTGATAGGAGTCTGCCGAATTGAAGACTAAGTTTTTTGACTGGCCGGTTGGTGCAGTTGGTAGCATCCCTGGTCCCGGGTTCGATCCCGGACAGGTTAAACATTTGTGTGCATGAACATGTCTGTTTGACCTGTGTCTGGGTGTTTATTATATATTTATGTATGTAAGTTTGTATATCAGTCATCAGGTTACCATAGCACAGGCTTTGCCTAGTTTGGGACCTGAAGACCTTTGCGTGAATGTTGTTTCATATTATTATTATTTTAAAAAGTTAACTTGGCATGTACGTATAAGTAGGCATAGGTTTTTGCAATATAGCATTCGTTACAATGTAATGTCATCCAAAGGATGTAGTGATGCATCGTTATTTCTTCTGAGGGCATGTACTCAAGGGAGCTTTCGCACAATATGCACTATGTTCCAGGAATGGTGATATAAAAGTCATATTGCAGCATTCCTGGAATACAAAACACTCGATCAGCTGCTACTCGTAGTAATCAGTCGATAGAGCGTGATAGCCTTCACTTTCAACTATGTACTTTTTAAAAGTGACGAGGCATTGTTTTGGTTCTTTTAATTGTGAGATATATTTTATTGTTAAATTTTAAAAATGGTCAATACAATTTTTTTTTACAAACTCCACAATTTTTTTAAAATATTTATAAGGATTTTGAGTTTGTTTCAGTTAGGCTGTAAGATAACCCTATTAAGACATTTCCTAGATTTGATTTAGTGGATTTGAAATAAGTTTAATAGTGTTTATAAAAATCATTAGGCGGCATACCTATCGAAGTAGGTAGACCGCCTAACGATCTGAAAGCGATCGCTACTCTTCCAATTCGAAGTGTCATATTCAATCAAATTAGTGAATAAATGGAACTTGTACATTAGAAGTAGTTATTGAAACTGCCAGAACGCTTGTTAATATTGGCAATCTAGCAAATCGTTTGGAAACTGAGCCCGGGCTGCGGGGGCGTGTGCGGACATGCCAAATGACCACTAAAGTACTACGCTTGCAGCTAAGCATTACCATTCACAGTCGACACTCTGGTTAAGTAGTAGGTTGTATAGAAGGAAGTACAAAAGTTCTATCTTACTTTAGATCGGCTTGTCTATAGGCGCTGAGTGACTGAATTTTTCATCGATTTTTCAGAGACTTTAAAAAGGTATTCTCAATTTGACTGAATGTGTTGTTATAGTAATTCAAAAACTTCGTGGTCTATACTCTTTTTAAACATGTTTCTTTTTAACCGCCTTTGTAAATAGGAGCAATATTTCAAATCGTCTCATTCCTGTCTCCTATTATCTGATTTCTCAGAGTGGCTTGGACCGATTTAATTTTGTTTAAAAAAAATGCCTTTTTGAATTTTGATTTTCTTCTATTGTGAGGTCACATGACGATTAGTAGTTTAGTTATTAAATTAAAGAGAAAGAGAATAGATAGAGGTCCACCGTTCACAACTACTGAACCGATTTTGATAACACTTCTTTGTGTAACCTGGAAATTTGGGAAGTACATTGGTATTTCAAACAGAACAATTTTTTTTCAAATTAAAGTAACAGAAGTCTTGGAATTTTGAATCCTTACTATTGAAGTCGGATGTCGCTTTCTTTTAAAAAAAATATTTCATATATTATTCACACTCACACGAGAATATTGCCGTACGTAATTATAAACGGCATACAATAGTCACGATAAAGATATCTATTTATATATGTTGGATTTGAAGTTTTTAAATAGTTTATAATTTCTGTTTCCTATATTTTATGTACTTCTTAATTATGCAATTAGTAATTAGATTCTCTTCCACACTTAGTCTACTGCTTACACAACTTAATCCAAACATGTAAGTATGTGTAACACTAAGAATTTGCATACCTATGTAATGTTCGATATAATATTTTTACATAATTAGGAAACTTGATATGCCACGGCGGCTTTACGGTTTACCAACACGATCTGCATAGTTTAGTACATACTGCATAACACAAAAGATTATCAGATTATTGGACCGAAAAACTTTCAGTACACATTTATAATAACGGCTAATTGGTTATTACAATGCATTTGTAATCAGCCGGCGCGGTCTAGTGTTGGTTTCTTGGTCAGGATAGTTCTTTTATTTTATTTTTATTTGCTTTATTTAATCATAATTAATGCATAAACCAAAATTGGTTTGTCCGGGGAGCCTCCTCCTACTCCTCCTTCGATATTATAATTCTTTTCTATTTTAAACTATCAGTGTAGGTTATAATTAATTAAAATTTGTGTGTTTGATAATCTAACATAACTGAAACAATAATGAAAAACTGTAGGTACTCGTATGAACAATATCTACTAAATACCTAAATAAATCACACGATTTGTATTCTAGAAATATGTGTAGTTTTTGTAGTAGTACATTTAAACATCTTACTTATATAGTTGATACCTGCACTGATCTTTATGATTTATTTATAAAGATTGCTAGTTATACTTAGTGATTTGTTTATTTCCAAATTAAAACTGGATTCGATGTAAACCTACTGATTTATAACTGAGTATCTGTACTTCTACTTCAATGTAAATACTAAAAAAAATACTCTGTATAATATATATTGTAAAATACTACGGATATATTAATTTTGTAGTTTTACCACAAACATTAACAATATCCCAAGGTATACATTTAATCAACACTTCAATTAGCTAGAAAGCTTGTCTTTACCGTGTTGTGACATTAAATGCTTTTACAACGTGAGTTAAGAACTTGTTAGATCATAAATTAAACCCATAATGTATCTCATAGGTTTCCGATAAACAGCAAAAAGAACTTTTCTCCGACCTCGCAGCTTAAGTACGAGTGATTGCGGAAACTTTGTTCATGGAATAAAGTTTCACTCGCAGGATGATGCTCATACTAGTTTAAACTTATAAGCTCCGTAGACTTCAAGAAAACCCTGATTACAAAAACTTTGTACCACTGTAGCGAGTAGAACCGTGAAATACAAATAGTATAGCCTATGATCATTTGCAGACAAAGGTGAAATTCAATAACACCTCGCAGTTCAAAATCGGTCTACCGGTTGAGGTTTACAAATTTTTCAAATCAGTCTATCCGCCTCTGAGAAATTGGGGAGCAAATAAAAAAAATAGAAAAAAAGAAGGTTCCGACGGATTAAGAACTTCGTCCTTTCTGAAGTCAGTTAAAAGTCTGTACGGGTGTTTGTCGGAATATTTGGTAAACATAAAAAAAAGAATCGTAAACTACCTTCAAAATGTTTTATTCCTTCAAACAGGGACCTTAATGCGTTACAACGTTTATAAACGTCTAAAATATGGTGGACGATGATTACACCAACAAAAACGTCAAAATAGAAATTCCTATAAAACTACCCGTATCAAATGAAATTATACCTATACGTTAGGAACTAAGGCGTGGGAATGTCTTGTTTTTTTGTTACCTTTTTCTGGTGAATTAGCGGCCGTGACCGCGATTGGGCAGGCCTCTTGCTTTCTGACATTAATTACTTGCCTCTACACCTTTATTAGCCGAAAATATACTTTTGGCAAATGACAGCACCAAGGCGGGTATAATTCCTTCCTCAATAAATCAACTTTCTTATACTATCACTGGTTTAGTATACAAGTCTGTGTCTAGTCTAGGTACGAAGTCTCTGCTGCGGTTCAGTTAATTTGATTGGCGTTTTTAGTGTAATCGTGTACGGTTTCGAATTGATTCGTCAAAGTAAACTGTCGGGTTATGCGTTTTACTTACACGCTTGAATCGTTTCTGAACATACATCATGACCGATAAAACCTGTAGCTAATTCTCGTATCAAAACCTAATTGCTTCTGCTGTGCTACGTTGGAGTTTTCAACTGAAGATGGCATCCAATAATTTATCTTGTTTCATGAAGTTTAGGTTAATTATTGGATTGAATTAAACAAATTAATCTACTATTAATTGCTCAACGGATTGTAAGTATGGTTTGGTATACTTGACATTTTCATATGTGATGTGGTACTGAAATTTAAGGATTGATATTTTTAAATAGATAGCACGTGGTTAATAGCATTGCAAAGAGCATTAATTCCTTTAAATAAAGCACTCATGGTAGAGGTTCCACGGGTTCGCACGAAACGCTTTTCTTATTGTGCGAACTGCTAGATAGTGAAACTCACTGCCGACTTCTCTATTTCCTCATAGTGTTTGTCTATTCAAGTCGCGAGTGAATCGGTTTCTTCTAGGCAAGCGTGCCGTATCTTAGGCCACATCATCGCGTCGCTTCACATCAGGCGAGTTGCGGCCAAAATCTTCTGTAAAGAAACTATTTGATACTCGTGTATGAGGGTCACCCAGTCGCAACTTGACCTATTTAGTCAAACGTAAATAAAATCCCATTACGGTAACTTTGTTGACTCAGTAAGTCTACTGACGAGCGTTTACCTGCCATCGATAATGCTTTATCCTGGGTCCTGCACGTTGGCATGCTCTGGTCGGTTTCTTTATGTCCTTATGGCCAGCCAATATAGGCAAATTTTAGGCTTTTTTACAGATGTTTAGATATGCTACTGATATTGTTACTGTTGTTGTAGTGCCATAAAAGCTTTCTATATATCATTTAATAAAACTGATCACAATAGTTTCTAGCATTTCCAAGAATAAATAACGTATTTTTCACAGCTTATGTATCTATAAACATCATGCTGTAATGTAATTAGAAATGGTTATAGAACAGAACTGATGATAGCGAATAGACCTTTTGTTGATTGGCATTTAGACTACTCAAACTTCTTCAGATTTGGTACTAATATCTTTGGATGTTCATGAAGATCATTCCACCAAAGTTGATATGATTGAATAATCTCCATGGTAACGTGTTGATGCTTGGTTTTTATCAAGTGACCGAGTGCCCAACTGCCCAAATACACTGCCATTGCACTCCGCCCCTACGTAACCAGTCCGACCACTTGTTCCACTGTGCGCGTCAGTTGGTGCAATTGCACTTGTCTGAGAGAAGTAAATGATGATGTAAAAAATAAGTTTTATTTCCTTAATATAATCATTCTGATAAAGTTCACCGTATCTGAACTAAACTATAGATGCATTTTCCAAACGAACAGGTACGCCTAGAAATCAGTCATATTGAACAAAAATTAAAAAAATGCTTGCTTTACACGCCAAAAACGTTACATCTAGTTCTAATGATATTATCACTTAAATTTTGAGAAATGATAGACGAGTAGGTAATAGTTTAATCTGTATACTCGTTACATAGCGGGATGAAGAGTCCGTAGAGCACAATTGCTCTAAAAATATTTAATTTTAATATTTCAAATTATTGTTTTTTAATTTTTACTAATAACATAAAACGACGATAAACTAAGGATATATGAATGGTAAATGTAATATTAAAAAATGTAATAATTTCAATAAGACTATGTAAACAATCATCTCGCAATTTCTCATTTATGAATAGCGAGACCGTTCTCTCCTTTTTACTCAAATTTTGCATATCATCACTCGCCATGTCAACAATCCTTACCCTGCCACATTAATCACACAAACTCATTAGAGCTCGCCACGTTAATTAAGCAAAATAAACATTTTTTAGCTTACAAGGAAGTGCAGTAAACAGCGAGCAATTGGTGAAGTGTATACTTTCCATATTTATAGTCGTTTCGCGAGTACTCTCTCCAAAAGGCACGCTGGAACCGGGTCAGTTGGACGCCGGTGCTTCCGCAGGTTAATTCTCTACTCTCGGGGTGGGAAGTGGGAAGAATTCCTCAGGAATGTCACATAAGAGTTGTGCAGGAATGTGATAATGTGGAGAAGACGGTTGCGTACAAAACGACATTTATCGTAGACATGTTTGTTGACGAAGACGCAATGTTTGTATTTTTATTGTGGAATAACGTGAAAAACATTTTAATATATGAATGTATTTGAAAAAATTGCTTTTTATATTTAACTATTGAATTGCTGTATCTGTTATTTATTTAACAAGCTGTAATTCCTTAATCATTTCCATACTCGAGTTCGAAATATCTAAATCTTATCAAGCGATGGTTTAAATACTTTTTGCTTTTGTAATAGTCTATTATTAATTACGTTTTTACCCATTTATAAAAAACCCAGATATCTCGATGGGAAGTACGCATGCTTGTATCAGAGATTTTTATAATTGTGCCGTCTGCTGTATGTCACTACCAGTTCACGAACTGTGTCACAAAAAGATGTCAATAACCGACGAGGGGCGTATGTTTATCCATTGTTGCAAGTTGCCATGGCATCAAACAGGTTTTTATTATAGCCATGTATTACTTATTAGACTTTATAAAAAATGTTCCGCAATATCGATTCATAATATACAGGAAACAATCAATTTTCTTAAATATGTTATCCTGAACCAAATTCTATTCATCAGACGAATTACAAATTTCGATCCAGACCTCTCTGGAAATCTAGGTAACGGACACAGAAAATACAGTCTAATTGAGAACCTCCTCTATCTTTTTTGAAGTCTACTCAAATTAAAAAAAGTCAAACTCATCAAAGCCTCTACAAAAAGTAGTACTTAATCCTACAATTTTTGTATCTCGGATTTCGCTTATCTCTCCTTCTGCTACACAGACGTCGTGCAAAGCAAAATAATGTATGCCAATGACCGTTATAGTCGTCAATAATATTTCTACCAAACGAGCTTGTAACTTCAAGAGAAAGATCATCCGTAACGAAATCGAAAGAGAATCCGTGTAATCAAATAAATGTTCAGCCCATTCGTCTATCGACAGTATGACTGGGCTACACGCAAAAAACAAGAACCTGACAATCTGACATTGAAACAAGTGAAATCCTGACCTCTTGATGAAGTGTCAATAACTTTTATATGTACAATCAGAGGAAAAACACTTATGATAATTTTATTTAACAAGCTAGTTGAGTGATATAGCATTACCATCATATTTTTGATGTGGCACTGGGGAATATAGATAGGATCCTTTTATTTATGTCACTCTATCGAATCTTTTAGCAATCTTATTCGTTAGGTACTTTCTTGTAATGGTCTCGTAATGGTTCATCTGATATTCAAGAAAGTATTATGTTACTGATTATTATCGCCGTATTGTTTGGCGTGTTCTAAGTTCAAGATGACATTGTCAACCCGCATTTAGTATGGGCTTGAAATGTTTGGATCTCTCACCTTGCGTTATTTAAGCGTTAGCGAAGTATATTTAATTTAAAGTAACGCTAACGATTATGCGCCCGAGTGTTGATGTTCACGAATACTCGTAGTGAACCGTATGTAGTGCCGCGCGACCGTAGCACGAAAGTAAACTCAAATCACTTTCATCTGTGTTTTTTGTGCGAGCCGTAATGAACAACACAAAAAGATATTTTGCATCTATGTGGCACATCTTTTTTTCGGTCCGTTTTTTTGCACCTTCGAGTGCTCCAGGCTCGATCGACAGAAATCTTATACGTATTTACGGGTCGTCCTTCATAATGTGTTCTTGTTTGTAATTACTGTTGAGATATTGTTATATTTTAAGATAGGTACTTGGTTATTTCTTCTATTTTTGGCTACTTGTGGTAATGTTAATTAATGTAACTAATAGTTATTTAAAATTGTAGATATGCTATTAATGTTATTACAATTTGTTTTTATTTTTATTCGGAATTATGTAAAGATACAAAAAAATATATTTAAATATTAAATATTAATACTTCTTAAGTGTAATGTTTACTTACTCGACTGCTCCAAAGCTGGGTAGTGTTTTTCGAGTGCATGTATTCATATTTGTTTGTATGTGTGTACTCCTACTCTTTGTGACCCTCTACAGCATTAATCGGTGGACTGATCGATGTCATTGTATTTGTTTTCATGTGCAGATGGTCATAGGTAGTAGTAATATCTGTAGTTGCATCTTTTGAAGTAGCTTCTAATCACATGTTTTAAAAGTAATATAAACCATTTCGGTTGTATCACAAACTTCCCAAGAACCAGTTCCTCTCATATTTATTTAGTATTGGCGCAATTATTCATAATGTGCTAAATGAAAGCAACACTTCAAATTACCATTGTAATGTAAATAAAAAATTGGGCCCGCGAGTTATTCGCAATATTAATAGTACTTAATGATGCTATTTTATTTATTTTGTGGTTAACACTGACATTGATTGCACTCATTTTGTTTCATACTTTCTATCATGTGCATTTGGTTTAGCGGATTTTATTTTTCGTGTCTCATTCGTCTGCATTTTATTTTATTAATTGTTTATATTTGCCGTATTTTCTCACAGTAGATATTTGGATAGTTATCCTAAAAGATATACACTCATATGAGTTCTGATTTGCTCTTGGTTAAAGTCACAGAAGTTAGAATACTTCCTGTTGAATGATATAAGGTAAGGTGTGAAAAATACGCACTCGCTCATGATAACTTAACATGAAATAAGATGTTAGGGTGATTCGAAAAGAAAAAAATTAAAGCTCAATGTTTAAAATATATTTTAATGATAAGAAGTGTTTTGGTCATAATAATAATAATTATTATTAGGTATATCTTTATATACATATATATCTTCTTATTTAGTAGTTAGTGTGGCATTCTCATTCTTTTCTTATATCTTTATTTATTGTTATAAATAAATTTCATGTTTGTAATAGTGCAATTATCAATAACTAGTAGCTACTAGTTACCCACCCATACGGCGTTGCCCGCGGAAAATAGAACTTCCAAAGTTTCAACCCTCATTTGACCCTCTTAGCGGTTTAATTTCCAAATATCCTTTCTTATTACATCCCTACACCCTATAACGAATACACCCTCTTAGTTTAATGTCTCTAGGTTCAGCGGTTCAGGCTCTGCGTTTATTCTTAGGTAATATCAGTCAGTCAGGATTAACTCTTTTATATGTATAGGTAGATACCATACCCGGCTGATACTGTCTGATGATGCACTTTTGTGCGATAAGTCCGATATTTATCTGTAAACTAGCTATGCCCGGTTTATCCAGGATAAAAAGCCTATGTGTCAATCCAGGGTATAAGCTATCTTCGTGTCAAATTTCATTCAAATCCGCCTCATACAAACTTTCGTCTTTATTATAATTATAAAAAAGGTAATCAAGAAGTTGTTTATACTTACATAACAGTATTCATTACTATCATAACATTTGAATGCGACTATTCCGTTCCCACAGGCTTGCTCAATGTTTGAAATGAAGAGATAACATTCATTGTAGTACGGATCTTATTAAATGGTAGTTCGAAAGTTTTTAATTATGCCGATTTTTAATACAATATTGTGCATACGATCTAAAAGTCAATAAGATTAGGGTTCAAATTGGTGTGGTTACAAATGTTATGTGATAGGAAGAAAGCTCGCATTGTGTATTACGAATTCGCTCCGTAAGTGAACTTTCTTCGAGCTATTGTGGTTAAGTCATGAGGTAATTAATACGGGATTTGATGCTGTTTTTCTCGTGTCGTTGTCCAACACTCTGACTGCAATAAGTCTGTACTCGTAGTTATAAGTTTTTACTGAAAGTACTTATTTTTGAACTGTAATAAAAAATTGTGCTGTAGTTTTACTACCGACGTCCAAAAAGAGTTTATGTTTGTTACCTGATATCTCGAAGACCGATATTTGTTTTTGTTTTAAGAAGTATACCTCCTTTTAAAATATTAACAAAATATTTCTATCGGTGCCAGACATTTAAAAATAATAATATTTATTTATAAAAATATATATTTATATTTTTCTTATACAAGCGCTGATCTTATTTTAGATATATACGACGTAAAGTAATCTACATCATCTAGCTGCAATTTATGTACAACTAATTTATTTTATTAGAAGGATAAATATGTAGCAATTATCTACATTATATTACGACCATTAGCATCAGCTTATTATAAGAGGAGTGTCTGTTATACATACGTCATAAGTTTTATAAGGTTTTCGTTGTGTAAAATATATACCGTCTTATTATAAAGCTTTAGACGTGCTTTTGAGTAGATGTTTCGGTTAATTTCTTTATTCAAAACCGCAGCTATCACTCGTTTAGAGATTACCATCCCGTTTAAGTTTATGTAACCGCAAAACCTTGTTGAATCTGTCCAACCAATTATGACATTCGATCTCATGTATATTTTTGAAGGGTGTTTAAATTTTCGACATTCTTTAACAAAGTAATACTCGCAGTTGAAACTGTTTAAAATTATTTACTTGCAGTAAGACCAAACTATCTCAATCATTTACGATAAATAAGAATAAAAAGTAATGAAATACCTACACAAAATGCACAAAAACATAATTAGTAAAAATAAGCCAAATACGGAAAAAGATTAAAATAAGTTATGGCTTTAATTTTTTGGTACAATTTCTACAAGAAAAAAGACTTGCTCGAGGCCTTCGAAGAATAAGAGATCTTAGGAGAGACAAGTATTATAAATCTAACTCTAAAATATGATGTAAACGATAATAATTATGAGTAACTGGATTCATTTCCCGATATTTTGATGTCAAGAAATGCTGTATCTAACTGCTGTCAATGAATCAACAACAAATATTATGCGAGTAGTTACATAAATGATGCATTATTCAATAATTTAACCGGATTTTTAACTGATCGGTCAATATCCGCGTCCAACTCCTACACTATTGCCAAGTAATTAAAAACAAGGCCCGAGGGCTTTAGACTATATTTATTCATATTAGATCGCATCTGGGAGACAAGTGAATTAGAATTACGTCAGAGATGCCTGTCTATTATGCAATGGACACTGGTAGCAATTATTGTAACTGCAGTTAGGATTACATTCAGTTATTTAGTGCAAGTTCTCTTATCGTACGTATTAAATATGTCTATGTAAGTGCTCATAATAGTAATACATAGTTACAAGTTGCTGTACAATACAGGCTCCCAGGAGACCCAGTATGGAGCACAGACTTCAAAAAATATTTTTTCAATCTTCGTTACTACTCGTATTTTGTTTTACAGTAAATGTACATACCAAACACAACATTATGCAATAAAAAACTTTTTTTACTTTTTTCTAAGTTAAATAAGCTGGATGCTACGTGTAATCAAGTCTCAGTGTCGTTTGATCCAATTTGTTTCAAATCTACTTAAAATAGGAGGAGGTAATTAATTCGTCGGAATCTTCTCTTTTCAGAAACGATTGGTCTGTCTTTACATTTTTTTTGTCGAATAATTCCTTTTAGTTTGTCTCATAGACATTTTTATCATAATCATTCTAGTGATTTGGTTTACGAATTAAAATAACTGAATAGTTTGAAGTTAGTTTTGAAATAGTAATGTGTATGCAACACTACATTCCATCAAAATCGTAATACTATTACTAATTTAATACGTTAAAACAAGCTTTTATAAAATAGTATATATATATATATGTATATATCTAAACTTATAAGTTAGATGTTCCTTGCTGATGTTATTTGGGTTCCTCCCTTTAATGTCTGACATTTGTGGGTTCCTCGGTACTATTTTGCTTTTTAATCAGTTCACGTCTTTTAGTGTAATAATTAACCAGTAGGTACTTATGTAGATACATTTTTATACTGCCCACACGCTCGTCGTTTGGCTATAATGCAAGGCGATACGGAACTATATTAGAATAATTTATAAATCCTGTCGAAACAATTATTCTTAAAATCGGCCCAGTGCGAGTCGGACACCCGCACTAAGGGTTCCGTACGGTTATGTTACAACATAAGTTCGTGTTTCTACCTGTTGTCGCTATTAATATCGAGCGAAAAATTGGTGCCTTATGTCTTATGGTATGAGAGTCTCCCTGAAATTATTTTATTCATTTTTTAGTTGTTTTTATAGCAGCAAGGGAAAATACAAGATGCTGGCTATCGTGGTTCATGAGATACTGCCTGGTGACAGACGGATGGAAAGCGATGGAAAGCGAAGTTTTAGTAATAGGGTTTCGTTTTTACCCTTTGGGTAAGGAACCCTAAAAATGATTAGAAAGGCTCGGTCACGCGAACGGTCACTTTTTGCGCCAATCCGTCGATTGTACGCTTATAACATAAGAAGCTTTAAGTGTTTGCCGCGCTATGTCGTTGTTATCACATGAAACACGTAACCGACATTTTCTTATGCTTGCTTGAAAATTGCTCACGAAACGTTTACTGTAGAGTAAATGTTATAATTTATATCTCTCTAAAGTGGTGTCGCAATGCTCTCAATCTGACAAATTTTAACTTTTGTACTTTACTATAGTAGACATACATAAAAAGTAAAATATCGACGTTTCCCATTAGTAGAAATAGATGAAAAGAAATCCTTCTTTCCTACCAGTAGGGATGATATATGGAAATGCAAAACTTTTACGACTAACATGGAAAAGATTTTTAGTAAAAATAAAGTACCTACTGTAATGCTATTTTAGCCGCTTTGTACGACTTCTAAATTAAATTCCAGCAATTTCTATTAAAAAATCTGCGAATTAAAAATAATCAGCAAAATCGGGAAAATAGGGGAAAATTAAAACTGCCACTGATTACTGTTAACTGTTTTAGACTTTGTAATAATTATTACATAAACCGAATCTGAATCAAGCACCTAACGGTGTGTTCCGGCAGCCTTCGTTGTGAGCCAGTGTATTCCAGACTAGGCATGCTCCATCTAGGGGTACAGTATCGCTGACTTCCGTGCTCGTGCGAACTTGTGGTCAAATGCCTAAAAAAAATGTTCCTATAGAAGAAGATGAATTTGTTACATATCCTATGTCCTATTTCCTATAAATATGAAAATGCTTATATATATTCATTCACTAAATTAGTATCTTCAAGTGACTATGTGTTTGCAGAATTGTGTTAACTGCTTCTTTTAACAAATTGTTGTCAATTTACTTGTTTGCTGAGTGATAATCGATATTAACTGTGGGTGGCGTAACAATTAAAAAGAACCATTGCAATTGGTTTGTTAACGCCACCCACGAGAATGACGAGTGGCGCTATATTTGACAATACAAAACTTTTTATTTAGGTACACTCTAAAAATAAACAAACATCAAAAGAAATAACAAGCAATACAATGAAATAAGTATAAGAATTAAAACTGACGTCAACTCGGAAAGAAAAACTTACGTTGTAATACAGAATGTTATCTATATGTATACAAAAATATCATAAGTTATAGGTACTTCGATAAAAAAATAATGGACTAATTTTGATTTTGATAAAATCCTGACAAGTTATGATCTTTATAACAAAAACAGATTATTCTAATCGGTTTAGCCATCTCAGAGTAATCGGGAAACATACGATTCCGACGAATTGAAAATCTCCTCCCTAATGAAACTGGTTAAAAAAATGGGCAGAGATTTTTCAGATTGCTTATGTGGGAATAGCAAATAAATTTTAGCCATATCATATAAATGTCGCTTATGTTGCTGATTTGGGAGCCTGTGGATTCATAAAATATTAGTTTTATGAATCCGTCGCATCAACAAAAACGTGCCACTGCACCTGTCTCTCCTATAAAGAATGTTGGCCAGAGTTGCGGGTAGAGGACTTCACTTATCTTTGAAAACTATTAACCTTTTCTGACCAGCCGATTTCTGACGTATTTCTTCACTGTGCTAAAATACATATATTCACTGTGCTTGTGCTAATTCATTAATATATCCACATAAGTGAATAATAAACTCCGAGGTGCACGTCTGAACCCGCGTCTTTTCGCTTGTTAACGGACTAGACTACTACTAACTTACTAACTTTGTGAATATTTAGTGTTTGATAATAATTACAACGCCGTGTTCAACAAGACAAGCTAACTTATTAAAATCGTACAGAAAAAAGGATATTTATTGTCATAAGCAAAAACATCATTCAGACTTGCAATAGAAATTAGCTAATGAACTTAGATTGGATAATATTAATAAGTCTGTTCAGGACGCAACATATTTACAACATCCTGTAACAAGTTTTGTGATTGGTTAAACTTTCTATTCCCAAGACTTTCTTTCTGTGTAGCTTATATTTCTAATTTTGTGAGGACTTAATTTTTATATTTTCGTAACTATATTTTTTGAGCATATTTATAAACTAAATTTTATAATGCGAAAAATTATTTATTTTTTACACAAAACGAGCGAATGATAAATTTCTACCGTTTTTTGAAGTATTTGCTTTTATCTGTCCGTGTGTGTACGTTATTACTCGCGCACAGATTTTAAGCTTATATTGACGTAACTTGGTCTAGGCTCTGTCTATGACCGTAGATAGAGCCTTACACTATAAAAGTAAAAAGTAAACGGCTATTTATTCTATGATTGCAAGACACTAAGTTTTGTGAAGTTTCGCGTGGTCTGTGCTGTTTGCAAAACTGCTTATATGTTATGCACCCATAATAACCGCAATATAACTAAAATTTCGTTAAAAGCTATGGGATATTGATTATACGAGTATTAACTGGGATTGTATCTAGTGGAGCATACTCCCCATGGGGACTTTTTCTGGCACACTAGACTCGATTTTTGCAATCGGTCGTAGTGTAGAGAAATACCCAAAAGAAGCGCAATATTTTGAAAATATTAGGAAGCTGCGAAACTGCGAAACTGCGAAAAACTGCGTGTTATGAAATGATAGCTTTATCTATCATTTCATAACACGCAGTTTTTCGCAATTCTAGTACATATAAAAACAACCGTAAACAACACCGAGTCTTGGCGATTCTGTAACGGTGGAAATATACAATTTGAGAGTACATAAAAGACATTCCTTCTGTATTCTCAACTAACAATGTGCTATAAATAATGTTAATATTGCTTTCGCGAGTTAATTCCATTGATTAATAGATTTAAATTAATTTTACGACTTGTTTGACAAATTATTACGTTGATTTAGATTTGTTTGATTGTAAAATCGATTAGGTTTGTAAATGGTTCGCTCGAGGCTGTGTGAAATTGTTTTGGAAGTTTCCAGTTGCTGTCTTTACGTGATTTATGGGATATATATTGGAATTCTTGTCTTTTGCGTCATCAATACTAATAACTACTGCAGTATTTTGGAGATTTGTATGAAGTGACAATAGAATCTTTCGATTTATAAAAGAGAATAGTATTTAACAAGTGTATTAATGTTCATCTAAAAATATACCAGAATCTGAAGGCAATTGTCATTTTTGAAACTGTTTTCATCAAAGTCAAAAAATGGCAACTATTCGTTTTAGCCAAAATGGGTGCTATTCGGTTTTTTTTTTATTATATCTCAAAAATATATACAACAATATTTACGCGCTTTTAATTTATTTAATAATAAGCGTGTGTTTATATTGTGTAAAGCAAACTCTAGTTTTGGTCTATACATGAAGACCATTAATAATTTTAGATTTTTATAACTGTCAAAATTATTTCCTACTAGCTGACCCGCCGAACTTCGTATCGCCAACTAGTAACAGTTATGTATGTTTCTCACCTTTTAAACCTTCCCTGGAGTACGACAATCATTTCAAGACTAAAATCAGCTATATCGGCCCAGCCGTTCTCGAGTTTTAGTGAATCAAACTCCATTTTCATATGCCTGACAACAAAACAACAAAAAATTGTGAAATCAGTCCAGCCGTTCACGCGTGATGGCGTGACCAAGGGATATAGGGATTAATTTATATATATATAGATTTAAGTATTAACCTGAAAGAGAAGAAGCATCTCTTAATAATAAATGCTTTGAATCTATCGTCTGTCAGTTTTATTGTATTTTTTATCTCGGTATTTTTTATGAAGCCGCAAAAAATATTCTTGTTGCCAGGTCTACAATTCGTCGAATTATATCAAGTTTTGAGGCATTATAATCTTGGCTCTCGAAGACTTTACGGTTGACCTCTCGCGACTCGAAGCCTCAGCAGGGAAGGTGTTTACATAACGATGCATAACGGTTGCATGTCGGTGCCATCGTGCTTATGTTTGAAGTTGCGAAATTCAGCTTATTTTCGGTGCATCGAAAGAATGCAGTTCCGCGAATTGCCTCATTGAGCTTAAGAGCTCGCTGTTGCATTCCTCGTGCGGCTGTGCATAACATAATGTGCAGCTTAAGTTATAAATATTATCACATACATTAAGAACCGTCTACCGTGGCAACATTACCATATTTTTTTATTTTGTCATACGAGTATTAATCTAACATGGCGTTTGTTAGGAAGGATTAATAGATACATTCTGTTAAGAAGATCTTTTTGTATTGGCTCAGCGATTGGATTTTGCTAAATCTTGCATAGAATCCTTAGAATATCTGAAAATGTGCAGTAGGTAAAGTTGACACGTTTTTAGTAACTTTACCATGTCTACAGTTTACTTACAATACGTACATTAGACTACAAACAAATCTTTGCATCTAATATCTTTTGCGATATAAACAATTTCTAAGTATTCTGGAAGCTTCTAATTTAATTAAGAATAGTGCTACCAACACTAAGGTAAAGTTGCCCCAAAAAAAATTAATTTTTCATAGAAACAGGTTGATGTCGTCAGGTGAAATTGTTAGAAATAATTAATACTTATGCTAATAATAATACTCATGTTGTTAAAACCTGTTGGTGACCAATAGTTATTACGAAAGTTACCAAATCTATTTTCTTAATAATTAGGTACCTACATACCACTTTTAATTTTAAGCGTATTTATTTTGACAACCCTAACTGCAGGTAAAGTTGCCTTCGTGCTTGCACAGGCAACTTTACCAAGCCACGAACAACATTACTTTTCCCATAACTCAAGAAATAAACGTTACATTGCATTGAATCATTACAACAAAATCATATGAGGATATATTCTATACCATTCAATATAGACGACGTCCCAGAACTTTTATGTGTAAAATATCAAATTTATTTCAATAGCGCCGCGAACAGAATTGACCATATGGAATAAAAAAATCACACTGCTTGACAGGTAACGGAGTTACCAGCTAGAATCTTTTTTTGGGATACCGCAAATTATCATAAAATCTGCCAATATATCTAAGATTGCACCAAAAGCCACAGATAAAAAAATATTTGGTAAAAACTAGTTGCTAATGGAAAGTAAAACTGACACTGTTGACGGAATATATTTTTTATAAAGTGTAATAAAATTAAAATTGGAACACTTTTGAAGTAGACCCTTTCAAACAAAAAACAAACTTTTGTAATTGGTCTCGAAAAAATATAATAAAACTTAAGTTACAGTACCTCCTCTATATTGGACGTCGTTAGAATATACAGGATTGTTTGCTTATTCTCTTAAAAAAGGAGGTTATTATCTGCACTCTATAATTTTTATCGTTATTATTTGCAAAGGCTGTATATAAGTGGTCAAACATGACCAAGTTTCCTTCATTATTCTTTATCATACGTACAGCGCAGACCAAGCGAGCAACGCGACTCAATAGTTCCAAGCGTTTTAATATTAATAACCGCATTTACACGAACCTACTGTCAATAACTTTTATACCTACAAGCTATAAGTAACTTATTCGATTTGTTGGCTTCATATAGGTTTTGTTTGGTTCCTCAGTAAATTAATGATTGTAATGAATCGTCTCATTTATTACAATAATTTTCGCAATGTCTTCATTGCGAACGACGGTTGTATTTGATTGATTGTAATGATACACTGTTCTATCGAGCATATAATGCGCAAGACAACGTATTTATTATAGTCCTTTGTGAGGAATGCTAGATAACTAATAATGTGATGGCGCATAACTTGCATATAATAATGTACCTATTAGGCTATATAGAACTAGAATAATGTATTAACAATCAATAGTTTATATAGCTTAAATGTTTATATAGCTAGAAATTATCTTAAAATTAAACATAATTTGAAAAATTATACTAGGGCAAAAAGAGATCGAAAAAAAATTTTTTTTTTCAAAGCAAGTTTAAAGAACGCTTTGTTGTTGTTAAAACTTAAATATCTGGCTAAGAGACGCTTATCAAGTAGTTGGTACAACTCGCGCTGTTTCCCGCGACATAAACTTAAATGGAATTTAATGAAGTTAAATTTTTTTTAAACCCATATTTGAATTCAAATAAAAACCTTTAAAGTACACCCCTACGCGCAATAATGAGTACACCTTCCCAATTTCCTGATTTCCTTCCCAGATTCAGTGGTTTAGGCTCTGCGTTGATTCGTTGTGAATATCAGTCAGTCAGAACTTACTCTTTTATAGATATTTGATCATCCCATGAGAACTCTTCAATTTTCCGGGATAAAAAGTAGCCTATGTGTTAATCCAAGCTATAAGCTATCTTCATGCAAAATTTCATCCGAATCCGTTTAGCCGTTTGAGCGTGAAGGAGGAACAAACAAACACACACATACAAACTTTCGCCTTTATAATTATTAGTGTGATATAGTTAGATATTATAACTAATCCAGTTTAAGTAAACGGATTTAATTTCGATGTATGTAGCAAACTAATCTGCATACTTGAAAAATATAAATTCGTATGAAAATTTACAAGAACCGTAGCGACTTACGCTTTGCATTAATTAGTGGCGAGAATTCGAAAGCAGATTTGCATCAACGTTGCTATTATTTTGTAATTCTTTCCGACAGCGAGCGAGCGATAATGTGATCTTGATATGCATGCCTTACATTCATAATGTAACTTATACACAGTAACTTATATTCATACAAACGAATGTACCTATGTGTGAGATACGCTAAGCAGGAAAACTTGTATTTGGGATTGTTATTAACCGAATTCACCGCAGTAGGTCCTACTTAGTACTTAAATATAAGTTTTTTTAAAGTGATTACTGCCTTGCATTACTAGATAGAACTTTTTCAGCTATTTAGATTGAAAAATCAAACCTCTGGAACGGTTTTGAACAATATTTTTTCAAATTGATCGCGAAATCAGTGAACAAAACAAACCAACAGAAAAAAAATACAGTTGAATTGAGCATCTCCTCATTTTGGAAGTCCGTAGAAATATTAATAAAGATTTCAATTTGATGATTTGTGAGATAGTACTTACTTATATTTTATAGTTAATTTGATTCACGCACTAAACTACGGGGCCGATTTTAATCAAATTTATGATGGACCGCTTGCTATGGATAATTCCTTTCGAACAAAAAAAAACTGAAACCATACATAAAAAAAGATTCCGACAAATTGATAACTCTTTGTTTTTAAGGCGGTTAAAAAGCCAATCATCTTCTTCCTGTCCATATCCCAATATGTGGGGTCAGGCAATATGTCTTCGTCGTACACTATATTATCCGTCATCTCTTCATTCCCTACCCTTTGACACATATCCCTCTTCACACCACTAATCTAGATCTTTTTAGGTCGTCCCTTCCCGGCACTACAGCTTGCAACTATTACCTATTCTCAAAAATCTAAATCATTTTATTTGCTAAAAACACGGTAGTCCTTGTACAAGATCTTAGAGTAGTTTAGAGCATACGTATTCTGGCCTAGTTTGGCAGGTAAAATATTAAAATTAGGTGTGCTGTATTAATAATAGCAAACAAAAAAAAAACAAAAAAAATATATAATCAACAATTATGAAACCTACATGCCAATCAGTAAATTCGTATGAAATTAGGGAATTCTCTACAATACAACACAATAACACAGAAGCATTACAACGGAAGGAGAATTGCAAAATCACTCGGCAATACAAAGCATGAAAAGTTAAAACCTTAGCTTAATACAGAAAAACCAGAATACGCAATAAGGAAATAAGCAAAACAAGACAAATACTACCACTACGTAGTGGTAGTTACTTTTTTTTTCATCTCACTGACCATTAAATGCAATTTTAGAGTTTCATATGATGTTGACTAACTGTTCGTACCGTAGTGGTCCTGCTTGCAAATGAGCATTGTAAACACCCCACATTCACCTTTCCCTTAGAAGTTTGCGCTCTTATACAATACTGCGTACCGCGCGACTTGCCGCCCGTGGGAAGCTGACACTGGGTAAATGAGATGTCGTCTTAACTATTCCAATTTACAGGGTTATTGTTAGCTTGTTAAACAAACATATCGGATCAGGAGTTTTTGAAGGAAGACGATAAGAAATAAATGTTACGACGAAATGATAACCTCCTCCTCCTTTAAAGTAGGTTGAAAAGAATACTAGTTACTTTCGAGCGAGCGCTTGAAGAGTCAACATCTCCTGAGGATGCCTTGTGCTAAGGCGAAACACGTGTCGAGGAAGTCGGATACTGAGAAAAAGAGAAATAATAAGGTGAGGTGTGGCGGTGGTGAGGAAGAACCACACCTTAAAATTAAAAATATTTTTCGATTTCTCACGCTGACATCAAGACGAGGCGTAAAAACACTAAATATTTTGTATATACCATCTTATTAATACTAGTTACTATAAAATTACTAAATTTTTCATGGTCTCAATTAAAAGTATAAGTTGGTAAGCTTACTCATCCATTTCTTACAGATTATATTCGCCGAATGATATATAGTGTTTTTTGAGATGGAGTATTTTAAGGCACATCTTTCGTTAATCTATGGAGAGGTAAAAACTATGTTGCTGTGAACATAACATTAGCGGTAAGAGTTTTTAGAACAGTAAATCAAGACAGATTTATTAGGTAACAATCAAGGTACACCTACCGAGGCATACCACTATCATATTGGGGTATTTATCCTCGGTAAAGGAAAAGACAACATAGTTAATCTTTTTTTACATACTTAGGCTACGGCTGTTTTGTCTTATACTTTCCATAATGGCATACGCGTTGTATCACCACTAATGACGTTTCGATTTAGAAGTTTGTGTTCGAATTTCAAATAGTGTCATTTCAATAATGTATCTTGAAGGTGGATAAAAATCCCTACTAGTAGCGATAAAAGTGTTGGTATATTTAGTAGTTGTTCATTGGACTAACGGCTCGAACTTTGTCTGATAGCCCTGTATAAATTTTGCAGTTCCACTTTGTTTCGATCGCTTCATTGCGCTTTCTTACTTTTCATTGTTACGAAACACATTTCTCCGAGGGCATTGTTGTTTTTATCAATGTTCATAATGGAACTGGATTCGCCGAATTCATGCTGCGAAAGAGCACTCTCTATTAAAATATTTCATAATGATGGTGTGACGACATAACAAGTCTAGTGTCACATGTTATAGAAGGCAAAACTTTTTTGTTCAGTATATAATAAAGAAAGATATATATCATTTTTTACCAACTTCCAGAAGAGGTACTATTTTCGTCTGCATGTATTTATTTTATGTATATTTATCGATATTTTCTTCAATTGTGGAACCAGTATAAAAAAATCTCTTTTAGTTCAAAAGTAAAATGGGACAGGAATCGTCCAGTAAATTAAAATGGGTAAAATTAAACAGTCCGGTACAGTTTCAGATTAACTAGTTATTTTAGCCTAATCTAGTCCAATTTTAATAACTAAAGCTTTGAAGCTAACACCTAAATTAGGCATTTATATTTTTTTAAATCGTCTTGTCTGGTATGGTCAGCACCTACAATAATCCCGTAAGCATTTCCCATGGAAATTCTTAGCATTAGCATGCTTTGTCGACGCTGAATGGGAAATACGGCGAAGCGCCAACACAGCCTGTATTTATTCTACAGTCACCATCCTAAGCATATGTTTACATTTCTAATTGCAAATAACTTTGCACGAACTTAGTGGAGTTAGCTGCGCCTTGTTTCGGCCGTGCTTTGTGCTGAATTATTGAGTCTTAATGTAAAATAATTTGTTTAATGAGAATTTTTGTGCAAATACGTATAGAAATAAATTAGGTGCGTATGTAAGTAATATTGGGTAGGTAAATTACATGTACTTATTTCACTTCTTCCTTTTTAACAACATCCAATCAAGTTGTAGAATTGTAAAAAACTAGTAAGTAAACCTGTTCATATAGTAGATACTTAACTCATTTTTACAATAACGAAAATTTATTTAAAACTTATAACGATTAAGTTCGCCTTGATATCCCAATCCACTTACTCAATACGCAGTAAGTGCAATCTTCAAGTATTGTATGAGTATTTTATACGACGCTTTGACTGATTATTTGTCAAAATAATCTGGCATAGGTTTTTTCAGATAAAACAATAGGTTTGCTAAACCATCTTCTCTTTCTTATCTCGCAATACTTACTGTTTTCGTATGACTTCTCCGAAAGCCAGAAATTCAATTACTCGGCTGTCATCTGCGGCTGACTGACTGCCACGTCTCCGTTGGCAGACTTCGAGTGCCCATTTCAAAATATTGAAATCCCACGACAGCTCCGTTCCGAATGCCGAGCGAGATATCAACTCGCATATGAAATTATCCTTTGATGTGACAGTATCAGCGTGAAGTTAATTAAACTGCAACCTACAGGATTATCTATTAAGAGTGTACCTACTAAGGGGCGACTATACTTATTTACAAACAACTTTCATTACGTACGGGACCAACCTTGAAATAGAGAGGAAAAACAACTGTTCCATAGAAAAAGTTGTTCATTAGGGAGTCTATTGTGAGCCCTTCATCAGGATGTTTTTATATTGTACTAGACATAAAACGTAAAATAGAAAATTTTAAATTTTGAATCACTATTATGATATTCCAGCATAAAATTTTCACGTATAATTTTTTTTACAATAACGATTACTAATCTTTACATTTATTGGCATCTCACTCTATAGCATATAGATAACAAGTCATACATAAAGAATACCATAATATTCACAGGTACATATTTTTTTTATATATCTAAGCTAGATCCTACTGCTAACCTTGTTGTAGAAAGTATTAGGATTGGCATAAAAAAAATAACCTGGACCTATTGCTGACCTGGTTGGCAAAAGTATTCGGATTGCTATAAAAAATAGCCTGAACCTACTGCTCACCTTGTTGGAGAAAGTATTAAATTAAATTATTATTGGATTTAATTGCTCAGTAGACACATATTTTCAAATCAAGATCTTGTTAACGGATCAAGCGAGAAAAATATTTCTCCGTAGATTCACATTATTAAAAAATTTAACTATTGAGAAAAAGAAATTCACACTAGATCCATATGGGATCTTTAAAATGGATCTATTGAAATTAAAGGTAAATATAATTCACCTTGGATCCACAACGTATATATTGAGAAAAAAAATCTCACTAGATCCATCTTGGATCTGGGCAATGGATCCAATGAGATTGATCCTTTTTTGATTCTATAAGGTAGAAGTGTATACACTAAATAGTGTGTATACAGCAATATATGTATAATCAATCAATATCAAATATAATTTTTTTATAGTCGACGATGCTCGAGGCTTTGAAGTTTAACTTTGGCCAGAGCATCGTTACCTATAAGTCTTTTAGATCGCCTTTTGACCGACTCCAACGCTTCAAGCTGGTTATATATATATATATATTCGAAATTCTCATTGTACAATACAAGACATTTTCTAAGACTATTTATATATATATATAATATATATAAATAGTCAAGACATTGTCTTGTATTGTACAATGAGAATTTCGATAGCCATATAAAAAGTATGTTGTACGTATCAGATCATCAAAATTCCCGTAACGAAAACAAAATTTAAAAGAAGTGTGAAATTTCTTCGATAAAAACACAATATCCTACTAAAATAGTACTACAAATAAAAAATAATTAAAATGTAACACTGAGCTGACCTGAACTATTATTCCATTGTCACATTTAGTTACAAGCAAATAATCATTTAGATATAAAAACAAGAGTTGATCAGATACACTGGCGGATTAATCAGGCCATTGAACTTTAATTCCAACATTTAAAAAACGTGACTAGAAAATCCGTGACAGAGAGAAAAATCAAAATAAACAATAGCAACACCCAAAGACAATCGCTGTAGCGTATAATTATCTTTAACGGTTAGTCAGCACAGTGCCTTCTACGGATTTTGGTGCTATTTTGCTGGATATTTGTCTAAGTGGCTACAGTATCTTCTTTATGGGAATCTGCGGTAATTAGTCTTTAATTTGGCGATTAATCTGATGTTATGAGTGGTAGAGACAGTAAGTACCTATTGGTGGACTTTGAAAAATTTTGAGGGCATTGCCCTTAGAAATCCTTAACGGAACCTTGAAATAAAACAAATTGGAGTTGCTTAATAAATTTACTAAGGTTATTTTTATTTGGACACACTTTCCCATAAACTGTTAGTAAAAGCGACAAAGAATCGAAATGAAGTACTAGTTGTTTATTCAATACTTGAATACTGAAACGAAGTCAACCGTATCTGTGCTGATCAAGGTAACTCGAGGATTTGTGAATAATCAGAACGGTCTAGGTACCTTGTTGGAAGGGTTACTAACATACAAAGGGAACAAATCAAAAATGAGGGTTTTTTTCAGCAATAATTTTGAAAAAAAAACAGCGTTGATTTTCTTCCAATAAGATTATTTTTCCTTGCTCTTGATTATTTTTTCCGGATATTTAGTTCCGTGGATGGTGCTAAAAGATAGTTAACCTATTATTCAGTATCGACGATAATATAAGTAACATAACACACAAAAAATGTTTTGTGAATTAAATCACTTCACATTTAATTTTAAAAAAATGTTTTGTGTGTTATAGCTAATATATAATATATAGCTAATGAGCTATATTGTTATTGCTGTGATCATTCTGTGTCGCTTATGAAGGAAAGTGATTTAATTCCTTTCAAAGTAAGTTAAACATGTCGACTTATTCATAGCAGCTACCGTAGCAAACTACACCTGTAACTTTTACCAAGTTTCACAAAAATTTTGCGACAATTTGCACGAGGAAACCTCCGCAGCGTCGACGCGACGTTCCATTCTGCCGTCAGCTCATTTACATGACACTTTCCATTTCCGCTAGGTGGCAGTACAACGGCTACCCTTACTTGCACAACTGAGCCGAGTACTGAATAACCCCATCCGGCATTGTTCCTGGAACTACAAGCATATGTACGCGATGGCCCTGTCATTTTATTATCACTAGCGTTACCTTTTGAAATGATAAATATTTTTCCTTTTTTGACCGTTTCATTTCTTTGGGGAAAATTTGAGTAAATAAATTGATTTGGTACAGTGGACATAAGTCAAAGTAAATATGTCAAAATGAGATGGAGTGAATAGCAGTTTGTAGCTTAATTGTAAATAAGTATTGTTATCATATGTAAATAAAGAGCTGGCGAGATCTAAACTTACCAAAAACCATTATCATAGTACATATAGCAGTAAATTTAGAATTTCCAAAACAGATACTTAAACCAAATGTTCAAGAAACCTACTCTTGTTGACATCTACCAAATTTCGATTTTACTAGTGTTAGTCATTATATAATCTAACAAGCGATTAGAAGCGAGTTCGAAAAAACCCGATTGCTAAATCGTTAAACCTGTATCCTTAAATATATTTTTTGAATTTGACGTACCCAGTGTCACTCAAGTCTATTGACAATACTCACATAAAAATACGACAAGCCGTTTAGGCTCTAGGGCGAGCCAAAGAAATATACATACATATATACATACGTACACTCGATATTTTAACACTCGAAAAATAACCCTCCTTCTTTCGTAGTCGGGTAAAAGAAAAAGTTACAGAAACTTTCTTCGGCAATAACTATTATACACTTACCTACCAAAATGTCTTCTATCTGACTACCTAGCAGTTCCATTAGGCAACAGTTTATTTACATTTGCCGTTCAATCACATACCATTGTATAAACATTAGCTTCCTACCCAGGGCTGTCACAGCACTGTCACCAGCGCCTGCCGCCATCAGAGTTATGTTCTATTGAATATTTAGCAGCCGCTACATACTTGAATACCTTTTGTGACAGCCCTGAATATGGTAATGTCTCCTTACATCAGTGAGAAGGTATTCGGGAAATGTAAGAGTGTTGAAGAAAATGTTGATAGAAATGAAGACAATTTACCTGTACATTAGAACCGCATTCTCATTAGGATTTCTCCAGTGTAGGTAACCTTATTGACATGGACACTTTACAATATTTAAATCAGACTTTAACCCTACCATAAGAATTTATGTCTTTCAACCCAGATACAACAACACACAATAGTCTTGATATTAAAAAATCTGAGCTTCAATGTATTCGCAAACAACGATCTTAGATTAACAAAGTGATAGTTTGTTTGTATGTTTCCTAAATTAGATTTCGCAGTTTCACCAGAATTCTTCTTCGCTAGAGCACAATGCTCTATGCTGTAACTCCTAAGAGCTCTCACGGCGTTATCGTTTTCAACCACTCGAAAGCTGCTCTATTCAGTGCTATAAAAGCCTTAGAATTGCAGCTTTCATAAAGATCGTTAGCGAAGGCTTGCAAGTCTCTCTAAAAAGTGTAATAAATATGATTGCGTTTATTTGCTATACTACAACTATTGCAATATTTTTGAAATAAATGGTTATATACTAAATATAAATAAATCTTTGCATATTTTAAAGGCTTAAAATAATATTTTTCACAGTATCGCAGTGTTATTAAACAACGTGTACTAGATAGGTGTGATAATATTTAAGGGTGTTAGTCAGTCTACCCATCAAAGTAAACCCACAATAGAAAAAAATCGTACAAATAAATTTGGTTTTTTCATACAAAAATTGGTCACGAGATCACTCAAGTTGCACGAGGTGGGCACAATTTTTCTACAATAAGTTCACTTTAATGAGTAGACTAATACCCTTAAATATTGTCACACCTTTCCGTTACACGTTGTATATTATTTGACTGCGCTACTATACGAAGTATTGCATCAATTATAAAGTATCATTTAATATCTTTGTGTTCATTTGTGTCTCCAGTGTGTTCAACTCGATGTAGGAGGTTTAGGTCGTAATTCGTTTAAATTGATGAAATAAAAACATCAATGCTAGGGTGTTTATTTTATAAATCTTAATTGATAGAGTCAGGCGTTACTTTGCGGAAATCCATTTATAGTAAAATGGTATATACAAAATATTTAGTGTTTTTCCGCCTCGTCTTGATGTCAGCGTGAGAAATCGAAAAATATTTTTGTTTTTATGGTGTGGTTCCTCCTCACCACCGCCACACCTCACCTTATTACGGATACTGAGAGAAAGAGAAATAATAAGGTGAGGTGTGGCGGTGGTGAGGAGGAACCACACCATAAAAACAAAAATATTTTTCGATTTCTCACGCTGACATCAAGACGAGGCGGAAAAACACTAAATATTTTTGTATATACCATCTTACTTTATAAATCTTTTTACTTTTTAAATATGAAATTAAATTTGAATATGGAACTGACTCAGTATCTCTACATTTCGACATGGAAATACTTATTGTCGCTTCAAAGTGCGCGCAAGATTTATTGCATCTGTTTATAACAACTGTTTCTCAGATTGACAATTAATGTTTCTTATAGAGTGTTACTGCTAGTATCTACATAACCTCTTAACGACTTTGTTCCTCATGCAAAAAGTATGTTGATCTCGCACGGCTAATGTATGTTTTATCTTCCACCGAACAATTTAAAAATTAAGTCAAAAGTTAGGACAGGCAGTTTGTCTTGACAAGCAACGTCAGCTTTATTGCTAGCATCAGTTAGCATTAGCAATAATGCTGACGCTTTATTCGTATCAAATCTAAAGGTTTCAATATGTTATGATAATTGCAAACTATGTTAACACCGTTTTATCCTTAAACCTTTTTAAATTGTCTAGAAAATGTGATAAAAATTTACTTTTTAGAATACATGAGCTGTCTGATTTTATTGATATCGATCATATTGTGTCTGTAAAATTGCACTTTTGATAAGTTTAGAAATATAATATATGTATTTAAAACCTTACAATTACGGGGTGTGTAAGATATAAAGTTAGGTAACACACTTACGATTACGATTTTATTGTTCAATCGATAGGAAATTCACTCCCTTATTTTGGGTGTATTGTTCGAATCTTTTATTTTATACCACGCTGTATATTGTGTGGACAATCATCTCGTATTGGGCGACAAATCAAATTAATTAGCCGCATCTGTGCTCGAGGGTGTTCCGTCGTATTACCACAATTGAGAACAGTGTCGAAGGCGACGCTGGTCAGAGACTCCTTGGGCTGGCGTACTTGCAGTTTATAGCCCATGTCTACGCGTAATTTGAATTAATATGGAATTTAATTAATTTACTTTTTTATCTACTTAACATTGCAAATTAAAATACAGTTCTAAAACTTGTAAGTCAACTGTTTCTTTCTGGAGTTAATGTGGACCCTCGGTAAGAGTGTCAACATTAAATCCCTTAAATAATAATTAAACATTTTGATAATGAACATTTTAGGCCAATTGTTTGACAAACTGACATTATTTTTTACGTAGTTTCGTTCGCGTTAGGCATGATGTTTTCCCTAGAGAGAGAAGGTAGCCAATGGTACTCTCTGGTACTTGAACTGTTATTGTAAAATTAAGTCGATTCGTTGCTGAAGAAAAGAAGGACAAATTAACAAACACAATTTCGTATGTATGATATGTGCATAAAATAAACGTATTATATATAAAGTTTTCATTTTAAAAATTAATAATTTATGAATAATTCACTCAGGGTCATATTATTGCGAAAATGTTACAGGAGTAGATAACTATGGCTTATCGCAATAGCTTGTTGTACTTATCAGTTATTATTTGCCTTGTTTGACGATAAGAAATAAATTAGCTTCCTTCCGACATAGAATGGAAATTAATTCTAACCTTCTTTTACCTTATTCTCAGGAGTATTTGTTATAATGCAAACATTTGCTTCAACAAAGAATAGAGAAGGTCTCAAAGGACTTTCGGTCTTTTCTAATTTATGACAAGCCATACTTTTTATTTACCATAAAATAGCTCTAACTTTCATCGACAATATAACTCTGTAGACCTTGCGACCTGTGAAAGAGTCACGATGTCCAAAATCGACCGTGAAACTACAAAATGTTAGCAGTTCAGATCGGGAATCTACACGATCTATTTGAAGCTTTCAATCAATTCGATTTCACATCATTCCTTCAGCATACATCTCTAATGATTTCGAGTTTCAACGAAATATACTTTCTCCGGTCACCATATACGGGGCCGGAGAGACCGTGGGCCCTTGTACGACACTGACCGAGTGAACCGTGGAGAGCAAAGGGTTATCTGAAGTGGTCATCATTGTAGTACTAGAACGAGGTTCCAATTGGCATAGTACGAATGGAACATGTGTTTATGTTATGTAGTACACAATGATAAAATATATATTGTTTAAACAATTGTGTTGGCTTGATGAAAGTTCGATTGAAGGAAAAAGAAAGTGGTATTGAAATGTCTGTTAATACTTGTTTACTGAAAATTCTTTAAACGACGTGGATAATTTTTATGAAGTAGGTTATCTGCATAGAAGAGATGATGGTGGCTCGAGTCACGTTAATGAAGAAAAATGTGTTGTGTTAACTCCACGTTTTGGATGAGGAGGAAGGCGATTAATTTTATCTGCATTTTTTCTTTCTTCTTCTATTCTTCGTAGACCAGTTCATAGGTTTAAAGGCGTCTTAGAATCTTTGACACTACATACTATAGATGAAGGTTCTTCCGTATCTAGTGTCATTGATTCTAATACGCCTTGAAATCTGTAAAATGGTCTACGACCGCTGTCCTAAAACTGCCTGCCCATTTTAACATCACAACTAATTTCAAGAGATTCCGCAATTTCCTATAAATAATTATAGTCATTTTTTACAATCGTATGATTAAATAAGATATTTCAACTAGTTAGTTAGCTATCAAAAAGCATGTTATTAATGTTTGTATTACTGTATACAATATTAACCAGCTCTTTACATGCCGATGTTAATTCAGTGAATAAACGTGTATTAAATCAGTGTGTCAATGGAGGCGCGTGCGCAGCCCATTCAATTGTGTCACTGACTCTGTGTGCGTTTTCATGAACTGGTTCCGTAGGTGTTTTATCGACTTATAGTATTTTAAAGTATGTGTGCTAATATTCATATCCAACTAACGCGAGAATAAGAGGTATATATGGTTGTATGTATGTCTTTCTCTTTCACGCAAAAACAAGTGAACTGATTTGGATGAAATTTGGCACCAAGTTAGCTTTTATTCTATATTAACACATAGACTATTTATCATCCCGAAAAATGAAGTGTCTCCGTAGGATACTCAAATTTCCGCGGGTGTCACCGTGGGGCTCAGCTATTAACGGTCTTATTAATAAACTTCTTAACTTTAAAAGTCTTATGTCTTGTTTTGACGCGTGACTTTTTCCATCGCATAAAACTAGAGAAAAGCCGTTTAAAGTTAAGACGCGTTTATTAATAAGACCGTATATTTGTTGAATTCAACGTTACACGTTATTAAATTCATATTTATACTTAAACGTATTTACTTTTAAATTCTTCAGTGAATTAATACAGACATTGATGACATTGACGATGATTGACTGAATAAATACGTGATTGTTTATTGATTGTATTATATACGTGGTTTTGTAAAAACAGTTGTACAGAGACAAATATTGGTTTGTTTCGAGTAGATAGATGCAGATAACACAATTAGGCGAAGAAATGATTATCGGATTACAAAACAAAAACTGGAATGTATGTTGATGGAGCCAAGAAATTTGTGGATGAGTTTTGCAAAAAAGGAAATAAATAAGAAACACGTAGTGAATGATGAGACGTTATGGCTAGTAGTAATTTAGAAGAAGAGGTTAAGTAGCTCCCAGCCTCACATCGTGTCATAATAAAAATTACATATTATGCCTATAGTTAACAAACAACAGTTAAATTAATATATTAAACACTGTTCTTTATTTGTGAATTCAGGTCTATGCGTATACTATACTTTTATTTAAGACTCTGAAGATACCGTTTAGATTGTAAATGGACACGCGCGCGTGAAAGGAATGCGATTTAAATCTCTTCATTATGTATTTATGAATGAACGTACGCTATTTCTAAATATTACTCATTCTTCAAACTTGTATACATAATAAAAATTTCTCACGCTAATTGTTGCATACCTGTTACGGATCCTTGACTACTACTCATTCAATTTATCTTGTTTAATTTTTAAGTAAATAACCAGATATATGGTTTGTTGGAATTTGTGATACGAGTTAATTATTTTGACAGTTTGTTTTAATTGAAGCTAATATCATCGGTTTGAATATCAAACCTAAATAGTTGTAGAGAACTATGACATAGTTTCGTAATCATTACAGATTTTACTATGAAAGGAAAACTAAAAAAAAAAATCCCTGAGAAAACATTTGAAGAAGCGGAGAAGGATGGTTTTCTTCTGTAAGTGAAGAGTAATTTGGTCAGCGTCGTGGGCTATGACCTATTTTGGGGAGACTCGTTGCTAGCATTATAGGTTATGAACAATCATGAACTATGCACGATAACCTTGACTTATTTTTAACGCTACCATCACCATTTGCACCGAAACGCGATTTTTATTTCTAAAATATAGGTAACAATTTAACTGTATAATTAAGACAGACTTTATTATTAATAAGTAATAAAGCTCACTATCTTATCTCCACCTACCACCAACGAAGGCGCCCTAACGATGGGATACAAGTTGTTTCCCACGGGCACTGTCCGCTAGATTGATACATCTACATAAATTACATCTACTTGATATAGGTAAGCATAGGAAACGGGCTGAAGTCGGGCTCGCACACCTGGAAATCTAGACGAGAGATTTATTATCTAATTTGTGAATCTTAGATAGTTTGTTAGGTATGTTATACACAGAGATAGATTATTGAGTATTTAATTGTAATATACGAGTATGAGCTTTACACATAACTTTTTTACGAGTCATACTATAATGAGACTTTATTAATATATTTTTTATAGAATATTTTTGCCATCTGATGACCTTGCGACCGCTTACTTGCATGTTTTTTCTTATAAGTATTATAATTTAGTCAGGATTTAATGATTATTACTAACTAGCTCTTGCCCGCGGCATTCACCCACGTTATATTTTCCCGAGCAAATCTGTGGCACTTTCCAGACCTCGAACTACATATATCAGCACAAAAAATCAAAACGATCTGTCACTCCGTTGCAGATGAAAAGAAGGACAGACAAACCAACAAATACACTTTCACTATTATAATATGTGTAGGGATTCTAAAAATTCATTTATTTTAATCAACTAATCATATATTTAGTTTTCAAAATCTAAATATGTTATTTTCTTTTGTTTATGAGATGTACCGACAATTATATTTCAAGGACGTAAAGTTTGCTTGTACGCAATATAATAATGTATTGTTATTGCTTTTGTTGGTGTTGCAAGGTTGCGCTGATTTCTTAATTTAAGATTAAAACTGTTCGATTAAAGAGATCCATAAATTAGTTAAAAGTCACGCTTTGATAATTAACATTTTAGGACGGCTAGGAAAATATGCAATCAAGTTGTTTTTATCAAAACTTTGTTTTGTCTGTGAATCACAGACGTTGATATTTTGTTTTTTATTAGCACTTAATCCATATTAAGAGTAACTATTTATATTTATGTTTCAGTTGCATACTTTACGCAACAAAATACGATCATTTGCAATCATGCAGCATGAGATTTGCATACAATGTACACGTAAGCGATGTCCTGTCTAAACTAACGCCGTTCTAAAATAATGGTCAGCTATGGTTGGGTATTATACTTTGTTATTTCAATTGTTACGTTGGCTGCTGGATATGTTTATATCTGGTAGTTTGTCTCTATTACAGCAGTCATCTCTTAGGGTTCATTTTACTTTACTTTAATTTGTCGCAATTAAATATTTGGTCCACCAAACAAGCGCAACACTATTATCTTAATATTTTATTTATATATTTATCGTCATGATTATACATACTTTCTTTTAATATTTGTAACATTCAAAGCACGGCTGGTGTTAATGCTTATAGCCGTTCAATTAAGTTGCAGATTACTTGAATGGATGCGTCAGCGATATCAATCATTATGACATGTTAAATTGTAGTTTCAGATTTCTTGCATTGTTAGCAGTCGGTAGGTGTTTCAAAGCTTTCGAGCAGCCTTAAAATTCTGACACTAGAGCTGCATACGAGAAGATTTTTTTAATATAATGAAAGACTCAATCCACAATGTAAAACTTGCATAGTGGCCATGCATGGTTATACTCAAACAACTAACAATCAATTACCGATTCATAGACTGTACCTTTTCTTTGTGTATGGAGCTCGTCACTCCTCCACGTTAGCTGAGGTCTTCGCACATGAGTAACCCCATCGATCTTATTACCAAACATGGGTAATGGAGTGTGCAGTGCACGGGAGCGGTTGCACGGAGAGCGTTGCCCAACTAGACACAATGGGCGCCTGCGCCGTCCGACACGGTCCCTGCGTCTGATAGTCATGGCTCGTGCGTGCGTGGTGCTGACTACAGGAGGCTTGGGAAACTTGGGTCATTTGTACAAGTTTTCAAGCGATTACACTGTTTAAAGGCTCATGTGTGGCGATATAAAAATGGTTTATAAAGATGTTTTAAACTTTGAACCCCAATTTGAAGGGTATTTGTATTATACTACACCTTATAATACAAACACCCTTTAAATTTCATGCTCTAGCTTCATTGGTTTAGGCTCTGCGTTACTTGTGATCTATCAGTCAGTGAAAAATACTAAATTTATAGTACAATAAATTTAAATAACTTAACTGGTATGAAACAGAGATAGATAATAATGTAAAACAACAAATTTAAAACTGGGATTTTGAACGTTTGCTATTTAATATGTTCTGAATTTGGTGTACGATATAATATAACGGATAAATAAAATGCGTAGTGCAAGCATCACAAACAATACTGATTCACAAAACTAGGATAAGGTCAGGACAATAATAAGCGCTTGGAAAAACGCTGCTCTTTCATACCATGTGACATTGCGTGGCGGGTGTGTCACGTTATGCAAGAGTAGGCCTAGTGGCTCGGATAATGACACTTGAGACCTATATCCGTTCAGATCGCCATCATAGATATCTGGCTCATTGACTAGCCAAGATTGTTTTTCTAAGATAGAACAAGTTTTACGTTCCGTGTTATAGTTTTCATCGACATCGTTACGAGTACTAGTAACTGTATAGTTGGTATACAATATTTTTGGAATCCAATCTACCTGTTTAAATTTGGTACACATGTAGATTGGATCCCGGGAAAGGACAAGGATACTTTTTAACCGACTTCAAAAAAAGTAGTAACCCATTGCATCACCTCGATTGTAAGATAGGGAACTATGCGGGATAAACCGCGGAGCCCAGTTTTATATATATATATAGACTCGTCCCCTAAGTATATACAAATATATTTAAAAAAAAAATTGTTTTACACAGTATATAATGTTATGTAATATAGTCCCATTTTAATGTTATCAAATCGGTCCAGAGGTTTGATTTTTACATCGATATAACTGATAAAGTTCTATCGGCACTGACCGTAATGAAATGTCGGTAAAACTTTTTTTTAAACTTATTGTTGTATTTTATTGGCCAGCTTCTGAGCAACCTATTGCCCTATATATAATCTCTAATAAAGTTCTTGGTCTAATTGCGTTTTTCGAGTTTGTCTTTCTTGCATCTTTTTAAGTCAACGTTTCTTATGTGCTTCTTTAACACTTTTTCATTTACTTTGGATTCCAAAATGATATATTATTTTAATATCGATGAGGTTTTTAATCAAGCACGTATCATCTCTCCCTGTGTGCGAGCGCGGTTGGAAAACACGCACTTTATATGAATCATTTTCATTGACTGAATATTGCTGATAAAGCTTTGAGGGGACGTTTTACACTAAATCATTCTTACCTTAACCTCTGGATATAAGAAAAGCCCCACCATTAGAGACTAGCTCCAAGGATAAGGTGGAAAAGTTTTATTTGTCATCTGTTTGATCATTAGCTATCTGCTGTATGTATTATTATCTACCTTGCATATTTGTTTTATTTTACTATGATATATTTCTATACTATTTAGTAAGTGTATGTATTGATTATAACATTTCGTGTATTAAGTTACTTAACCATATTCTTTATTGTATACCCCGTCCTGAAGAGATCGCTTTTTAGCGATAAGGCCGCCACTTGTAGAACTATAATTTGTAAGAATTTTTCTCTTGTATTTTTTTTTTGTGTGTCTGCAATAAAGAATTGATCTATCTATCTAACTTAAGCACCGTTCAGCTCTCTTAGATTTTGGACGGGTCATCGTGGAGTAGTATTTAAGTCTGTGCGATGACGTGGATCAGTTAGAAGTTCCCGTGGTTTGTGGAAGGAATCAGTCGTAGGCTATGCCAGAGTTTCATGCGGCATTAAAATTGAAAATTGGTTAGTGCCTCTCGTCTTTGTTAAAGAAAATCAAAATAGCTTATAATAGCTAATCAAATTTAAAGTTGACTAACATACACTAGTAAAAATTTAAAGTTAAAAGTCGAACCCATCTGACATGTTTCTCGTAAGCATAGATAATCAATAGGAAGGGATAGTTATAATTAATTAACGCAGAAAAATAATGATGCTTATATCTGTAAATTTGTCTATGTATGTAAACGCTGCCGATGATGTTAACCAATGATTTTTCGTTGTTCCAGATGGTTGTTAACCTGGCGTTGGTGATATACAATGCTCTGGACTACACGCACTCCGAGGATGAGGAGCGGCTCATATCGCCCGACCTCGAAGGACTCATCACTGAGATGACGTCGTGTGCTGCAGGTAACTTGTCTAGTTTTATGATTTCTTGGTCACTAATACCACGTACAAGTGTCATTGGTTAATGATGTACTAAGCTAAAAGAGGGTTACTATTGTTATTATTAGAAACAAGAAACAATTTTAGCATGGGACCGAACCTGAGTTTAAGAAAAAAAATCAGTTGTGCCATAGAAAAAGTTGATCGGTTCTCGTCAAAATATATGAAACATCTGATTTCGTTTTCTCGAACTCTGAGTTGTTTCCATGGTAAAGTTTGTTTATATACATAAATTATCCGCTTTCGGCACCCTGTAATACCTATTATGTTATTATTGCTAAGATATCGGCGTGTCTTTATGATTCCCTTTAATGCCATACAATTTCGATTAGATCAATACTACTTTTTTATTTTTTACAATCTTGCGGAAACTTAGTGGCTGGTAAAATTCTTGACCTTGTAAAGTTATATTCACAAGTACGACTACAATTAATAGAAATTTTTCTTTCGAATTTTTTGTCAAAATTTAGTTAGTAGTTCCTGTACTAATGTAAACACTAGACCAAAAGATCGGTTTACAGTGATATTTTAGCAACTTTGTAAGCTTCCTTATACTTGAGGTCAATACTACCATTCTCCTCATAATAACGGCTAGGAGCAATTACCGCTAATCTTGACTTTCAATACAAACTACAATGGCATCCCAACAAAGGCTCGGATCCCATTGACTTCTATTCACCTTGCTCAACATTCAGTTTTCACCGGGTTGCCGTTGGTAGCTGAACTTTCACCCGATCGACCATCTTGTACTGTCACGTCTCGACAAAATAAGAACACTACTATTTACTAAATTGATAGCGAATTGGAAAATTTGATAGGGATTGATTTTGGTGATTGTTTGCAGTGACTGTCGGAATGTTGAAAACTTTCGCTTGCTGTTGAAAGGGATTCATAGAATTTTAATTCTTTGCACACGGAAAACAAATCTATTACAATTTAATTATTTCCATTAAATAGCTTTTCTTCGTTCTTTGTCAAGCTATTACTATTGTTTTATATTATTATTTTACGTATCACACGAATACATTTAAAGCTTTTCTTTGAACTTTATCTAATGTGTCAAAAAGATTGTGATAAAAAGCCACTATCCGAAGACGCCCAGAATCTAAAAGCATACATATATTTCAAAACATCTTTAATTGTAATTTGAAACTAATGTCATGTTTTATTGTAATTTTAATGAATGTATCTTTGGTATAATCCCTTTCTAGGAGATTAAAAGCCTGTATCACGCTGGCTTTTTGTCCTCAGTCAACTTCAAGAATTAAAGAAAGAACTACAATATTCCACAGTAACGCTAAGTCTTTCTGACTGCAATCTAAGATAGTGTCGGCAACAATGTTGTCATGGGGCGCGGGAATGTGTCTCGTTAGAATAATGTTCATTGATATCAAAGCTCGAACATTTTCCAAATGGCACATTGCAGTCGTTAAGACTTTGAGTGCTGCATGTAATCGTACAAGTTATTCGACGTTATCCTGATGTTACGAAAGATTAGCATAGTTGAAGATTTCTGTTTTATTTTGCATTTTAACTTCGCGGATAGGAATGACAGTTTTTATTCCGTTTTAGTTTATGAGTTTGTTATACGAGTAGCTGTACTACATAATGGGTTTTATATTTCAAGCGATAAAGCTAAAAAATACTTGATTGTCATAATTATTGTTAAGTACATTTCTGTGTATGCATCGTCACTTACTTGTAAAGTTTTCAGGATTATTGTATCTCACAAAATGGCTAATTTAAGTTCTTTTTTCAATTGGGTTTGGTTAACCGCTGCAGTTTAACGCTTTGCAATTTTTATTGTCAATTCGAATATTATTATATCTCTCACGCAGTGATTCCCATTGGAGACGCTCGTGCAAAGTGCAAACACGGCTGCTTTAATAGTGCCGTTATGACTTTATTGCTTTTGTTGTACGGTGTGAATTCTTGAACCTTTATAAATTTGTTTGTGAATAGAACATTTAGTTTATGACTAAAATAAACGCATATAATAAAATAGTAATTATCTTTATGTCGTACAAATTTTTCGCCATAGATTTTTTGTGAGTATTGGTTCTATGTCTGACGTTCGCATTACTTCGCTTACCGTTTCGATTATTTTTTTCACAACATCATTGCCACTTTTGTTTTAACGCAGCTTTCTTTAATTTCATTAATGACTTGTAACATCAGGCCCGCCGTTATCAAGATCATTACCGTTGTGGCATGGGAACTTTCTTCAATCGCATTATGTAGCGGCGATGCGTGCGGTGTTGAGGCTGCTCTGAGATTGTCATTGTGCTCGCAAGTAGTAGCCGACCCCACGGGTTCCAATGCGGGTCGAGCTAATTAAGTTTTTGCTTGATTTATATTGCGCGTGACTCTTTATAACCGTATAGCTCTTGCACTTGTAGGTTGTGAATTATGGCTGCTACAATGTAAGCATTTTATTGAATGCTTACTCGTATCGTAATGTGTGTGTGAGGTGTCCTGTCTTTTTCTCTACTAGCTGATGCTCGCGACTCCGTCCGCGTAGTATTTGTTATTCTAATTTATCAATTCCGGGATCAAAACTATTCTGTATGTTGACCAGGGATATAAATTACCACCATACAAAATTGAATTAAGCATCGGGAACTGACATTCATTATATCTGCTGACGTAGTAATTATCTTAATTAATGTAGGTCACCTTGAAAATCGTATTTTATAATTCTTCTGTCAAATGATAGATTTGTTACATTTAAGTTTTTTTTGTAGCTTTGATGCCTTATTTTCTAAACATGATTTTTAACATCACAATAGCGGGAAAAGTCTCGTATTTACATATTCACAACGCATTCCGGAGCGGAAGAAAGGCAGGTCGCCTGTGATTCTACTTCCGTCTTCACACCGCGACTGTGGGATTATCTCAATGATACTAGTCACTAAATTGTAAATACATAATTTGGGAGGTTGAAATATAAAATATATGTCATATTAAGGTTAATGTTTGTGTCGTTTTACTCATAAAAAGATCCTAATATGAAGGAAAAATGATATTTTAACGCGAGGAAAGGCGGCGACGATTCTATATTCCGCTGACTGATTTTATAATCAGTCAGTTCATAATTGTGGTTTTGCAGTCAAATTAATAAACGACTTTCTTTTTTAAGAAGATGCACAAGCATAGATTTTCGTGTTTTATTGTCGATTGAGAGCACAATTACGATAATTCTAATGAAACAGCCGAGTAAAGTGTTCGTAGTAAGTTACAGTGTCTACAGTTACATTAGATTTGCATAAGGAAGTGTCCGTTGCCCCGGGCTATTCATTTTCGCTTTCTATAAACAAACACTGTCGTTTGTCAGGGTACTAAGACACGCGGCTTGCACGGCAGACGGCCTGTCTGCCAGGTGACATTTATGTACAGCACAGACGACAAAACGACCTTTGCTCTGACACCGAGATGGCTGACGCCTCCCATCGCACAATACGAGACGATCCGTTCCGGCTCGGCAGTCTTTCACCTCCCTTTCCAACTCTCTCGAAGCCACTCGATCTAAATTAACTTGTCATATTTTCTGCTTTTCCCTCGAGACAGCAGTTTTAGCCTCCGCAACGCCTAACGCAAGCTCAATTCATAATCGAGTTGTAATTTCTCCGGTTACACGTTCGCTGCTTCCTCGAGCGTTGCACAGTTTTCCTATGCGAAGGTACCGAGATGAATTTATTGCGTTTTAATCGCCGGATAAATGTACCGTTTTATGTTACTCGTAATTTTATGCCAGTCAAGTTGTGGACACCTGCTCGATTACGGTTAAGCTGTCAACAAGTAGATTGTTTAGTGATAGTAAATTTTCGTACGCGCATAAAACTAAGTAAATAAAATCGTCTTGATAATCAAGACGAGAGACATATAACGTTTATTAAAAGAGAGTCGTTTGTGTCACTGTTCGTGGTTGTTATCGTAAATCTGTTTACTGACAATAGAGTTCTGATCATGAAGTTCACGGCCATTTCGTTTAACGTTCAGTGGTGGGCGATCGATTGGGACCCCAACGAAAGTATCGATCGTATCGAATGATGCAGGAGAAATACCGGTCAGTGGGTCGCAGCGGCAGGTGAATAAGGCGCGGGCACAATGGATGCTGTGACTGCACTGACGAGAGCCTTTTGTTTGGAGATAGTCGACTATTTTAGGCACATTATCGCTCCCACATTTGACACAATCACGAGCGATCTAACGTACAGTGATCGATTGAAATCGTTCGAATTTTGAGATCGTGTACATCACACTGAGTTTTTATTGCACTCAAATTTTCGTTTGCGATAAAACCTGAAAAAAAAACATTACTATAAACGGCTTGCAAAAGTGAGCCGTAAATTTCTGCATGGCTAACTCATGATGTACTCAAAAATAATCGTTTTCTGCAAGGTCAAAGTAAAAAAGGTTGAAAGTACGAGTAAATTACTCTTCTTTTATCTAGCCTTTTATATTCAGATCTAGCGAGCGCAATATTCCCACGAGAGGTATGTAAATGACTTTGGCTGGTTAAACGAAGCTTTTTCTTAGTAAGAGCACTTTTGATCCGCTCTGATAGTAGTCGAGGTACATGGTACGATGTAATGGGATGTTATTTGCCAGTCACGATTAACTAGAAATAAATTATTTTGCAGTGAGTAATAAAACTTTATAACTATTAAATTATGTAGTTGAGTATGGTTTCCTATATCCTAGAATTTATTTTATGACTTGCATTCTAAGATAGTCATCCGATGAGGTTGATGAAACAACAGATAAAAGAAGAGATACACGATACACCGCTTTCAGGAAGCCTGTGAAATACTTTTTAAAATCCCTTAGGAATACGTATCTAGTTCAATACTAAGTATAATAGTTTTATAATTGCGTAACTGTGTACAATCAAATGTTCAAATTATTAATCATATACACAGATGTTACTTGAGCATCAGAGAACAACGGGACGTCATTATCAAAGTTCGTACGAGTATCTATGATAATGAATGCTCGTTATTTTCTGACACAATTTAAAAATAAAACAGGATTTTAGTTAAACTTTCTTTATACTGAAGCTTGACTTCGATATTTAGATGGAATTTCATATAACAGTTATTAAGAAAACTAAACAGCGTAGGAACCATTGTACAATAAACTCTTTTCTTGATAATAAGACTTATTTACAAATAGCAGCAATTTTGTGTTTGATTAATATCAAGCTTAAACATCATTACTTTACTGCTATCATAACTTTAGAACATAATAAGAATTTCATTGTAACGAAGTCAATAATTTGTTTTGTCTAGCATACAAAAACATAGCGGGCGGTCACATTATATTCCCATAAATGTATCTCGATAAGTGAATCGATACTCTCACAGCTGAAGTAAATTTTAGTGAAAGTTACATAAAATATTTATATTATGTTTTATTGCCCCGTTGGTTTCTAACACGCTTTAGATTTGTCGATACTACAGTTTCTATTCAAAAATATGTATCAACATACCTAGACTTAACAATCTGAGCTTACGCGTTTTCAATCAATTTTTAAATTTCTTAAAACTATATTTAGTTCAGATTCAATATTAAAAAAAACCTTTGATTAGCATCCTTATGCTGTAGTACATTTATTTTAATTATTTTGTAGTATCAAAAAATGAAACAGGAATTTAATAATAAAGCATTGCATTTATGTTCAGCAGGCAATTGTCATTCCTAATCGGTACACACCTGAACACCATCGAAGCCTCAATAAGGATACAACGAACTAGTTCCTCTTTATAACAATTTCCATCCTTTCACTAATGGTACTGGGTTAATTGGCATTCTAAACTCATTGAGAGCACTGCATAGTAGTAGGGCTTATCTTATTGAGCAGATTGGATTTATCCTAATTAGGTATTTCTTGCTGGAACTTTGTTGCATGCAATTTCATTACAATTATATTTTACTGGACTGTTACTGATGAAATTTAATTTTATAATTCATTTCTATTATTACACTTAAAATAATCTCTTTTTATTTATTATGGTGACAGTGATAATATTTATTATTCTATTTAATATACGTTTAAATTCTCTCAAATACTAGTAGGTAACCCAACAACTCTTTCTTCGGTAACAAATTTTGAACAATAGAAATCAAAGTTTCCATTCGGGTCGATCTTATCAGACCCTTTTTTATATCGCGAAGGTGGTCCCAATTGGTCCGTACAATTTATTAGCGTTTCCCAAAAAGCTGTATAATAGAGCCACATCGACCCACATTAGGAATGAGATTACAATGTGTCACAACTATGTAGGCAGGTGCCGGTGGGTGAACCTGCCCTATCCAAATCCACGAAGCTGTTTAGATACAATTATATATGTCCAGAACTTGCATAATTATCTTAATTGCATGTTGTTTACATGATTATTGTCACTTTACTAGCTTATATAATACGACAAAGGAACAGCTAATTTGTTATGCAAACTTTTGAACTTTGTAGTTTCTTTGAGCGTCGCGTCGGGTTCAGCTTAGGCAAAAATATTGAAAATATCCTACCGGATGTTTGGATCTTCATAGTTATAGGCCACATTTCTCAAAAAATACTCGGTTTTTTTGTAGCATAGAATTTGAAAACGTTTAAATTAGACGCCACCGGTACATGGTAGAGATTCCACGGACTCGCACAAAACGCTTTGCGTCTACTTTTTTTGTGCGTACAGCTGGGTTGTGGAATTCCCTTCCGAGTTCTCTATTTCCCGTAAACTATAATCTCCTTTTCAAATTGCGAGTAAATCGGTTTCTTCTAGGCAAGCGTGCCACATCATAGACCGCATCGTCGCTTTACATCAGGCGAGTTGTGGTCAAACGCAGGCCTAATATTTATATATATATATATATATAAAAAAATTAAGATAGTTCACATCACAGAGCTACTAGCCCTTCATAGCTTAAATCTCTTCTATTGTAATATAAATTAAGTAATGGATTCATTGGATCGAGTAGGAATTGAAAATACATGACATTTTTAAAATTTCCTTTATATCTAATAAAAGTCCAATGTGAAATGCTTTAGCAAACTCAATGATTAACCGGTTATTGTTTACGAATACTTTGTGGTGTAGATTGCTGTTCAAATGAATAATGCATATCTATATTCGTGTTAGAGACCCTATGTTCGTTATTAATTTGAAAAGTTTCTATTATTTCACGCCATACTACTGCTTAGAGAAGAATTATATCTTTTTCACAAATATCGATCACTTTACATTAAATTATAGTAGAACCTTAACTCACATTTTTGTATTAATTAACAACTGGTAATTGAAAAAATAATAAAGCAAAATAACTTATGGCAGCACTTTTGCGATAAATCACAGGAATACATTTCAACACACATGCATACATACTCGTACATGCAAGCAAATCTCACCTCCACACATATTATAAATGTGAAAGTGAGATTTTTGGTTTGTTTTTCATCTTCTCCTCTGCAACCAAGTGACAGATCGACTTAAATTTTTTCCCGGTGAAATTTAACGTGGACAAAGCCACAGGCAAAAGCGAGTAATATCATCACTATTTATTTATCTCTCTAAAAAAACGGATTTGTAAAGCCATCGTTTTTTTTAATTTATCTCCGAGAAGTGTAGTAGATAAAACTGCGTAGTCCTCGCCCTATGAAGAAACGAAAAGCCAAGAAACTGTTCGAAGTCAAGTGATATAATATTCTTAAATGCGCAGTAAACAAGAGAGGTAAGCGATGATCATAAAACAGTTCGACTACATCCCGTTTGTGAAGTGCGATTTTATGATGACCCTTAACTGTTCGAGGCCCGTTATTGCACTTATGCGGTGGCGTCAGGGAGGCAAAATGTACTGCATCAATACAAACTAGCCTTACTGAGAGTTCCACTTTGCTGGGGTTCATGGAGAAAGGTAATGATTTAGATCTGATCATTGATATCTAATCCCTGTAGTTTGTATGAGGTTTGATTTGTACTAGGGTATATAAAGTCGACACATGGTCATTTGCTGCGGTTACGAACTAACGGCCGTAAGGTATGAGGCCGTATGAGTCTGTCATTTCAAAATCAGTAATAATATTTCTAGTTTTTATTTATATATAGTTAGTGGGTATACGATATAGTGTTTTTCATTCGTCGGTATAATAATTAATATGCTTAATTATTTACGTATTTTTGGGCATCTTTTTTCAGTTTTGAACCAACTTGGTTTTACTATTAATGATGGTAAATTGATGAGTCGCCATATTTACGTCAAGTCATGTCTCATGTATAATTAGCATCTGACCATCCAACAACTCTATTTACTAATAATAATCTATATGCTGTTGAAGATTGGTTAGCTATTAGCTGCTGGGCTTGCCACCCAGCAGCTAATAGCTGTAAAAATCAAGGTTAATAACCCGTTCCAAAATGATGAAACATCAACGACAGTTTTTCTCGAAACGACAGATAATTACGAACAGATAATAAAGGCAATAAATTCAAAGAACGGTGAACGGCGAACGAAATATTTCCGTACGAAAATAGCTCGCGGATTTTAATGTCAGATTTTGACTGGGATAAAGATAATGTTTTTGGACCGGATTGATCCAATTCTAAGAAAAATGCCAGTTCTGGACAGATAAAATTGTTTATGTTAAAGAAAATACAGTGTTCTCATTGACAAATTTATGATAAGGATGAGTTAGTTATATATCTAGCAAATTAATAATCAGAATACAAACCATAGAACAAAAAATATTAAAACGCATTTGTTCCAGTAGTAAACGAATTATGTAAGAAAATTAAAAAATATCCCAGTGTATTATGTCGGTCGACGCAAGTTACAGCATGCGCCTGGTTCGTATATCTCATAAAATCTGTCATCGCATCCAGTATTCTGCGATGGGCACAGAGAGAAAGTCTGGCGCCGTCGTTTCAGCGGACAATATAATAAATTGTTATTAATAGCGCTTCGGACATTATCGACCAGAATGGCTAACGTTAGCACCATTGTGCCGATTGTGCCATTTGATAAATGATTAGGGAAAATCTTGAGTGATGTTAAATTACCTAACGATGTCTATGAATGTTTTCTAATGCAGTCTTGTTTAATAAGATTTTATAGAAATGTTTTTGCGAAAATACTAGATATATTACCTAAAAATATAAGTACTTCAGTTACAACTTACAGTTATTTCAATTTTTCATCTGCTTTTGCACGGTAAGCTCGTTTATACAAGGCTATCGCTAAGGGGTGTACTAAGCCGAAAGAGGGTCACTAAACTCATCCTAAGGAACAACTTTCACTATGGGACCAACTCGAGTTTGAGAAAATTAGCTGTTCCATACAAAAAGATGATCGGTCGTCGACAAAATGTATGAAACTGCTGATTATTTTTTCTGGAAATCATTGTTGGTCCCATAGTGAAAGTTGTTCCTTAGGATGAGTATAGTGACCCTCTTTCGGCTTAGTACACCCCTTAGCGATAGCCCTGTATATGAACGTTATTTCTATTAAAAATGCCATGAACGACAAACAAGTTATTCGTTAGCTTATCTGTACGTAGATATTTAAAAAAAAAACAACGCCCAAAATTTATTTCCCAAAGTTTAGATAAATTAATGAATTCTTCACCGTCGCACAGAATAAATAAAATACCGCAGTAAATGTACTACGAGTACAACTCAAAAATATCACTGTCTAAACAATAATATCTCAAACGTATGCTAGATCAGCGAATTCTTCACAGTTCACCGTGGCACGGAGAAATACGTTACCCTTGTCATGAAAATGACTCGACGTAATTTCTAATTGAAGAAATACATGTGTAGGTATTTGATGTTAGTATTTTCTTGTTTCGCCTTTGCTCTTTAACTGACTACATTATATGTTCCTGACGGTACAAATAAGTTATTCCAAGTAGTTTAATTATCACTCCGCCGAGTGAACTGTCGCTAAACTTTAATCGAACTAGGTTTTCCGCTAGCCAGTGCAGTGGGCTCTCTAATTTATACAGCTCAGTTGTTAAGACGTCTCCACTGAATGAAGTTTCCGTCTTTTTGTCCGTCAGTAAGTTGGAAACAGTAGGAACTGAGGTGTTCCGTACTTGTTAGAGTGTTCTTAACGATCTACTGCTTTGGTTAGCTTAGAAAGCTTATTTGGAAACTGATGTATAAAGCTGTGATCGTAATGTTTTACGACGCACGTCGACATAGGTCTTATAGGTGCAGCCTTAATGGATAAATGATGTTATCGTAATTTGATACATTTAGGTGTAATTTAGAATTTATGGAGGTTTTATTGAACTTGTGGTTTACTGTAAATCATTATGAGAATTCTGATGTACCCTAGAGAATGTTATCAAGTGTGCATGGTATACCGATAAATGGATACTAGCTTCATGATTATTGCTTTTTTTTTTTGATAATCTCTATTTGGAGAAAACTCAGCAGATCCATAGACGAAGTTTATACGGCCTGCAGAATTAATAGATTTAGTAACAAATTTAACAGCTGAATTTACTTACTCAATTTCTGGGTCAGTGATTCTTAAATCATGAATGCAGTGATCGCCTTCTTTAAAAGTAGGACATAACAAATAACAATGTGTGTGCAGTTACCCTATATTTACTTCTACACCACTGGGAGATGACCCTACATTGTCTTTAAAGTGTTTTTGTACTTTTTTTATAAATTATTAGAGCATGTAACTACATTAGGTGCATTGGCTGAACACTGCGTATTTAAAAACTGATTTTATTATAACATTTGGATGAATAACACTAATAGCCACAAAATCTGCACTGAATCTAATTGCACCGCATATTTATGTACCTATAAGGTTCCATCTCTAACAAATCTAATTAAATAAATGTTACTATTCGCACGCAACATGCTGAACCTGGGAATTGATGGTAGAAAAATGTACCATATAAATGCGTAGTAGACAACATCATTCTGTAGTACCTATATGAGTGTATACCTATATTATCTCCCGAGACAAGGCAGCAACTTGTAACGTTTCTTTAAATTTGCTCTTAACTTATAAAAATAAAGATAGAGAAAATTATTGGCGTGCAAACAGTTCTTACCCGTAGTTAAGCTTGAAACTGTGACGTGGAAAATGTTTTAAGCTTATTAGAACTACATTTTTTGGATTAGGAACTTTTATATTTTATGATTATTACCTCCAATACTACAGAATTAGAGGAATAATAATCAATTAGCCCCATGCTAAATAGTATCTTAAGTAATGACAATAAGAATTAAGAAACTCCTATATATCCTAGTAGGATATAACTAGATAATAATATGCAGGATAGCACAAGTGAGTCACAGTAAGCAAATAAGGACTGGACAAGACATCGGTTACGCAATGGTTTACGGCGCTATAGCTGACTAGCGACCATTGTGGCGATATCACTACATTATGGCTTTGTAGAATCGACGAGCGGAGGAAAGAGGGAAAACTTTATGTATTGCCTCGATAATAATAAAAACTTTATCCCAAAAAGATGATTGAATTACTGGTTATCACCTATTTCTATTTTAATCTAGAGTATCGATCTAACTTCCGTAACCGTATCAGTGTATTTATTCACCGTTCAAAAGAACCGATATAACTGTATTAATCTGATCCTCGGTGAAACCTTTAATAGTCTGACGCAAATCTATGCGAAGCTTTTTTGACAATAGTGAGCTTATTTGCTGCAATACAAGTATCCGTAGTTCACCATCTGTTCAATTTTGTTCAAGTGTCAGTAGGTTTATGGTAAGACGTAACCATATTATTGGTTAACCCAAGTGCCGATTTATATGGAAGCGAGAGGGCCTGGCGCCAACCGTCGATCACTAAACGCTAATCATCATTCATGGAGTATTTTACTTTTAATCAGAAACGCTAGGATATCTCTATTAAAAATAGAAGATACGGATGAAGTGAGGCCAGGGTTGTATTTCGTGTGTGGTAAGTTGTCTGTGATTGATATCTATCAATCACAGACAACTTACCATAGCTTGTGTGAAGTAAATATACAGTTTAACTATACAAGATGTGATCCGCTCGACAGTACAATAATTTTCCTAACTTCGTAATCATCATCGCTTCCTTTGTTCTATTTATCGCCCTCTGAACTGGAGTAATGCCACAAGCTATTCCATAATGTTGTCAATAATACGATCAATAAAACTGACAATCCTAAAATTTATCACAGCCGATCACTTTCGTTGTTCTACGAGGATTAAAATTAGAGTAGCCGAGTAGAATGTTTAGGGTTGCCTGATCATACTATTGCTTTTCGTAAGGGGCGACTAAAAGAGGACGTCTGGGCTTGAGGGTGATCAGATTTAGGGTACTGAACATTCATTCACACAAGCCCCGGTAAGAGTTCAACGCGAGCCACGCACGACAGCTAGCTGTCCAGATAGGTGCTGAAGCACTGTGTGTGCCGTCCTTGCGGACGGCACTAGTGAGTTTGTCTAAAGATCCCGGAGCTCTCTATAAAGCACTGAGGCATGGGGTTTTAGTTACAATCCTACATAACCTAGCTGCACCCTGTATCTTGTAGAAGATTTCTCCCTCATCGACAAAAAAGGGCCAGCCAGGGCTGAGAGGGATGCGGATTGTCTTTTATTTACTAAACTATAAATGACAGCCCTATCACCCGATGATATGTTTACGAAGAACGTTATGCGCCATTGATGACCGCCATTGTGTTTTTGATACAGATTGATAGAAACGCATTAGTTTTATTACGTTACTTTTATTTTTTGAAAGTAGGGCTGTGGGCTATTAATTATGTAATTTAAATGAGCCTTGTAGAGAGTTCTGTTTGCGTGTTACGTTACGTAGTATTGAACCCTTTTCGCGCAGTTTTATTTGTTGATTTGAATGCAGCTTATTAGTATTAAGTAATTGGAATTTGTGATACAATTACTGCTCGTGACGTGCGGTGACGTCACCTGCTGGTTCCAACGGAATATCAACGCTGGTTGTTTCAGCCAGCATTATGATGAGCTGGGTGGGGCCGGATTGTGACAGAAAGCAGTCATTAAGTTTAGTTTTATTTGTTACTTTCTTTGTTATAGTGTTGTTTTCTATTGCAAATTAATTTAAATATATCCTATTCTAATTACGATATATAGTGATACTCTAGGTGCAAACTTTTGACCCCCAAAAGAGCGCAGGTCAAACTTTAGCCTTACCTTAAGCTTTTTTATATTATGTGTTAGATTTATTTTAGTTTAAAGTAGTGTCTATATCGCCCACCACTAACAATTCTAACTATGGCTGTCTTCAAAGAGTAACAATAACCGCAGTATTGTTATATCTTCTTAGCCATATCTGATGAAACAAGAAATCATAACTTAGTAGTATACTCACACGCTGCTCTGGTCTAACCTTGTGTAATAAATAACACAATTAGTACTACTTGACTTCTGTGATAGAGCAACATCAAAAAGCTAAATAAACACATGGCAATGCCAAACTTGATAATTATTGAAAGTCACAATACTAAGATACCGTAAACTAACGTCATTTATTTCAAAGCGCTAAAAGCTGTCGAACTTGCGGTTACGCAAGCAACCAGCAGAGTCGAGTCAATATGTGTAACGAACGTCGGTACAGTTCTCGAGCGGACCACACGTGTGTATGAATTCACAAAATTATGATTGATAGACCCAAGACAGAGACTACAGGAAATTAAAGAATGTTATTTATGGTATCCGTTCAAATTCAATGTCACACTTTTGTTGAAATTTCTAATAATATTCATAGCTTTTAGACGTTTATCAGATAAGAATATTTTTAAACTATTTTTTTATTTGGAAATACAATACTATATCAACGATTTTACGAACTTTATCTGTAATCTATAAAACTATGTATTGTACTATATTTTTTTCCTTTCTAAAATGAGATCTAATCATCTAGAAGTTTTCTACCGATTTCTAAAAAAAGGAGGTACTCAATTTGAGTGTATTTTTTTAAAATGTTTGTTACCTACCTGATTACACGGAGACGGGTGGACCGAATCGAAATAATATTTATTCGTTTAAAGTCGATGAGTTTGTCGAACTTTTATCAAAATCATTCAATAGGTTTGATTTCTACATCAAAATAACTGAATAAGTTGTAACGGGCGCCTGCCTTAATTGAGGTCGGCAGTTACTTATTTTTAAAAAGAATTATTTTTGATATAATTATTTCCAAGTAAAATCTTATTTTGTTAATAAAAGAAGTCAATAAGAAAAAACACATGCTTTTGCTTATACAAGAAGTTGGTTGAAAAATGGTGGTGTGTGAGCAAACGCTGGACTGCCTTTTCAGTATTTATAATTTTTACTTTACATAGCAGGTCGGCAATTTTTACTTTTTTTCAATTCATTCATGATTGTTACAGAGGAAGAAGAAGATGAGTTGGAGGTGTTATCAGAAGGGTCCATGTGCTCGGAGGGAGGCAGGGCGGACACTGACGACGAAGGCATCGAGCGAGACTCGGAGCCAGCGCCGCGACGCAAGCGCAAGCGGCGGAGATTCATGCTCAAAGACGTCGTAGAGGTAACTAATTATATATACATATATATTTATATACTCGTAATACGTTAAATACAAATTACAATAATTTGATAATAAAACACGTCACAATAAATTAGTCGAACAACCCAACCTGAATCGTACCCGGAGCTAAGGTACCCATTACGCTGACTGCGTTACCGCGTTGAATGGTAATGGCCAGCCTTTGCACCAAGTAAGATCCGCCAGTCAAGTCGCTGATTCTACGCCCTATGACGCTAACAATGTTTTTTCTGCAGTGCCCAGTTTTTTATATAATAGGAATATATATATAACGTACGAAGTGCAGGATAGGGCCCAGTGGTGTATTTTAAGAGAGTCTTATGTACTGATGTCGACGACAGTAAACTGACGATTATGGCGTACAGACCCGTTTCATTCACTGTCACTGTTGGGTGATTCGGTTTCTTCTAAGCAAGTGCGCTACATCTGAGGCGGCATAGTCCTTTTACATCAGGCGGGGTGCGATCAAGCGCAAGCCTATCTATAAGTAGAAAAATAAAATAAAAACTTCACCTAATATTGATCTTTAACAGACTATCATTTGAGAACAACTTAAGAAAATGTTAAAGATTAATTTTAACTTGTATACTGTGTGTTTGTAAATAGAAATTTATATAGAAAGATACAGGATAGTACTTAGTGGGTTTTGGTGGGAAGGTCTGAAGGTGTACCTACCTCACAATTTTATTAATTTCAGAAGTTATGAAATTATGTCTCGTATTGTCGTATCTTATAATCATACCTTATACCAGGTTTGTCGTGAATAGTATTTTACGATAAGTCATACAAAAAACATTATTCGCGATGATCTAAATAAGATTTGTGTACACTACAGCTCTCAAAGTAAGGTCTTCGGAAAACTTCTTAAAATTCTGTAAATTCTGACTCTTCTTGTACTATGGATAGTTCTAGTGGTAGTCTTTATTTTTTATGTTCCTATAATATGTCGTTAAGATGGCCGCGTGCTTATTGCGGTAAAAAAATGACATCATCAAAAGGGTAAAGCATAAAATACAAAGTTAACTAACGTTCAATTTATAATTAAACATAAATTTACTAGCCTTCATTTCACATTAACACACATACACACACAACCCTCAGGTCATCGTATCTCAGACGTGGGCAATTACATCGGGAATACATATTTCAAATGAAGATCCCACTTCTGATATCAGTAATTAGAGGTCTCATAAAATATCTGTGCTGATTATACCATATTTTTTAAACCAGTCACATTCTACTAATATTATAAACGCGAAAGTTTGTAAGAAAATTATGTGTGTATGTGTAAGAAAATTATGTGTGTATGTTATTACTTTTTCACGCTGATATTACTGAACCCTGATAAAATTTGGTACGGAGATAGCATAGACCCTGGATTAACACATAGGCTAGTTTATATCCTGTATTAACGCGGGTAACATTGCGGGGAGCAACTAGTGATTCATAATTGTCTCAATCAGAATATCGCTTACAAAATTTTCTTCCAACTGACTATTGAAATTTTTAGATCTTGAGAATTGGTTGATCTTATTATCTGCTATTTACCTAGAGTTTAATTTTATCATTATCATATTAGGTACCATTTTTTTGTTATCTACCTATGACTATGACTTTCAAAAATAAGAAGAGATACTGAATTTAACTGTATGTTTTTTTTTATTGCTTGTTACCTGATTTCTCAGAGTCGGCGGGACCGATTTAACAAAAATATTTTTTTTTGTATGAAATGGTTTTATTTGGATTCTCGAGTGGTCCAATTTAATATTTATCGAAATCGGTCCAGAGGTATGATTTTTAAATCGAAACAACTAAAAAAAATTCCATAGAATTTTTTTGAAACGCCTGCTGTGATCGAAGTTAGTATTCAATTATTTATTATAAGTTCTTCTTTTACTTAATTCAATGTCAATGAAAACTTCTCAATAAATATCTCTCGCTTGAGTTTTATTTTCATCTCCTTTTCTAGCACAGTCTATCTTTGTGTACACTCATAAAAGCCTATAAGTTCTGTGAACCTATAATGATAACATTTATTTAGAGTCGCGTCCACCTGATCTACTTTCACTTCGGAGCGAGCCAGATCCTTATCTGAACTTAATTTTATTTCAAATTGTATGGTGTAAGTTTACATTTTAATTTAAAAGTGAAAACGAACGAGAGATAATATAATATTATTAAGAGACACGTTACGTTTAACATAACCAAGGTTTATTACATTAGGGTTGAATATTTGTTATCATTATTTAGCGATTTGTTACGAGTACACTATGTTTTATTTGTCTTGAGACTCTTTAATTTTTTAACTCCCGACGCAAAATCGATGTGTTATAAATTTGTCGTGTGGGTGTCTATCTGTGGCATTGTAGCTCCCGAACGGATCATTTTAATTCTGTTATTTATTAAGCTATTGCATAGCTTTTATCGCGGGCTTTGAGCGCAGCGACGGAATCAAGAAATTCCGTAACTAAAATAAACCTCGCACTCGTCTAACGTCGTTTCAGTTCAGCAGACTTCGGCACGGTGTTTGTGTGCGTGCGACTAGACGTATGCGTATGCAATAGCTTTACCGCGGCAGTCCTGGAGTGCCACACGTATTTTTTATTTATTTATTAGGTTAATAGTTGAGAGTGTTCTAAGCTATGTTTGATGTAAATCAGGAAGGATGACCGGCACAAAAAATGGCGGATTACATATTTTTCCTCAACTCCCTTAATATGAAAAAGCTTGACTAGTAGAATGCTATAGACTATTATAAATTTGAATAACGTTATTTGCTATTTTCATAATGTTAGAGTGACCACATTGAATAAGCGAAAGATGTTGTTTTTTTTGTCTGTTACTTGGAAACTATGCTTAGCTAATCGTGGTCTCTTATGGGGTAAGGGACAATTGAACTTATTTTCGAAGTGTTGTAAAGTTTCCCTTAAATTTTTATTCCTGCGATATGCACAATTTATTACCGTTCAAAATTTCTCACTCATTGATCATACTTTCCTACGAAGGTGTGTTCCGGCCTTTTCTATTATATATACTTGAACCCAAAAGTTTCCTATTTCAGCTTCCGCTCTCCCTTTGCCTATTAAGAGATATTGCGTCACTTGCACTCACCTAGGGTGATGACATCGAGCTTTCACTCACTTATTAGGAAGTGATTAGGCGACCGGAGCTTTGGAAGCTCAGACGAACAGTGGTTCTGATACGGAGTTATAATTTTTACATTAAAAAGATAAACACAGTCGTCGACCCGTTGTGGAATACCTTTTAAGTTTATGGGAAAGAAAGTAATTAGTTCTTCTGGTGTTAATGGCGTGTTGTGAAATATGGTTTTTGTGTTATCAACGGCAATGAATAAGGTAAATGTGCACTTTTCGAAAAGAAAGTGCGTAATAGTGTTGTATGATAAACATTGATTATTATTACCTGGAAATTACGCTGAGCATTAAAATTGGGATTGCGTTAAAAGTTTTTTTTTTATAGCTCTTTTTAGTGTTGTAAAATAGTTAATAGAAATGCGTTTGACCATAACTCGCTTAATGCAGCGCAATGTGGTAGCTTAAAATGGGGCAAGTTTGCTAGATAGAAACCGATTCATACAGGACTTATAAAGACCTAAATTATATTATATATAAATTTAAAGAAGTAAAGAATCTAGAAGTGAGTTTCACAACCTAGTAGTTCGCACAATAAAAGTAGACGATAAACGTTTTTCGCAATTCCGTATAACGTGAAACCTCCTATGGACCGAAGGCGCCCCTCTATATCCGAGTATCTTTGTGCGATTGAGGAACGGTGAAAAGCATATTTAAAAGTGAATACTTCATAAAATCTTAAATGAAACGAAAGTGTTGAATAATTTGCCCAGTTTTACGAACAGAATGTATTACACGCTTATACTCAATGACCGTTCTGATGATGGGTGTTTTAAATTTTATGTCACGAAGAAAGCTAACAAAACCTGGTGAAAGAAGCTGTGTCACTTACCAATTCTTATTTAAGTACATATTTAGGTATCAACTTTCAAGTCTTCTGCTTATTACAATGAATACGAGGCACATAATCCTAAGTGCTTTGATATTACTTAAATTATTCATGCCGTACAAATATTTAACAAATTTCTAATAATTTCTTAGCAAAGTTATGTGCTTTGTGGGAAATAAAGTATTGCATTTCTACTAGTTTTCTTGAAGTGTTATCTCATACGAGTAGGGTGGGGTAAATGTAGGTCACTGGAGCGTGTGGACTCATCAATAATGAAGTGGTTTCAATGAGCCCCTTTTTGCGGTGAGGATTTCCGGGAGAGCTTATGAGGTTTTTACTGGTTGACGACCATGGGGTTGGATATAATAACTGTTACTTGTCCTCGAGTATTTTTGTATATTTTTATAAGTATACAAGATACTAGAGTATACTTTCAGATATTTTGAATTCTCAAAGTTTGTTCTATTTTTGTTTTATTTAGAAAACTAACTGTTTGATTCATTTTGATAACCAATACGGGTTTTCACGCGTAGTGACGTCCAACTATAGTTACGTTTACATTCGGGGAACTTCATGAGAGATGAAATGAGTCGGTTGTGTCCACAAAGAAGGCCAGGCAGAAAGACACATCGAGCGCTCAAAAAAAAAACAAAATGTTGGACTGATTTATAACATTGTATTTTTTTTTATTTGAAAACAGCCGCCTGGCTGTTATTTATTTGACAACGGTTTTGCAAATAATTGCGGTCGCAAACTCAAAACAATGTTATAAGTACGCGGGTTTGTAATTGCTTTTACAACACTAAAATACCAGTCGTTATATTTCAGCTAAATTAAATAATCTGTATGAGTAATTAATTTGTTTTTGTATCCTATTGCAAAATACTTTCGTACAGAAGTTACAAATCCGACCATTTATAGTCACGCTATGACAAATTCGTTACATACAAAGTGCCACCAAAACTAATAGTAATAAAATAGTATTCATAGATACAGTAATAAAACATTGTTTGCGCAATAACCAAGATTACAAATCGTCGAACTATGGGGTGTCATGTCGATTGAGCGGCATTTGACATAATGATATCATGTCGGTTGCGAACGTTGGACAAAGGAGCGTTGCGAAAGTGGTCGTGCTTGTCCCTGCCTCCCTGAACCTTGACATGCAGCTGCTGAATCCGCTGAATCATGATCCTTTATCATACCTCGAACTAAAGTGCGAAAGTTATGTAGTTACACAGCTATCATATAGTATATTCACAAAAAATATTAGTATATGATTAACATGAACAATACTGACATAAAATAGGATGCTAAATAGGTGATTTTTTTATTATTAAATAGTTGATGTTGAAGATTTTTATTAGGCAGTTGACATGTGAATGGCAAAATAACTAGTAGTTTTATGAACTGATGATCTAACGAAAAACATTTTTGTGTTCCGTTTTAAACAAATATCACTTGATTGTTTGCTCTCATATTACACTGATTTCATATTAATATTGTGTACTACATGTCTGTGCCAAATATTATTGAAATCGGACGGTAATAAATAGCGCCGTAACTAACCTTCCGCTGCCTGGAGCCAAATTTTTTTACTAGAAAAAATTTTGCTTGGCATATGCTATCCTTAAAAGTTTTCTGCAACAAAATAAGTTGCATAATCTTTGGTACTGTCACGTACCCAGATAGAGAATTCACACGATAAACCACCGAAATGTCAACTATTTGCACGATAACGAACGTCTACTGAATTTAAATGCATGTCCGCCGACACAAATTGAATATTGATGAGATACGTTTAGATTTATGGAGCTAGGTATGTTTGGTCTATTGATATAGGTCTGTTAATTATGATGGGTCGATTAGTAATTATTGATGCAAAGCAAAATGCAGATGGAATACCTATAGACCACTTAAGATCTATAGATAATTGAAACGTTTTAACCCACCACCAGAGGGTAATGTGTCTGGCGTACCTTTAAATCACACTGATGCTTTACCGGTGAAGGAAAACGTTGTGAGGAAATCTCGGAAAAAAAGGTCAATAACTTTGACCCGTGTTAGCATTGTTACGATATGGGTTGATTCGATGATAATAATGTTCCTTTAATGACTCAAATAAGTAGTATACCATTTTATTAGGTATAGGTAGAGCAGAGCAGGTTCAATTTATTTTATCAATGTTTGTAATGTTATATTCCGACAGCACTCTGTCGGATCATATCTCATTGACGTCATTGGCATCTGTAGCAGTGAAATCATCATGATTGAAAAATAACAGACTATTCAACAGAGATTATTAGAATTATATTAATTATATACCTATTTTGTTGTAATTCTTGAAATATAGGATCCCTGCACAAGTACGCATATTTGCATCTTATTCACGTCTTTCCTTGCTTGTGTTTATTGTAAGATACTATGGATACGGATTTGATATCCGTAATTTCAAAAACGACACTTCAAAAATTTTGATAATTTATCCAATTAGGTTCTAATTATATAATAAGGTTGTGACATTGATCGTCTATATCTACCTATGTATGAATGCATGTATGTAAGCAAGTGTTTGCCAATGACGTTAAAATAATAAGTATCTGGAACGGAAATAAGTGTTCAGATTTTTTTTATCCGAATACGGTTTATGTTTCTCGAGTGTCTGTGTTTACGTATGTATATTTCTTTGGCACGCCCTAGAACCTAAACGGCTTGTCATATTTTTATATGATATAGATAATAAATTCGTCTTAATCGTGAGAATGAAAATAAATAATAATATCAAAATAGGGTTGTTATACAGGTTTAATGATTTAGCAGTCAGGTTTTTTCGAACTCGCTTCAAACCTCTTGTTGAAGAAGCTGACCAATCGAAATCTTCTCAACATTGTTGTTGTCTGGTTCGACAGAGATGTGTGTGGCACTGCGGCGGCGGAGGCGGGCGGAGCGCCCGGGACTCCGCCGGGGCTCACTACCGCGCCGTGTGCCGCGCGCTGGTCGCCGAGGCGCTCGAGCTGGCCTCCTTCCTCGCCAGGGTGCGGGTGGGAGGCGCGCGCGATATGGGAGCAGCTGAGGACTCCGCCGCGCATCTTGACACGCTGCGCTTCTCAGATTGGGTACGTGTCTCTGAGAATACAGCTCAACCTTTTGCTGACTTCCCAAAAGAGGAGGAAGTAATCAATTCGACGGTTTTTCCACCATAGAACTGTGAATCGTACTAGTGCCAACGAACCTTTTTTTACCTGATTTATCGGAGACGCTGACGAGGTGGAGGCTGGAATAATTTGAAACGTAAATAAAAAATAAATTTCAAATTTTAGCGATCTTAATTAATTATTATAAAATAGTGTTTTCAATAAAATCTAACATTCTGCAATGCTTGCAATATATATATATAGCGCAGTGCTAGTTTAATATTTACCTACTTGCTTCATATTATTTCTATATACTCGTATAATCCGTTTCTGCGATCCTAAGTATAGATACCAATAATGCGAGTAGATTATAGTCTCAAGGAAACTTTTTAGTGATAAAAGTACGGAATAAACAATATTAACAATTAACATAGATACTCATCTAAAATATCAACGGTAAATACACAACTATCATTCAGATCTTTATCTAAATCATCGAACGTATTATTACCTATACTGCTCTTATCATTGGCATCAGATTAATTCTTCTATGATAATTTCTGAAACAGATGATGTCCGCAATGTTAAAATATGATACTAGTGACTGCTTACCGACTTCCACGACAGTTTCAGTTATTTCGATTCAAAAATAAAACCTCATGACCGAATTTTGATTAAATTAAAATATGATCGTACGGGAGGGATCAAACAAAAACACGAATTTTTCAAATCGGTTCACCGAGAATTCAAGAAACAAACATTTAAAAAAAAACAGTCGAATTAAGAACCTTTCCTTTTTTTGAAAGTCGGTAAATTAAATGTTTATACTTCATTAATTATTATTTATATAATGATCATACGCCTTTGGAATTGGTTATTAGGCAAGCTATGAGTGCAATAAACCGTCCCCAGATTTACGCATGCAGTTTGCAAGCTACTTATGTAGGAATGTATTGTTAATGTAGCTTGCTCTAAAGGAATCAGAATTAATTGATACCAGTATAAACTTGTAAATATGTACTATGCCTACCAGGTATATATATCGAGCTTTATTTTCAATTCCTTTTGCGCAAATTTAGTTTAAATTTTTTCCCTGAATTGTGTTACAGCAAATTGAAGTAGGTAGATTATGAAGCTTTGGAATAAAATGCTAGTTTGATGTTTATTCTAATATTTTGTTATTTGTCTATTGTAGTCGAACCGAAGGATATGGAGAGCTTTGCAAGTATGTAAAATTAAATTGATGCGCCTTATAAACTGTTGTCGCTTTGATCCATACTAAAATCATTCTAACGTGATACAATTGTTATAATATCAAATTTATGTAATGTGTAAGCGAAATATCCATTTGCATTTTAGAATACGAATAAATATTATCAGCATAGCATTTCATGAAAGTACATTGTTAGTAACCCCTTATAATATTTTATAGCAAGGCATTCCAAATGATTGCTCCTGTAGTTTTGCGCTAACCTTATTTGATGTTCAATTTTAACATAATTTTATCGAATTAAATTTTATTTTGAGTTTTTTCTTCTGCATATCATATTTGTATTATGTAAAATTTTAATAATAGAGCAGATCGATAGAAAACTTAAAATTCCACACGTGAAAATAAATTAAAAAATAACAGATAAGACTTTTGGATAGTAGTGTAATAAGCGGCATCTTTATCGCTAACAGCTGCCTCTTAGAGGCAATCTTTGGATGAAGAAAACTATAGCATAACTAAAGAAGAACAGAATACCTAAAGTTTCCAAAAAAATACGTCGTGTCGTTTTCTGTAGTTAAATTAAAGTACTCAGTCATAATTGCATGACCTTCTTTCGATTAAACTCCGATACCTATATGTGTCCAATGGATTTTTTTATGAGTTTAATCCGTGAGTTTATCTATCTGTTAACCTCTTACTTTTTTGTTGATGTTACAGGCGCGGTTTTGGATGCAAGTGATAGGCGAGCTGCGGATGGGCGTGAAGCTGAAGAAAGTGAGCTACTCGCGGACACCTATAGAGTACGAACTGACACCGTATGAGATACTCATGGACGATATTAGGTCGAGAAGGTACACGCTACGGAAGGTCGACGGCTCGATACCGCAAAGGTTAGCAAAGTTACTAATGAATTTTCACTGAAAATGTTAGTATTCAATGCGATTATTTATCTAATGGCAGTCGAACTAGGTCCTGGTTTACCTAATTCGTTATTATAAATACAAAAGCGTGCGTGTTTTAGTCCACATTCCGCACGTTCAAAATAGCTAGCTGAAGCAGGATAGCATCAAAAACATTTCAACTAAATATGAGAAAAATAAGTAATGTAAGTACGAGTATGAGTGATGTTAAACGCGGAAACGCAATTAATACCTACTTATAAATACTTATACTTTACGTGGTAATTAAATAAGGGAAGGGGATGTGTTGCGTTGGGATCAAAACATGTACCTACGTCGACAGGAACAGCTATATGTAATGTATTCATTCAATATAAACTTTCTCTCGTTTCAGTGTAAAGAAGGACGCGCACGCAATGATACTCGAATTTATTAGAAGTAGACCTCCACTCAAAAAGGTAAGCAAATTGTATTTGTTATTTTCATAAGCATTATTGCTTTTACTCACGCTAGCCGTTTTGGAAAACCGGTTCTATCTTAACAGGCGACATATTTATGGCAGGCGTTAATTTATTGGCAGTGTATCTTTAACCGACGGAATAGAAGAAGGATTAATGTGTTTCGAGTGTGTATTTATGTCTTGCTCATAGTAACCTTCTACAGCCTAAACCGCTAGGCTTATTAAGTTAGCGAGGTATTATTTTTATTAATGTGAACGCTGTCTTGGCCTGTACTCTATTAAGTATATTAAGCTACACCCTAACATGTAACTTAAACAGGGTCCATATAAATGTTATTACTAATAATGGTTATTTATGTGTTGCTGAAATAAACGAATATAAATATATTTGTAGATGGTCATAGGCTATGTTGGTTGCATTCCGCGGTTTCCCTCATTAACGTACAATTGTCTAAAGCTTTTGTAGTTGGGTTATTCGCGCTTCTAACCACGTGTTAACTTGTATAACATTCAGTTATTCATATATCGAAATTTGTACAAAGTATATCATAAGGAACCATGTGGCTGTAATTTTAGTTCCAAAATACACGAAATGCTCTTTATTTTCATGCGTTAAAAAAATTGAACTATTATTAAGTATCTCACGAAATAACGCATTGTATTTCGAAACTACATACTCCTGTAAATAAATAGATAGATAGATAGTTATGCATCCCCTCGCCCTTCTGCTCTGATGTAGAGACGGCTTACTCAGCAGTACTTGCACTTCTGTGGAAAGCTGACTAAGGTGTCTCTTATCGGACCACCGAGTAGTATGTAAGTTAATGTTAAGAATATAATCCTTTGTGTCATTCATTAGTTTTAGAGCCTTCAAATCGGCTACACGTAGTTTAATTAGTATTAGAGCCTTCAAATCGGCTACACGTAGTTTAATTAGTCCTAGAGCCTCCATATCGGCTAAACGTATTTTAAGTTAAATATTAAAGCCTCAGTATCGGCTATAAGTATTTTAATTTAGTTTTTAAAAAGAAAGTTTCGTGCTCCCTAAATTTAACTGGCGCAGCCGGTAGGATTCGCTGCTGTCGTGCATTTCATAGTTTCGTCGGTATATGGGTATCGAAATTTACCCAATCGCGGAATCGAGTGCGCGTGCGAATCCTCGAACCAAAGAAATAAGTTAGAACGGGACACCCAGTATGGCAACGATCGGTTGGTGAGTAAAGCTTTTCGCCATCCTTTCCAATCCTTACTATCCACGAACTTTGTTATTATCGAGATAAGACTTCTCTCGTTTATGACGTCGGGTATCTAAACATAGAACTCTGTTTAGACTACCTATGTAGCGATAAGAACCTTGAACCTAAGATAGAGTTAAGTAAACGTAGAATCGCTCTACAAATTAAATAAATTAATTTCTAAAAGTAATTTAATCAATTCAAATTTCAAAATCAATTTGAATTGTTAGTAATAAGTGATTTAAGTGTAATTTAGGTAAATTTAAAACTAATTATATTTTTGTGTGTGCTAAATTTTAGTCTAATTTAATTTTACAAATCCAAACCGATTTATTGATCAAGTTTTTCTTAGTTATTTTAAAATTTAAAATCATTTTTTCTGATTAAACCTTTGTGATTCAAATTATTTTTATATTACTTGTCTAAATTTTCATAACTCTATTATAATGGAGAATGTAGAGCAGGTTAATCCGATCCCTCGCGAAATTTTAACTCTTGTTCCTATATATGGTGGGGACAAGACCCAATTAAACTTATATATAAGGAAATGCGAGTATGTAATAAGTAGATATAGGCAACGAGGAAATGTAGCACAAGACCTTTATGTCTTCCAATCTTTGACGAGCCGTTTAAGCGATAAGGCCGCCTCGTTATTGTCAGAACGTGAGGACATTTCGACCTGGAGTGAATTAAAAGAACTCCTTAAACAGCATTTCGGAGACCCGCGTAGTGAGCAATGCGTAGGAATTGAATTAGAATCTATGAAAATTAAATCAGGAGAAAATTATTTGGATTTTTGCAATAGGATACAGAGCGTTCGTTCGGTTTTGTTATCTAAAGTGAACATGTTAAATGACGCCGAGTTAAAACGTGCCAAAACAACTATATATAATAGCACATCATTAAACGTGTTTCTCTATAACCTACCAGAGGAAATGGTGCGCATTGTTAGGCTTAAATCTCCTACGACATTGGAGGATGCCCTGAGTGTCGTTTTAGAAGAGGTTAACTTTCACGAACAATATAATATGCGGAAACGTATGTATGGCATATCAAACAGCCTAGCACCAAAACCTATTTTGCCTCAAAACCTAGGCAATGGTTTTAAATTTGGCGTGAATCCACAACCATCGGGATTCAGAATTCCTAATCCACCACAAAATACTACGCCTATATACAGCGCTCAACAATTTAAGATGCCTCAGCCTCAAGGACAAAACTTTGGGTTTCGCCCTCAGCTTGGGTACCGTCCACCGCAGGTCGGATATACTCCGCCCCAATTCGGATATAAACCACAATTAGGATATCGCCCTCAGTTAGGATATCGCCCACAGTTTGGAAATAATCAGCCACAACATCCAGGCTTTAAACCATCCCCTAACGATGCGACCCCAACAGTTTGGGTATAAACCACCCCAAATTCAAGAGCCACGGTTACAAGAGTCCGACGTAACTATGCGGACAGCTCGACCCGTGCCTCGCGAAGGATTTAAGCTCAACGAATTGTATGACGAACCAGACTACTTTGACTATAATTACGAACAAGACTTAAACCAAGACTGTGAAACATACGAATACGACCAAACTGACATGTACCATGACGAAACGACGTATGAACATACTGACTCACCGCAAGAGCAATTAGACCCAAATTTTTGTATAGCTGCCCCGACAGACAAGAAATCATAGAATTAAATTGTGACCCTACACTTAAATTACCACACATTTATTTGCCTGAAATAGACGCGAAAATGATGATCGATACTGGCAGCACAAGATCATTCTTGAGCCCACGATAAGCGTACGAATATTTTTATAAACTTATTCGTTATCTGCCTTTCGTTAATAGTTAGTACGCATGCTTCTAGTAGACATAGCGAAGCTATACTCGACTATGAAGAGTTTAGCCCTGGCGTACGAATGCCAAGTGCATTGGTTAACTGTGTGAATGGATATGCATCAACAATTATCCAAAATGCTACCGACACACAAACAACTCTGACGATAAAACGACCCATGCAAGTATCAAAACATTTAGACTTAGAGTGCAACCTTAATTTTTCTACAAATGTGAATAGTACGAGTATACAGACAGACAGGATACTTGATGAAAACCTACACAAACTGAGACTAGACCATACTAATGCCGAAGAATACGAGAAAATTACAAAACTGTGCAATGAATGTGAAGACATTTTTCATTGTGACAAACTACCTTTGACTTTTACAAATCAGGTAAAACATAAAATACATATCCAAAAACAGACTTAGACAGACTAATTTTAAGGTACAACTTGACAAATCTGAATTTTTACGCAAGGAAGTTTTGTGCCTTAGCCACACGATTACGAAAAACGGACTGAGACCTAATAATGACAAAATTAAAGCCGTGATTAATTTCCTAATTCCAAAGACTACGACGGAAATCAAAATTTTCCTCAGACACGTTGGTTATTACCGATGCTTCATACCTGACTTTTCTAAAGTGACTCAACCACTGACAGCCTGTTTAAAGAAACGAAACAAAATTATTATTGACCGAAAATATACAGACGCATTTAATAGAAGGAAGAAATTTCTGACTCATGCACCACTACTTCAATACTCTGACTATGACAAACCATTTATTTTGACGACTGACGCTTCAAACGTAGCCCTAGGAGCAGTCCTTTCCCAAGGACAAGTTGGTAGTGATAATCCGGTAGCCTACGCAAGAAGCGAGAAATGGACAAAGTACTGCAGGATATCATGAAATTATCTGTAAATAAAGGTGAACGAAAAGTGTATTTTCACAATTTGCCGAATTCGAGAAATTAATTGTCAACAATAAAACGTTTCCTCATGAATTTATTGGAATGTTAATGCATGCAGGGCATCTGAGCGATATAACTGTAGATAAATACCGCCAATTAACTCCACAACGTTATAAAAGTGGTATTCTCAATACTTTAGGTTCTACTATAAAAATTGTAACAGGAAATCTAGACAATGATGACGCACTTAAATATGACAAATTAACTACAGAGATTTTTCATGATCGAGTAATCATATCATATAAAATTACTATTGTCTCCAAAATGCTGGATAGCTTTATAAATATTACTCAATTTAATCAACGAAATTCGCTTACCATGGATACTTGCTTCAAACAGGTCGAAAAGTCCCTCAAAGAAACAGTTAATAAGGATAACAATGTAGCCGTGTCTGACTACATTCTAGGATCGTATAGCCTATTCATTAGTAACTTCCGTACTATATTTATTAAGTTAAGCGAAATTGAAACTGCATTAGCCTTAAGTATAAGCTCTATATTACACCAGTCTATTGTAAACTGTACCGTTTACTACGACATTTAAAATTAATATCCAAAGCTGGTAACCTAGTATACGGACCTAATGAATTAAATTTCTGTTAAATCATATATAAAAAGAAACCAGATTACGTTTATTATGGAAATTCCACTAACCGATAATTATACTTATAACTACATAAAAATGTACACTTGTCCTATTTTCCTTGAACCTGAAAACCAAACCCTGGCCATCTTTCCTAAATACCCTTACCTATTGGCGAAAGGAATGAAGTACTTACCGATCATACAGCTGTGCCGCTTTATCGTTGCCGGAGACCATCACCTCTGTAACGATGACAACAGAGCCCTGTACAGCGGGCCAACCTGCGAGGAACAACTTCTCAAATACGACAACAATCTCACCTGCTGCAAGCAGTATCCTGTTTACGTTGAAAACGTAAAACTACAGAAAATTGACGATGAAAATTGGATACTTATTACGAGATTTCAAACAATGCTGACAAAGCGATGTGGTGACGAAATGTTTAAATATCCGATATTCGGAACATACGTCATTACGTTAGACGAACTTTGTGACGTCGAGATCTACGATCTCAAGATCCGACACCACCACGTACACTGAGGTGGATATCGTGACGCCACTACCTGTGGTCACCCTGCCGCCGCTCCATACGAACGCGAGCCTATCCAGTGCACGCGCACTTAACATGCACGAGATTAGTCTGGTCGACGTGAAATATTTGGCGTTTGCGTTAAAAAATAGTGAAGTGTTCGACAGTGTGCTAAAAGAGAAAAAGACTCTAGCATCAGTGTTTTAGTTTACGCCGCGTAAAGCTTCGTATTGTTAAGCTATCATTAGTTTTTGCGTATGTATTAAATCTTAAAATAATTCCCTTTTTACGAAATTATCGGAAAGGTCCTCAAATCGCACATTCCGATAATTTCTCACTTAGGGAGGGAGGAGTTATGCATCCCCTCGCCCTTCTGCTCTGATGTAGAGACGGCTTACTCAGCAGTACTTGCACTTCTGTGGAAAGCTGACTAAGGTGTCTCTTATCGGACCACCGAGTAGTATGTAAGTTAATGTTAAGAATATAATCCTTTGTGTCATTCATTAGTTTTAGAGCCTTCAAATCGGCTACACGTAGTTTAATTAGTATTAGAGCCTTCAAATCGGCTACACGTAGTTTAATTAGTCCTAGAGCCTCCATATCGGCTAAACGTATTTTAAGTTAAATATTAAAGCCTCAGTATCGGCTATAAGTATTTTAATTTAGTTTTTAAAAAGAAAGTTTCGTGCTCCCTAAATTTAACTAGATAGATAGACAACTTTTTATTCAAAAACCAGCTTAACAATAAATAAATTACATAGACAAAATTGTAAACATATTCTAGTTTTTAAATGGCGGCCTTATCGCCTAAAGCGATCTCTTTCAGGCAACCAAGCACGTACAAGATAATTACATAATATTAAAGAGGCCTTATTTGTTTTACTAACTGGCTAACACCCATTTCAAGCTAACCGGCAACACTGAAGGCTTGAAACTATAAAATGTAATTAAACAAAATTAATATATCCATGTAAAATATGGCATGGACCTTGGAGTCTATTATATAGCCTATGTTACTCCGAGATAATCTAACAGCGAAATAGATTGAAATTGTTCCATTAGTTTTTAAGTCTATTCGTTACATACAAAAATACAAATATTTACTCTTTATACTTAGTAAAATATAAAAGTATGGATAAAGATATTAGGAAAACGGCCATTATTATGTTGAAACGAACTTTGCAGTACAATTCCGCCAGGAACTTAACTACAGACAAAGAAGTATGATTTTTCTAGAAGGCGTTAAAGTTTTGTACAGTAAACTTCTGTTACATATTACTTTTCCGCCAGGCGTTAAACATTAAGATTGTAAATGAACACTACAGCTATTATATTTCCACCAGGCGTCAGAACGAAAGTTACCACCTGCAAGGCGAGAAGCGACTCCGAGAGAGAAGTTACTCGCGTCCATCCAGGTCGGCAGACAACTCAGGCCCACGCCATACAACCGAAGATTATGTAAGTACTTTGTTTATGTCAAATATTTATATTTAAAGTAAATATATAAGGCGTCCCAAGCGCATTCGCGGCTTATCTTCAGAATGAACACTGAGTATTCTCTTTGAAGGCGGGTAAAGTTACAGCACATCTTAAAGATGTTTCAAGGATGAGCCGGAAATCCAGGTCAATGGATTTTATTTATTTAATTCTATATCATTATCACGACGTCACTTATCATCAGCTCACAATGTACGTTCCCTGTCCTATTTTCTCTTATTTTCCTATGCCTTATTCCTGTTATCCTATAATCCTTGCAAACCTCTCTTACAGATTCCAAAAACAAATTCGGCGTCATACCCCAAGAAACCCAGTAAAAGCCAGTAAAATCTACCTTTTTTTAATATATTTTTTCACGACTTTTGTTATTGAGTGTTTATAAATGTTTTGTGTCGTAATATTTTGTGTATTAAATCACGTTAGGTACATATATTTAATATTGAAGCAAATGTTATTGGAACATTTCACTGGAAAGTGTCAAGTACGTATTACAGTGATTTTTTTACATTGTTGACAACGGATTTACTTTTTCTATGGAACAGCAGATTTTTTTTCTCGACTTCAGGGTTGGCCCCATAATGAAAGTTGTTCGTAATGGTGAGTGTAGTTACCTTCTTTCAGTTTAGCATACCCCTAACTGATAACCCTGTATAACCAGTAACTAACATAATACAATGAACTTATACACATACTTTGAAACTGACGTTACGTTTCTCAGATGATGTTAAGAATTAAAAATAAGGCTGCATCTAATTTTTTATAACATAAATCTTAACTAGGGGCATGATTTCATGTTGTCATAAAACTTAATTGTGTCATGCATGTAATTATCTAGAGTGCAGAGCGTCACGAAACTAGAGTAACTTCTAATTCTGAAACACTTGAGAAAGTTTCCGACTCAACTCGCGCAAATTTTGCGACGCGAATAAGCAAATCTTTGTATAAATTCTTAAATTACGAACAAATTCCATATGAGAATAGACAAGAGTAGTTAAAGTTAACGTTTATGGCAATCGCAAGCTACAAATGTGTAAGGAATTTGCTTGACATAATTTTTGCAAACGTCATGTTTCATTTAAGCTAACCATAGAGAAACTACTCTAACTACGTTACGCTAGCAAAAAATTGATGTTTAGGTTTGGATGGCAGATTTCAGACAGATGGTATTGAGGGGTTTTAAAAGTAATTGATTAGTTATAAATTGAAGCAGCGCCTGCAATAAACGTTTAAAAATTTAAATGTTCTATAATAAAACATATAACTATAGATAATTCAGCATAACTTCTTGATATCACTATTAGGTCTGTGTGTAAAACTTATTTTATTTCATTGCCAAAGTTTGGTACGTTCGAATCAAACGATACCGTTTTTGTTAAGATTCGTAATCACATAAACGTTATCGAATGATCCAGAATAGAGATGGTAATCAGCAACGCAGTCACATCCGTGAAGTCTTCACGATGAGTTGTGTAACAAGGTACCTAATTGCAGTTATATCTTCATGTGAATTGGCACAGGAATAGCCAAATTAAGCTTAACAGAAAAACTTGCGAAAATATTATTTGTTTTTTATTCTTTTAGTGGAAATTGGGAGTGAAATCGTTTCAAATTTTCAACATTATTGGAGGTGGTAATCCTTTTATTATTGTTACTGATGAGTTGTCAAAAAAAGAACTGGATAAAAGGAGACAATTTCCTCCTTTCTCTTAGGGCTTGCTGATTTGCTTGTCAACAAACCTTACTAGTTAAAGTAGCTTATCTGTGTAATGTGTATACATTTTCAGGCTGACCAATTAATCATAGAGTTTAATTGCTTATCTAAGCAACCTTCGGCAAGAGTAAAATAGTCAAAAACGACTGATAATGGACTGACCGTGTTAGTTAATTCGAATTCGAATGTTTGCAACAAGATCTTCTTGCTCATAGTTAAGTTAAGTATTAATACCTGATTTCAACATATTTAAGTCACGGCATCTTTGACAAGGACCTGCTTTACGAGTTTGTGTACTATGAGTAACTCTCTGACTCACCATAAATCATCAACGCTTTCGGTCACATATCCTTGAACTACTTTTGGTACTCTTCGTAAGAATATGTATATATAGACTGTAAATATGTCTGTATGCCACTTTCTATGTAGTATTATGTATAGTACATATATTCGATACGTATACCTACAGTTACTTTTTATTGGCATGTCGCCCGGTCAAAGCCCTTGTTTGGAGCTTTCAGGATACTTGAACTCTGGAGACGTCTAACTAAAATATAAGTAGAAAGTACATCAAGGTAATAATTACAAAATCATTCCCCTGGATATATTGGTATAATGGATGTAGGATATTGTCTAAAAACTCACATGTAAACCGAAGAGTCATGTTAGGTTGTAGACATATGACACGTTCAATACAAGATATTTCTTTTAGATAACTTGTTTTTTGTATTCAGCCACATAACTTTCTTAATATTGATCATCGATTCACGTTGACTGCTCATCATTTCGCATGGAATGGACTTCAAGATTTTTCCTAACGAAGGTTTAAGCATGAGTCATATTATGGCAGTTTGAGCTTACAGCTTTCTTTGTATCATCGACAACCGTTCTTTGATAATTTAGCACTCATCTTTTAAAGTACAGATATTGTATTACACTGATGCTAATTTGACAAAAATCGTGCCTTTTAACATGCCTAGGTATAACCTAGGTGTTCGTTATAAATACGTAGAAGCTCTGAAAACAAATTGATCCATTGAATAATTTTCATGAAAAATTATGTCGATGAGGCATTTATGTAGGACAGTCTGTGTTAAATAACTATTTATCAAGCAGATGGTCTTGGCATCTGTTCCAGTTAATCTAGTGAAAGTACACAGAAATATCGCCTCTATTCCGTAAGATATAAGAGTTGTAGTCGTAAATTTTGGGAGCTGGCGACAGACAGTCTACTAAACTGGATGTCTAGGTCACTGGGAACCTCTGGTATCGACCGGGGTGTGCTGTGAATAGGGATGATACTCGTTTTGAAATTAATAAATTAGAACGATGAAAGAGTTCCATAGTCACGAATATATAGATGCTGAAAATATTCTAATTTATGGAAATGAAACAAGTTAAACAAAAAATGTGTGTCTTTTTTCATTTAACATGTCACTTTTCTTTGCTAGTATTTACAAAAATGTGATAATTTTATTTTCATTGCCGAAGTACATTACTTCCTATATTTGTTTTCAACATACCTATGTATTGAATACATGTTACTGAAGCGAATCAGAAAATACATAACTACTCAATGGCATTTAACATCGTGTTAAAATGTACTTAGTTAATTTCATTACATTTACTAATAACTCGAGCGTATTTATTCCGGGGACTTTATTCGAATAGCAAATAAATATTATAAATAGAGTAATAAGTCCTAGATATTTAAAAGGTCACATTGTTCGATGTTATCGTCAACAAGAATGTAACTGAGTTCGATCGACTACATTGATTAAAATTAGCTACAGCTTCTCAAACATTTTTTTTTCTTATTTTAGTTGATAGTGGAGAAAAAACTTGGAATCTAATTTGCCGTGGTAGCCTATTGTAGGAAATAATAAGAAAAAGCAGGTTGCTTTATAGACTACAATGGACTGTAAATAGCAAAAGGAATAAGATGCGTGTTACATAAAACTGGTCTTTTCAACCAGAGACACGTCAACTTTTCTGCAACTTTAATGTTAGCCTAATATAAAAACGAGTAAGCATAAGTTTTTACAAGTTGATATGTTAGAAGTTATCAGTTGGCAGATACATTAAATAAGTAAATTTTTCACGCAATTAGACATCTACCAAATAAAAACTAAGAAATCGAAATTGGCCCCGTCACACTGACTAAACTAAAATATCCTAAAATCCATATTTTTGCCACTTTTGGAAACAAAAAGAGAGGACACAATTTTAGATGTGTCAAATTTGGTTAGTTTGGTAAATTTGGTCTGCCGGAATCGGGCTCAATGACAAAATGTTTGCATAACCTTTGAGGCTGCATTAAAGTACAACGTCATTAGAATAGATTTAAAAACCAACAAATATATTGCCCGGGTATAAGAATATTATATTGTAACTTTTTATGTATATTTTTATATATTTACAATAAGAGTATTATATACTTTTTTTTTACTTTCGTATCTGAATCTATAAATCTGAGATGTTTGTACCTTACCCATGCTGTGACAGTTTTTTTTTTCAACAATTTATGAAATTTGTCATCAATAATCATATAGAGCCAACTGCAACATAATTATCATACAGCCAAGCATAATTTAAAGGAAAACACCAGACGCCTAGAAGTTTGAGAAACACTGTCGGCAAAGCAAAGCGTACATTCTCTGGCGTCGGCACTTCGCAGTCTGCGTTCGACTCTAACAACGTGCGCTTGCCTTTTGCCACCATTTTGTATTTATAATAAAATAAAAAGATTCGGAACTCGAAATACCAATTAGAAAATTTCATTCGATGGCTAGTTATGTTACGGGAATGTAACCTTAAATTGGATTGTGATAAGCGTGCAGTTCCTGTGTGGCTTCCGGCCTTACTCGCATAGCATGAGGTTACGCTGTTAACTGGATTTTCTTCCTCTATACATCAGTCGTTACCGGGAAATTCATCTGTGAAGCACTAACTTTAATTGTGAGCTAATTTGAGTCTTGAACCCTCAAGTTAAGATTGATTTTGGACTTTACTTGTGATTAGTGATAAGTTTAGTGCAGTATTTATGATGGGAGTGTGCATCACTAACACGCTTGCGATGGAAATAAGCCGTGAGTAGAATATAATTTGCACAATTTTTTGCGACCGTAGTCTTAAGTCATAAAATTTCATTATTAATGCCTTGTTTGGAAAATGTTATTTTTTATTTCAGTCGCGCTGATTTCATAGCTTGCTTTAGGTGTTATTGTCATAGATAGGTACATACTATATCTCCATCATTGTCTATAGGTGTCACTTCTTCATCGTCAACTATTGTAAACATGCCTTCTTTTCTATTGTAATAACATAATATTTGCATTAGATCAGTATTATGTATTTAAGATCTAGTTCAGTCGAACTGTAGTGTCATATATTCTTATCAGCGAACGTATCAGTGAGCTACGGTACTTGTAACTCGGGAAACTGTGAGGAAATCTCGGTTACTAAAGATAAGGATTTCTATTTTACACTACAAGATAAGACATGATCATCATGCAAATAAATGAACGGTATTTATCTGGTTTCAATATTATTAATTTGAGTACCTACTTAGTAATTATTTATTTCTGAATGGATTAATTAGGTAAAATTAACTTGTTTTTTGAACCATAAGCTTAGCCGGAATTTATTGAGAAATTAAAAATATTCGATAGTTCAATATATGCTCACGAATGTTAAATTTTTGCGAAAAATACTGTTGCATTATTCTGATAAAATAAGATTTCATAACGTTGACTATAATTTGACAACAATAAAGCTAATAAAAACCAAATGTACATATTCAATAAGAAAAATAACGCCCTTAGCCAACAATAGTAATAAAGTATCTCAGTAAATCGCATACCTACGGTTTGGTAACTTATGAGAAAGCGATCCTTCATTACGAAGGAATGCGGTTCCAACGTGAGAATATCTAAAACAAATCGACCATTGTTCTTCTACGAAATAACATGTAAAGTACGAAACTGCAAAAAGTAGAATAGGTAACTTAGTAAACCTCGAGGGCGTACACAGTTTATTTACACACAATCAACCATTTCATGGATATAGTAACACCTTCGCAACACACCTCTATTGTTATCCAAAGATTCACTGTAATGGTGCCATCACATAGCTCTTGAAATTAAGACAGCTAGACCATACTCGTACAATAAGATATAGCTCTTTTCTACCTATTAATGTTGTCCGATTCCACTATTTTTTTATTTCACATAGCTTACACATAATTTACTAGGCTTTATCGTTTTATTTTTTCAGTCGTTTATGTCACTATATAATTCCTAAGGAGTCGTATATATATACATATATGTATATATAAGTTTTATATATATACAAAGTCTTTTCATCATCGCAAAATATATATATATATTTGTATATTTTGCGATGATGAAAAAACTTTGTTATGCAGATTTCAATAACTTTTTTCAAAATTATAAAACGTGTAGTAGTGAAAATACACCATAGTGAAGCGAGTAGGGAGTAAAAAGAGATAGGCCGCGGAACGAAAATTCTATCAGAAACACGAAAACAGTGAAGGGTCGGTGATCCTCTTAATCTTCAAATATATCTCATTAACTTGGGACTCGAAATATAGAATAAATTATAGGGCAAATGTGTTCCTTTGCTCTATAGAGATATGTACATATTCGTAGTAAAATTTATTACGACAGAAAATTACTCTTGTGCTATAAAATCGGAAACAGCATCAATATCAATTTGTAAGAATATTACATGAATGCAATAAAACAAGTGCACGTAACTAATAAAATATTAAACGTGTATACACTATTGTATCGCAGTAACTTACACAATGGCAGTAGTTTCAATGCTAGAAATTAACAAATAAAAAATGAGAGTATAAAGAGATAATCTAATAATGTAAAATCTTCAAAGTAAAAATTACTTAGCAAAACTTAAAAACATTTAATAATTACAATCGCAGAGCATGTTACAATATTAAGTCGGTTTAAGAAAACTGACTGGTTTTGGCGTCATTGTAAGAAAAAATCTACCAACAACGTCCAACCATTCCATCCATTCAATCCATTTTGATATCCAACATGTTTGCTAAAGGAAGTTTTTTTATTTCTCCTCGTTATGTGTGCCAAATATCATGGGAAGGTTAGAGGTTTTATCACTTTTTGATAACAACAGTGTTAATAAGTACTATTTATCCTTGCCTTTAAAAACCAAACAATACCGTTAAATAATTCCATTAATATCTACGTCACCGCATCAAATCTTAAGGTGCAAAATAGAAGCAATTAAACCCATTCATATGTAAACGTTGAGCAATAAATAACACCATCAGAATACAATATTGACAGCTTTGGCAATAACAATTTCTATAATTGCCGGCACTCCAACATTCACTCACCGGTTGACCGAAATATTGTACGACTATGATGATAGAATTATACCTTACTTATCGATAAAATTGTTAAATTGATGTCAGTGTGGCATTGTCCCAAGGACGCTGGCTGCATTTCCGCATTGGATATGCTATAACAATGGCTAGGAATTAGCCAGGCCTCTTTTCCCCAGTAGCGTCGATATGTCTTAGAAAAATAGATTTCATTTTTTTTCATATTATATACTTACCATATCTTCGTAATATTGCAGATCTGCTATATTGCATGAAAACTATTCCCAGATTCAATCAAAAGTCTATTGTTTGTGCAGCATTGCGATATTTGCGACACCGCATTGTTTTTCTATTAGACAAACTTGCTACTTAGACAAAAAAAAATTAGAATCGCTGCACTTTTGTACACAATAACGACGTCGCTTTTTTGCGTAGATACGCCAGACAAGTCAGTAGCCTAGTTATTTCCCGCGCTAACCTGCGTTCGCGACCGCAAAGCCTTTCCCGCGACTTGTTACGAAACCGGACAGATGGATAGACTTTGCAATTACTGGCTCCCATTCTGAGATCTACGACGATTCTTGGGTGCATATTAGTTCAACTAGGCTGTTGGTAGTTTAAAGAAAAAAGTATAGGTCACTCGATGTTTGCGACTTGCAAATTAATTGATACATTTCTGTTCCGCCTCATTTTTGTGATCAAAATGAGAGATAATATGTGTTAAATGTAAACTTTTCGTTATTTTGTTATTAAGAAAAGTGATATAGTAGGGTAATAGTATGAATAACAGCAAAGTAACTCCAGCTTCTAATAATTGACTAAGTATAAAGTTCTTTCGTTCAAAAAAAGGTGGTCTAATCGCCTTAAATATCTCGTTATAGTTTGACTTGTCAACTTTTGACGACCTCCGTGGTCTGGTGGCTAGCATGCTTGCTACGAGATCCGACAGTCCCGGGTTAATTTCCCGGTCGGAGCAGGTACGAACGATAAGTTTGAACATGTTTCTTCGAGTCTTTGTGGGTGTGTTTGTGAATGTTATATGGCAGCCCCCGACACAGAAGAAATCCTAGTATGAGTGTGAAACGTTATTAAATAACGTTTCACTTTCGTAGATTTTATTTGACTGAAAGTATTTGTAGGACTATGATCGCACACATATGAAACCGCACCATATTTTTAGCGTATTTAATTATCCATTTAATTTTGAGTAAGAACTTACCTAGGACATACTCGTAATGTTCCTACTTATGAATTTTTTTTCTGTTAGGAAATTTTTCAATTATTCATGGATCTTGATTTTTCTTTTTTTTAACTATCCCCTTAGACATAAGACTTTTCTAAAGGGACCTAGGCCCAATGAAGCAAGCATTTTACACAACAGACTTGGTCACGAGAATACGAAAACATTAATTATGAAAATAATTAAGGAACCTTCATCAGGCTCAGACGTGAGTTTTGAAAGATGAGATAGATCATTTACCTTGGGGCCGAGGTGTTCTTTGTTACGCCGTTCGTTTACCTGTCATCATCATTATTTACCGTTAAACTGATTGACGTGCCTTAGCGTAAATTTAGATCAACAATATCTGAATGATGCTTAGCATTTGGTTTGCAAAATTAGGGTCACCTAAATTATATGGGTTTCCAGCTTTAGAGCTCCCATGGTCAGTCAATAAAAGTTTTTTGAGGTATTGAAATACGGAAAACAACTTACTCCTTAGGAGCTGGTCAGTCAATAAATGTCTTTTGAGGTCATAAATATGGAACGCAACTTACGATCCTGTATCATTTGAATAATGAAACAAACAGCGTTATCAGTGCTTTTTAAATTAACAGTTTTTCCTTTAGATTGTTGTATTCAATCAGAAGTACTAATAGCAATTCAATTTTTTTTTCTAAAAGTTATAATGTTATCTATTGGGGGTGTACTAAGTCGAGGTATCACTAAACTCTTTATAACAAACAGTTTTATGAGGTCAACCCTGTATTTGAGAAATAAAATCATCCGTTCTAAAGAAAAAGTTTATCGGTCGACATAATGTATAAAGTAGCTGTTTTTTTTTAATTCAGAGTTGATTCCATAGATAAATTTGCTCTTTCTGATGAGTATAGTAAACCCCTTTCGGCCTAGTACACTCCTAGCTGATAACCCTGTATATCAGTTATCAATGTTTTGTAAACTGGTTGATTGGCATCTTACAGGTTTGTTCATATGTCCTAACCTCACCTCGCCTATTAGTTTATGATAGACAGAAGGCAATCAATTTTAAAAACATTTGACCTCAAAGCTATTAAATTAAACTATTGCTGTAAAAAAGACATTGAACTCTGTCTGCAGCGGTTAAGAAACTGGGCTGCATGTTTTATATTCCGCTGACTTGTTGAAATGTACAAAAATTCATTTACCAACCAAGTAAATGAAGTGTATAAATTCAGTCATTGTCTTGATGGCATCATTGGTTTACGGTAAATTTTGCAATCATTCCACATATGTTATTTTCTAAAACAAGATTTCTTTTATTTGTTACTAGTAGAGCATTAAATATTTAAATATTAATCACGCAGTGTAGCCGTTTAGTGTCAACTAGGATTAGAAATTTAAATATTGCGAACGCCTACATTCGCATTAGAGTTTTGTTTTGAAAAGTTGCAGTCCTTTACAGGCGTGGTCAGACAGCAGAAGCTTTGTGATTTGTATTACAAATACAAATTACGCTATAATAAGCTATGTAGGTACTCGATATTTGTTTAAACTCTTCATTAATGCTCCTCTTGTCAGAAGCTCCAAGTCTGGACGTTACAAGTCTCTGATCTAGAACTATAAATTGCAATTTTTGAGCTTAGTTTATAAGTATTTACATGTTTTGTTTTTGATTAGAATAGGTTTTGAAATCTTTTAATGGATTAAGTAATGTACTGGTACATTATTTAATCCATTATCAGCAGGGGCTTATATTGTAACATCTCCGTAAATGTCTCCCAAGCTCTGGTTAAAATTTTCTTCTTCATCATCATATTTATTCCCAACGTTACTCTTGTACTTTGGAGTATCTTCTCAAATACTTCTTTTAACACTAAGTATTATAAATAATAATACTTCATCTGGGCGTGTTACCCAGTAGGTTCAAGTCCTGCCTGTCGTTTAATTTTTCATTCGCGCTCATATATATCATCTCATCTTCCTTTGACACAGAGTAAGGCAGGGGCGGCGGCTACCGTTTGTCCTGTTCGGCTTCAGCTGAACAGCACAAACGGCGAAAATATGCTAGTCTCGGTAGAGGTTATAATATATTTGAGCCATTTGGAGTCAAGACTTTAGGGTCGTGGGGACCGGGAGCTCATCTTATTTTCCAAAACTTATGGGAGCGTTTGATCGATTCGACGCGTGACCAGAATGCCGGTTTTTATCTGGCCCAACGTATAATAAGCATTGCCATTCAGCGTAGTAATGCGGCTAGCAACAGGGCACGCTGCTGTCTGGTGATGGGTTGAAGCATTTGGATTATCTGTAGATCTTTAGTGGTCTATAGATAATCTTAGTGCTAAGTTTTTTTTGTTGTCGTAGTTAGTCATTTTGTTAATGTTAATAAAGGCACTTGCCACAGTAAAAAAAAAAGAATCGGGCACAATATCTAAACTCATTGACGCTACTTTTTACATAGACACACTTTATAAAGATCTAATACTTTTAACATGTACTTATCTCAAACTGAACACAAAGCGATCGGTTCCAAAGCTCCGAAACACCTTGAGTGTTATGAAAGCGATTGCAAGTTCCATTATATGTTGAAGGTCGGCGAGATCTTTATTCTTCATCTCGGTAAATTGTAGGACTGGTCTGGTCAAGGAAATTTTTGTTGGAATTTTGCCAAGTTGGCCCCTTTTTGCGACCATTAAGGCGTGATCGGATTATAGATCGAAGATACGATGAAGACCCACTAAGATAATTCGTTTTAGTAAAGCATGGCTGTCGGTTGACCCCCAAACTTGTTTTATATTTTGGCAGTAAAATACTGGCACATACATATTGACGAGGCTTTTATGTTAAACACCACTATGAACGACTTTTCGGATACTAGAAAGACTAAGTTAATTGCAGTAATTTTCTATCAATTACATGCATGTGCAAAACATTAATAACTGCGTATTTGCAAAACATTGAACGTGTGTAACCGACATAGCAAAAGCTACAGTTCAAAAACTGTTTTAATAATATAGTTAAGTGAGAAATATTTGAAAATTGATTTTTTATTCCAAAGGTTATACTTTCCAATTGTTCCTATATACATTTTATCAAAATCGGGCTCGATGATTTTTTAATCAAAATATTTTACTTGTCTTCTTTGACTACATGATTATTCTAATTTGTAACCTAAGTTTTTCTTGTCAAATTGAAGTCGGTTTTAATTTTTTTAAAGTATTACTTATTAACTATTACATTTTTAGATTATGATTCTTATTGTTAGGTCTAATAAGCGTAAGTTTCGTATGTAAAATTACATTTCGCACAAACTAGTACGATGATTTATAATATTATCATTATATTATTATATTTGTTGTAGACAAATAATTCCAATAGCAAAAATAAAATATATATTAAGAGAAATCACCTTTCCATTGGTTAAATTAATTCATAGTTATATCCATTATTCAAATTTACATAGCTATCGGTCGTTTTGTGGTGGTCTTTTATGAATTCTTTGATAAAAACTGCTAATAATATGCTGACATAACAAAATTAATCGTTATAGTCATCGGCAGTTTGACTCCAAATGTTATGTGATGAAAAACTTACGCGATTTGCAAAGCGTCTTTGGTTTAGCTAGATATACATTTTCTACATATTCGGCTGTTCTCTACAGATTTTCCTTAAATTTAGTTCAATAATTATATGGTTCTTTTCATAATAAGAGATCAATGGGATTCGGTAGTGTATAAAACACGATATTTCAACACCGACTCATGAGGTTAATAGCTCAAAGAGTTACAACTTCCCTGTGAATATTTTCTTGCTAGTTTTTTTGGCAAACACTGTAAACCTACCATGTGGGTTAGCTACAGGTAGTTAGAATTTCGCAGATAAGAATCCCGCTGTTAAAACTGGGATAGAATGATTAGATGATAGCTATTTTGCACTAAACATTTTATCATTGTTAAAAATAACGAGATAACAGAATTTTTCCAACAGTATCACAATTTAGCACATTTTTGTGTCGGCTAAGATTCCAGCAGAGCTGTATACCGTTACTCACGACTTACAAAAGGGGCTATTGCGTCACGACACCATTCATTGCTCCCTTCGTCTGACACTCAGATGATTATCAGTTACACTTCGCAAGTCTTTTTTGCGAAGTGATATGATAAAAATAAAAGTTTACAGATTTAAAACGGTACGTTTCAAATGTCTAGAGTCATGAGGCTCTCATTAAGTTTCACATACCTAGTTCTAAACACGTAGAAAATTACGTGCGTAATTAATAATTAGAACATAAAAGTATACTACGAGTATGTGTCGTATATTATATTTTCTGTTATTTTTCAAGTATGGCTGAAAATAAAATCGGTTTCTAGCAAACTAGTAGTAAACTGTAAATGCAATAAATTAAGATTCCAAATCTGCAACTACATGTTTTACCTATTTAAAGTAATATTATTTGATAGGTATATAACATTCTAGATATCTAGAAATCTCTAGAAACTAGAAATATAGAAGTTTTGCTGACGCGTCCCCTTTGTGATCTAGATAGCATTGTGATTTTAGATCCGTCATAAAATATACCAACGTGAAACAAATCAAACAAAAAAGACATGTAAATGACGATACGCCGTCGATTTGTTTTGCAATGGGACACGCGTATGAATTTATTGCAGCATAAACATTTCGCTACTGATTTTAAGCTATAAAGTTTGTTACTCAATTAAATTTGCGATAATTATTACGTTATAGTTTTGCAATTTGCGTGTAATGCTAATTTGTCCTACTTCATATAAACGACCAGACAAAATTGCGCATTTAAACCATAGTTAAAATATTCTTAAATATTAAAATTGATAAAATATTTTGAAATTAGGTATGTAAAATTGGCAAATCTGAACAGCTAGTTTCAAATTTTTTTGAGACGTAACGAGCGAAAGAGCTTTAAAAAAAGACTTACGTAAAAATTGCATAAGGAATTAGTTAAAAGGACACATCGTGCGTATTTATATGTATTATATCTAGATTAAAGCAATTACCTCATAGTTAGCTTTATTTTTACCTACTTTCTAATGAAGAGGAGAATGAATCTACTTAATTCGACCCGTTTTTCATATTACCTGATTTCTAGGAGACGGCAGGACTGAATTCAAAATATCATATTTTAGTATTAATTTAAATTAAATTAAATCAAATACGGTCAAGATAAGATATTTAAATAAAAATACCTAACTAAAAAATAAAGTAATGACATTATTTTAAACTTGTATCAGAGTATGTTTTCCCAATACTTGCAGCAAATACTTCCGCGAGAATGAATGATAATCTTGTGCAAGTTAACTGACATTTGCTGGTCAACCTACGAACCGGTCCTACGTCTCTTAAATGTAGACTGGACTGAAATATGTGGTAATGTTTCGAGATAATGATTGCTGCAGTTATGTACTACAAGAAGTATTTTATATTGACTCAAACAAAAACAATAAATGATGTATGTATGTTTGTAAGAACAAAGACAGCTTAACAGGCGCGACAAACTATCTCGCCGCGGTCGCAAAACAACATATGAAATAGTCAAGGCAGCATTGTCTGTGTTTAATGTAAAGGGATGCCACTTATACAATAAAATTCTAGCTGATCAGCTGACAAAAATGCAGCTTGTGACTGTATTTTAATATATAAGCCATAAAAATTTGGGGTCGGTAAGGCGTATTACTAATTAAAAGATTAAATACTACGAAGACAAATCATAATTTATATTTATTTTATTTGATATTAATATCTATATTTATTAATATGAAACAAAATAATTAGTATTTGTAACTTTGACTTATGCTTTTTACATCAACAAAAGATCCGGATCTGTGTCTAATATAAAATCTTATAGAAATTTTGGAAGTGATTGTACAATAAGAATAAGAAAAATTTAATTCTCTTATGATCAAGTATTCGTATGTATTATCTCATCTTTAACGACTCAAATTTAGTTATATTTTGGGCCACTTCGTGTGCTTAAGTTTAGACATATCAATCAAGACACACGAGTAGAATACAAAAAATGCTTGTTGTCTTGTAAACCTATTTTATTGTATAAACTATTTATCTGAAGAACGTCAATATTGATGTCTCTATTAATTTAATTACCATTAATTTTAAAGTTCGTCCCGTCAAAGATATTATTGTATTTAGTTCTTGATCTTTAAAAATAACTTAGTAAATAGTTGTTAGCCTTTAAAGATGAAGTTGGCCTTGAGTACTACTGAAGTAGGTTTCGTCTGATATTTTTATGTTGCTATTGTAAATACTGTAAAAACAAGTTTAAATAATGAGATAAAACAGATAATCAGCGTTAAACATGCAAAGGTGTTGAGGCGAACCAAAGCCTGGTTCGTTCTACAAAATTCTGTGCACTTATTTATTTTGAGCAATGTTATATACTTATGTGTCCTACCCAATCGGGTATGTCTTCGTCTGGTTTATCATTTTAAACCCGTGGAACTACTGCTTGGCACTGGTATTAGTGTATTTATGTAAGTTACGTGTACCTACTTTATTTTACCCATATAGTATAACCATTGTTTTTATATAAATTACTAAATGTTACCTGATAGAAATCGTGTTTAACGCCACCTATGGCTTTACATGTTAAATGTTGTTATGTTCGGTTATTATTATTACTTTAGCTATTGATATATTGATTAGTTAATCAATGCTGTATCATGAATGTAGATGACAGAAGCATACCTGCATAACCACTTTAATCCTCTCATATGCAATTTAATCACACTACTACCTACGCGTCTATTACATTTTACACAGAAAACTTTCCCTGGCGTGTTTCTTGCATCTTGCAAAACCTAGGCATTTCTTGTTCCGCGTAGCTAAACAGATTTCCCAAGTTAATCTAAGAGTACGCAACTAATCTCTGGGAAGATATGAGAACAATAGGTCGGCAATTGTAAACACCGATATGGTAATAAACAATTATTGTTTTGCGTCAATTGATTTTGATGTTAACTGTGATGTCAGGGACAGAGTAAATAAGTAGATTGTTTTATTGTGTATTCTTATTATTAGGTCTAAGTCGTTGGAGAGACATTTCTCTGGAGCTCTAACAATGATGGAAGGCTAGACTAAATGTTAAGTAAAAAGTGCGAGATGATTTAAGTTAAATGTTATTATAACTACATGTTCTACGATGAAACGGATATGATTTTAAGATTTTACGGAACGGATCACTATTAATTTACAATGTACTTTACACATTTATGGTACAAATAAAAATAATTATAGTACAAATGAAAGTAAGTGTAGTAAAAATTAAAATAAGTATAGTTCAAATAAAAATGCCTGTAGTAGACATGGAAGTAATTGTATAACAAATTAATAATAATACAACATTATAAAAAGAATTGCCATCGTCCATTACGAGGATCAACATTTTATTGGATTCAATAAAATTGGACTATGTTATCATAATAATAAATATAGTAAAATAAGTCGAGCTAAATAGAGATCTAAGTTTATTGTATGTAACACAAGACTATTAGTATTTACGCCATGCTGTCTAGTCGCTAAGCATGCATTTAGAGAGAATAACCTTATGCTGAACTTTACACCAGACCAGACAAAATGTAGGCTTCGGTCAATCTATTCAGTTAGTAACAGTTAGTAGATATATACTAATATAAAACCTCATATAAAACCGTAATAACACATATGTAATAAAAAAATATTAGACAGTAAGCGAGTAGGTACATCAGACTTATTTAAAACTTATATAAATTTCAATTCATGTAGGCAACATATTCATTATATATCTGATGGATTGTTTTCTACATTTACTCAAAACAAACGCATAAATCTGCTGTCTTGATCAGTATGTGCCAGAAATAAAAATAATTTCGCTTTGACCTAAGAAAATAATTCTTAGCAATAACAACAGAAAATCAGGTCAAAACAAAGTTAGTATCCAGAAGAGGGTATTCTAAGAAATTGTCACAAAGCGCCTAAACGAATTTTCTTTGGGGAAGTAAAAATGTCTTTAAAATTATGAACATTAATTTGTTTGGTTATGCTTTAAGTATTTTATACATTATTTATCGAGAACAATTTTATGGTCTACCTTCCGCAAGATGTTACTTTACTATGAACGTCCATACGAAGTAATTTTGATTATTAGCGACCGTATTATTTTTATCACGTAACAGGAAAATCATCGGTGGTGTAGCTGTTGTTTTGAATCAATCATGTTTTTGCGCCAACGCATTTGGTCGGTGATGCTCTATCATTTATTCTATGGTGAAAGGAGAGTGGCTTTTTCCTCTTGTGGGCCATCAAACTGTCCGCGTTTTGTTATTGTATTTTGATAAGCCTCTACTTGTTTGTAAGTGCATAGAATGTGTTCTAGTTAAATGCATGTCTTGATGTAATTTCCTGATGCCAATCCGTGGGTGCACATGTCATAAAGTAGGTTAATATGGAGTGTTGACGTTACATAATGTGTACGGTGATATTCATTAATATATCAATCAATTAACTCTCTGCACTAGTAGTGTGTTTACAATCCAAACTAGAAGCTTTATGCGTTTTTTTATCCTAGACAACTAGGCAATTGACCACCAGCTCGTACGACCACAGAATTCAACGACAGTGTGACCTTAAATGAGTCCTACCTAGTCTGGAATACACAAAGCTCTCAAGAAAGCTGCGGGAACACCCGTTAGGTGCTTGACGACCTATTTTTCAACTTAAGCCAGGCGAGCGTAAGAGGACGCACTTCCACCATTCAAAATAACATAAAGATTTTTGTAATCGAATTGCAGCAATTACAGGACTATTTACTGTCCCAAGTGAAATAGATCTACAGATAATAATCTCAGTAAATAAAAAAAAGGAGTAAATATATACTAAATGCTAAAAAGCAACCTCTTCCAGGGAATAAGACGTACTTACGTTTATGCAAAGTCTATGGACATATCATATATAACAGTTACATAGATAAAATTTACTATTTTTTAAATGGTATATTTTGTCGGCATATCAACCAATTCGTACAAAACCTGCTTTACCTATTTATTCAAATTTATTCCCAGTAAGTTTGCCAGTTGTACATAATCTAGGCCAGACTTGAGTCAGGTCACTTATTTGTCAGTTTTCCTTTCGTTTCGTTAGATCAAGACTGGCTGCCAAGGTTCGTACATTCACGACTACCCAAGGTCGGAACCATTGTCCCAATGGAGTATTCCACTTCTACAACCGAAATTTTGAGTGCCCGTTATTCAAGTGAATACTTTATTTACATAAGTAATAAAAATATAAAAAATAGCCAGTTCTATAATTATTTAGATAATTGCAAAAGATCGATTTTAATAATTATATTTAATTAAAATTGTAATCTTTTATAAGAAATATGTCTTAAACGGATTTGTTTTTGGTAATGCTTGACAGTATTAAGTCCGTTCTTCATTTTAGATTCCGAAATACTAAAAACTGAATAGCTTATACATATAACATACAATATTTTACGTAATTTTCATCTACAAATTTTGTTATGTTGTGGTCAAAATTTAGTTGTAACTTATGAAATCGACTAAATAATATCACGATCAAAATGTTGTAACTCACGTTTTTTTGTGTTTTGTCATTGTATATTTCGGTGTTGTTATCGATCGCCCTTATGTGTGATCAATCAACTGTAATGTACGAGTATTAAGTAATATGCATTCCAACAATTAAACTAATTCTAATTATTGAAAACAAGAGCTCGTAACTTGTAATCAAGGGAAAACCAAAAAACAATTTACTATCTGAACACTTTTATTGCAACAGTCGAATGCAGCTTCTGTTCCACGCGCCTTTTGTTCTCCTAAAATAAACACGCCTTGGTTTAGTTACAAGTTTTTCGCGCCGCATTGACTAGAACGGGGTGGTTTTAAAAGAGACCCCTCTATGTAGGTAGGCTGATAGCGCGCATGCGTGAACTTTACCAACCCCAGTTTTCCAATATGGCGTCGACCGCCACAAGTCAAGCACGCGCTCGGTATTTACATCGCAATTAATAGTTCAATCATGATTCAGTGACTTAAAATTCTTCAGTAAAACTCCGCGTAATTTTTTGCTTAAAATTTTCGTTATTTGTTTTGCTAAATTTCGTTCGTCGATTGCATCGTAGAGATCGAATTAATTGTGTTTGATCGAGTTAAAGGTAGCGCGTTTATTACGGTCAATGTCACTCGAGATATACGTCGATTCAGCTGATCGTTAATTAGCTGTCCTAAGTTCCCAGTCGCAGAAGAGAAGGCTAGTAAAAAAAAAGATTACTGATTCCCGCGCTGTCAAAATTAGTTTGTAACTGGTCGAAAATCAAATCGTTCCAAAATCAAATCTCTCAGTTTTCGTCCGTGGAGTGGTGAAGGTCAGTCAAGCTGCGTCGGTCGAGGGTGTCACCGGCGGCTCTGCTGCTGGGGACCAGGCCTGTCTCCGGCCTGCTGGAACCAGTCAGGAGCCCCGAGGAGCCAGCATTGGACGTCGCCTCGGATAAATCCTACTGGGGCAGCGTTGCGCCTGCAATGTCGAGTAAATATTATTAAAAAATAATTTATAGACGTTTTGACTATATTTGATATTCGAGGGATTGCCATAGTCTAAGATTACGTTTACAGATTAAAACTACGTAAATGAAAATATCTTTCTTTATTTTTTATTTTATTTTTTTATTTATATATTCAAGCATATCATGTTTTTTTTTTGTTTAATTTATGGTCTGCATGACCATATCATTATGGCTGTGTGAATGAACTGTAATGGAAGGTTTCTCTCCAACATTTACGTTATTTTGATCAGTAAACTTCAAAAGTCAATACCAGTTGTACGGCAGAAATGAATATTAACGTAATTATGAAATACAAAACAAAATTCCATTGCGTTTTTATGAGAATTCGCGTGAGTCATACATTCTCTAACAACTGCAGTGCAATCGCAAATAAATGCAGCATACTGTATATTACTCGTATGCAGGATGGATAGCGGATTTTAATTAGGGTTGTTTGCAAAAAATATGATTTTCGAATAGTTTGGTAAATTAAACTAGTGGATACTATAACAGAGTCTAGCGAATGTTGAAATTTATAGGTATATAAAAAAGCATGATGCTCTATCATGTTTTTTTTTAACTTTTGCTAAATGAACAAAACTCTGTGATATTTTAGTTTAAAAATGTATGACAAATTTCCAGTTCTGAAATTAATTTTGATTCATATATCAAGTTTTACCGAATTATATATCACGCTCTTGTCTAAGCCATCTATGGTTCAACATACTAATGTCTGCTTTTTAGCTTTCATTTGAGTCGGTTAAGCCGAATATATTAGTCTTACCCGCTAAGTCAAATATAAATTAATTTTATTTACGTAATAGGAACATGATGAGTATTCACTCGTATTTACAAAACGTACAATCCTGAGGTAAGCGAGTTCGCACATTCCTTGCCTATCCTAATTAATGTTGAATTGCTAACCAAGTGAAACTTACAAATAATGAATTATAAAGAAATGACTTTAAGGAAAGAAATTATAAAGAAAGGATATTTTTATTCGACTATTGAACATGAGCTTTTCTCAAGGCGCGCCACTCGTTTCTCCTCTACTTCTCATCGATAAGATAGAGTGTTAGTGACATTATGGTAATAAATGTAGTAGGTTCAAATATAACAAGCCCTTGGACATAATCTACTTTAAATTTTGATTACGGTCGAAAACGAGTCTAACTCGATTTCCTCGCCGCTTCTCGGTCGCGAACTGATTGCCAAATTAAGGGCGGGAATAAACTGAACTACATCTAATTGCTATAACTGGAGCAAAACGATTGTGATAATTATAATAAACGACGTTTCTATGCACGTAGTTTACATTTCGCATTGATGGTAAAAATATAGAAGTGCATTTTATTGTTAATAGTTTATTTCATATATTTATGAAAACTTAATCTCAGTTTCATGATATAAGTACCTGAATAATCAATTGTATTTGCGGCATCTGATTTGCATGTCATCGCCAATTTTGAAGAGCAGTACATATAAACTAATAAACCAAACTACTGGGTCGATTAATATAAAATTGATATGAGACCACAAACGAAGTACATTTTTCAAACGTAAAAAGATTTTTCAAACAAGTTCGATCGTCTCTGAGATATGTTTCAGCCTAAGTATTGTTGTCTAGTAGTGGGTAAACGTCAGAGTTCGACCAATGTACGTCATTTCGCAATAACAAATCCAAAACGAACTGAAGCACTTTAAGTGTAAACGTCCCTTTGTAATATCGTTTCAAGTCTCTTTTGTAATTGTAACGAATTGCTTAAAATAATATTACATTTACTTGGAAAAATTAAGTCAAGTGAAATTGGGGAATTCTACGGCATAATTCCCTAAAAATATACCTACGTCTGTCTAAAGCAAGTTTTATGTTTTTGTACCGGTTAGAAGTACTTTTGCTCCATTGAGCTTTAGTACAAAAGATATTGCTTAAGATTTTTATATAGCTTTTAAGCTATCTTTCCAAAACTTGTTACTGAGGACTAGAGGGCTGCCGATCGCTCAAAGAATTTCAACCCGGGAACGCCCAGCGTCAGCGTTCTTATGACAATGTCATACGACCATCAATTTATAATATTTTGAACTTTGTTACAGTTTTGTTCTTCTTTTTTTACCATATCTCTTAAACAAATATATTAAACAAACGATTATTTATTGTGTAAGCGTACACTTTGTATTTTGATGAAGGCAGTCGAACCCACATCTCATTAAGTATGCCATAAACATCATTGGAAGGGCAGTGAAAGCTCATATCGCAATGTATCTCATACGTTGTCACTTTTCATAATGAGCAGGTATGAAAGGAAAAGGCAATAAAGGTAATGTATAGCTTTCAATTCAATCCAATCGTAATGATCATTCTTGATGGGATAATATACGCACGTCGTATTGGAATAATATAAGAAATAGAAAGTTACTACAAGTATTTTTAAGTTATTTTTATTTCATCCAATTATATAAATATTTATTTTCTACGAGGCAATTAATTACCTACTTATAAATCGTCAAATCGCGTGTCAGTAGAAACCCTCAACCTTTTAGGCAGTAGTATAATAATAAAAATGGTTAAGCTATTTTTGTATATTGGGTATTTCTGGCCAAGCAATTATCTGCAAAAACATGAGTTATCATTTGTGTAATTTGCTGAAAGGGGCAAAGAGGTCGTTAATCATAATATATCCTTTTATACTCCTTTTACCCATTAATTTCACAACTGGTTTTATACGTCCAGCTTTGTACGCAGCCGAAGCGATAATTTGCACTGATAAGAATACTATTTCTTAAGTTTTTTTGTATGGGATACTGTCGGATTTGTGCATTCTCCACAAAGTTAAAGTTTTAATCGTCTGGGGAAAGCTCATATGTTTTTGTTATGTACTCCACTCGTTCGAATCGGATAATGGCGCTAAGTTACGTAACCTCCGCAACACATAGGTACTAACAGTCAAAGGTCGGTCGATCCAACATTTTAACTTTTAACTAGTCTATTTTTACATTCCGCTTAACTGAAAATCTCAACGCCTACACTTTGGATTTTCCAGCTACAGAAAATCAGCCGTCTAAAGGTTTTGCAAAGATTTATTCCATAACATCAAGAAAATGCAGATAGATAAGATAAATGATGGAAATAGATAGCGCTTTGTTCCTACATAATATGCACGTTTTCTTAGATACGGCAGGGAAAATACTAGTAGGTAATATAAAACTACCCTTCCCCGCGGTGAAACAAATTGACGCATATGTTTAACTCACCCCTAAATGCGAGGGTCTTCACGTTCTTATACAGTATAAATTAAAACAGCCTTCGCATTGTTTTCCGTGGGCGAGGTCAGTTCTACATACTTTAATAAAAGTCTAAGTTAGAGTTCGATTTTGACATTACAAAATTATCCAAAGGCACAGAAAAGAAATCGTATTCAAACCAATAACTTTATTTTGGTTTTAAGTTTTCAGAGTTCGTCAAATCGTAAAAGTTTCTTTTAATTGTTATCTCTATTGTCCTTCGTTCAGCCCAAACAACCCGAACTAGTAATTCAAGTGTATGTAAACTGTGTATATAATTTGATGGAAAAATCTTACACTAGAAACATTGGGACCTAATCTTCAACACCATCGCAAACTATTGTACATGTGAACATCCAACGCGTGGAATTCAAAATCGTATGGCTATAACCACGGCACGTGTCTATTGGTACGTGTATAGTCTGTGGTTATGTAACTGATATGACCCATTACGCCGACGATGAGCTGGGCCGTTGCGTCACGAAACTGGGTTACGGGTTTTTCAGCCATAACGTGTTTTAGGAAACTTTTAGGCGATTTTTACCTGTTTTATTTAACCAATTAATTTTTACCACTAGAAATATTGGCGTGATTTGAATTTTTCGCGTGGGGTCTAGATCGCCTACGTCTATTTTAGAAAGTAAGTAAAAGTAGCTCTTTGCCAACTCTAATTCAATTTAAAATAAAAGTATCTGTTTCATAGCTTTATTTTCAAATTTTAAAATAATGGTTAACTTTGTCACAAACCAGCAACGAAAAGGTAAAAATAAAAATCATATTTTCTCGTTTATATATTTCATCAAATAGAGTTCTTTGGTCCATATCACTCGGTATAATATTTATAAAAGGTACGGCAATATTTTCATGAATATTTTATACAGTTGGTAATATCTCCGTGCCTTGCGGATTTCACAGCTATCTAAATATTGATCCTGAGGGATTAAAGCTTTCATCACATTCCTATTTGCTTGGTTTACTTGCTTCTATATTTATTTCTGCGGCTTGAATGATGAAGTTTAGAGGTTTTTGGGTAATTTCAATAGACTGTATCTACAAAACAGACTGTCTTTAAATATCAGAAAAATTCAAGCTACTTAAAAAGAAGAGTAAATGTTAAGCTAATTAAATGCAATTAAGTTGCTAATTAATGTTTACAAGTACGTACATGTACCTACGGTACATTATTTTAGTTTTATAATCGAAGCGGGTAATATTGTCGATAGTTGTGAATTTACATAAGTTTTGACATGAATTGATTAAATATTTAATTACTTGTATGTAATTCAAAATGAAAGTCTGTTTAGTTGAGTTAAAGTTTTATTGCTTAACATATACTTTTTTGTTTTTAATTCTTTTATTTATTTAGGTACGTATTTAAAAATACAACTGAATAATTGCTATTAAATAGGTATTTTATTAAACACAAATCTTATAAAATTGTCTGTCAATTATTCTTCACAGAGTGAAATTCCTGTTACTAATTAAAACAAGTAAACAGACAATTTCATGGAGCTCCTGTTAATTGTTCAATCTTAGCGGTTAGGAGTATACTTAGCCGAAAAGGGGTTACTATACTCATACATACAAACAGCTTTCACTATGGGACCAACTCTGAATACGAGAAAAAAAAACTCCAAAAAATTAGCTTCTGGGTTTATGCTGGTATATATAAAAATACAGCATATTCTTTGTGTTAATTATGTTTTTCTTTTGTTACAGCGACGAGTGGGTCCGGCAGCGGACCGGGCGGGGGTGAGGCGAGACGGGGCGGTGACGTCACACCGCACGCGCAGCCTCAACGGAGGCTCATCAAAGTAGACTTCGAGAACTTAGAGGTAAGATATGCAACAACTGTGTCAATAATGTAGGTTCTAGAGTGGAGGCTATAAACGAAGTATCGTGCCAAGTTCTAGTGTCTGAATTACTCGTAGTTTAAAAGTTGCTGGAGTCTTACGTGTTTATTGTCTAGTAACTTCTAAATACGAGTAAGAAAATATATATTAAAAAATCACAGTTTATAATAAATTGGATATACAGTCATTTACAGTGATTAAGTAGAGTCAGAGTAGTCACAAGCGATTCGGTTTCTTGTAGGCAAGCACTTAGCAGCTCCACTGGAGAGTTGCGATCAAACGCAAACCATAGTCTATAAAGTTGAAGTTCAATCACAGGACTATCATTTACTATAGCTATTGAAAATGGGCCCTTATGTATAAGTAGAAATCTACCTAGTAGAAAGTAAAACGCTTTAGATGAGAAAATAGATTGCAGGAACTTGCTAGGGCTTTATATCTAACTGGTATAGTCGATTGTTTCCTAGTCTAGTGTGCTAAGTACGATAGATTTCTCAAAGATTTTCTTGGTGTTATGTCATGCTATTACGGGATAGACTCTTCTTTACTGCTTACGTAATGTATCGCAATAAATCAAGACGCTTGTCATACCTAATATTACTTGAAGTAAAAAACCAAGAAGATGAAAATATACGTCCGATATTTGTATACGAGGAGATTTTCCCAGATATGTTGAAGGTTTAAGATAATTGTAATATTTGTCTTTATTACTCATTTTCTTTAATGTTCTACTTTATACTTGTGCTCGGACATAGGCATTTGGAGAATAACCTACAGCCATATTTTAATTCTATTTAAACACCTAACGGTGTGTTTCGGCAGCCTTCATTGAGAGCCAGTGTATTCCAGTACAGTACAGTATCGCTGGCTTCCGTGGTCGTGCGAACTTGTGGTCAAATGTCTATGTCTAGCTGTGTAGAATAAAAATAAACCTTTCAATTTGCCTTATTAACAAAGTCTTTGAGCAAAACACTGCAAAGAATTTTTTCGAGTCTCGTAACCTTATAAACGTGTGGTCTTGACCCGAACAATATTATCTTCTTCAGCCAATACCAATAAAGAGTTTCCCAACACTCCGATTCTACCCTCATTTTTCCCGGGAACAAATTCACGTCGATCGAGATACAAGTTTTCCTATCTACCACGTAAGTGCGGACTGCCTACGTTCGGTTCTGGCGATATGCCATCGGATACAAGCAAGCATAAAGCATACTTCTAAGCATGCACTTTAGAACTCGAATGTACTCATTCCGCTTAGACTTTATGCTTCACGTTCTTGCTGGTGGAAAATTTACGTCATGTTTATGTTGCTGGAATATTTGAGAAATATGCGTAGAATGGAATATAAAATAAGAACTGGTTCGTCACGATGCAATTTCTCTGAAAGTTAAACTTACGTGCGCACATATACCTCCTAGGTTTATAGAGTTTTAAGGTTTTATTTTCTTGCAGATAGCAATAACATGCTGCGTTTACACTTTGAGACATTCTATGTTAGTATAACACGTTTGTATGTAAAAAGTAAATTAAAATTTCTAAAACTAGTTTTAGGCACCTACGTAACGAAACGTGGAAAATTTGTTTTGTTCATAAAATTTTCCACACGTTGAATAATTATGTTGCCGATATAGACAAATACGACGTAGTTAATAAACAACCGCTGGATGCAATAGGCAGCTTGTCGTTCGGAATGGCGTTCTAAGGGAGAGGGCTTTGTTCAGCAGCGAGCGTCTTCTGGCTGATGCTAATGATAATGAATAAATAAGAACGTGCTCTTTAATATTAAAATTTTATATTGTCTATGTATTTAGTCAGCCATGGTTGCATTTAAATACATTTATACAAAGTTAAAGCTTTTATTGTATGTTTTTACTCGCTAAGTAACGAAATGTTTTTTATTTTATAAGAAAATTACTTTTTCTACATTTAAATAAATTATGTAGGTACTTACATATTTACTTGTAACAAGTAAGTTAGATCTGAAGCTAAACTTCCTACTAAAATTACTACACGTTCCTACATTGTAAAATAATTACGAGGCAAGGGTTAATTTGGTTTAAGTAATTTAATGAGATTTTCCCGGGCTTCAGAATAGGAGACGCGTCTTGTGAAATAGGGTCTTTGATGTTGTAGTCGCTCACGAAAAGGGTTTTCTCATACCTTTGGCTCGACCTACCAGTTATAAAATAAATAAACCTTATTTAGAATTTTAACTCTGCGAGGTATAAGGAATTCGCTGAGTACACGAAATTTTACGTATTTTGGGTTACTTACATATACGAGATTACCAGTCGCGGCTCAATATGTTTTCATCTAGAGCATAAGTTATCTCTATTCCAAATGTAATAGAAATACACTAATTGTATCACCGCGAAACTAATAATAATAATAATAAACTAATAACAACAAATACAGTGTTAAAAGGAGTATAAAAATTGAATAATGTGATAAAATTGAATTCCTTGATTATTTTATTTAATGTCATCACTTATGTACGTACCATATTATTCGATTTAAACTTAAACGTATCATTTTAACAGATGCTATCATTTAACGTTTACACTCATGAAACAGATAAGTAGGTACTCTAGGTAATGAATTTACCTAGAGTACCTACTTATCTGTTTCAAACCAATTTCATGTTTTAAAATACGAGTAGACTCAGTTACGTAATTTATTCTGACTAAAATATAAAGATTACTCTAGTTTTACATAACACGATTCCTTATTGAGGCAGCTTCATATTGAGTTATCGTTTGTCATACGATTCCGATTCGGCACTACCGTATAAGGTGCCTAACAACTAGTTTCTGTGGTACTTGGACTGAATTGGACGCCTACGACTACAATCTAATTTAGCGCAGAAACAACAAACTTACTACGACTTCAATTACAAGAGGATGTATGTGGGTACATACATGCTCATAAGCGTATGCGATAAGCATATAAGGGTTTATACGTTTATCTTGTACTAAACTTTGTTGTAGCTACTCCTTCATAATGAGTTTTTTTACTAAGGTTAAGTGCATTAAAAAAGTTATGTTATTTAAGACGGGTTTTCACGCGTACCTGATTGTTGGTAAGGTCCAACTATAGTCTCGTTCACATTCGGTGAACTTCATCAGGGTTGAAATGAGGTACAATCAGTTACTTGTAAAAAACCCGTTTTCTTAAACAATTTGAATCAAACACGATAGTTTATTAAATACTATTCAAGCATTAGGTACTAAAAAATTTGGGTGTGTTATTAAGAGGAACGATACTTTAAGGTTCGCACTCCTCCACCACTTATGTTGACTTAATGCGAGAAAAAAAGCCTTTATCTAAAGAGTTTTTACATATATTTTCTTTTGTTGCGGCCGTAATAGTAAGTAGGTACTATTATAGTAGTAGTAGTAGAGTAGGTATTGATTTCAATAAGCTTATATAAAGTGTTGTATATTGTTTACGACGTTAACTGGTGTTAAGTTCATTCATGCGTGAAATAAGCTCTATAAAGATAGATTATATACCTATCTCTTATTAGCACGTATTGTTGGTATTCTGTTTCTTGTGAATATGAATCATGCCATTTGATACGGATTATTCGCGCGGAACTTTACGTAATCTATAATATAAAAATGAATCGCTGAATGTGGTTGCTAAGCGCAAATCTCGAGAACAGCTGAACCGATATTGCCAATTCTTATTTTAGAATATTCCTTGAAGGAAGAGGATTAGAAAAAATTTAATAGAGGAGAAGAAAAAATTTAATAAATGCCTGTTAAGGTTATTTTGTAAAAACAACACTTGTCTATACTCCCATACAATCGATTCGGATTAATACTTAAAAGTCAATTTGAACTTTAATACCATACCATAAAGTTTAAGTGTTAGTGAAGAGGTTTCGGGGAGGCAAAACAATTAAGTGACATTAGTATCGTATAAATATAAATCTCAATATTTGTCCATCATAGAATAACTATTTAAAAAAAAAAAAAAGAATCGACTGTTAGGCGAAGTTTGCCGGGTCAGCTGGTAGAAAATAATAATGTAGGTTGTGTTGTTGGTTGTTGCTTAAGCGCCGTTTGAAAACAACGTCAAGGAACCTGCTTGTTGGAGATATTTATACTTATCAAACGTAAGTGTAGTTCCGAGCTTGCTATTCGGCCAGCGAGATGGACTATGGTCTACGCCCCCTTTAAGGGAGACCCCTGCCAGCCCATGCTCGGCAGTGGCACACTTATATGTGGTGTTAAAGTCTTATGTATAAGAAAAGCCTATACAATTAACAAAAGAAACTAAATTCTTAGCACTAACTACGTTGTCGATGTTGGTGATTATTTATTATTTGTAAGATTTTTACAACATTACAGACACATTTTTTCTCAACATTTATAGTTGGAGGGTAGTTTTGGAAATATATTTATGCTGCTAAGTATACTCGTACACATGCGAAATAAACACTCATTATAGAGATATTTTTTTTTTGCCTCGTCGATGGAAATAAACTCCAGGCACATAGACCAATATCAAAATCATAATTAATCACGTCGTAATAAATAGGTTAATAATTATGTCGCTTAATAAATTTGCTCACACAAAGTGGAAACAGCTGCACTAAAAAATTATAATCAACTGTTCAAAACTCAAAACGAGATCAACAAATTCTAAATCTTTAAATGACGTGTTCTATAAGTACACCTCATTTTCCCACTACCATACCAACCTACTCATTAAATTATCCGTGCTAATCATCCCTGACAAATAACTGTATCCGCTAAAATATCACGTAAAAATACTGGTTTCGTTACTAAGTATACGCACTTGTGCAAATATCTTGTACATTTAACGTCCCACTTGGGAAATTTAACGCGATTGTCGACTTTAACTCGCACATAATAGGGCTGTAAGTCTTAGAAAATTATGCTGCGAAGGTTTAACGCTTGAAATTTTAATACAACCGGGATTACACACAAAGTCTTGCAAGCATTACTTTCCATTGGAGCGTACACCGTAGTTTAGTTTCACTATCTGCCGCCCACATGCGTTATATGCGTCCTGTTAATGGGAAAACTCTTTGTATGGACGCCCTAACAATAATTCTTCTACTCGTATCACTGGAACTTTGCAGTCTGATAGAATGACATTCATAGATTACGATTGACAGAGAATCCAACATTATTTTATTTAGTAATTTTAATGTTTGTTAATTTAAATGTAAGAACAATATCCAATCGTGATCAACCATTTGTATTTGTACTAAAAAATTAAAAAAAATACTCTTACGATAATTAGGCTAACCATACTGTTCGTCTTCATTAATTATCGAAAGATTTATAGACTACCAGATTTTCTTTAGATTTTTTCTAGCTACTGGCACTCGGTATTCAATTTGATTTGCGTATAAAAAACGCTCTGAGGTGTAGGTTTCAATCGGGAGTATAGTTGAATCACCAAGCATCCGCTTGGGAGCCGAGAGTTCCTTAACTAGTTTACCTATATACTACCGCTAGCGCTACGAGCGAATTGACATAAGATGCTGTCTTTTCTTCACTTACACACTTTATGTTTAGTATTGTAAAGCATGGCACGAAATTGTAAACTAACTGAATACTCAATTGTGGCGTACATTGTACTTCAGTGGAAAGGAAGTTTGACGGTTTTCGTTGACGCGATTTTAGGTACAAGTCTAGTCTTTGGATGTTAACAGAGGACGAATTTAGGATTACAGTCCTGCCTTTACTCTGTGAATTGTGGAGCTTTTAGAGACTTTCTTGTATCGAGGAATACATGAAAGTCCCTAAAACCACTTTAATAGTGACAGTAATAATTTTTATCAGCAGCTTAATAAATGTTTTTGTATGTAACGGCTACTGATAAGCTTAAGGATATTCTACTTAAATAAAGATTGTTTATGCAGAATATTCTCAGAGCATATTAAGCTATTAAAATCCAAGAACATAGTCACTTAATTGGAGTTTAATTTGACATTCATCGTTTTTTATATATGTATAGGTACTACACTATAAATCATACACCGGATGAAATCAACCGGCCAAGGGTACATAAATATGTTACTTAATTACATATTTGACAGGTAATCTTGTTTTTCTATTTAAATATTTTTGCTTTCCAAAATTAACTTACAAAAAGATCTAAAAGAACGAACATTTTCGATTATTTTTAGACACGGTTTAAAATACTAACTGAAGTAGCAAAGAGGAAAACAAAACCTAAAATGATAATAGCAAAATGAATAGTATCTATCCAATTTTCCTAATGCCGTTGCCGTGTTGCCGTGTAATTGAATATAAAAGACTCACTTCAAATTTTGAGTGTTTAATTTTGGCGCCTACCAGAATATCACTAATATTCACAACTATCCGACTCACGTCAATGAAGAAGTTTGCACAAATGAATGAACTAGATTTATACCTGTTAATAACAACATAACAAAAACCATAAACAAAAAAGTTCTTTATATAAAATTTCGGATCGGGTAACATTCTATACTACCCACAAATACGATACAGTTCCTTATTAATCAATGGCGTTTTGTTAAATTTTCGTTTTGGTTTTATCATTGGGTTTCCACAGTTTGGCTTCATTCCAGTTCATTAGTGGCCAACGGGCGTTAATAGGATTACCTACTGTACTGCATTCATGTGATGGATTTGATGTGCGTCAACATCGTTTATAGAGTTCGCCCCTTCGGAACATTAATGGGTTGCAATAGTGGTGCGTTTGATTTGATATAGTTGATGGAGACTAAGGAATATCTACATAAGGGTGGGTTTATTACCTCTTGATTATAATGTATCTATATATTTTTACGTTGAATAATCGACTTGGCGGGGGCATTACCGTGCCCTTATATATAGTAGATTATAAAAGGAAAGAGGGATTCCTTCCATTTCTTTGTTATTCAAACTGTCCTAACATTACGCTGAGTAGTAGAGTTAGGACATATAGAACAGTTTAGAAGGGAAGGTTTGGTTGCTTGAGGACGATGTGACGCACTGTAGAAAAAGTAGGTATTTTATTCGGATAATTTGCATAAAACACATTTGAAACCTATAATTCACGCATGGACCGCTACTAAAAATATATCTCCTCTCTATAGCGTTGCCGTAGTCGGATAAAAATAAGTAAACAGTAAGTCATTTGGAATTATCCACGTAGTCAAAACTATATTTCACGTACGTAAGTACCTACGTAACGTAATAGTAATGGCGGTTGTTATCGAACTTGCAAGTTATGGTCTAGACTCCATCTAGTGTAGAGTACCATTATCGGATCATTAAATTTTACGACTTTGCTGTAACGATGCATGCAATACATTATTTCTCTCTATAGGCAGGTGTATTAGAGTTTGCAGTTCAAGTAATGACATGGTATAGTGACCACTGAAATGATAGGTGACCTGGACAGTATGTACTTAATGCTATTTACTGTAATATAAAAACTTATACGAAAATATATACTATTAACTTTTCGAAATTATCTTACTTAGTTAGGTAATTAATGTCTACAAATTTAGATACATAAAATATATAATACAGAGTAATAGTAAAAGTAACAGTCACACTCGGAAATTAAATCCTATACAAAAGTAAATATATTAAATATGCCAGAATAACTCCATTTATAGAAGAAATAATTTTCTCTCTTCTCTCAAAATTTCAAAAACAAATTTCATTCGCTTTTATTTCGAATGCATTTTAAAACCTTTTATCGTTGGTTAACAAAAACGTTCTCCAGTAAATTATTAGGTTAAATGGTCCTTTCTTTTGAAGAATAATGTCACATTTGTTTTCGTACCTAAATTTATTCATTTATCTACAAATGCGGTAGTCAGATATAAGTAACTAGTCTAAAAGAAAAAGTAATAAAAACACATGAAAATTAATATCTATACGAAAGTAAATTTATAAATGTACCAGAAAAATGCAACTATAGAAAAATATATTCACTTTCAAGCCAGCAAAACCGCAAATTCTAATTTCATTCGCTTTTACATCACACTAAAACCAAGACGCCGTAAATCGATAATCCGTAACGCCATCGCTAACGCTTACAAAACCATAAAAAACGTGCCATTGAACAGTTTTTCCGCACCGTTCACAATCGGGGATAAACTGCAGTAAATGGTGTGACACCAGCGACGACTTAAGAAGAGGCTTTAATTTTAAACTTGCCCCGCGGTTTCACCCGCGTAGTTCTACTAAAACTAAAACTAACTTTGAACTATTTTTTTGAAGTCGGTTAAAAAGTATCCCTGTCTTTGCCCTTCTCCTGGTTCTAAGCTACCTCACCAACAATTTTCAGCCAAATCGGTTGAGCCGTTCTTTAGTTATAAACAGTGTCACGACTTTCTTTTATATACGAGTATATAGAATTTAATTGGAATTAATATTAAATTTTATCATTAACAGTGATAAACATCTAATTTGGTTTGTTAAAATTAAATGCAAATAGTTGCTTCTTATTTAAGATAAATAGATTATTCAATATTTTTTGAATGCAAGTAAAATGGTTTTTTTAACTAAAATCCTATATTAATCTTCTTTCATGCATCCGTCGACTTTGTAAGAATAGCAGTCTTATGTACAAAATACATAATTATATTTATTTACATATTGAAACATGAGTTTAGGTAGAAAACTAACGCGTGTTTGATTCATTTTTTTTACAATCACAATCAGGTGCGCGTGAAAACGCGTCATCTCAAACAAAATGAGTTTAGATGTTGCGTTTTTTAATACGGTAAATTTCGTTTTTATAAAAGTCAGAAGAAATATTCCTTGACACAAATATGATGTGTAGTTTTAATATATTTAATATGCAAATATATTAATATTAATCGAAATTGTACCCTGAAGAGCAGTAGTTATCGCAGCACAGGGAATCCTAATGCAGTAGCTAGAGGCATGATTATAATTTTTAAGAAACACCATTTCATTAAGTTATATCAACAAATTGTACCAATTCGAATTAGTTTATTTATTGTGGCATATAAATTATTAGTAGCTGTAGCCAACACTGAGAGGCCCTTTACAATAAAAATATGTACAAAATTAATAAAAGGTATAAACGGAAGCTGTAAACTATGTACTCGTATTATGAATGTGTGAATGTTGTGATGAATTTTTGATGACTTGGTACTGGATTTTCTATAAAACTTAAAGATTTTTCTACTTTCCTGTTTTGTAACTATTATAGAATGCTTGATATATCTTTTCAATATGAGTAGAGGTCAGGATATGTGAGTTGCAAAAAGCGATATCTATTAAAATATTGATATTTTTACTAAAAAATAAGCGCATTGCCAGTATACTCAAAAAAGTGTATCACTATCCTGAATCAGGGTCTGAAAATTTCGTAATTTTTATTTAGTCAGTAGATTTTTTTAGACTTGAACGCAATGTAATATTTGTAAGGGTGATAGACGAAGCGCTTACTTCGCCTTAACGAACGAAGCGCTTACTTCGTCTTAATATTATTATCGACGAAACGAAGCGTAACCTGGCACCTGCGTTTCATCACTTTAACTTTCGCCGATCGAAACAAGTTGATCATTACTAATATCAATACGTTAAAGCCTGATTTGTTTTTTTAGAATTATTATTATGAGCGAATATTTTATTACACACTAGGTATCGAGACTTACCAGTGTTATATCAGCCATGCCAAATTATATTAAAATATTCCGTGACAATGAAGCTAGCACTTGAACTGCCGATATCTTGCCTTGTCTTTGAAATTCATTTTATTTAATATAGCACGATATTTTAATTAAACTATATAACATAACTTTCAAATACAAAAAAATATCTATTAAACTCCAAGGACTTTATGAACCAAGAATTAATTTTAATAGGGAATGCAATATGATAGGTTATAAAATTATAACAGCGTCCGTTAACGAAATCGTTTTAGTATAATTTATAATATTGCAAATATCTTGAAACAATATTATTATAATAATAAGTTTTAACCAACCAAGCCAACTGCCCAGGTAAAAGAATGACTTGCGGAAACAACGCATGGACTGGATGGAAAGATAGAACTCAATGTGAAAAGTCAATGTCGAGCTGTGTACAAATAAAGACTGATCATGATGATTATTGTAGTAATTTTTTTCTTTGTCTCCAGGACGATGAAGACGAGGAAGACACAGAGACTTGCGCCAGCCCAGTGGTGTTAGCCCCGCAACCATTCCCGCGACATACGGCACCGCAGCATCATCACACGCCCAAACCTTGGAAGAGAACCGGTAAGGAAACACGGAAACACTGATCTTATACTACACGAGCGACAACTGTCCTTATTTTATAGTCCTTGTTTTGAAAGTGCGAGCAATTACACTTGTATTGAAAAACAAGTCTTAACAGTATCTTATGACGATTTATATATATGTGCATAACTGCCGGGTTTCTCCTAAACTTAGCTACTGACAATTTATCCAAAAATCAAATTCTGGCTTAAAAAGCTTGAAGCTAGCTTTTAAAGCGAATAACTGTAGGAGGTTCATACGCATTACAAAACACAATCCTTCCTCCATGCACACCTCTACCGGCATCGGTGATCGTGACCTCGACCTGATGACCCGATGTTGGCCTCAACAGAAGAGCCCCAACGAGCTCCGCGAGCGCCGCCCCGTACCCACATATCCCACGATGAATACCACCAGTTTTGCGACGAAACACTCGAATGTACGCCACAGCATGCCGTGTTACGGTGTTAGCATGATGTTATCACGCTTTTTTATTTGCAACAACTTGCGACGCTTTGCAGAGTTTATTCTCTTTAGGATGTTCGTTCTGTCCAGTTTCTACTCGTAGTTTGCTTCAATTCACAGACTCAGCGTCGTATTGTCAGCTCTTTCTGTCATATTAATAAACGGGTCATAATGTTGATTAATTGAATAATATTGAGAACTAAGTGGATAGTACTCTTATCTGCCTGACAGTAATAGACATACAGAATTATCATCAATGTTGTTGGTCTTATGTCTAAGAATGGCGCAAAATGGACTCCATTGCATAGAAAAATTACTAAAAATTTAGACGCGTTTACTAATAAGACAATTCATGTTTAGTGGTTCTTATGCATAAGCATATAAATATGCTACAGGTACATCATAAACACTACTATCGTAGTAAAGTAATTATTACATCTCAGATTTCAGTATACATTAAAATTGTGTCACAGTATTTAGTCTAATCCCTTATTAATTTTAATGTCATCGTCAATCTCTGTCACTTTTTCTAAACACTCGAGAGCACGTTTGTAGGTAACTGTAACAGTCATGTGTCACGTTTTGTTAAATCTTAATTAGTACACTAATTATTATTACTTCACCGTACTTACATCACAGTTTGTTATTCAATAACATACGTTATTGGAATATTTCACGTTTGAATTAATTTGATTACTTATCTACTTACTAATACTCGTTCATTTTTAATGTTATTTGATTGTGAGCTATAATCTACCTCTAGTAAGTACGAATACCTAGTCTTTTGACATCAGTTACTCAGTTTAAGTCTGCTTCTCTCATTTAGTCTTGCGCATTAAAACTTTACGCCTTAGTTTATAGCGCTTAATCAATGTTTTCATTATACTGCTGCAATAACGTCTATAACATCAACTGCATTGTGTTCCAGCTTACGATCTAGCAACGCAGTGTCCATCGCGGCGCGCCTCCATGAGGCGGCATACTGTCACACACCCTCCTTGCGCTCCCAGCGATGGCGCTCACTCTTTACCTCACTCCAGGTAAGATCTTGAAAAATAAAAAGAAATTCAAAATCATTTAATCTCAGGACATCTTGCAGTCTCAGTTATCTTATATCTTCTTTGGTCTCGAGACGTATAACTCGCAGCTCAGTTAACTTAAGCTCTTTACAGTTTACAAGAACAGTCGTGGTATCGCCTAGAGTTGGCAATGAAACAAGTGAAGCATAGATAGCAATCTTGATTTCGTTTTAACAGAGTTGAAGCAGTGAGCTGTCAAAACGAAACCAAGATTTTGGCCTTTGTTCACTTCTTTCATCTGTAATTCTAGGTCATACCATGGCAGCTGATAGTACCGATGTACGGCAAAAAACACGTCAAATTGAAGATCCTTTTCGGTGGCTATAGCGAAATAGCTCGCTCGTCAGTTTTTTACTGAAGAGCGAGCTATTTCAATATTAAAAGAAGATCTAGCACAAAACTCTGCGAATTTGAAGTTTTTGAATTTTGTAATCCTCATTCCCCAGACCCGGTTCGCGAGCCTCATGCGCGGGCGCAGCGTCGCTCGCGAGCAGCGACGCGGACGCTCAGCTCGGCGAGCTATCGTGGTCACGCTCCTCGCTGCAGGATGAGCTCATCAAGTCGGTTAGTGGCAGCCCCCCGTGTAGCTCGCATGTGAGTAGACACCACATTATTACCGCTTTGACCGCCTACCAAACTGGAACTTCGTAACAAACCAGCAAACAATGACCTGGTGGAGTTTGCATGGAAGGTATCAACGGCAGGAAATGGACGTGAAAGGCTAACGAGAGTATTTCGATTGTTACAACTATGGAAATTCAAGGTTCCTCTGACGTCTGCTAAAAGCTCAATGTTTATATACTTCTCGATAGCTATTCGGCGTGAAATTTCTGCAAACCCCTTATAATTCCATTCTTGTAATAGACATTGATAGAATTAACAATAGTAACGTGATGTCCGAGTGTGAGTAGATTTATGGTGTGCTCTTACATTATTTCATCAAATCATCATCTTTTTTGATTCCTTATTCCTTTAACTAACTAAAACCAATCATGTGCTTATTAGTACTATTTCAACCTATCCGTTAATATGTAGGTATCGGTAGCTCATAGCTTAATAGGTTATAGAAAAATTATATGCACTATTAGTACCTTAGCATTAGCACTTTTAGTTGAATGAAATACTGGTGCTACATAAACTGACTGTGTAGCAAATTTTAGTATGTTCCATCAACATTCTTCAAATCAAAAGTCTCTAAATCCAAAATGTCTAAACTTTTTTCTACACACACATATGACATATTCTTCCTCACCTACTTTCAGCATGCTTTATACATCTTCCTGCCTGCAGATAGAATAGATCCAAAGACAAATATTTCAGGACCAAGAGCACCTGTAATTATAATGCTGTTTTAATATTACAGAAACAGTGGCAAGATGCGATAATGTCTGACGACCGCTTGTCTCTGACGCTGGAAGAAATAGTCCACATCAGGTCTGTTCTGACGAAGGCTGAGTTGGAAGTCCTGCCCGTTGAAGGCAGGGTCAAAGAAGATGTTGAGAAAAGAAGGGTAAGATGACGATAAAGATATGGTTTAATTCTGGCCCCAATTAAGAGCTGTCAATTTGGCCATCACACAAGATTCCAGTAAGAGAATTCTGTATAAAGTAATAGAGAGAATTAGCAAATATTTGAGAGAATGTATAAAACTTTGAAAATTCATAAAATAGTAATTTATTAACATACTCGTATATTTACAATTATCTTACCTGCTTATTTTCCTTTAACCACACATTTTCCTTTATTTTTCAGGTTTGCTTCTTATGTTTGAAAACAAGATTCGGCATTTTCGGCCCCTGGGGTCAGAAATGCAAACTATGTAAAAAGACTGTCTGTCAAAAGTGTTGTTCTAAGGTGAGTTTCAATTCAGCGGATTAACATACTATTTCTATGGAATTGTTTTTTATTTCAGATCAAAAGTTCTCTAACCGTTATCCTCTCTCCCAGATGCGAATACCAACGGAGCATTTTGCCCACGTACCTGTGGTGCTGCTGAGTCCGTCGCTGCTGCCGTCGCCGGAGGACGAAGCTCATTCCTCCTTCCCCAGGAGCCTAATGTCGCGCCTGGTCGGACCTGACCATACGGTATGAATGTCTTAACCAAATATCACTTATATGCTGATAGCTGGGAATCTTTTCAAGATACTTAGAGATTGGAATGCAGCCCGGTTATGGGTTTGTAATACGGGTGGCTGTGTAAAGGCTCTGAGGTAACACCCTTCTGCATAATTTTATTACCGCCTATAAGTTGTAGGCTCGAAAAATATCCAAGCGCCCAACATCAAGTAAGGAAATTACTTTCTTAGGTGTTCTCACAACCTCTCGCACCAAATAACTACCTACACGTTTTTCTGTTCTTCCTTGCCTAACTAAAACCTCTCTATTACAGAGCATGGTAGAGAACAGCGTGGGCAGCGCGCCCAGCAGCCCATCGTGCTCTCGTCGGTTCCCTTCCCTGTCAGCGCACAGCGCGCCCGGCTCGCGCGGCGGTTCTGCGCTAGGCTTTGCAGAGCCGCTGTCGGTGGCGCCCTCCGCCATGTCGCGATCCATAGACGCCAGCGTCACGCACACACCTCCCGCCACGCTTGAGCGCAGGTGATTATAAGCAAAATTTTGTTTGATAGAGTAATACGCCTTTTGTAACAAAATTTTTTTTAACATCTTTTTAATATAAAGATCGAGTATAATTTTTTTCGGTCAGGAATGTATCAGGAGAAGTGGGTTCGATAGACTCAGCATTACGAACAGATTTTACAATGGCGTCTACAAATGTCAAAATAGGTGAATTTTCACGAGCCGACATGTTTGTTAATAAATTCCAGAGCACGATACTACCGGTCCACGACTAACGCGGGCGCGGCGGAGCGTCTCCTCGGGGTGCAGATGGCAGTATGCCACGACTGCAAGGCCATGGTGCTCCAGATCATCAAGTCTTCCCGCGCCTCGCGCTCCGCCTCCCGGGACCGAGCTCTCAGGCACCTCACCCTCGACCTCACGCCGGTCTACACCGCTGACTGCTGAATCAACACTACCAGTATGACCAGAAGGACTAGCATGGACATTACTTTTATTCACCTTTGAGGGACATCGTTTGGAATTCGAATACGGACTTCTTATTTAAAGCGTCATTAACTTCGCCTCAACGCAAATGTCGTTATGTCATTTCAAATCGTGTTCTATTTTGTCTTTCCATGACCAGTGAATAGCTGTTTCCAGCTTCGAGTATGATTTGAAAAAAAAACGAAGTCGCGCTTCCAAATCGAAACGCAATTGTTTTTCTTGACAAAGTAGGTATGAGGACGCAAATGAAGTTTTTATTAGGAAATTATGAAGTATATTCCTAAATTATAATTTAAAATGTTGTCTCTCGAAACTGGATAAAAACAGTTTTCCGGACAGTCCGTGCTAGCCCTGTAGGGGCTTCTATGTTCGAATCGCTTGTATGTTTTTTTTATTCACATGCGAAAAGAAATCGCCAGTGAAGTTCCGAATGATACTATTTATCACTCTAAAACAGATTTGCCATTATTAGAAAAATATTTAATATTAAGCATAATGTACGATAATGAAGAACCAACTAGGCCTGACACTGGCATAAAGCTAAAAGAGTTGAACAAAAATTAAATAAGAAATTTTTTCTATATCTTTGTGTGATCTGTGGTTGATCGGAGATTTAACTGAATTTTCAATGGATAAAATTCCGATACGCTGCAACTTGGTTTGTTTAAAGAAAATTAAAGTAATACCTATACTTAGTTCGATATTGTTTATTTTTGCGTATCGTTCGGAAATGACGTAATTTTCGAGTGAGCGAAATTCATACGAGTGTTTCAAAAATAGAACCCCGATTTTGATTGATCAGCACCTGCAAAACTAGAGTCGATTTCAAGGCCAAGATCTGCGTCCAGTCAGATTCTACGCATTCTGAAATACTTTGTCAGCGTTACTGAATAATACAATCAGATTTTTTGTCTTTTGTATCTATTATGAATTAGTTACTGACGCTTTCGTTCATTCTTTAGAATTCTAGGTTTGAGATAATATATTTTATATTCTGTGGTCGTGAGGTCAGAAAATATGAGAGTGATCCTTCTTGTATATTATGCTCGCTCGCACGTTTTCTGTGCTCCTCGGCACTACTACAGGGTTATCGGTTGGGGGTGTACTAATCCGAAAGGAGTCACTGTACTCATTTTAAGGAACTACCATAGTGAAAGTTATTCGTCATGATGAGCTTTGTGACTCCCTTTTGACTTCATAATCCCCTAACCGATACCCTATATATAAGTTGAATGGATGCAATCAAAACTTGGTCTTGTAAATTAAAAAAGAGGTTAGCTTGTAAATATGTGAGCTTTACCACCGACAGCAGACTTGCGTATTAATTTCTTGATCCACTGGCGACCTAAAAGTTGAATCCCATAAATTGACTCCTTGTACATAAATGTATACCACCGACTGCACTTACTAATAAAAAAATACAACACTGAGATTTTTGTAACTTGCGAGTGGATCAAGAATGCACGGTTAAGGTTCTTTACGCCATATCTACAGATACCTAGGTCTCGTTTTCGTTAAAATAAGTCTAGCCCAAGATAGTAATAACGAGCCTGTATGATATCTACACAACCCAGCGTGGAACGTATTTACAATCACCTGGAATTCGGGAAAAAATCATATAATATCTTGCTAACAATAGCTTATTTTGCCAATTTGATAATGAATAAACCCTTAATTGTTAATTTATACCCATTGAAATTAAATCTGAATAAAATTAATTGATCGAATTATACGAGTACAGTGTTAATGGATTATTGGATATCGATATAATTATCGTTCGAAACTTTTTAATATCACAATTAATACATCCAAAACAATCTTACAGACGAATACTTTATGTAATCGAAGCTCATTATCTTAAGACACATTTTGCATTTTTGATTATTAAATCTTATTGTAATTGCCGACATAATTTTCTACATAACGTGACATTATGTAATATTAGATTTCATAATTTAAAAGTATATAAAAGTTAATAATTGAATATAATGATACAAATCAAATTAATGAACTCCAAAAAAATATTAAATATACTAAAATAGAATTTTATTTAAATTTTCATTTAATCTAAATGGATTATTTGATCCTGTTTACTAATATGTAATGAGATTTATTTAATAAAAAAGAATCAAGCTTAGAGCTTCCGAGGTTGTGTAGAATCAGAGTTAAATAGTAGGAGGACCACAATTTAAGTTTTAAACGAGACAAATGAACATGTGACAATACTCTAATGACCTTTTGACAGACTTAACTCAATTTTATTCTTATCGCACAAAAAATATTTATATACAATAGTACATAGAAATCTCGAGTCCCTTTAGCATTACAGATACACACACATATTTGTATTTATTATGTAGTACATAAAAGAACGTATATTTATTTAATTATTTAAAATTGATCCGTTGAAAAAGTGACTCGATTTTTTAAAATATTTAAATTATATATTTACCTTACCCCATATAAATAGCATTTAAAGAGATACATATATGTACTCACACTATTTCTAGAATTAATTAGTCATTGTGCATAAAATCATATTTTCTCACTACCTTATAGTATATTAGATGATATAATATATATATATATATATATATATATATATATATATATATATATATATATATATATATTCAGCATTATATTAAAATGTAATAGATATGTATTGAATGTATATTTAATCTGTGTTCATAAACCATTGTGTGCTACGACTGTAATGAAAAAATAAAATTATTGATGTTTAAATAGTTGAGAACATATAACAGAAATCTATCTAATTTTCATACATATGGATGCATATCCTTCCATACTTTATAAATATATATATATATTGTGTTTTTGCAGTATTTACGTAGACGATACAAATTATTTGGTTCATCATTCTAGACTACTACAAAGAAGTACCTAAGTTTTTTGTTAACGTTCCGTTATTATTTTCCTACATTTATCTAATACATAATAAAAATCCAAATAAATTGTGTCGTGTACTTACATTATTTATCTATTGAATGAAATCTCAAATAACCTGACGGTCAGTACTTGTTGAGATCCTATATTAAGCTAACTGTGCCATAATAGTAAAAGAAAAACAACACTCAGTTGTACCAATGACAAAAAATCAAACAAAAAAAAAAATGTGCATGAAAATAAATCAACATTCAGTATAAATAGAACGTGCCTAAGTAGATGTATTAAAGTAAGTGGAAATGTAATTTCATTAAATAAGTTAATTTATTTTCTCCTAAGACTAGCCTTGGGGCCATAGTTTACAATATAAATAAAAATCTAAGCCTGCTATGTACTTTGGATAGTTTTGTCGATATTCATTACATACTCACTAACTCATCGCACTTTTCTCTTATCTTTCTGATTGTGGTTTTTCTTTATAAATAAAGTTATAAGTGCGTAGCCGGCTTTGTACCAGTTATAATTTTTTCTTTACTGTGAAATGGTCTATTTACATTTTATTTGCCAATAATGTAAGTAGGTATATTTGTAATAAAATGCTATTTTTTCTTCTACATTTAAATTTATCAATTTAATATATTTTCTGAATTAATTGTCGATGTAACTGGACTATTGTACATAACATTATTGATATTATCATACTAACAACATTAAGATTATATTACGTCGATTTAGATATATTGTAACTAAATTATTTTGCCAAATATTCATATTCATTGTAAATATACATTTAGAGTCATAGTTTTTGAATCATTGTCATTTTCAACCTGTATCGCCATACTGCTGGGTATAGGCCTCCTCTCCCATGTATATTTTTAAATCGGTTACTTAAAATTATTAGCAATGTTTTGAATGTTTGATATGCTCTAATCAATGAACTGGGATAAGATGTAAGACTTGTCACCTCTTATACTTAGGTCTAAACAATAATTAAATCATACGTTTTCCGCACTTGGAACGAATTCAGGCCTAATTAATTTGTTTTCGCTTTTATTAACGAACAATGAATATAATTACTGCGTAATTTTCATAAATATTGAACGTATATGATAAATTTTCTATTTTTCTTTCATAGACCAGAATCCCAGTTAGTAACTGTAAATGTGTGTAAATTTTGAGTAGTCTATATTAGATGTTACGTAGATCATAACTAAATGTCAATCATGTCTAAATGCGTATAAAATGGAAAATAATAACGATCAATACAAATAATTATAAATCGTTCCTATGTTTTTTTCTTATTAAACCCACAATTTTTTTACTAACCATAACATCCCCCTGGGGAGCTATCGGCTATTTGTATTGCCTTCAAAGCTATGACGATGGCGATGGACTCAAAGCAGTACTTAGTGCTTACAGCGCGCTAGCCGATGCCAATATCTGTTAAATATATTGAGTCATTGCAATCTTTTGTTTTGAATGTTTTGAAAATTGTCATCACTTTGCTGAAAGCAATAAATCAACTTTGAAAACAATAAAACAAATCTTGCTTTCGTAGCCGATCCGAAACTACAGTATTGCTTTCAAGACTATAGAAATACTGAAAGCAATACAGATAGCCGATAGCCCCCCTGGCATGGGCAGTGGATAAAATAGTTTTTATCCACTTTCGAGGAACACAATTTAGATATTCATTTAAAACTCATTTGTTGCGCTTCTGGGCAAGCGCCGTTGTGACATTATGAGATTGAGTAACAAGATAAAGCTTACTACAACCGTGGTATTGTGGTTAGGTTAGCAAACTCACATCGAGACTAGTCTCTGACTCGATTCTTGGCCGGGGCAGGAGTTCGAGCCATGAGTTTATCTGTTGCGCATATTTCCTCAATGGAGAGAATATTGAGTTTCGTCTTCGTACATTACAGTTCATATTATCAGTACAGTACAACATGTGCAAGTGAAGAGATTGAAATGAAGATATATAGTTAAAACTTCATTAGGACTGTGCAGACTGACTGTATCTGCACAGTCTAAATGCAAGGTTTCAATAGTACCTATCATATTACCAAAACAAAGTCACAAGTCTATTTCCCGATAGCTATAATCTCGGTCTCTTCAAATCGCGAGTGAATCGGTTTCTCCTAGGCAAGCGCGCTACATCATAGACCGCATCGTTACTTTACATCAGGTGAGTTGCGGTCAAGCGCAAGCATACCGGCTATAAAAAACAGACGCGGTCTTGTGCTTTGTACATGTGTGTATGTAGGATTTTCTAAAATGTATTTTTTCTAATATTTTCTAATATAAGAGAACGCAGCAAGACAAGTCCTAGTATAATGCATTCATTCACATGCTTTTGTGACTGCTAACGGTAACTACGGTAACGGTTATTATACTAAATTACAATGAACAATTTATCGAAATTTAGTAATTTTATGTTTTTGTTTCTATTGCTTGTATTTTGTTTGTTAATTAGTCTAATAAATAAAGTAACTTGCTGTCTGTTGGAAATGAAATAAATTAAATTTATTATTATACTCAAAAAAAGCTACTGAAAAATATCACAACGGGCATGACTCCAACCTGCATTCTTTCGTTTAACACACGCCTAATAATACCTGCTAATTAAGCATCATGTCGACATGATGCCGCGAAAATTCACGTTCGCTTTCAATGACTATTACAGTACGGGGCAAACAACTAGAACCAAGATGGCGGCATCGTCCCTTTCACTCTCTCGGGTAGTTTGGTAAGTGCGAACAGTACGACACGTCTCGCGCAAGGTCTAGTTGTTTGCCGCGTACTATACCAAAGCTAAAACTATTTAATATAAAAGTGAGGCGTTTGTCTTAATTTTTCTTTTTTTCTTCTGATTCCAAAAAGAGGAGGTAGGTACTCAATTCGATTGTATTTCTTTATATGTTTAATGATTTGTCTGAAACTTGTAAAATTATTATTTTTTGCTTGAAAGAGTACACTCTACTATGTGGTGCCATTTTAATTTTATTAAGATCGGTCCATAACTTTGATTTTTAAATCGAAAAAAACTGAAAGTTCTATCAGCGTCTGCCGTAATGGAAGTCGGTTCGGTTGTCACTTACTTTGAAAAAGATTTATTTATTTGCAGATTGTCATAAACAGTACTAGTTATTTCCTTCGGTTGCACTTATTAAGATGGCCCAAGGTCGCAGTCGTATTTTTATTTCTTTATTTAATCATATTATATAACATAATATACAAAAATAGTCAACTCTCCATAAACCAAAATTAGTTTGTCCGGGAGCCGGACTCCTCCTTCAATATTAATTCTTATTTAAATCTATCATTGTAGGTTATAGCGTAATAAAAATTTGCGTGTTTGATAATCCAACATAAACTGAAACATATTTACTTACATATTATGTAATTGAATATATACATACTTTTATGTCATAAAATAACTGAGGTTTGAAGTCCTAGACCTAGACCTAGTCCTAGTTTTGTAGAAGGTATATACTATATCCAATTAAAATCACGCCATCAATATCACATTATTTATTTTGCTTCATTATTTTCTATTCAACACTGAATAAATACTACGGGTATTAAACAACAGAGGGTCAATATCATAAAAAATAAATACATAAATAAATTAAACAATCACATTTATTGATGTCTATGATGGAAAATTACACTTAAATAAATAATCTAATCATTCAGCCTACGATGAGTAAATTTTCACTGACGAAATCGTGGGCCGGTACCTCGAGGTTTAGCGGGGCTGGTCCTTTGCGGATGCGTCCGGAAGCGTCGTAATGGGAGCCGTGGCAGGGGCAGTAGTAGCCTCCGAAATCTCCAGCGTTGGCTACTGGCACGCAGCCCAAGTGGGTGCAAACCCCGATGACTACCAGCCACTCAGGGTTCTTGGTACGAACGTCATCGTGCTCGGGGTCACGGAGGGATTCGACCGGCACGGCTTTCTCGGTGCTGATTTCAGCTCCAGTCCTGTAATATGGTCAGAATATGATTCAGCAATTCGAAGGGCTTGTGAGAATGTGTATAGCATACACCAAATAAATTTGTTGTTTTTTGATTGATAATTGACTTAATTACTTATCTATATGTACTTCTTACTATTCTTAATAAATTGTTTGTGTTACACTAATGACATTATATAATGTATGTTTCTGTAAACCCCTAGGGGTAGATACTAGCGAACTACCATGATATTTAAGATCTGTATTTGTACCTAGTTTTACAGACTAATAAATCATTCATTAATTCATTCATTATTCATTATTAGTTTGATTGGTCAGATTTTATTAGATGATGATGATGATTATTAGGCGACATTAAGGCTTTTTTACGTATCATTGTATTATGTTTAAAATATAGGATAACGTTTAATAACATATTTAAGATTTTAATAAGACCATATTGTAAATAGTGAAATTAATAATAACCAAATTCTACAAATTTTTATAATATACAGTGGTAATTCTTAGCTAATGTAAGTGGTATTGTAACCATTTTAGCTCAATAAATAAATAAATAAAGGCTGGAACGCACAAGTACTATGCACGTCGCCTACCTGTGCGGACGTGGTATAATAGCAAGCGTGGGGTTAATTACAAGGTTACTAGAAATCAGTTAGCTTCATCCTAAAAGTGGCTTTGAGTGACTATAAAATCAAAAATTCGATAGATGCCTGTTTTTTCACTTTCGATTCAAAAACGAAATTTCGCAAAGTGAAGGTCTTTTTGCAGTATGACTCAAAAGGATATGGAACAGCTGATTTTGGATTTAGACAAATGTTTATTACAAATCTTCAAAAGTTGTAGCTATAAGTACCACCTAAAACCCAACCTAAACAGAATGCTAATTGTTTAACTAATTCACTAATCATGATATTAAAGTAGAAAAGTCCTGACCTATGGCGGATGAACAGGGGCTTTCCGCGCCACTTGAAGGTGACAGACTTGCCCTCAGGGATGTCGGACAGCTTGATCTCAATCTTGGCCATAGCTAAGACGTCGGCAGCTGCGGCCATCGACGATACAAATTGAGTAACGACAGACTTGGCGGCGTATGCACCAGCGACACTGCCCGCTGGAAAATAAATTCTAACATGTCAAATCCAATAAAAATTAAAAAGAAAAGTAATCAAACGACTGGTTTCTTTTGCAACCATAACAGTGTACATCTACCAAAAAATGCCTAGAGATGCCCAGAAACCTGCATCAGTTGCCTACTTCATTGTGTACGAAAATATCTAATTTCCGTGTAAAATTCTGGCATCCTGGTTTTTCATATGGTATTATATGACTCCAATGGTCACATCGGTCTATCAAATGTATCACTCCTCACAAATGACAACAAAAACGCATTAATCGCTTTTTCGCGTACATATGATGAAAACGTTTTGATTCGAAATTAATTTTGTACACTGCGATATGTTATGTTATTTGAAATTTTGTTGGTAGATCAAATATTAATATTCCCTGAGGTAACATGTACACTGGTTTGGCTGGGGCCCCATACATTATTGACTTTTATAAAATAATTAAATAATATGTTCTAGTCTAAGAGCTGGTGAATGACAGACCTTCGTTATTTTATAAAAGCTGAAAAGATTATAACCCGTTATGAAGTTTGGATCATTGTAGCTTACGCAGGTAGACAGTTCTAAAGGTCTGTAAATAAATACCTATAAAATTTCGGCAAATTATAATCATCCTTTTTTCCCCCTAACCCTTAAAGAAAGAATTACCCAAAAGTTGAAGCTTATGGTCATTAGCTATCCTTAAGAGGATGCTAGTACAAGTCACCCTGGATATATAAACTTTTTTTTTGCTTATACGAGGGTGGAGTGATAAGTCTGGTAAAAAATAGTTTTGGAATAAAGTTATCGCAAATTTCATGACACCTCCATGTTAAACACTCTTGAAGGACTAAATTAAAAATTTCAGCCAGTACCGCAGGTTATTTTTTTAACAGCCATTAAAGAAAAACAATTGAACGCATTTTCGCAAAGATGGAGAAAAGTGAATTTCCTGTGTTAATTAAACATTAATTTTTGGGAAAAAAAACTATTACGGAAACAAAACAAAAGTTGATAAATATTACGGCAACTCCGCTCCGTCAATTAAAATAATTCATAAGTGGTTTACTGGTTTTAAATGTACAAGCACAAGTGATGCCGAACGTCCAGGACGCCCGGTTGAGGTCACTACTCCAGAAATGATCGCTAAATCCATGACATAGTGTTAAACGACCGAAGAGTAAAAGTGCGCGAGATAGTTGAGGTAGTAGGCATCTCAGACGAAGGTGTGCGCAATATCTTTCACCAACATTTAAATATGAGGAAGCTCTCCGCGAGATGGGTGCCGCGTTTACTGTTTAATGTTGATCAAAAATGCGTGCGTGTGACCACTTCGGAAGCAGGTTTGGCGTTGTTTCGACGAAATAGGATGGAATTCTTGCGAGGTTTTGTAACAGTAGACGAAACATGGATCCACCACCATACACCCGAAACCAAACAACAATCGAAACAGTGGATTGCTGCGGGGGAACCAGCTCCGAAGAAGGCCAAAGCAGTTTTATCGGCCAATAAAGTTATTGCTACAGTTTTCTGGGATGCCCGTGGAGTTATCCATATTGACTACTTATAGAAGGGTGAAACGATTAATGGCGCTTATTATGCCAACAAAAAACGACCGCATTTGGCAAAGAAGAAAATCCTCTTTCACCAAGACAACGCAACAGTGCACACCTGCGCGATTGCCATGTCCAAATTTCATGAGTTACGCTATGAGTTGCTTTCTCATCCACCATATTTAGCCCCTTGCGATTATTATCTGTTTCCGAATTTAAAGAAATGGCTTGGTGGAAAAAGATTTAGCTCCAATGAAGCAATCATGCATGAAACCAAGGCCTATTTCGAAGGGTTGCCTAAGTCTTATTATATGGAGGGGATTGAAAAGTTAGAGACAAGCTGGATGAAGTGCATTGAGTTAGAAGGAAACTATGTACATTGAAAAATATATAATACTTTTTAAATAAATATCACTCCTTGTTTAATTTTTACCAGACTTATCACTCTGCCCTCGTAGTTTACAAGATGACATAGTTTTTGTAGTAAAATTAGTGACATTATAAATTTAAAATAAGTATTTTTGAAACTTTTAGCCTTCGTAGGTGAATAATGGCATTTTTATTATTTCTAGCCTGGACCAAAGCCCTGGTTTCTTTCCAGACAGCCTGGTATTTGGCTTAATATTTATTGTATGACTTTAGTCTGGGGCTTTCTCAAGGTAATTGAATTAGGCATGTTGAGATGACTTTCTCCCGATGGTCTTCTTACATCGGTCTGATGTCTCATAATGGTATTAATTAATAAAATTATTTAATATTAACCAATGGCCGCTGTGAGCATCTTCTATGTTTACCAGTGAGGGTGATATTGTGATAGAGCTCAAAGGTAAAAAATAGTGTAGCTTTACACATTAAAAAATGAACAAAAAGATCACCTTATGTTACATATCAATATGATCTATTTAAAATAAATTAGGGTACAGACAGGAATCTTTCTGATGGAAAAGGAAATTGGGGTCTACATGGAGTTGTATACAAAACAAGTTTGTTTACTTATCTAATAATAGGCGAACAGCTTTAAGCCAATGTATCATATTGGGTTAAGTTCATTAATTGTACAATATGTTGCACAAATTGTCTTTATAAGTTTGCAAGATATATTTGTGTCATACAAGAACAATATTAGCCTAAATCTATTAACTAAAAAGTTCCAAAAAAAGCAGGATTTATACCAGCCCAATCTATAGATCACTCGGGTAACCCATTATAGGTTAAAGAATGTCGAAACAAAGTGCATAGACTGATTCCACTGTTATAATATAAATGAGGACGATGCCTTAATAGACAAACTGATAATTGACTTTTTAGTATTCATTGTGTGCAATAAATAGCGAGATTACCTAAATTATTTATGAACTTAAAAATCTACATAGATTTTTTTTAACAAATCTTATATCATAGTTTATTTAAAATCAAAATTTACTGAACAATACTTCACTTTCATACTGATTTGTATAATGAAAATATTATGTTTTCACATGCCAAATGCAATCAATGCAAATATTAAATAAATACATCAATTAACTAAATTGAAGTGTTGCCAAGAACAGCTAGAAGTCAATTATAAAAATTATAGTCATTCTAAGATCATAGAAAAGAAGAACTAACCTCCAGCGATAAGATATGTGAAAGACTGGCGTCCATCAAGAGATTCCGCACTCTTCACAGTCGGATCTTGGGTTTCCTTGCGACGGTAAGCAGAGAAGTCCGGGACAGAGATGTCAGTATGAGCAAATCTCACTTGGGTTGCCACTGGAAGGTATATTGACATGTGTTATGTAATACAAATTTTCTTCATTACTGCCAAAAATTAGAACTTCTGCGACGCATTAAATATGTACAGGAACTTACCACCGACACCAGTGGTGGCCTTTAGGCGCTGAATAGGCAAGGATCCATGTAAAGAGTGTACTGTCGAGGTAGTAGGAAGGGGCTGAGACACCAGTTTTTCTGCAGGCGTGTACACCACAACGGCGGGTTTTAGCCCGTTGGAAACTACTTGGGAGGACGCTTTAAAGTACGGCGCCAGATGCCCGGCCCTCACGACAGAATTCATTGTGCTAAACTATCGAAATACGCAACAAAATTGCTTTTTATGATCGCAAACTGCAAGGTGTTCGGTCGGTTCGATGAGAAAACGTCACTCTGATTTCAGTTGTCATGTCAATGTCACTAAACATTTATTTGCCTTTTAATCGTCTAGGGATGACGCTAATGTGGCTGAAGTCTTATCGTCTCATTTAAAATTTTACTTTATTCTTTGTTTTATTTTATTCAAATGAAACATTGAATAAAAAAATTTAAAGCATGTTTAAAATTCTTTATAAATAAGCCTTTAAAGTATTAACTGTCCAAGTTGTTTTATGTTTTGTATTTACGTTTATCGAAATTAACATTAGAGTTCCACGAGTAGATACTAGATAGGATCATAAAGAAGGTAGGGCCGAGTAGGGCTCATAGACACCATTACACGCCGGCATGGCGGCAGTCTGTTGTCTCAGTTCTGTCACGTTTCTAGAAATTTCAAGTCCTAGACTATTGCAACCACTGGTGGACAACGCCTACTGGTCAAATCTGTTATTTGAATTCAGTTATTAATTTAAAAAATAAGTTTTGTTTAATACTAACTGTAATTGTAATACAAACAACAGAATTGACCACCTGTATTAACAGTTTCAACTAGTTACAGACACTAGGTAAATAGGTCGGTACAGTTTATCCAGGTAAAGATTTGGTGGGAAAAGAAATGTTATCTAAAAGCTGCACTTTTGAAGAACCAGCTAGGTTGGTGTGGCCGCAGCACCAGCTTGCTCTTTTGACAAACAGCTTAAAATATAAGAATAGCTCCGGTGTCGTTCAAACTCGTATAGGAGGAGGATGTATCATTACTACGGAACCCATCATAACCGTGGCTGTTTATGCTCTTGGTAGATTATTTTGGGTGACTCGTCATTGCATAACGTCATATCTACCTACCGTAATATGTTTTGAGTTGACGGAAGCAAAACAACGTCTTAACATTTTCAAGGTGTATTGTGTAGGTACCTACTAAGTTTAACTTATGCATTTAACAACAACTTTCTCATGGTTACTTGGAGCCTTATAACAGTGTGTCATTCTGTAGGTAAGATAATCAAATGCCAGGATACCACAGGAAAGTAAGTAGTTAGTCGGTTAATTGTCACTTTTGCAAAATCCTAATCCTAACTAATATTATAAATGCGAAAGTAACTCTGTATGTCTGTCTGCTTTCACGCCAAAACCACTGAACCAATCTGGATGAAATTTGGTACACATGCAGGTAGATTGGACCCCGGGAAAGGACATAGCATAATTTTTAACCTACTTCAAAAAAAGTAGTTCCCCATTGGATATCTCAATAGTAAAATGGGGAACTACGCGGGTGAAACCGAAGAGCACAGCTAGTTAGCTATACCTAAGCCTTATTACTTTATTTGTGCCATAAGCATAGGGAAAAATGGTTATCATCCATTTTTTTAGAGCATTCCAGACCCATGACTCTCAGACAGTGGCGACTTAGCGCCCTATAGGCATACTCGTATAAGGTTTGGTGACTAAAGTTATAATTACATAATAATATATTCTTTAGTTCTGTTGTGCGCTGAAAATGATGATAATTATAAAAAATTAAAAGTACAAACAAATGGGCTAGACGTCATTTCGTTCGAGCCCGTAACCTCTAATATGTGCCTGCCGGTGACGTCTGGCCGTATTTCTACTTGTCTCATATTGGAGAGGATAGGGAAATTAAATTATGTATATTTATTTGAGACCTACCTAATCTAAAATTACCAACCTACTATACCTAGGACCTATGTAGCCTTTTTACACTCCCTAAATGAAAACTTGCGTGACGCAGCAAAGAGCTGTAGGAAGATCGATGAACTGACCTTGCGACGAAAGTCACAGGACCTCGAGCGGAGGCCCCTTGACCTTGCCGTCTTGGACCTTGGGGAAGTCATACTAAGTAGAAAACACTTTCTTGTAAGCACGTAAGAAAATAGGTAGGTAGGTACGCAGCAAACGTAAAAGATTTATTAGTACCAGACACCAGTGCAACAACTACCTATTCTTCCAAGCAACCTTCGGATGAATAGATCTATAAGCATTCATTAAATTGGGGAGGACTAAATTTACGTATCTAACGTTTTATGGAGATTTTTGATAATAACTGTATTTAAAAAACAGGGTTTCTTAGTCAAGTTCTACTTACTATGATTTATCAATTTAATATAGACTTTGAAAATATTTGTCGTGAATTGACCTAGCGGGTGGCAAAAGCTACGGGACCTCAAGCGGAAATAGATACCTTGACCTGGCCCGAAACCGCGATCTACCGAGAGGCTGTTTCTGGGAAAAATGTTGACTCATTTCGAATATTAAGGGGAGGGACCTCAAACTTGACTTTATAGGTAGATAGCAGCCTACCTTAATACATATTGGTACACTTTCATACCTACCTAGGTATAATAGTTTTTTATTGGAGCCTACTCATTGCGCAAAATATCATTAAGTATGTTAATTGAAGTTAAATTGGTCTATTGTTTATTTACAGGATATATTGGACACAAGTAATTTAATTTTAACATATTTTACAAGCTACCTAATGAGCAAACGTAGCATGTCGTGAACTCTTTCACAAAATCCTTTTTCAACTACAGTTCTAGTAACACGCGTATCCATGTCAAAACAACATGTGAATGTAAATGGCGAACAGTTTCAGTAGTTCTGTAAATAGCAAAATTCTCCAATAAAGTCTACTACTATCATAGAATAGGCAAAAGTCACACATCAGTGGAACAGTCCCGGATGCGTTCAAAATACGTGATAGTATCGCAGTACGGCTCATTTCCAGCCATTTCTATTCTGCGAGCGGGCGTCGGTTGATTTGTTATCCTTCTAATACTATGTTTATTATTTCCTTTGTCTAGGCTTCGTAGGCGCCGTGTATCCAATTTTGGAACTGAATTTGCATGAACCATTTTCGCGGTACGAGCTGCATTGAGCTGCGCGACTGAATATATAGATGGCGCTAGTTGTAGGTACGTACGCAGGATTTGTTTTATCGAACTTTGCTCTATTTCGTACCAATTTCAGTAGGTACAAACTAGTCAATAAAAACCTACAGGTTTGGTTATTAGTACAATTTTGTTTTACAAGTTTACAAGCTTTTTTTTATATATATAATAGTCTATGTGACGTAATTTTTATGGTTTTTATTTAAGAGTTTTATTATCTTGGTTTTGGGCTAGGTTAAACGGAAGAATTACTTTCTAATTATTAAGATAGGTAGGTTCTAATTATGTAGATTTGATAATCCAATTTTGATGAACGTGACCTCGACGATTTATATAAGTAACCTTTCCATCCATATCCTCAACTGTTTCATGGCGACTTCACTGCGCTTTGTACTTATGCGTCTATGGGATAGGGCAATTATAAGTCATTGACGAGATACTTAAGTAGGCAATATAATTATCAGTATCATATGAGTCATTTTTGTTTTTATATACTGGCGAGGATTCTATTATTTTGTTAGAGCGAAAATACAACACGTATTGTTTGAAATAAGGTTTTAATTTAATAGAGAGCTACTACTTATATGAATGGAACCCATATGCACAAACATCATGCATCAGAAAAAAACGCGATGTAATAAGTTTAGTATTTTAATTTATAACTAAAATTACAAATCAAAATATATTATAAAAAGTACTTGCTATTTTTATGGTTAAAACGACCTTCATCATGCATTTGAATATTTCCGCGGTGCTAACAACACACTTGGTCACGCACGCATTATTATCCAAAATACGAGCGTGTAAAATCTACATTTCAAAAGTTCCGGAAAACTCTAATAGATGGCGCAACATGCCACATGTTTTTACAATAGAAATATCGCTCTATACAGCGAGATGCGTTTTGAACATAGCTGAATAATAGGATGCTATGTGCGAGGCACTCTAGGGGGCACGGTCGGCCCAATTCGTACGCCAAGCTCATTCTCATATGAATTTATTACCATTTGCCACATGGCGACACGATGATCGCCTGCAAGACGCTTAGTGCGTTCAAAAACTTATCCGGAATGTTGAACTAATTAATGACTACGACGAAAACAAGCTTCAACATTTCACGGGTTTCAACAATTGGTTGTGATTGAGTAAATTTAAATAACTAAAAACATAACGAGGCCATCGTTCGTAGATAATGAGCTCGGAAAGTAAAATTTATACGCACTTCAGCTGCATTTGCTTTTGTAATATTCGATTTTTTTCATCATTGGCGTGGTTCCAAATTGTCCGGTCATTTGGCAAGTTTTCTATTCAGCCGACACCTGTCTTCTCTTCGGTCTGCAAAGTTCAGGAAACTTTTTTAAATGTATGTATAGGTACTTGCAGATAGAAACATTTCCGTGTTATTTTATTATGGTGCGCGTCGAATTGTAGACAAATAAATATAGTAGGTATATTGATTTTCAAGGCAAAGGGCAAGAGCGAGGCCCTCTCAATGCCATATCTACGATTTATTCCAATGCCATTGTTCCTAATGTACATTATATTAATGAAGCTGATTATTATGCAGAAGCTTGTGAAAAACTATTTGTAAATATAATAATAATAATAAAAAACTAGTAGGAAGTGTGAATTTAGTCAAGGTCTCCAGTTTATTTGTTTTGTCTACGACTTGAGGTGGAATTTATCAATTAGGGACGTTAGTATCGATGCAGTAGTTTTATGATAAGTAAGTAGTAGCAGATAATAATCTGTTCAGTAATCTTTACCTAAACATACATTAATAATAATAAGCTGTAATAGGAGTGTAGTAGACGACGAGTTTAATGGTAGGTAAGGTATCCGAAAACACATTCATGACCAATTTTGTTCATTTTTAAAACCACGACTCAAAAACGACGGGATGTTATAAGTGTGACGTGTCTGTATGTGTGTATATTAAACGGATAAATTTTTTTTATGTTTGAAAGATATATTTTTCACTGCTCCCTCAATATGGGTACTTATGTTCTGAAAAGGCTTGACTAGTAATAATAATACTATGATACATTTCAAATGCAAGATGGCCGTTACCACAAGATGGCGCAGTAGAAGTTTTTTAAATTTTTAGTAATTTGAGCACGCACATAAAAATTCTAGACATCGTACAATCGTATAGTAGGCAATCTCGTGATTACATATCTAATTGTAAGCTTATAAATTATACCTTATTGTACAGGGTGCATTGTATTGTAATTAGTTCTAAGTTAGATTTGATACCTATATGTATTGCTAAATACCTAGGTACTTGGCCTAGCGTTTGGTTGACGGGACATGTGATAAAACTGATGGATATTTTTTGGGTCACAAGATCTCCATTGCCATCCCCTGCCAGCATTTTTGCCACCTTTTCATCAAAAACAAGGACTTCACATATTTACGAAAGGTATTTTAATTTCATTATTTCTAGTAATTATTGGTGAATCTACTTCGACAACCGATGAGACTGTGCACAACATGTTATGTGTTTACAAGCTATATATTAAGTTCGTGAAATAAGTGCAAACGGCAAAGGTAATACGAATTATATCGAAAAAACTGATAAGAGGCTGAAATGGCATGATGGCAGTTGAAGTACAGCTCTAAAAAATAATAAAAAACAAAATGTCAGATCACCAGCTATCAGAGTTCTAAGGTTCGATGATAATCGATCCATTGCAGGGATACCGTGGATTAGATTGGCGCTGGACCTACACAAATAGCACATGAGAGAATAGGTCTTTCCCAGCAGTGAATCGTTACAGTTTAAAGCAAGAAATTTGCTATAATTAAACTCTATTGTCTCAATACTTTCATACTTCTGTATGAAAGTATCTAGGCATTGTGTATTTAGACTTGCATTCATCCTATAGGGTAAAATATTTAATACATATAGGGAAGTCCAAAAGTTAGGTACCTACGACGTGTTAAATTTTGGTCTCATTAATAATTTTGTTATAAATAGTAACGTTCACTATTCACAGTAACGTATATTTTACCTATCAGTCGCTGAAATTATCGGAGTTTCCCAGTTTGTCATAACGTTATGTATCACGGTCTTGCTATTATTGGTTTTGAATGTTAATATTGATTTCATTAATGGATGGAAAATGCATACTTTGTGCCTATTTATTTACGCGCGTTTGCTATACTCATGAAACCCATTTTTTTTCTTTTAATATTTTCTTTTATCAGGATTTCTATGGATATTTCCCGCGAACACGAAAACCACTTTATTCCGTATTTATATAACTTGCTCACATTTGTGCATATAAACAAGACATTAAATGTTAATAATCCACCAATATTACACATAAAAACTTGCAGAATTGCTAGTTTTGCAATAAATACACAGACAGAGACGCGTTTTTCAGCGTACGCGGGAAAACTCCTATGCATAAGTTAGACAGATATAACCATTGATATGCATGTACTAGATGCGTACTAACCGCCTCAATGCATTGCTGCTTCACTTAAGGCCACAGCCATTACCTCAGCTCACTTCAGTGCCTGGTGTAAGGCCAAGCGAGCGAAAGTTCTACAAAAAATATTTCGAAATGGGTAAATGCGTCGTAAAAGTATGTATGTGACTCTATCACTCAAAAACATAACAAATTCAGCGAGGTTACTCTCCACAGGTAAGTTTATTGTTTATGTGTGCATATTAATGTAAATAAAGCAAAACAAAAAATATTAATATAATTCAGTATTTGGTGTTGCCCTTAAAAACATCGGGATGGGTTCCCACAATAATGGGAAAATATCAATGCATAAAATAAATAACTTAGTTACATCTGTTTTTGTGTTAAATAAAATATGAAGGGATTAGTTATTGTATTTATTTGATTTCCTTTTCTTACTTAGAAAACTGTTGACTCTGAAATACCTTGCAAAAAGTTCTTGGGAATGAATGTTCTCATTCAATTTAGTATAACTTTCTACTAAGTAATTTGAGAAAACCCTAATCTAGTCCAATAAGTGGAATTTAGTCTACACCTCTTTTGTAGGGAGACCTGTGCCCAGCAGATGGATGCTATGAATTAACACGCATAAAAATATTTATTTGGTCGCAAGATAGGGATTCCGGATATTTCGTTCTAAAATGCTTTGCGTCAACTTTAATTGTGCGAACTGCCAGGTTGTAGAACTTGCTAAGAGTTTCTCTATTTCCAGATCTATGATGTTTGGTCTTTTCCAAGTCCAAAATTGAATTGTTTTAAATTGGTTTCTTCTATGCAAGCATACAAACATACTGCAACTACATCGTAGTGTACTACAACTTAGGCCACTACGTCACTTTACATCGTGCGAGTTGCAGACAATCACAAATATAAAAAAACGTATAAAAATAAGTCTTTTTCATTATATTTAGGGTAAAATTTTCTATGGTAGGCAACACCAACCCGCAGCGCATGTTCAACTGCGCATCAACAAAACGGCTACACTTTTTTAACGCGCGGTAAGGAGGTTTTCTACTCTATAATATATGAAACTCTTTGGATATAACTAACACCCAAGTTGTCAAAATGGCCCAATCAAAATGATATCCTTGATCCTTTATCAAAAAGTGTTAAAATTTTAGGAATCATAGTGTGAAAGGAAGCAATGAATCTTTTTTTTTTTTAGGTAGGTATTGTGTTAAAAGTAACATCGTAACTTCACACTTTACGATGTTATGTGGTGTGTAAAAAAACCCTATGCAGTCAATGAATGTTTTAAACGATGTGGCTTTATTTGGCGAACGTGAAAATCGGGTTTAAATAGTTTTTACTAACTAAAAATAAGATTTCCTTTTAAAATATATCGTTTTCCGGTTCTCCATTCTGTTAAATTTTCAAAACAAAATACTTAGTATCCTACACAAAATGTGCTCTAAAACGGTCGTCCTAATTTCAATTTCTTCGAAATGACGTTAAAAATGTCGAAAGTATCAACCTTCTTGGTTTCGTAGGAGACCAAAAAGGCTGGAAAGGAGGTTGAATATTCATCGATCACAGCTTTGCTTTGGGGCCACATACGGAAACCTTACGGGCCCAAGGCCAGTGGGAACTGGTTTTGGACCGGTAGCATCATAATGCCATGCCGATGAGTTGGACGTAGGGACGAGCTGAGACAATTTTATGCGGTAGACCAGTTGTGATCTGATGAACAGGTCCTTTTAAAAATAACTAATTAGATTTATTAGCAGAGTTGATCACTAAGATGGTAAAGAGTTTTCGCGGCAGCTCTTAAAACAATTGTTAAATAATTTATGTTATGTTGTTCGTTTTATTTTAGTGCCCGTACACTTTATATTTTATCAACACTTTGATATTAAAATTATCCACGAAGGGTGAATTTATTCGACTAGGTACTAGCATTTATTTCAAGTCGGTTTTCAGTATCTGTTTATCTATGGGAGAAACTTTCCAACTACTTTGTAATAAATAATACCCTGATTATAACCTAATATTAATATTGGTAACTATATTAATATTATTAATATTTTTTTTATATAGTTTAAATTATTTTCTGCTGAAATAACCGACTTGGTTTACATTACATTTCACAACTTTTTCCGTCAAAAAGAGTGAGCTGAGAGACTTGTGCGTTTTTGTAGATATAATGTTTTTTGACGGGATCAATTTTACCAAAATCGCTTTATTAATTTATTTTGTTAATCAGAATACGTATTTTTTTACTAACATCTGCCGAATTCAAGTCGGTTGTTAATTTTTTAAAGCATTATTTTGTTTTGTAATGATTCAAAATAAATTAACTTCTGTTACCTATATAATATAATATATAAAAGTTCCTTCTAAATTTATACAGATATAGATTATCAGATGTACAGTTGTCCAATGCTTCGTGCACAAGGTTCAGTTTAATAGAGGGCCATCTTGAAATATAGGTCAGGGTGCTGATAAATATTGAAGCGATAAGGGACACTCGGGTCTATTACGTAATTCCCAATATAACAGCCTGCCAACTGTGTGAGGTTGCGCCATGTTTGCGCGATGCGATATCAAGTATAGTATAATTATATCACTATTGCACATTGCATACCAATTAATTATAACAACACAGGTAAAAAAACATCAGACGGCCTAAAAGCCGTCAAGCAATATCTTCCAGGCAACTTTTGGTTTGATCGCACTAAGTGAGAACAGTCACAGTCATAGTCGATGGTGGTTCAATGACATATTACATACATGGCCTTTGCGTCTGTTACAGCTGATTTAAACAATGTTTACAAAAAATAAATTAAACAATCAATGACGAATAAAGATAAATATTGTATATAAAATACATATACGAAATGTATACATATATTTAACTATCATAAAAGTAATAACAGTTTTACTGAATTGTTTAACCAGATTATTTAGTTATTAGATCATTTGCTTAGTCTTATTCACTATCCTCAAAGGCTTACGTAATAGACCTTTATCGGTCAGATATCTTTTCTACGAGTCTTTATAATAGCTTATAATAGTTTGTTTATATATAATACGCGTTGCAAGACGGTCACTTTTAATTGCATTTGTTTGTTTTTAATACTGTCAACAAATCCCTTTAATAAAACTTTGCCTCCGATTAAAATTCGTAAATGTTTATTACGAATAAAAAAGTATTTTTTTTGTGACCACTGTTTTATACTTTTTTTATAATAAGTTTCTCGCTCTTGAGTCTCTCAGCTTGTCGACAATGCGTGGCTTGGCTTACTATTGTTATCCTAAGATAAAATAACCTAGAACGACACTGTAATGTATCGTCAGACCCATGATCGCGTTGAATTTCGCTAATCAGATAAGGTGGCTATCAATACGAGTAGTTTTTATTTTAGTTAAGTGACTTCTGACTTTTATTCGGTAGGCACTGATATAAAATTTCAGTTTCGATTGTAAATAAATATTAGACTTAGTTAACGCTAGCTGGAACATTTAAAGAGGACATCGTGATTAAATCTGCTTGTTAAGACGGTTAATAGCTTTCGAAGATGAGTGAAGCTGGCGTGGTGGATGGCCTACGCTTCCCTTCTTTGAGAGACTCATGCTCAGCTATGGGCTGATACGACAACATATGGATCAGGAGTCATTAGCGTTTTAGTTACTTATACATCTGCTATGCACGTTTTTGTGCTTGTACTCTGTAAACTTATATTAGATTAGGGATAGCCAGATAGACGTTGGTTATAATATACCTACGTAAATAAGAGTTGTTGAGGGTCCAATAAAGCCTGATCGGCTGTGGTCTTGACAGTTCGCCACTACGACGCTGTCTAAATGAAACCAAGTTTGCTTGCTCTTGTTTTTACCTGTGTCATGTCTAACTCCAGCTGATAGGGAGGCTGTTTTATGGACACGATTATGTTGAAGACCGGGGAAGAACGTTTTTACCTAGCAGTAGGACAAAGAATGAAGACTGTGGTAGTGATGACAAAGAACTGTTATTATTTTACTCATAAGGGTTACTAATAAGAAAAAGTTTAGTATTTTTACACTACCATTAATAATAGACTAATAGTTATCAAGTCGTACGAAGTCCGTTTTATAACAGTACTTGTAAATTATGAAAGATCGCTACGTTTTTGTGACGAACCGCTCAAGTCATATTTGAGCTGTAAAAATGAAACGGATAAGTACTGAACATTAATAGAAATATCGTCAGTGAAGACAGCGTTGCAATTTATATTTTTGCACATGCAATTTCGTAGCAACGCTACGCTTTCGTAGAACCGTAGCTGCATTTGCTACGGTGCATCGTTGCATGTCGTAGCTGTTTCGTAGGCACTACTACAAATAAATTCTTATTTAAAACTTATTATCTACCTATCTAATCCTTGTCCCAATCACACTAGTATAATCAGGCGAATGTTTGTATGTGTTACATCTTCACGCTCAAACGGCTGATTTAGATGAAATTGGCACCAGGATAGCTTTTATGTCCTGAATTAACACATATGCAACTCCATCCCGTTAAATAGAGTATCCTCGTATAATAATCAAACTTCCGCGCAATTCAATAAATAGAATAATCAAATTTTGGCGCAAGCAGTATATAATATCTATAATTTTATTTACATATTTGAAGCATTAAAAAGGATGCAATAAAAGCCTTCATCAAATAAAGCTTACAATTAACACATCATAATATTTATGGAGCCATAAATCGGCTTCAAAGATAACAATAGGGTTTTATATAAGGTGTTATATAGTGTTAGTGTGTTATAGCAATATAATTATAGCACTAGTCCAATATTCTTGTAGTGACACAGAATAATTAATAGTTAGTGTGCGCAGACGCAGTTAGCGTGACATTATATGCGCGCGAGTATGAGCGGGTAACGAACTCGTTACGTCTTTTACAATGTGTGACCCGACAACAGCGACACAAATGACAGACAGTTGACTTTACTTTTCATACCTACACGCTAGGGTAATGCACAAAAAGCTATCGATATATGAGAGATACGAGTGCCAACAACTGTTTACTACCGTTCCGACTTCCGAGATATCGTGTCCGTGAGCGGGCCTGTCTGCGTTACTCGAGCGCTTTTTGTACGTAGGTTTACTTGTGTACTACTTATCTGTCTTTTGTGAAAACGATGCTAGTAATCGATATCGAGTAGGCAATCTAGACATTATTTGCATTATAAATGCAAAAGTTTGAGTTTGTTTTTTAATCCTTTACGACAAAACAGCTGAGAGTTTATAAAATTTAGAAGAAAGGTACTTTATGTTGTCATAATATTATTTTATGTTTTGCTGCTGGTAAGTTAAATATACCTACTCATACTTACCACAAGTAAAAATATTTGTTTTATAGCCTATATACATCGATAAAAAAATAGATGAGATGTTTTTGTGGTTGTAACGTATTTCATGTCGTTACTTAGTCGTGTCGTCGCTAGTAAGTAACACCAGGCCCGAGTACTGTTTTCCATAGGCAGTTTAGGTGCAAATTAGCAATTAGTTTAATTATTTTGATACCACACCTTTTATATGTTTTTGACTAAAAATAATTCTAAACTAGAATTTACACATTGTTAAGTTATGTTTCCGTAGATAAGTAGAAGTATTTTTAGATTATTCACTTGTTTCTTACTCGTATCGCTGGGTGCGAGTCAGCTTCAACGCTGACGCACCGTTCTAGCTATGGTCGGCGACAGGCTTTATTATATACAACGTGTAACAGAAAGGTGCTATAATACCTAACGGTGTTAGTCTACACATCAAAGTGAACCCATTGATGCAGAAAATTTTCAATTGCGCAGAGCAAAATTCGAAAAAAATTATTGCGTATCCATACAACTGATCACGTGATTTTTGTATGGAGAACCTTTTATTTTTTTATCATACTTTGAAATAATTTCTGTTATGTTTGTGTTCACTTCGATGGGTAGAGTAACACCCTTAAGTATAGTCACACGTTTATATATAGGGTTATCGGCTAGGGGTTTACTAAGCTGAAGGGAGGTCATTGTACTCATCATTACTTTCATTACGAGACCAACCCCGAATTCGAGAAAAAAATCTGCTGTTCAATAAAAAAGTTCACTATGGAAGCAACTCTGAATTTGAGAAAAACAATCAGCTGTTTCATACCTTTGGTCGATACCTAAACTTTTTGTACAAAACAGCAGATTCTTTCCTCTCGAATTCAGGGTTGTTCCTATAATGAAAGTTATTTCTAAGGATGAGTTTAGCGATACTCTTGCGGCTTAGTACACCCTAACCGCTAATCCTGTATATACTACTTAATTGCTAAGCTTCAAACAAAAACTCTACTTTTCATTTTATCTTCAACGCGTTATAAAATTCTACATGTTTTTCTTTTTCGCTAAGTTGTTCAAAATTATGGTACATAAATACATACATAAGATAACAGAAGTTGTCTGTTTATTTATAAACCAGTACCTATTACTAAGATAATTCAAAACACTAGGCAGTTTGCTATCTGCTGCATGTTTAATAAGAGTATAATGTATATGGAGAGCGTTGAACTTTCAGTAGGTAGGCCACGTTTTGCAATATATACTTTTACTAGACATTCACTGGGTTCGTAAACTGAATGCCTAGTAGATAAGAGTAGATTATGTGTGAGTCATAGGTATGTATAAGTAATGTAATTATGATCGTATTTGTAGTAGACTACACATAACGTCCGACTGCTGGGCTTCGGTTTCGCTTATGAAAGGAGAATAGGCTATAATCCACCACACTGGCCCAATTGCCGATTGATGACATCACTTATCTTCAAAAGCTAATATGTTAACAAGTAGGTTTCTTCATGATGTTTTTCATGAACGCATTTAAGCATGTGGTAATTAATTATATACATGAGGAAAAAATTAGAGGTGCATGCCTGAACCTGGGATTGAACCCGCGCTCTTCCGTTAATGAGGCAAGGAGTTTACTGACGAGGCTACCTCTAACGTAGTCTAGCATTACACTGATCAGCTTTAATGCATGTGTCTATCTTTTAAAACTGTCTGAAATTGCTAGCAGTCAACTATTTTTTGAAGTTATTAAATCTAGTGAACTCTTACAACTATAGGTATTGATTATTTAACAGTAAGCTGAAAGCTGCATTAATAATTAATACTTAAAAAACCCTTATCAAAAATTATAATTTTCAAGAATACTTAGTCACTTAAAAAATATATATATGATAAACCGCTTTAAACCTTGGTAGGCACCAACTCACCAAGCGACTAAACATCTATTCAAGTAGGTAGCCTTTTGAACTAACAAGCAATTGTCACTACAAAAAAATAGGTAGATACGCCTCAGATCGATCAGTCATCTTCAAGCGCTATTTATTATAAGTTATTTATCTTTGAAGACTAAGCAACTTTGCTAATGTCGGTCAACTTCGGTCAACGATTTTGCGAATGCCATCATGCGGTCATCGCTTCCTCGCCTGCCCACTATAGGCCTCCGCTGGGCTAGCCATTCAATTTACCCGTAAACTTAATGAAATTTCTCGTTGGAATTCACTCAAGAAAGCTAGTGCTAGCTTTCTTAAAGTGCTATTTTACTTTGCTGTACAAAGTAAAATAGCACTTTAAGAAAGCTAGCACTAGCGAAGCATTATTGCTTAAAAAAATGAAAACCAACTTGAATTCGGCAGGCAACACTTAAGTTATAAATCAGAATATCATCATTGTATAGATTGTATAAATAAATTGTATAGATTGTATAATAATTGGATTGTATAAATTGATTAAGAAAAAACTACAAGAATGATTTAAATAAAATTTAAATGAGACCAATTGACAAGCATATCCCTTTTAGAAATCATGGAAAATCCCAACTAATATTATAAATGTGAAAGTAACTCTGTCTGTCTGTCTCGTTTTCACACCAAAACCACCGAAATTTAGTACACAGATAGATTGGACCTCGAGAAAGGACATAGGATATTTTTTAACCGACTTAAAAAAAGTAGTTCCCCATTAGATTATTTCCATAGTAAAATGGGGAACTACGCGGGTGAAACTGCGGAGCCCAGCTAGTAAATTAATTATGAACCGCCGAACTTTTTTAAGGTTGGTTAAAATCAGCATGTTATGTACTTATATATAGTCAAAGAAAAACTGATTTTGATGAAATTAAAAATGTTTTTTCAAAAGCCATCTCTGAAAAAAAACCTTCTGTTTGAAATCTGCTAAAAATTACCACAAAACTGAACTCGGTTTTTTTTTATTAATATTGTACGAAAATCAGTAAAACGCTAAAGATTTTTCTTCGCAATCACGAAATCGTCGAGGAAAATCTTGATATTACAAGGTACTCAGCAATAAGGTAAAAGCTAGAATTACCAGCCGGACACGTGTAAAAGATCATGTTACAGTGTTTACGTCGTATTCAATATATTTTTTTGCGATATTTTGTCATGAAAAATTCAGGAGACGAGAGAAGCGTGCATTATGTTAAAAAAAATCTGTTAGTGTTCTCGCGACATTTAGATTTGCAAATTTTGAAAACAGCTTCGATGTAGTTTGTTTTGCTGGCCTTTTAGGAGCTTTGGCAATATCTGGGGGCATGGCAGGGCAAAGGCTCGCTAAGAAATAACTCATTACATATAAAACTTCATTATGTTAATGTAGCAAAATAGCTGAAAATTTCCTTTTTTATGTATTTTTTAGCAGTCATAACAAAGAGATGCAATTCAAACAACTCAAAAGCGTCCCACTGTTAGGCTGTTAATAGAATTTTAGACCAGCCTGGTGAATTGGTCTACACCCTTTTCATAGGGAGAACAATACCCAGGAGTGAGAAGCTATCGATTGTTACGATGCTAACCACTAGGCCACGCCAGACTAAATGGAAGTGTTAAATTATGAAGAATGAATCACGCCATCTCGTTATCGACAAACTGCCTAAATCGATATCGGCTTATTCAATCAAATAACTCATATCTGGCAACATAGAATTACCATGTATTTAATGTCGAAAATTACAGCATACACACTTTGATTATCAATGGTAGTTTTTTGCGATCAACTGCGCCTTCTTCTTAATCTGCGTTCACACTGTTACTGGATAAATATTCTTATAAATTCCCGGAAGAATTATGTCTATTTCTTTTTTTATCACCCGACGCCAAATCAACAGGGTTGTTTTTATGTTTGACGAGTCTGTGGCATAAGACTTTAAGCACAAGCCTTTATATATGGCATTTTACCTAAGTTAAAATATTGACATCTAAATGTAATGAAGTAATGTTATCATTATATTGTAATGAATTAAGCTGTTAGTGTTTATAAATATTGAAATAGTATTGAAGTGTTAAATTTACGAATAAAAGTTTACAGACCGTAATTCTTTTTTATTTATTTATACAAAACACAATGTTGTACAAAAAGTGGCTGTCATAGTTCTGCTTTAAATCTTCATCTCGTGACAACGAGCGAAACCGCAGTTTTTTCTTGTAATTTTGTTTTGTCCATCCAATACAAAAGTGTTTAAAAGAATACATAAATAGATGAAAGAAGGTAACTTTACAGCTACGAGCCCTTCACAAATACGAGCCATGCATGGATTTACGAATATTCCCTTAAAGAAACACTGCCGAGAACGGCAGAAGCTTATCTTACAAAGTCAATGTATACTTCTTTTTCTTTTAAATGGCACCATGCAATCTGTGTTTGCCAGCGTCGTACTAAATTTTACACAGAGCACAATTAGACAATTTATTTTAAGTTCTAATAACGACGAATTGTTGGTTCTCCGTTTCTTAATTCATTGTGTCGTGCATTACGTAACCTCCCGGTTCCAACGGAAGATCAACGCTGGTTGTTTCTGCCAGCATTATGACGACTTGGGGCAGGTTTGTGACAATAAGCAGTAATTTCGTTTAGTTTTTCTAGTAACGCTGTGTCATTCTATTCTGTTCTACAAATAAATAATATTCGTTCGGTTTTACTTTTGACCATTTAACAATTTTCCTATTTTTTCTCCGTATTAAAAATTCCACGCGCAATATTCGTGACAACTGTCACGAATATTCGCGTGACAATATGTCCGCAGCTTTATCTAGCAAAGAACTAGCGAATGGATGGCTCACACGTGTTGTGCCTGTGAGCCAGCAGATGTATCAGAGTCAATGAACCTACTTCATCTGTCTTTCTTATAGCCTCTATACACCGAGATTTGCAGCCGACCTCACAAAACTACAATCATTATGAACCTACTAATTAATATTTGTCAAAATTACGATTAAGAATCCACAAGCTGTTTCTCTTTATGTTACAAAACGTGTTTGTTTATAGATCCTGTATTAATATTAAATAAACAAGTAATAATAAATTATCTTTATTTTCAGAAAGGAAAATGTTAGCAAATGGTTTCGTAAAAGGGACTTTTATTCCTAAATGTAAAGAAACACTGACATCATCTAAATAATTTGATGTTCTATTACAGTGTCATTCGCGATAGTGCGACTTGAATCTCAAATAGATTCATATAGAAACTTCAAGGATCCCTTTGAGAAAAAGAAAGGAAATAATTAGAACTTAACGAAAAAAACATCATTGGTCATAAATTTTCTTTTTTTGATGATAATAATATCATGTAGGTACTATACAAAAAAAATTGCTTGACTCAAATCAACTTCGATAATCATGAAGCTAGCAGAACTGAAAAATCTAAGCTGGCTACTCTAGATCTCCACTCTACTAAATAAAATACTATCTCCAAAATATACTTGCTTAGTAGTTTTAACCGCGACTCCTACATCATTTAAATTCGCCTGTGCCCAAGGCCAAACGCAGCAAAATATTTACGATAGTAGACCTCTCAGCGACCGTCAAAATGGCTGCGTTATCATAGTTGAATTCCAACGCACTATGTTGCTAAGCGCGTTCCTCACGCATAATTGGTCGACCACTGGACGCAGGATGACGTCACATATACCTACCTATCAGAACAAGCCGTATAAGTTTAAAAATAGTTCCTTTAGAAGGACAAAGTAGCAGTTCAGCTAGTTTCCTGTACATAGAGGCCGCTGCATTTGACAAAGAGAATGCAAAATAGTTTTGAATTGTAAATATGGTTTCGAATGTTTGACGTGTTTTTATTCGTTGAACAAAAGTTCAAGTAACTGTTTAGCATTATGCTGAATAACTTAAATTAGAATTGAGTTCTAATATATTTTACGATTTGTTGGAATGGCATAGAATATGCTGGATATCATAGTAATCTCAACGTTTAGGTTATTTATTACTTCTGCGACGTAGTAGGTAACGTCATGTATTTACAATTTATTAAATCTGATTTATAATTATCATGGTTTTGATGGCTGAACTTGAATTTTTATGTAATTTACAACTATTTCATGCCTATATAAGTCTTCTACGGTATTTTACCACATTTATACATAAAATAAAGCTGGAGAGATCGAATTTCTCTACAATAAAAAAATATGCTAATAACCGAGTCAGGTGTATTGTGTACTGTCAGATGTAAGAAGTGAAATATAAGTAATTTAATTTTTTTTAAATTGTTTGATTCTTTGTTTGTGTGTCTTTTTGTACGTGATTTATCTCCAAATCGACTGAACCGATAAAAATAAAATGTTGTATCTATGGTGGTAACTTATATTCCTGGTTAATTTATATAATACTTTTGATCCCGGTAAATTAAAGAGAAGGTATAATAAAACCACGCGGACGAAGTCGCGGGCATCAGTTAGTCATCATATAAAAAAGACATTATATTATATTTAAAGGTAGGTATTTAAGGCCAGATGCTGTAGAACGCAAGCTAATTTTCTATAAAATAAATAACGTGGTTAAATCCTTTCCGTATAAAAATTTGATGCATCATTCTTATAAGTATTATTATTATTATTCCGAAAATTAAGGCTATGAATTAAGTTTATGATTAAGCTGAAAATGTGAAGGGTAAAGCCGCGGGGCGTTCGTAATACTCAATGTAACTTCATAATAAATAACGCTTATCATTTTAGTTGTTTGATTAGAAGTGTCATGTGTGCACGTGAATTTTGTATTTACGATAACCCCTAGCTTAGATTAATATTTTTATGTTGATTTGTAATATATATGGTCATTTAAATTACATTTTTGTAACTCTAAAATATCCCCTGTGCTGTATAATACAGTAAACAACCAATTCTGAAAATTAGAATGAAATTCTCCGATTCAGCTTGGCTATACATACTCGTAGATGTTATCTACGAGTATGTATAGCCAAAGGAAATTAATAAATAACGACTGTAGGTACCGATTATGATGTAATTGAAATGTGACCAATTCAAAAGCATACCCTTTCGAACAATCCAAGAGTTTTTTAAATCTTCACATGTAGCCCCAAATAATACATACTAAATAGTTTATTAAACAAAGCTTAGCCTATTGATACAGTTAATTTACAAGTTCTAAATATTAATCTAAGTAGTATCCAATTTAATTTCATTAAAATCCGTTCATTACTTTTGTTTTTAAATCCAAATAACTGAATTACTTATATTGGCGGGTTCCAATTAGACGTCGGTAAGTAAATACTTTTTTTAAAGACTTGTATTGTCTAGTTAGAAAAAATTATATACTCAATAGAAGATTACTTTGTTTTCTGCTGATGTCTACAGATAGATATCTAATACATTAAAGTAGTATTTGTAACAGCTGCGCCGACCACCTGCAGTTTAATCCTCCCTATTTTGGGGGTAATTTAACAATGGGAGCTTTTAAGCTCTCTGAAATCTGTTCGAATAGAAAGGGCGCCTTTACAAATTAGGTTTTGACTGCTGCAAACGTCTTTTTGTTATTTAGGGCCTTGGGAAGATAGGCATAAAAAAATCTTTTAGATCTTTATATTAAATAATTCTTATTACCAAACAAACATATCAAATGGAACTAAAACATCTCGAAAAGTTTATGATACTATTATTTACTACTAACTCAAAGAAGCGTAACAAATAAAGGTATACTCTCAATAATAGTTCAGTTCGAGTTGAACTTAATTTGAAATTATAAAGCTCTGTGCTCGCGAAAGTGCGAGACTCTTTCAATTAGGTCGGTAATTGGCACCGTCCGGATAGGCAGATGATGTTTAAGCAGTTTTAATGTTTGACGCTCGTTACGGGCGGTATCGCGGGCGGCCAGGATTAGGCCTCCGGTGGCTGGAGGCTGCAGGCCCCGGCTCACCTTGGAGAGTAATTATAATGATCGGCGCCGGAACACCAGACTGGAGCGGGATCCTTCCTGGAGAGGCGTGCCGGCCGCCGGGTGGCGCAGCGGTGGTACGCCCACACAGCCCTCCATCCCCTTCCTACAACTGCGAGCCAGCTCCAACCGTCTCGCTCCCCCGACCCCCACGCCCCGTAATAACCCAATTTGTAAGAACCCCCCGTTTTCAAGGACGGCCGTCGGTCTTTATGGCGGCGGCGACGGCGGCGTTGATTCCCGACCTTGTTTATTTCAGTTTCTTTTTGTTTAGGAACTTGCTGAACTTATTTTTGTACGTCTGAACCCGGCCGGGGTTCGGGTAATTCGCTTGTTTTTGTAGTGTCCGATGTGGTATTGATGTGTCGAACACAAAGGTTCTCGTGGGCACCTACGGCCGTCCTCACCTGCCTACTTTGGTATCAATTATACACTGTTCAATGGCGCTACTTGGAGGCGTTCCTTTGCTGCGATAAGTAATTGGACGTATTTTGTTTGAATGTCGATCAGCAGCCCGTGAATTTGTTCGTTACGGTGGGTAAATAGAATGTTTGGGATGGTTTCACGACGAAATGTATTTCAATTACATTCGCACTATTTTATTTAATAGGTAACATGACCTAAAATCGACAGGCCACTGGGATTAAAATGGAAAAATTAGATGTATATGCACATTCCGGATCGACCTTAAATAATTTAAGGCTGATTTTTCCTAACTGTATAGAGCGAGGCAGCACGTGGAAATATGTGAGTGCGGGGAATGCCTCATTTGTTTAGGGGTAGTAAAGGTCAAGGTCGTCCAAGGCACCCTTATCAAACTCCGTCCTTTCGTTCCGTCTAGACGCTTTCACACCTTCAAACCCTTTGAATTTGTGACCAATTACAATATTTTTTCTTTCTGTTCAAATCGCTTTTAAAACATTACTGAAAATCATCAATCTCAACTCTAGTAAGAAATCTTCTGAAGCGACTTTTGTATATCCTCGAATTTTCCTTTGTAACAAATCGAGACTGTCATTAATTATATTGACCTTCGACAATATTGATTAAATTAGAGTTCAATTCATTATGCTTTCGTGAATACCTGCTCGTGATTTACATCAAGGGTAAGGCTCTAAGTAGTAATAATTAATATGAATTTCTTATCTACTCCTAAGAACGAAACTATGAGACATACAATTACTATTCATATATTTTCAAATATCTACAAAAAATTCGATTCAAGTGTTTAGAACAATAGCGACTAATTATAAAGAGGTCGATGTAGTGTCAACATACATATTTTTACTGACTTACCAAAAGTAGGTACTCAATTCGACGGGTATATTGTTTGGACTATTACCGGAGACTGCTGGAGTGATTAGACTAAATCTTTTTTTGTTTGTAAGGATACACTTCTCCAAAATCGCTCAAGAGGTACGATTTTTAAATGGAAATAACTGAAAAAGATCTATCGGCACCTGACAGTATTCACTACTAAAAAATATATATAAATATAAAAATTTGTTCGTCATATAGTAAGATATCACCATAATTATATTCTCAAAAAGAAAATTATCTAACTAAAGTACGTACCTACATAAACCACTCTCATGCCAATTCATTACCCCACGACATACCCAAGTCAGTTTAACTCCAACATTTGCCCAAATATTTTCTGGTAAGTAAACATAAAACAGACCCTAGGCAAAGCCTATATATATGGATTTAAATTAAAACTGCTTGAACATCGTGAATTATTAAAATGCTATGTATGGTCTATCGATTTGGAACGTAAAACTAGGTTAAATGGGGAATTGGTTCGCGGTGTCTTTGTCTCTTCTTGGAGGTTCTTATTTACTATCCACCATGTGATTCGGGGTATTCCTCATCCCCCGAGTTTAGTTTCGATATCTAGCACTTTTCTGGTCATACGTATGGTCGGATGGTAGCTTCATAACGTGTCCGTACCACCACCGCACGTTTAGTAAATGTCACAAATAACCAGTCAATACAATTGGCTGCTTATCGTTCAGCAGTGGACGGTTCTAGCTGATGATCATCAGTTAAATACAAGAAACACGTGCCTACAAATTAAAATGTCACTCGATTTCCTTTTGAGGAGTAATAAATTCTAGCAATTTACGGTACAGTAAGTAACCTTTCAGTAGGTATACAGATTCGACTTGAATACCAAAATGTTTCTGATGTTCGGTAACGACCTAGCATTTAATCAAAATCTACATTTAATTTTCACTTTCAAACGTTGAATTTTAGGATTTCTAGAGTCGGTTTCTTTGATCAATCCTGAGGGCAACTTGTCACGCTAACGTAGGTCTAAAAAATGTTTGAAACTTGCCAAAAATAAAGGACAGAGGTTCTATGTCGTTTCGGCAGTATAGTGGGATTAGAAATTCTTATTACGTGATTTTTTACGGGAAGGTTAAATATTTTTAGTATAGTGTAAATAGATGATAAACGAAAAGAGATAAACATATCTCAATTTAACGTCGCGTAAGAATACCCTTATACTTTTAAAGCCGTTGTCTACGTTAACAGTCATATTACGAGTATTAATTTTGTGGCTTGCTAAACTGAAATGAATATGTTATATTTCCATTAAAAAAACATACTTACATTAAATCAATTAAGAAATAAATCAGCCATTAGGTAGGTTCCCAATTCTACAGTTTTTATTTCTTTTGCTGAAATATGTCTTGGAAAGTGGGATGTCAGAAAACATCAACTGATTTTTCTCGAAGATTTTTAGCAGAATTCTTATATTGACAGAGACGCTATTTTCGACCGATGAAAAGATTTTTGCTTTATGAAAAAAAAAACGAAAATAGGGCACATTTCTGTTAAGATTTTTCACTTGAATGGAGACTGTACTCGTATTTCTATAAACAGGTTCATAAAGAAATGTCGTCGATTTTCGCTTGTTTGATTGGGTTTTTCCTTAGGAACGAGCTAAAGCTCCAATTTGCGTTGATTAATCGGATTTAGGTGTGCTACTGTAAGTTCAATGACTAGAATTCTTACTTTAATAGTAATATTATAAAATCAAAAGTAATCGAAGTCCCTCAATCCATCTAGATATTTATGTTTGTCACGGTTGCAAGACCAAATCTCGCAATCAATGAATGATGATTATATGACAATAATTAGTAAATTACTCCCACGGTCTACTGGCTGCATTGCTGGTGGCAATTATGATGGTCGAGAGCGCTGCTTAACACAGGTCCAGACCTCCACAGCACGGTCAGCTTTGCAGCTCTTGAAGGACAAGGTGGAATAACGTTCTGAAGGTTGATGCTTTTACAGCGCTGACTGCAAGAACTGCAATGCTGACCAAGGCCGAGAGAGTTGCTAAGCTGTGCTCAATGCCATCATGGCGTGGCCAGCAGTTATTGCAGACCATAGTAGCAATCTTGGATTTGATACCGATATTGATGGAGTTGGGTAAAAATTTACACTCTGTCATTTTGTGGCGATGGCCATCTTGAGCCGATTGTTATCAAACATGCCTAAGAACATTACTGACAAAAAAATCGAAATCAAAATAGGTTCCTAAGTTTGGGAGCTAAAATCTAACCTATAACACCACGTTGTTTTTCACCGAGTGTTAAAAAATACAGGGCAAGTGAAGTTGACATATTAAGAAGATGAAATGACTAACTAAAATAACAAAAATAGCAGATGGATTACCTACAGACCACGATCTACTACGTTAATTCAAATGCTCTAACTCACCACCGGAGGGCAGCGTGCTCAAAATGCTAGCAACATTACCAGGCTGAATGGCAATGCGCATAAAAATTTAGGTATATTCAAATAGTTAATTTGCTGCTGAATAATACATACTCCTACAAAGATAATGGGAATAATGATGTAGCATAGGTAGTATATTTTTTTTATAGGCTTGCGCTTGACCGCAACTCACCTTATGTAAAGTAACGATGCGGTCTAGGATGTAGCGCGCTTGCCTAGAAGAAACCGATTCACTCGCGATTTGAAGAGACCGAGATTATAGCTATCGGGAAATAGAGAACTTGGCAGCGAATTCCACAACCTGGCAGTTCGCACAATAAATGTAGACGCGAAGCGTCTTGTGCGAGTCCGTGGAACCTCTACCTTGAACCGGTGGCGCCTTACAGTATCTCTACTTGTCCGATTGTAGAATAGAGATGGGGGAATTAATTCATGCAATTCCAAGGCACACTCCCCGAAATGTATCCGATAAAAGAAGATAAAAGATAGACTAGCCACTTTCCGACGATGCTTGAGGCTTTGAAGTTTAACTTTAGCCAGAGCATCGTTACCTATAAGTCTTTTAACTCGCCTTTCGACAGACTCCAACGCTTCAAGCTGGTATTTTGCTGATCCATCCCAAAGATGCGAGCAGTACTCCATACACGATCGAACTTGTGCTTTATACAGAGTGAGCAACTATTTCGACGTGAAGTACCGCCGCACCTTTGAGAGGATACCCAGCTTTTTGGCAGCTAACTGAGCTTTGGACTCAATATACGCACCAAAATTGAGCTTTGAAGTCAGCGTGACTCCTAAGAGCTCAAGGTGGTCGGTTAGGGGAACGGATACATCTCGGAAAGTAGGGGCCAGCTGGAATGGCCTCTTTTTGGCGGAGAACAGACACGCCTGCGTCTTAGCAGCATTGAACCTGACCAGATTGGCATCGCCCCAATCAGAGACTGCCCTGAGGGACAAGTTCAATCGCTCGACCATAGCTTCTCTAAGTAACTAAACTTCAGCCGCACTGGCACGTGTGGAAGAAATGTAACTCTCAACGAACGTGCTGTAGTCTGCTTACACAAAGATAACTGGTTTTAACAGATCGTTGATGTGCAGCAAAAAAAGGGTCGCTGAGAGCACCGAACCCTGAGGATATGATAGATCCTAAAGTAACTAAGGCATCCTGAAACTATTATGTCTCTTATAAACATGCCTAGAATGATAATTTACGATTTAAAGGCTACAATTACGCAAGCCCTTGCGTAATTGTAGCCTTTAAATCGTATATATTATTTTTTACAAAAAACGATGCAACTGATTTTTCATCTATAAAATATTACCTTTTCTACCATATTACCTTTTTAGTCATCGACATGAATGTCTGATGAATACCTATTAATCAGCCTAGCCTGAATACAAAACAACCTACTAGATTTTGTTAGCAACAGGAGTTTTTAACATAAATCTCTTTGTGTTTCTGCAAAAAATATCATATATTATATTAAGCTTACAAAAACACTTCATTTTTAATAATCATTTCGAAAGCCTACGCACAGAATGCAGGGTTGAATAAATTATAGAAGCATGAGGCTTGAAACGAAAACCGAGGACGTCTGAATTTCAGGAAAACTAGCTGAAAGCACGCACGGAGGCGCACGCCAGAGCAGACTTCAAAAGTACCTTCTATTCAGCTCTGTAAAGCCTGGGAAAACGACCAAAACAACACTAGACTACAAACATTGCGGCGCTGACTCGAACTAACAGCGTACAGGTTGTATCGTAAGCTTCAATGTATAATGTTCAAATATTTTCTGACCTAAAATTCCAGCGATGAAATGTCGGAAATTCCTGAAGTACAGAAATAATACCTAAATTCAGGCTGTAAGGTATAATGTTATGTGGCTGGTTGTAAATTAGAACAGCAATAGGTTTCATACAGACACTTGTCGAAGGTTTTCATTGACGCATTATATAATCAAATTAATTTTATATATGTGTAAGTATCCTACTTCCTACATTTCAACTTACTGTAATGTTATAAACGCGATAATTTGTAGAATGCGTAAGTAAGTAGTTATGTTTGTTACTCTATCACGCAAATACTACCGAACCGATTTGGATGAAATTTGGTACGGAGATAGGTTAGACCCTTGATTAACACATATAGGCTATATTTTATACTGTATTAACGCGGGTACCACCGCCAGACTTAGCTAGTTTCTTTGTAATATAAAAAAAATCGTAGCCTGCACTACTTAATACCAGTAAATATTACTTAATTACAAAAAATTGGTTAATATTATTTTATTAGCTAGTATATTACGGTAACAAATAGGCCTAAATGTTTCATGCCTATTTCTAAAACAGTGCCTAGCTTAATTCATTCTCTATTTAACCAAAATGACAAAGCTAGTCAAATATCAAGTAATAATAACTGACCAAACGAATTGCGAGTTTGAAAATAAAATCGTAAAAAAGCCGAACTTCATCGGTCACGTAAATACCGACAAAAATGCAACGCAAATAAAAATCCGCTGCGGCCTTGAAAAATACACTATTCTGTGTTATTAGAGTGTACATTAGAGCGTTGGCGAGCGCGGATTGATAGCGGCTTGCAAGACGGGGCTATTGCCCTCCCCGTTCCATTGCAAGGCCACCCAGAGCCGCACTTGGCGCGTATCCATGACGACAGCCATCCCGACCCGGCTACCTCCTCGTTGCGATAGAAACGCGCCCGCCTCCGCGTCTCTTCCTTCCCGCTTATAAGGTTTTCAATTGGCCCTCAATAGCAGGCAAACACCTCAAGGCCGAATTATTACGGCAGGTACAATACGGCCCTGGGACTCTCTTAGCTCTATATCTAAGTTTAGATTTACTAGGATCCCTTAATTAATGAATTTTGTCAATAGCAATCGAATAAACGGCGGCAAACGAAATGAAATGAAACCTTTTGATTCGTATTCAGTTTTCGTTAAAACTGAAATTACGTTCCTTGCGCCCCAAATAAGCTCTAACTTCCATTATCAAAATATTATTCCGACATATTTTAATTAGGTTTGGAGTTTGTTCAACGTTATTTGTGTTCGGAAGTTGAAGTTGATACTACTCAATAAAGTAATAATTTAATGAAGGGATATCAAAAGAAGTTATTTCACGGCTCCGTGGGAAATTATGAGGTTATAAATTGTGTATTTTATTTAGTACGCAAGTAAGAAAAATAAGGTCGATGAACTAGGACCATTGATCGCCAGATAGTTTCCACAGAAGTAGGTCAACACTTATTTATCTCTAATTATTTCTAGTAAAAGATATAGGTATACTGTTTACTCAGTGATAATGTAGCTTTCTAATGGCGAAGGTATTTTTGAAATCGGTACAGAAGTTTTTAAGTGTATACGTTACATACAAAAATATGTAGCAGGAATACTGAAAATGCTTTGAGGCTATGCTTCGCTCGTGTAACCCAGAAAAATTGTTCTGTATTAACCAATGAAAGAATATAAAAATAGACGAGTGACTTCGGCCCTAAAACTGATCCTACCGAAGTGTAAGTCATCACAGTTGAGCCTTCAGTTGACTTAGAAACCAAAGAGTACGTATTATTAAATCGGGAATAACGAAGCTCTTGATTTTCGGCTTTAAAGTTAGAAAACCACCTGTGTTCCTCTTAGGATTGTTATTGGTAGTAATACTAACACAACAAGTAAGAACTTTAGAATAGTAACAACCGACGAACCTGGGAAACATATACACCCTTCCAAACAAAAGAATAGTACGGTCATGAATTATGATGTCAGTGAACTATCGGAGATCATAAATTTATAATTACGATGAATTGAAAACGCCACTCTCTGTTTAAAGTCGCTGGAAGACGCATGTTTTACGTAGTTAACCATCAATGCTACCGCTAATCAGCCCTTTAATTGACTAAAGTTGAAAGCACGAAAGAGGTTAAAACTGCGTTGAAGCGGAGAACTGTCAAAACGAAACCAAGTTTGATTCCTCTCGTTTTCAGCTCTTCCATGCCAAACTATATCCTGTAAGGCTGGTTTAGTGCGAGTAGTACAATCGACTGTACTCAAGATACAATATCGTGTTACTTGTACCATCAATTTACTATCAGTAGAACTGACATATAGCCAACAAAACGAAATATCTATGAATTATTCGTAAAAACAAAACGTGCCTCAATCCGTTCCTGGCAGGGAAGTGTAGTATGCCAAGTCGCAGTTCGCTATTTGCGAGCGCGCGCGGGGCCCCCGAACTTTGTATTCATAGGTACCTACACCTACAAAAACTACTGAAACCGACTCAGTGATTAAACTTCATACTATTCTAATGCATGTTGACAACTGACGTCTATTATTATTTTTTCTTTTGATTATGGCACCATACGATTTGTATATTTGCCAGCGTCAAGTTTATTAATTTTTAATTTAATTATCACTCAAATTAAGTCATATATCAAGTCACAAGACATCGTGGTCAAGTTATAGGCCCATAATGTACCCTTGTAAAGCGGTGGAGACTTTACCAGGGTCTCAATGGAGATTTTCCGTTTACACAAAAACCACGTTATTCCGTCTTTATGTCGCTTGCCCACACTTTTGCACTTAAACAAGACGTTCATCATCAGCTTACTCTTGTCCACTGCTGGGCATAAGCCTCTCCCATGACATGCCACTCAGCCCTATCCTGGGCTTCTCGTCTCCACCCCCTGCCTGCTATCTTCTGTATGTATTTGCTCCACCTAGTAGTAGGGCATCCTACACTACGTTTACCGGTTCGCGGTCTCCACTCAAGAACTCGTCTCCCCCATCGGTTATCAGTTCTACGGCATATATGACCGGCCCACTGCCACTTCAGCTTAGAAAGATGTAGAGCTATGTCGATGACTCTGGTTCTCTGACGAATTAATTCACTAGATATACCGAGCATAGCTCTTTCCATAGCTCGCTGAGCGACTTTAAACTTCCTTACCAGACAAACCGTGAGTGTCCACGTTTCGACTCCGTAGGTCATGACGGGTAGGATGCACTGCTTAAAGACTTTTGTCTTCAGGCTTTGCGATATAAACGGTTGCGGTTGCTAAACAAGACGTTAATGGTTAATAAACGCCATTTATTCAGCGAACGCGGGGTAACAAAAATATATTTTATTGCATGTGCAACTGACTGTCGACGTCTATTACCTATATACTCGTAGGCTATATATTAGCTAGCAAATGCTTTTCCGTTAATTCGAAGCGCCACCGTGTGGTCTTTGGTACTAACGACATTATTCAACCGCTAAAATAAGTTCCCTGGACTCATATGTTGCTATCAGCACCAAAATGGCAGAAATCATAAATAGATTCATTGTTACTATGACGACTATAAGTCCAGCGTACTTGTTTAATACCTGTCAGCGTAAGTACTTTGTTTAGTTTGTTTATAAGGATTTTCTTTACACGGGTTAAGTTAGTGGTAGCCTCAAGAGCGTTGGACTCCTTGTATAGGAATCTTTTTTCTTAAAATAAGGTTATTGTTCTGAGTGTAGCCTAGTAAATTAGTGTTAGCCTAGTCGGTGAACCTCTTGCCTCGCAAATAAAAGGACGCGGATTCAATTCCAGGTTTAAAGGGACGCACGTCGTAGTTTCTGCATATTATTACTAATTACCACAAGCTTAAACGGTGAAGGAAAACATAGCTTCCGGAAAAGGGAACTTTAGATACTAAGTGAAGCTGGAAATTTGGCCAGCGCGTGGTGATCTTAATGTTTGTGTCAAAAAATAAATCAATCAATCAAAACACGCCTTACCATTACATTTTTATAAGTAATCTAATGTACAAGAACATTGTTTCTCTCTAAGCTTAAGTTCTCAAATATCTTTCTAGAAACATTTCAACCATCCCATTATTACTATCCCCTATACACTCACGCCATCCTTAAACTGTTATTTGACAGTTCTCATATTCATTTTATGCCTACCATTCTTTCACAGAAGCAACGGTATATAAAGGTAAAGAAACATTGAAATCTTAATTCTTTATACACTGCATCGAGTATCACTTACATCACACTTAAATGTATCACAACACACTAATAATTATAAAGGCGAAAGTTTGTATGTGTGTGTTTGTTTGTTTCACGCTCAAACGGCTTAACGGATTTGGATGACATTTGGCACAAAGATAGCTTTATACCCCAGTATTGTAACATAGGCTAACTTCTTATTTAAAATTGCAGTGTTCCCATGGAATGATCAAATATCTAAACCGGGTAAAACCGCGGTGGGCGTAGCTATTTCTTCACGATACTTACCATAATCCACTTCATAATATATTACTACCAAAGAGACAGCTTTTCAAATACAACCTCACAATTGTTTTACCTTATCAGAGGCATAAAAACCTGAATAAATATTAGCACTGCCCCCCTCCCCCTACCTACCTACGTAGGTAATAATTACTGACAACACTGGGCGCCTCTGATAAAAATTGTTTCGTCCGAGGCCTTTCATCAGTATGTCCAAATTGTTCTAAAAATAATGTGTTTTATTATTGTATCTATATTGGATAGGTTAACGATTAATCGCCTCTTCTTTTGACGTAAATCAAATCTTCAGCGAAGGTCTCACTGTTTTATGATATCTTTCGTGGGTTGAAAATTTGCTCTTGTTCTGATAGATCTGTTAAATACAAACCCACCTGTTGATGTGGGTATGTATGCGAGGGTTGTTTCTTATTATTCGATTATATTTCCATATAAACATTGACAGCAATACTGCTACGCATAGACTAGCGTGAACTAACGTAAAGGACTTGTCTTTTTCGGCCAAGACGACCTACGGCCAAAAAATGCCTAAAGACGTAGATAATATTCTGTATTAATAAAATTGCATCAGTTGCCTACTTCATTGTTTACCAAAATATCTAATTTCGGTGAATTATAGTAGAATTATGGCAACCCTAAGAGATTTTTATCTCCTAGGTTGACTTCAATAGTCACAATAGCCTATCAATTGTACTACTCGTAACAAATGTCACAGTTGACACATCAAAACGCGAAAATCTCGTTTTGCGTAAATAAGGTGGAAATATTTTGATTTGAAATTAATTTAGTACACTACGATAACGAACGTTATTTTTGATTTGGCTGATACATTAAAGATTAATAATCCCTAACGTGTTTATGGTATCATGTACACTGTTTTTGCCGTGGCTCCATACATTATTAAAGCAACTCTTTTAACTCGAACATATCTTGCATCCAGCAGTGGACTAATAGAAAATAGGCTGATGATGATGAAGACGAATCTTGCATAGATAATGATACGGAACCCGGCGTCTACCGACTTTCAATAAGAAGAGGAACTCAATGCGTCGGTTGTTTTGTTTCTTTTAAACCATGATTTCTCAGAGACGGTTAAACCGATTTGAAAAATTCGTTTTTGTGTGAAAGGGTATAGGTACCTCCAATGTGGTCCCATTGTAATTGGACCGGCCGGTTGGCGCAGTTGGTAGCAACCCTGCCTTCTGCGCCGCTGGTCCCGGGTTCGATCCCCGCACAGGTTAAGCATTTGTGTGCATAAACATGTCTGTTTGACCTGTGTCTGGGTGTTTATTAGATATGTATATAAGTATGTATTTATGTATATAGTATGTATATCAGTCATCAGGTTACCATAGTACAGGCATTGCCTAGTTTGGGATCTGTTTTTTTTGATACTTTGAATTGTGTGGATGTTGAAAATAAAAAAAAAACGGTCAAGAGAGTTGATTTATAAATCAAAAAAAAACTGAAAAACTCACTGCATCTGCCGAAAGAAGATGGCAGTCACTATTTTTAAAAAAATTACTACTAATATATTTCTGCATCTTCTGTTGGTTTTTACATTTTGGCATTTACATTCTAATTCCCTAGCCTTAACCTGATTGTAAAATTTTTTTTATGTTTCATATTGTTGTATGGCTCATATTACTTTATTCTTAATAGCAGTAATATGCAAAATGACGTGCATACGACAGTAATTAATTTTGAACTAGAAGCTGTTACCCGCGGCGTTGCACGGGATATTAAATATATTATAATATAAAGAAGTTTAAAACTTTTAACCCCCATTTGATCTCTTTAGGGTTGAATTTCTAAAACCCCTTTTTAGTACATCCCCATGTCTCTAAGTTCAGCGGTTTAGGCTCTACGTTGATTGTGACCTGCCTGTCAGTCAGTCGGGGCTTACTCTTATATATACAACGTGTAACAGAAAGGCATCTAAATTTTAATTAACTTAAGACAGCTATAGACCGCCAACTTGTAAATACTATAAGATATAGCTCTTTTTTACTTTTTATTGTTGTCTGATTCTAGTGTTTTTTTCACAAAGCTAACACATTATTTACTAGGTTTAACAGTTTTATGTTTTTGTCTTTTATATCACTTTAAAGTTACAAGCTTCCTAAGCAGTAATTATTTTTGCGCTGATACGATGCCTATTAAAAGACTTTATTATGCAGAATTCAATAACTTTTTTCAATATATTTAAACGTATAGACCTCAAATATATCATAGTCAAGCGATTAACGCCAATAACAAAATATTACGTTACAATTTAGGGGGTGAAAAGAGGTAGGCCCCGGAACGAAAATTGTATCAGAAACACGAAAACAGTAAAGGATCGGTGATCCTCTTAAGGGTACCCATCAAAGTAAACCAATTACAGAACTATTGTTTTTTAATTAAATTTTTTTATTAGGTTCTCTATTCAAAAATTGGTTACATGATCGGCAAGTTGTACTCGTATGGAAGACGATATATTTTTATTTGATTTTTGCAATATTTTTTTCAACATTGGCTTCACTTTGATGGGTAGACTAACACTCTTAAGTGTTGTCACACGTTTCTGTTACACGTTGTATATAGATAATTGTAGTTAGTGTTTTTAGGGACACCATTGATCCTGAAACAACTACATACTTTTAGTAGGTAATAAATAACCCATTGCACCTATGTGCAAAATAGTTTCTGTCACTATTAATATAAACTTTTCCTTGAACGTCCTCAGTGATTCATATAACACCAATATATCTAAAATCCCAATTCCTTGTGGAATTTCTCGGTTGCGGTTTCCTTGTTAAATTTAATATTTTATATAAGATAATTTAGGTGACATAATTAATTGTTATTTTATATTAGGGCTAACATTTAGGAGTGGTGGTAGAAGTAGAATAGCCTCTAAACTGCGCGCCCTTTCGCTTGTGAGGTCACAAGCGAAAGGGCGCGAGTTCGATTGCAGGTACAGTTATTCATTTTTATTGCAAGCAATTACATGTCAAATTTAAAATAATATAATCATAAAACTAAACATTATATTAGTATAACATAATAAGCATATTATAATGAATTTCCACACGCACATGGTGAAAAATAATATCGTGAAGGAACTTGCTAATCAGAAAAGATATGTAGCTTTTGAAGATAAGTCTTAAACCCTCCATTTGGCCAGTGTGGTGGACTATGGCCTACACCCCTTTCATAGGGAAAACCCCAGCACAGCAGTCGAATGTTTGGATTGAAAAGTATATAATATTTCAGATATCTGATAGTAGTAACTAAAGCCATTCGTGTTAGTCACGACCATAATATTATGCACGATTATTAAAAAGGCGAAAAAATTTTACTTTCGGAACTTGAATAATTAACAGTAATTAATGTAATAAAAACCACAAATTAATGCTTATCATTAAACATTAGAATTATCGTCACCATTTCCGTGATTATTGTCAAAATTGTTCCGGGTAGATTAGGGCAGTTTAGTTTTGGTAGTAATAAATTATTGTGAATTATTTTGTGCACGTTCTATGTGAATTTACTAACTAAATGAATGTGTAATTTATTATCGTTTTTGGTTTATTAAAATTCAGTGAAGTGCCGATAGGTAGTTGGGGCATTTACGTCGTAAAATAGTAGATCCTCTTTCGAAGCATTTTAAATATTTACATAAATTAACGGATCTTAGCAGGTTTTATAAAACAACTAGGGATTTTCGTATTATTCTTGAAAATAAATACATTCTATAATGAAACACTTTATGCGTAAAAAATACTTTGAACTTAAAAAACTTATCCCTTCTCGGGGCGACTTTTGCGATCTCTTCCATTCAAACCATTTTATGGAGAGAACGAAAGCATAAAGTTAAAAAAATGTTGTAGGTATAATATAAAAAACATGATAACAAAATATTTAAAAGTATTCATATTTTGTAAGTTTTCGCCTGTGTCTTTATTATGAGTCCTAAATGGGTACTGGTTTCAATTACCTAATCTATTAGTTCCTCTTAGTTTTTCGCTACCAAGTTTGCTATTTCCCGATGGCTATAATGTCGGCCTTTACATATGAACAGTCAATCGGTATCTTCTAATCAAGCGCGCTGGAGTCTAGGCCGTATCTTTAGCTTACAGCGAGCGAGCTTACTTAGCGAGTTGTTGTCAAGCGCAAGTCTATAAGCTATAAATGAAAAAGCAAACAGTAGAAAACAAGGTGACAAGGAAAAATGAAAATTTTCAAAATCCCTCGACATTGTTGTGGCAGCCTCATCTCAGATTTGAAGTTATCATAGTATAAGTATAGTATTCTACTAGTCAACCTTTTCATTTGATACTCAGATATTGAGAAATTGAGAAAAAAATTTACTACGCTATTATGTAGCGGAGCGGCCATCATGAACTTGGCGATTTTCATCAAACATAGCTAAGAACACTCCCGACTAAAACAGCTTGTGAACAAAAAAAAAACTAAATCAAAATCGGTCCACACACACACTCACACACTCACACACACACACACATACGCATAGAGACACGTCAAACTTAAAAAACCCCGTCGTTTTTGCGTCGGGGGTTAAAAATTATTATTATTAATAGGTAAGGGAATAAAACAGTAATTTTTTGACAGTAAATGTACTCGCATTGATATTTTCTTTATTGTTTGAAATGTCGAATCTGATCGAGTAAAGAAGGTAGATAGTTAGGCATGCGAGATTTTATGCTTTGGTGTTAATGAATGAACGGAATATACACTCACCAGTAGAGTACCTATTGTTATATTAATCGATATAAAAAAACGTACCTAACCTATGATATCCATTTCGTCTACGATTACAGTTTTTGAGTAGGTTGGAAAACGAAACCAGTTTTTTTTTTTGGAAATTTTCATGGTAAATACTATTCTCGTATTATTTCATCGTAGTTCGTAACGAATTTTTTTCCATCGATCTTTTTTTTTTTAAATGTATTAGATTATGGTCTAAAGTTGTTTATTTAGAAAACTAACGCGTGTTTGATTCACATTGTTTATGAAGACGGGTTTTCACACTTTCCTGGTTGTTGGAAAGGTCCAACCATAGTTTCGTTCACATTCGGTGAACTTCATCAGGGTCGAAAACCCGTCTTCTTAAACAATATAAAGTTACTTGTTTTTTTTCTTACCATTTGTTATTACTGTACAGAGTAATTAAATCTTTTTTTTTTCTAGAACGTGTGTAAGGTCGAAATTGTACTTAGCTGTTCTGGTACTCTCTTCTCAACTCTTTGGAAGTCTGTAGAAAAAAAATTGTTTGCAGATTAAATCCGTAATGATATTTAAATGGTGGTAAATTTAGTATCTATCTGAGCTCGGAGAGCAGCCCTGGGAAATCCGTCAAAGGGATGGTAGCCTAGCAACGAAGCTTCTGCTCCCGATTCACGTTATTGATTGTTGCCGTCAAAATATTCCATTCGGTTATATTTGCCGGCTATATTTGAACTGTAATAAGTACTGAGAAGTATTGTCCCAAACGGTAATTCCTGAGTAAACTAAATTTTTGGGAAAATTAAAGTGTTCATAAAAAAATATTTGAAAGTGACTTTCCAAAGGTAAATTTTTAACTGATCCTAAGAAAATTAAGAGGTTCTCAGTTCGTGGGATTCTTTGTTTCTACGTGCGTTTATGTTTTGATTTGTTCTCTATTATACTTAAATCGTATCATATCTTTCTCCTTTTGTTTGAAAGGATGGTTCCTGAACTAGATTCGATTTAGTAGTTTAGTTTTGAAATAAAAATAAAAAGTCTTATCGGAGTCTTTAGCACTTTGAAAAAGTTGTATACAATTGTTGAAGTTGCTTTGGGTCTTGTAAATTTTTCTTTCCTCTGTTAGTTCATAATATTTTTGATCGATTAAATATTTCCCGAGATTTCGTATTCGCGTACAGGTAGTAGTTTACAACGTATCTAAAGAAACTTAGTGTACGGGTTTCACGATTTATTTACTTTAATAAAAAAATCTGAATTAAAAAAAAACGGATAGAAGTAGTTGTTGAAATTTTTGTAAATGTCACAAAAATATAGTTGTCACGAGGTAGACAGTTCGTGGAATTACTAGTAGAGGTTTAAAAACTGTTAAAACTTCAGTCTCCCAAACTGCCCTACAATTAGTACTTATTACTTATTTCGCTGGCGAAGTGACCCAAAGTGGGTAGTAGTAAGTGACTAGGCCTCTGAAACAAGAGAACACTATTGGATCCTATCCTTTGCACCTTCGCACCAGTCGGCATCATAGAGATCGGCTAAATCAGCCACTATCCAGCGATATCTAGGCCAGCCGACAAGTCAGCAGGGCGCTTTGGGAATTTTGGGATTCCAAGATACGCCTTCCTGACATTTCAATCCTCTCCTATTCTCTCTAGGTAGCCCATCCAGCGGAGGCTTTGGTCTCTCCACTACTGCTCCACGGTACTTATTTCTAATTCCATCGTATCTCTTCACGCCTTAGATCAATACATTTCAACATTCGTATAATTTAAAAGCTCGTGTTTAAACACCGAACAAAAAAGTACTAATTTTACAACCAAAATAATTCTCAACGGTTACCGAAATGAATAAATGTTCACCAAATTACGTATCCTAAAACAGACCTTGTTACCGACAGTATTCAGAATATCATAAAAAAAATCTAAACCTACAGCGGACCTTGTTGCCGAAAGTATTCGGAGTGTCAAGATTTGGTGACCGTTAATCCATTTTAGATTCCAAAAATAATATTTGGTGACTGTCCAAATTATAATTTAATTTAAATATATAATGATAATTTAAATAATAAATCATTTCGTTTTCATAAATTAAATAATTATATATTTGTAATAATGTGACAATAGAAATATATTATTATACGATAATAAATAATGTAAATAATATTTCAATTCCCTACTAGGATATGTCTTGCGTGGAGCATGCCATGCAACGTTCACAAACACAATATGTTCTACACACCTAGACTCGAAGATGTTCAAACATCGTTCGAACATCTGCCTCGGCCGGGAATCGAACAAAACCTAGACCGCGGCCGTCGTCAATAAAAACCTTATCAATTTCATCACTTCAATTTCTTGTAAGGTTTCAAGCTACATAGTCTTTATAAATGTCCTAAAATACTAAACTGGTAATTACTTCAATTTCAGTTACAATTGTTGACCAACTCCAGTTGTACAATTGCTACTGACTTTGTAAAGTTATATTGTGTTACGTAGCTCTAAGACGTCAGAATTTGTATTGAGATAAGTCTATTTGTGTATCGAATTACAGAATCGATTATTATCAATATTAAAGAGAACCTATTGAAATATCGATTAGTTAATAACAGTTAAAAATCTTCTAAAATACTTTTTAACTAACGAATATAAAATTAAGAGAAGTACCGTCAGTAAAAACAGACTTTTTAGAATTCCGTACAAAAGTAAAATCAATCAGACCCTATTATTAAGACTAAGACTGCGCTGTCCGTCTGTCTCTCACTAGACTGTGGTAGTTAGACTGTTGAAATTTCCACACATGATATATTTCTATTGGCACTGTATCAACGAGGACTAAAAATTGACTTAATTAAATATTCAAGCGGGTCTCCCATACAACAAACGCGAGGTCCAATGTGCTAGATATTATAACTACAATATGTTGAAACTTGAACACGAACTTCAGTGTTGTATGGCTAGTGGTACGGAAACTTTAGTGCGCGAGTCCGACTCGACCTTTTACCCGCGTAATGGCCGATTTTTGTATATCTTCTATATAAAAATCGGCCATCGGCTAAAAACTTTGGCATGGTTAAGGCTTACACACATCATCTGACAGACAAACGTGGTGTATGGAACAGCAGATCTTTTTCCGAATTGCGAGTTGGTTCCAAAGTGAAAGTTGTTCGTAATGATGAGTACAGTAACTCTCTTTCGGGTTGGAACCCCCCTGACCGTGAAGCCTGTTTACATATACAGATTACTAGCAGCGCCTCGCTGTTACAACCGCGGTATATATTTGATCATCCCGCGGGAACACTTCAATTTTCCGGGATAAAAAGTATCTTATGTGTTAATGCATAGTCTAAGCTATCTCCGTACCGTTTTTCATCCAAATCGGTTTATTGGTTTTTACGTGAAAGAGTAACTAACAAACATACACACATACATTCTTACAAACTTTCGCGTTTGTAATATTAAGTAGGATTGTCGTAAAACATAAACCACCACTTTTCAGTCGATGATCCACTAACTGACCTTTGAAGCACCATGACCGTGAGCGGTGATTCGAATCCATTACGTAATCTCAGCATCAGTCTTTCCTTATCACTGTCAGATCTTATATTCAACTCTATAGCGTTAAATATAAGGTTTAAATTAGCATGAGACATGCTCAGTTAATTTGGTATGCCCGCTACTTGTTGCATTGTCATTTTAGTGTTATGGGAGTTCCTTATTGATAAGACTTCTTATCAGTTTAATAGTAGCAATATTGTCTCCGGTAACAATGCCATTATAACCAAAAAAGAGTTAGTTTACAAAAGAAAAAGAGTTTTATTTTTTAGGATTCCGTACCTGAAAGCTAAAATTACCCTAATACTAAGACTTCGCCGTCCGTTCGTCCGTCCGTCTATCGCAAGGCTGTAACTCATGAACCTTGCACCCACAACAAAGTGAACCCATAGCAGAACAAAATTTTGCAAAGTTCAAGAAAAAAAATATGGCGTCTTCCATACAGCTTGACGATCGCGTGACCAATTTTTATATCGAGAACCTAATATTTTTCATCTCACCATCTCGGAGAGAGTATTTTTTTGCTATTCGATATCTGAGTGCAAAAGCCGTTTTTATCCGTTAGAGGATAAGGTAAATTAGAATATAGTGTGCACTAAGTTTGTAAATTAAATCCCTTATTCAACCTATTTCCTTCTATCTCTATGGTGCCAAATTCATCATACAACCTTTTTTATTTTGTTAAAAACTCAGACTCGGAGACCTGTATTTTTTTTAATTCGTTTTGCGAGTGCCATTATCTTTTCACGTCATATTGTTAAAGCCTCATGTTAAAAATAAGTAAAAAAACTAAAATGAGTGATTCAATTTTTTTATTTTTCGTATGTAGTCATTTCCTCGCTGTGTTGGGATGAAAAGTTACGTGTTGCACTCGAGTGCAAAGATTTCTCACCTTGTGCTCTTTTAATTCCCTCGCTAACGCTCAGGATTCTAATTTTTTAATCACTCCCTGCGCTCGTGATTCAATTTTAGAATCCGTCGCTTGCTCGGTCATCAAAAGTGAGCACGCGGTTAAAAAGCAACTTTGCACTCTTGTATAACAAATAACTATTCTCTAAGTTTGCTAAATTTTATACTACACCTTTCTGTTACACGTTTTATAGGTATATGAATATTCAAGATGAAAAATTACTAATCAACTTAAGAAAAGATAGAAATCTCATTAGTATTATAGAAGAATTTCTGGAATATATATATTATCAAAATCACTGCTAGTGTTAAGACAAGTATATAGGCGAAAGTTTGAATATGTATGTTTCTTACTCCTTCACTTTCTACCAACTAAACGGATTTGGATCACCAGGATAGCTTATATCCTGGTTAACACATAATTATGCTACACTTTATTCTGGAAGAATACAGTAATCTTGTGAGATAATCAAATTTCCGCGGGGAAAGTATACTAAAATTTCAGGACAAACAGGATTCAAACTTGCAATCTTTCGGATAACGTCTGATGCAGCCAACTCGACATCATGATTAATTTCTTCCTATGATCATATTTAGTGTGGCGCAAGATAAGTGAGTAATTCAGTTTAATACATAGTGTAGTTAACATTACCAATTACTCAAATTTAGAACACTCACAGATACAAAATAGTATTAAATAAGATGCGCAACAAAAAATTAATAAGAGCGGTAGTTTTTTTTTTTTTTGAGTAGGTACCTCCGTAGTAATGAAAACTAGTTAGTAACAGAGTAGCTGAATAACGAAGTAACAAAAACTTGAATAGGCAGTTCAGAGCAAAAAGTATGTATTCGCTTAGTGCAAACAAATACATTATAGAATTTGCGTTGCAAGTGAAGCGTCTTCTATTATTAGGCATATCTTGGAACTAGCAGAACCTGTTCGTAGAAAAAATGCAAAATGCGTCATTGTAATGCTGTTTTGATCATTGCATTAGAGAATTAGTTATTTCATCATTGTAACAAAGAGGAAAACTACAGTATAAAGTTTTGATGCTGATGATGATGGGGATGATAACGACTCAGTACCTTTAAGAAACCGAGATCAAACTTACATTGGTAGCATTTTACTAAAGATCCTAGTTTATGAACAATGCGGTCGATGCTACGATTTAAAAAAAAAGCAGTAACAGACATAGTCCTACAGACTTATGAACTCCTGACAAGACAATCTTTAATCACTCAATTGTAGTACCTTTATAGTTTTACTAACGTCGGCCGCACAAAAGGCTCGGTAAATTTATACAATAAAATTTAGCTTCTCAAATTTCTTTGCAATTTTTGCTCTAGTTTCCAATTTCTCACTGATTGGATTAACGATTAATTCGCGCAAAATAGCGGAATATCTGGAAAAATTGTCTCTAATTTTGCTTGCACTCTAGATGTTCTAATACGCGATGAATTTGTATATAAAAATAAAAAGTTTTAGTAAGTAAGCTCACTTTTAATGACCTGCTAATCGAATTATAACCCAACGAGGAAGTGTATGGTTAATGTTATGCAATTGTTACTTGTTTTGCTGGTAGGTGACGTCAGCAGCGCGCTAGGTTCACGGCCGAGTTTCAAGTTCATGAGTTTTTTATCGGAGATGCCTTGAGATTCGGAACGAGCTATGCATGTAGGGGGCCCTAAGTTTGCATGTGTGAACGCGTGGGTGTGTGAAGCCCTATTTTTAGTTGTGCTCCAATCGTTTTTTTGCTTGCTTGTGTGTGTTAGGCTATGCATATTGTGTTAGGTTGTTTGCAATCTGGGAGGTCGCATCAAGTAGGCTGAGTTTAGCGCGTGTGCGTTCTTTGTTCTCTTGTATGTGTGCGACTATTTTTGTTCTATTTTATTTTGCAGCTGGCATTAGAAGATGTCACTCACATTACTAAAACTACTTTTTTGTGTAGAATATCCGCGTGCTAGAGTTGCCAAAATGGCACTCGATTTTGGCTTTGGTTTGATGTTTTATGAAATTAGCACTCGTAGGCTAACCACTGTCTGCTTTGTTCTGTTGGACAGAATATCATTTTAATTGGAAAATATACGCGTACTACCACGTTTTGTACGCGTAAAACGCGTAGGATCCAAATTTATCTTCTGTCCTAAAAATCCAAGGATATCATCCTATTTAGAGCCCTTATTCAGTATTTGACCATAATCTCAGTGTCTTCTCCTAGTCTACTAGATTTTAGGGTAGATTTTCTTTAAATCTCCGAGGCATGGTGGAGCAATTTCTAGACATGTTTTTTTTTTCCGTTGCTGTTGTTATTGTTATGTTTTTTTGATTAAAATGCTATATTATTTTTTTTCAAATTACTATATATCTTTTTTATGTCAGGGTAGACAAATAGCGATTCACGTTTTTAGTGTAGCGTAAAAAAGCTTTGTGCCTTGACAAATGAATTCGTTCAAACGTATCAAAACTTATTCGAAATTTCGTACTTAGTTAGTGAGCACCAAGACTCCTTTTAGCACCCTTTATCGTTTAAAGTAATACACTAAAGAGGTAAGGTGCAAGTAGACTTGAAACCAAGTCTACTTTTGACAGAGTTGTAGCGGCGAACTGTCAAAACAAACCAAGTCTGCTTGCTCTTGTTTTCACCTCTTTCTTGTCTAACTCTAGGCGATAGAGTTCTTGCAACATTAAAAATTAAAAAGAAAAATATTTTGCACTGCAATAAAACATGGTGAGTGAACAAGACAAAGACTATAGGTATCTAGTAATATAAAATAGTTTTTTATTAGTTTATTTATTTGTTTGTGAACTTTATTTAGTAGCTACAAGTTGAATTAAGTCATTGCATACTATGGCTAACAAATTAAATTTTCTTTTTTTTCGGTTGTTATAGATTTTTATTTCACAGCTATATAATTATTGCTTTGGCGTCCATTGCTATAAACTGTCAATATTGCTGCAGTGTGTTATTATTTATGCTTTTGTTATTTTCCGTTTAATGACGTAATAATGAATCCACTGGCAGCTGTGCAGGAATACTAACTTTTTCTGTAACTCTAGCATTTTTTGTGTGTGTAAGCAAAAGTAGTGCAAGTAATGATGATATAGATCTGTCGCCGCTTCAACTCTGTCAAAATGAAATCAATATCCCGTATCTACACTTGTTTCTCTTCTTTGGTGGCTAACTCCACACCATTTTTGTTTAGTGTTTTTAGTAATAATTCATCCATTGCATATTCATTTAAAATATCAATCAATATACGCCTGTCACATATTTTATGTATGATCTGAAATCTTTTCAGTGTTTGTCCATATTAGTTTTATTTCTTCTGTGGCTTGCCGAAGTTCAACATTATTAATTTTTAACGAGGAATTCTTTATACGAAAGATTATTCTTTCGCACAAATAATAATTTTTGATATCGGTCGAGTCATCTCTGCAATATCAGGGAAATACATAAAATAAAATAAAAAAAAGATTTTGAAAAATGGATAGTCTCCTACTTTTTGAAGTCGGTTAAAAAGATCATGTAATTTAAAATTTTAAGAGTTGTTTTGTAAGGTGTAATTATCTCATAAAATACTAAAAGAATTTTGAAAATTCCTGCACCAATAGAAGACTGCAGAGTCTGAGCGATATAGGCTGTATATAATTCGGTTTGTTAGTAGGGTGTAATATTCTCTTGAACTTCTTATTGGATTTCGAAAAATCTGGCTCCAGTAAAACACTACAGTATTACTCAGCGATATATGTTATGTTTGTGTTTAATTATACATAATATTGTTATATCAATATGTAAATGAGATTTTCAAATCACTGGGCATCGAGCCTTATTCAAATGCGTAAAACTGTTTATTTTGGTAAATGACGTGTGTCTTTCTTCCTTGTAGCCCAATTAAAGGTTCGATCGATACCTTCGGGGAATTAAATATTTATTATTCACTGGGTTGCCAGTTCAATTGAACCGCGAACTTGTAACGTTTCCAAAACTACCACTTTAGTAGTTTACATGGGATAATAACTTGAAAATTTCTAACAGTTAAATGCTTAGATTTTTAAAAGTTATGAAGAAATAAATAATTTATTTAGGTAACTACTATTAACAGTTGATTGATAAAAAGTAATTTAATTAGTTAACTATAATTTACAAGTGATGGAAAAATAAGCTATAGCATATTTGACAAACCTTCTGTCGTTTACAAGCCATTACTGGACACGGGTCTTCATTAAAGAGGTCCACCGCGCTTTGGTTAAATAGCGATTGTAAATATAACTTACCTTTGTAAAAATTATCCTTCACTGGAAAACCAGTGGTTACTAAGTATAATTTTTCAGTTGTGTGCAGATGAGTAAAAATTCAGAGTTGACTACGTCTCACCCGGAATCGCTCTCTCTAAAGGTCATAACTATATTTACCTTTACTATTACAATTATTATACTTATATATATTAAATTACTATAATTTCGTATTTTAAAAATAACATTAAAATATATCTTGAAAAAATATAGTATAATAAAAAAAAAACATAAGTATAAATTTGTTTTTTCATTCTGTAGCCGCCGCCTCCTTGGTGTAGGCCTCCCCAATGCTCTCCTCATTTGTTCGTCTCTGGCTTGTCTCATCCATTTTTGCTTAAATATAGCGCCTTTTTTTGTTTTCCTCTGCTTCTTTTGACTTCTCACGGATGGATAATAGTGAAAGGACTAAAAAAACAATAGAATGGGTACCTATATTTTTAATTATTGCTGTAATAAAATTATTTAATACTTACTCAAACATAACTTTCAAGCAACTTTGGATTGGAGGAACTACTCGTAATGCGTATAGAAACGCAAAAAAAGTTTTGTCATATTCTGTTACGTTAGTATTTTTAGTGTGTTTTCAAAACACACTCAATGTAAAGCAATGCTGCTTTGAAACATGATAGAATGTCATGTTTACAAATATTTAAAAACTCTTTAAATATTTATTGCATGGCATTCAAAAACGAAATCGAACAAGTTATGATGGAGATCTGACATTTAAAATAAACAGTTTTATATTAACAAAGTAATTAATAGCCTGATCTAGTTGACTCATTATTGCTGGGGTAGTTAGAGGGTTTGATTCTCGATACAGGGAGGAAATTTATATAGCAGAAGAAAAAAAAAACAAGTATTCATATCCGGGACCTATTTAAAATATATAAGTCGATCAACAGTAGAGCTCAGATGGAAATGCCACTCTACAGTCACCCATCTGAGACCGGTGATCGCACACTTCTATTCGAACTGCTACAAGCGCAACAATGCAAAAACTTTGGGTTTTCCAAGATTAACCCTGTAAACGCTATACTAATTTTGGTTTTTCCGTGTCTAGTTCATAGCGTTTTTTTTCGAACTCCATCCAATGAGATTTGATAGAGTTTACTCATAAAGTTTCATAACATAATGTGTAGATTTTTTGAAAACATTTAATACATTCTATAACCTTTCATAAAACTTTAGATTTGTTGTTTGACTGTGTTGCCAGATTAATTATTTTACCCACAATTATTGTAGTTCGAGGTCTGCAGTTCGCTGAAAATATAGTATTATGTTTTGCCTACATCGTTATAATTTTCTCGCGCTTATCCCACTACGTGGGGTCAGCACACCATGTTTTTCTCTTCTATTCTACTCTATCAGCTTTCATCTCTTTATTACTCCTCTTTCACACATATTCCTCTTAATACAACACATCCACGTCTTCCTGGTCGCCCTCGTTTTATACCTAATGAGTATTTTTTTGTCTTGCTCTGACGAGAATTACCTTTGTCGGTTAGAACGAAACAAAAGTCGCTTAGAGTTTAGAAGCGTTTATTAATAATACGGCAAATATGAAAAAAATGCTATATCCGGGATCGATATTTATGTAATAAAATATGATAACCTTTTAAAACAAATATCGCTTGCATAGAGTTGAACAAACTTTTAACCTCTAAAATTTTATAATATATACCTCAAATTTATATGTATGGCCTTTATAGGGTTCCGTACTTTAAACGTAATAACGGGACTCAATTACTAAGATTTCGCAGTCCGTCCGTACGTCCGTCTGTCACCAGGCTGTATCTAAGGACCGTGACAGTTTTTATGTTGCCGTTTTAAAAACTAAAAACTGAATAAAATAAATATTTAAGGGGTAGGGGGGGGGTGGGGGGGGGGGGCTCCCGTAAAATTTTAAGATGAGCTCCAATATAACAAAGTTGTTTTTAGTTTTTGCTGTTTGTTGTTTTTTACTAATGACGGCAACAAGTAGACGCTTGAAATATTCACAGCATATTTAATTCTCGTATATTCACCTTAAAAAATAAATAAAAATTAAATAAATATTGGGGGCTACCGTACAACAAACGTGATTTTTTGCCGTTTATTGCGCGATATTAATAATAACTGGTAATATTGCACAAATTTTTTATGGAACCCTTAGTGCGCGAGTCCGACTCGCACTTGGCCGATTAATCAGTATGATAACTCTCTATGAATATTATTTAATTTGCAATACTCATTTTATTTTTTGGTTATGATAACATTTGACTTTTACTAAAGTATATTCATCCATTGATTAGATTTGTTTGTGACGATTTTACTGAAACAACTTAAGCGCCTTAGCTTCAATTTTACGCAGATAGATATCGAAGAGTATTCTGTGGGTTTTTCTTTTGATATATGGCACCGTATGATTCGTACATTTGCCAACGTCAAATTAATGAACTATCTAGTTCTAAAGCCAAATATCGAGTAATAAGTCGTCGCAGTCAAGTTAAAGTTACATAATGTACCCCAGTAAAGCGGTGGAGACTTATTAGGGTTTTATGGAGATTTCCTGAAAATACGAAACCCGTGGATATTCCATCTTTAAATCTGTCGCACACACTTGTGCACATAACCAAGGCATTCATAGTTTATAATCCACCATTATTAAACGCCAATACTTGAAGAATCACTGCCAAAGACGGCATTGTTTTGGTGAACGCGGGAAAACTCCGAGTATGTATTTATACATAATTATATGTTACTACAGCGGTCAAGAATCGAACTATCAATTTCAAATTTCTCTTTGACTAAAATTTACTTTCTTGAATTTCGAATTTACAGGATTTAGAATAGGAAATAATAATACATACCTGAAAGTTAGTTTATTATGTTAATTGTAGAAAAATATATAAATTGGACACTTGATAGAGAGTACAGATTCAAATACACGGTCAAAATATATAATGTTAGTAATAAAATTCAAATATCGGCTAGAGATGTACTTAGCCTAAAGGGAGTCACTATACTTACTATAATGAACAACTTTCACCTAAGGACTAATCAAGAATTCGAGAAATATAATTCAGATGTTTCATAGAAAAAAAATATCGGTCGTCGACAAAATATATAACAGCTGATTTTTTTTTTCAAATTTCAAAGTTTGTTACAAATAAAAAGTTGTTCCTTAGGATGAGTATAGTGACCCCCTTTCGGCTTAGTACAGGCCTATAGCTAACTATTAACATTACATAATATTACAATTTTTTGTCAAAATTGACGTAACGTGTCAATTACATCACTATTTCTTTCTCATAGATTTAAAAATAGCATAATCAGTAAACCACGCAATTTTAAAAAGCCTTAATAACCAATCAATTTGAAAACGTAGGCGATTTTATATATTCTCTGCCTTAGGTATGCTTTTAAAATATAGGTAGAATAGCCGACTTACTATCACCACTTTATAAATATATCTACCTACTTAATATTATCGGGTCTATATTATTATTCATCTGCTACACACTGCTGTATACCTACTTACTAACTTGTTGCTATTAAAGCCATTCACGATATTTAAATTTCTCTTTCAGGCACGGTTTCGATTTATACCTATCTAGTTTAAAATTAATAGGGCAGGGGGGTTGCAGCGATCGATGGTGCGGGGGAGGGTGCATATGGGCTAGTATAGCCTGCTAGCTACACACGCGGAAGTCGAGAATTTTCCCTCGTGTCTATGTGTGCGTAGACGCCAATGTGTGCGTAGCGTGCAACGTCGAGGCCGCCCACATTCGATCTGTGCAAATTTTCGTTTCTCGGGAGCACTGTCCTCGCTCAGGGTCGCGCCGCCGTATCTCTCAATTTTTGTCTGTTAATTATAAAAATAATGCGTTATATAAGCGTCTCGCGTCTCGCTTGCACATCACCGATGTCCGTTATCGCCGTCTCGTCGCCACGAGCGCTGCGTTGCACACATAGACGCAAAATAGGAAAATACATCCACGAAATTCGGCTATGCGTTTTGGTGTGTGAGTGAATGACGTTATCGTACAATGCGATTACAGGTCCGCATTAGAAACTGGCTTTACTACGCGTTAAATAATAGAATTTTTCGGTTTTTGACGCGCTCCCATGACCGACCTTGATGTTCGTACTCAAGTAGGTATGCCATGGCTTGAATTTGATGAACAAAAAAATTTGACGATGCTATGGTGTTAGTCTCACGTTGAAATGGCACTATCTGATACTTTTAAAGAGTACATAGGCTATAATTGTTTAGTTTTTGCAGCCATTTTGTTTTATTTATTTAATGCTGTGATCTAGCGCTGTTCACGATGTTGCCATCGAAATGATTCTCTAAAAATATGTTTAAACCTTTTTGTTAACATTAAAAGTATACAGAAAGCTGTTAATTCAAGTGCCGGTTTGTTCTATTACTTTAATCGCCTTCGTCTGTCTGTACCTACGCCCTATAAACAGAGAGTAGGTAAAATCTTGTGAAAGATAGTTTTGGCGAGCGTACAATTTTTGCGGAAAAGAAAAAAACAATGTCTCTAATGTATTTTCTAGGGAAATTCTTAGCGTTCATTGCTTTTGATATTGAATTTAGAATTTTATATAGAGTAAGTTTCCAGTGCTCAGGTTATTTATTTTTTATTCTAATATAGTGTATTTTCTAGCATAATTTATTGCACGAAGTGGAGTAAAACTCATAGTAGGTACAGTAGATTTACTATTCGGTACAAAAAGGAAATTCTTGCATTTTATATAAAATAATATATCTACCTAAGTTAGTTTAGTGGAATTTTCTATGGTTGGGATTTGAGATATCATTATGGAAAGACACGTAATTTTTGTCTTCATATTTTATTTTTATTTATTATTCTGATTTACCTATTAGATATGTATTGTTTGAAAGACGAGTTTTCACGCGTATCTCATTGTTGAAGGTATCAACTATAGTTTAGTTCACATTCGGTGAACTTCATCAGGGGTGAAATGAGTCGTTCGTGTTTTCAACGATGACACGTCTGGCACAAGATACTTAAACTTAGATACTTTATAGTTTCTGTGGTGGCTCTTGTAACGTATGTTAATTGTTACCGCTGTTATTTTCGATGTGCCCGGGAAAAAGATATCATTTTCCTTCCCAATTTAGGCTATTTAGTTCATGCAGCTAAGGCTACGTTACACGTGCCGTATTTTGCCCGGGGAACAGACAGAGGCACAGATTACGTAGTAGTTAGTGTCAGGTTCGCACGAGTCGCCCCCATATTCCACCTCCTACCCACCGCCCTCAGCGATTATAAAACGAGGGCGATTTTCAAAGGCTTTCCGATGAAACTGCATAAAGGCCGGCTCTTTACACGTGTCAGTACTTTATACAGAATTTTGAACATAATTTTCGTATGAATATTCACGTGTTTTTGTTCAAGGTTGGTAACAAAGTGATAATGGTCATGGTTATGTCCTTCGCGATACCTAACCATGAAACAGTCTATGTCAATGAAGAACGTTATCTTCAAAGTTGACGAAAAAAAGTCTTGTTTAGCTTATTTTTTTATTTATGTCTGCATTGGATGGCAAATTCGTCTCTGGCATACACGTGCCTCAAAAACTAATGCAGGTTTGTATTTTTGAAAACAACACTATTATGATTCACGAAAAAACAGGCCACAGTAACGCGTGAATGTTTATTTAGGTATTTTTTTGCATTAATATTTTATATTTGAATTTGAAAAGTGATGCTTAATTTATCTGTAGGTATTTTTTATTTGATCTATTTTTTTTTATCGCGGTATCCTCACTATTTTTTCATATATTGCATAGGGTATTGTTTATAAGACATAAACATAAGGCTAAAATAAATAATATTTTAATAACATAGATTATGTGGTTTTTAACTACACTAAGAAAGTAAAACAAATGAGATTTGATGTAATTTGTAATATATATTTTTATAACATATTGAAAAGTGCATAGGTCCTGAATTCGCAAGTCCGGCCCTGATATACACGTGCCGCGGTGTTTGGCCGGGATGCGAGGCATTGTATGCAAGCGTGGTTCGCGAGCCCCCCTCCCCCCGGCCCCACTTGCCCCGCGACCCTGCCCCCTCTCGCCCCTGGGCATTATTTTAAACATGCACGCAATAGCATAGATAACGCGGTGCTACAGTAGGACTGTGTAGAGGCTTTACTTTTATTTTTTTACAATTTTTACTCTACTTTATATTAATAATTAAATCTTCGACGCAAAAACAACGGGTTTAGTTTACATAAATAAGTTTGACATCATAGCTCCCGAACGAATAAACCGATGTTGATTTTAGTTGTTCTGTTTGAAAGGTGAATTAGTCGGGTGCTATGTTTGATGAAAATCAGTCCAAGATGGCCGCTGCCACAAAATGGTAGTAAATATATTTTTTCGCGACTCTATAATATAAATCGCGTATCAATTGAACGAGTTTAACTAGTAGAATACTATGATAAATACCAAATCCAAGATGGCCGCCACCACAAAATGGCGAGTACTACATCTATTGATCGGTTATGTTAGCTTGCTAGTCTTTTTTTGCTCATGGTGTTATACATACGTATGAAAAGGTCCTAACTAATTAATTATTGACTGGGTAGACACAAGAAACATAAAATATTACGAGTGGTTGGAAGTAACTTAAAAAGAAACTCGACTGCAAACATTTCAGACAACTGCTGTATCTTAACTACCGAAACCGCGAGATGAAACTAGTATAACCTATGATCATTATATAATACATCTTGATGAAGATAAACCCAATGACACTTGACATAACAAAATTAGTCTACCGGTTTCGGCTGTAGAAGGTCACAAAGAATTGAACATACATACACTCAAAAAATACCGCTATATAATAGGCTTTTGGGCAGTCGTATAAATATAAATATAACGAGTGCTATATAGCTGAGAGCTGTTTATTAATTTACGATTTTTTTTTTACTCTTAAATTAATTAGCTTTATTTTGTAAGATTTTATTCTTGTATTTATTTTTTATTGTGTCTGTTATAAGGAATCGTTTTATCAATCTATTCAAAATAAGAATCAATATCAAGACTGCTAAGCATTTGACTTGCCATACAATAAAATATTTAAATATAAAAGAAATTATTGTAATTTTTTTTAAATATTTTTATTATAAGTACTCTACTCATACTGACTCATCGTGGTCACACTATATCACTACATCGTTCCGTGAAACCTATGCGAATATATATACATATAGATATATGCACACAAACAAACATCCAAAACCACAGAACGAATGACCTTATACTCACACGCACGTAGGTACCAAATATTTGATTTGATAAAATACGAGTAGAACTAATAATATGATGCTCATTATACGACGAAGTTTTCATTACATTTATTTCTTGCAATTATGTACAAAGCATTCTTAATAATGTTAAGTACTAGGCCGCCGCCCGGCTAGGGTGCAGCAAGTATCTTACCTTAACAAAGCTATAAAACATATATACCATTAATTAATTAATTAACTTAATTTAATTAATACTTATTTTCTAAGTTAGGCACTTAAGTTAAAACAAGTAAATTGCGCTAACCAACTTATTGAAAGTTTACATTGTAACGTTCATTAGACATACATTTTCCGTCAGATAAAAATTCTTTTTGTGCAAAGCTAATAAATCGGTACTAGTTTTAAGTTTTATTTCGAGAATTAGCGCGTGTTTGATTCATATTGTTTAAGAAAACGGGTTTTCACGCGAACCTAATTGTTGGAAAGTCCAACTATAGTTTCGTTCACATTCGTTGAAGTTCATCAGGGATGAAATGAGTCGTTCATGTCTTCAACGATGACACATCTCGCACCCTGGATAGCTCGATAGTTGGACCTTTCCAACAATCACGTACGCGTGAAAACCCGTTTACTTAAACAATTTTGAGTTTTAGTTTCGTTCTAATTTTTTTTTAATTATTTTTTTTTTAATTTTGTCTCTGAGTGACCATTCGCCCTGTTACAATATCTTTTAGTTTCATATGAATTATTTTTACTTGAAATTACCGATTTAATGAGCATATTTGAAAGATTTTTTTGTTTATCAATTTAATTTGTTATCCGGTTGAAAATAAATAAAAATATTTTTGATGTGTAATTAATTGCACGTTACGTAAAAATTAATAATCTGTGAATAAATAAAAAGTACAAAAAAATCTTTAATACTGTAAAATGTTGTACCTACACAATCATAACAGTTTCGGTTGTTATGATCGATAATGCACTATTTTATCATAATGTACTATAATTATTTATTGTTAAACTGGTTTTTTATTAAATAAAGATTTTTCTTATCTTGTCTATTCTAATTTGTACTTGCAACAAAACAAAAAATTTAGCATTTTCTTGAAAACGATATTTTTAAACTAAGCTAATATAAAGTCAACGCAGCATGTAGAAACTACACTAATGATCTAATGATTTGCATATTTGTACGTAAACGAAACTAAAAAGCTACTGGACCGATCTCAAACATTCTTTTACCGTCTGGAAGGAACATTATCACTTAGTAACATAGGCTATATTACTAGAAAAAAATTTAGAGATTTAATCTAGTTATTCTTAACTTTCTAATTTCTTGCTTTTATATTTATAAGGACCGCCGATATTCTGTCTTGATCCGCAATATGTGAATAAATAACTGTAGAACATAACTGTTGTAATTCATGATTTTATATACCAACCTGAATTAATAATTATAATCAAAATGTCATGTGACAATTTGAACGATTTTTTATATGTAACCTTAAAAGTAACTTATCCTTTATTATCCTTACTTATCCTTTTAAGCATTAATTAGTTAGCGTTAGTGAAAGCTCTAAACTGTCTTAAAATAGCTGTTCGTAGATAAGCAATTATTATTATAATCCACGTGTAATTATAATGTTATAATTATTACGTGTTATTGTATATTATAATCCAATCATGGTAATGCTAAAACATAAATGCCACTCATCGGTCACCCATCTAGGTTTAAACCGGACCTTAAAAAAAGCTGTAGGTGTGTTACTCTACTAATTACTGTGTAAGTACCTACTACGAATCAAGATGAGGGGTACTATTTCGACCACCTACTCATGCGCTCTGTGAGTCTCTAAAGTCCTAAACAAATTGACACCACAATTAGGTGATTATACCTACCACAAGCTAAGTACCAGTTAAATTAAATAGGTACACAGTTTTGGGTGTCAATGAGTGTATTAGGTTGCCTGTAAGGTGGTCTTTACTATAGAGATATTTACTAATGCACGCGCTAAGGGAGTGTACCGAGTTAGTTATAATCAGTTACGAAGTTCTTGTTTCTGCTTCTATAATGGGTTCTGTAAACTCTTATTTAAAAAAATACTCGAATTAAAATATAGTATTAGGTCAAAATAATTGAAAGAAATTTACAAAAACTAAACTTAATCCGTAAAATAAAATGTATTTTATATCTAAGTTATAATGCTTCGGAAGTAAGTGCCAAATTTATTGTAAGTCCAAAATACTGGGTCCTCATGTATTTGTAGTTATTATTGCATTATAAAAAAAATTAAGAATAAGTTATTGCGCGTCTGTACTGTCAAAAACTCGTCACGACGACATATGTAGTTCTACCGCCACAGACAAGTTTAGAATGAACTATTTAGCCCGGGTAGGTGAGAATCCACGAGTGATTCGACCATTAGGGTATGTGCAGACATGATTCAAGAAAAAAATATTACGTCACGTTACTTTAAGCGTCTCTAGTGGAGAAAAAAAACCTTGTTCGACTGAAAGTAGAGTCTCTACTTTCACAAGATTTTTTTGTCAACACCTGTCTATGTGCCTGTGTTTTTCTGGATCAATATTGATAAATATCTAGAAAAACTCCACTCATGTACAGGTCGTGGTTTTCAAACAATCTTGACGTAATTTAGTATATACAGGGCTATCGGCTAGGGGTGTACTAAGCCGAATGGAGGTCACCATACTCATCCTAAGGAACAACTTTCACTATGAGAGTAACTCTGTATTCAAAAAAAATTTCACCTTGTTTACTTTGTCAACGACCGATCAACTTTTTGTAAGGAACAGCTGATTTTTTTTCTTGAATTCAGAGTTGGTCCCTTAGTGAATATTGTTCCTAATGATGAGTATAATTTTGTTTACGTTGAAAGTGGGTAAAGGCATGTTATCTACCGCCCATGCTAGCCCTTAGCATGTCTGAACGCTACCTTAGACACTTGTGGCCTCATTGCAGAAATGCTATGCGCCGGATAGCTGCTTGCTATGTGGGGCGCGGTATGAAATACAGATATTATAGGTATTAAATCGGGCCATGCGGTCTACTTTCTAACTCGATCTATATGAATAAAGACTCGAGTGCGTCGATGCATTCTTTGTAATTCAAATCTGTAATTTTTTTTCGTCTGTGAGTTGGTCTGGAAATTTCGTATTCGACTACAGGTAGGTAGTTTGTAACATAGATAGGTTCTGGGGTGATGTTTAAGTTTTTTTATTTAATATTTGGTGTTTTTTTTAATGACGATAAAAACGACCTTGTGCTATAATGTGTTTGAATGTGTGTGTATGTGTCTGTCTGTGACATCGTTGCTAATGAACGTATGAACCGATTTTGATTTTGTTAAAAGATAAATTAGTCGCGAGTGTTCTTAGATTTGTTTGATGAAAATCGGTCCAAGATGGCCGCCCGCCACTAATGGCGGATTACATATAGTTTCACAGCTTCCTCAATATGAGTATCAAATGAAAGTGCTGTACTAGTTGAATACTACACTATGAAAAATTTCAAATCCAAGATGACCCGGGGTTATTAAATTTTCAATTTTACTTGTTGTTTGTTTTTTGAAAAACACTTTAAACTTTCTAGGCGGTTACAATTATTTACAAAATAGCACAAGGGCTATGGAAGTAGGTTTAAAAGTATTACTTTTTATTTTATTACAAAAGATATAAGTATTATTATTCCACATATCAATCCTGGGACAGGTAGAAGAACAGTTGTTTAACCAAAGCAGATTATGGACTGTTAGTGTGAAATGTTAACTTTACGAAATTCTTGTCTATAAAAAAACAGTTAAAACAAAAGGACCGATTTAAATAATAAGATCACGTGGGAAGTATGCCTTTTTCAAATCGGTCCAGACTGACTGTAAGATATTGTACTTATGACACAAATTAAAAAAAAGACACTCAAATTGAGAACTTCTTCCTTATTTAAAATCCGCTGAAAACGTATTTGTATACTTGAAGATCACTGCTAGCGGACGTAAAAAGATTTTTATACATTTAACTGTCGAATCCTCCTCGATAGCTGCGTGGAATTTACGCTAAGCCCCTGATAGAATGAGCGGTCACAACGCATAGCTTGACCTACATATCGGCTTCTATTTCTGAAAGAGCACAACCGATGCATTATTTTTTGGCCAGCCGGTGTGACCCCATTCTCGTCAGGCCATCCTTTGTTTGTTCGAGGGTTGGACACGGCTATATTGAAAAGATATTAGCGACTTTCTATACCTGCTTGTATGTACCTATACTGAACAATATGTATACCTCGAATGTATTGTCATAAAATTGGAGCACGGCGAGATATAAAAATTGGAGCATGCCTGTTTCGGAGAGGTGCCGATGATGTTTCTGAGCAGGTCATCACATCTCTTTTGCCTCGTGTGTGACTGACTTAGAAAACAGTAAAAAAGTTCTCGATTCAGTCGTTGAATGGATATAAAAGAAGAAGAACGCTGAAGATCAACGCTGGTTGCTTCAACCAGAATTATGTTGAGTTGTGACCAGTTTGTGGCAGGAAGCAGTATTTTGTATCTGATATTATTAATTAGGTGATTAAATTTGTTTTTTGTTTCCAATAAATATTTTTCTATTTTATTCTATAATATAAATAATAGATATAATTAATGCGTTGCTTGCGCCTTTATATTATGAAATTAAATGTTTCATTTTAAATTGATAGCTTTTCAATTGGATTTGACCACAGGTACAATTGGAAAAATGAAAAAGAGAGTTATTTGGTTTCGTTTTGACAGTTCGCCGCTTGAACGAAACTAAGTTTGCTTGTACTTGTTTTGACTTCTTTCATACATAAGTCTAGCCGATAGCACTCTAGAGCTTCTAGAATAAGAGTAATTCGTTCGTCATGTCGCTTTTAGTCAACATTTAAAAAACTGGCCTATCTTGATCTACAAGCGTTTGACAGGGCTTAACCAGCATTTCCATACAATCGTATTTTGTAATTTCTCTTTATCATGTATTATGTTGTTGGAAAATGGAGACTTAGTGGCAAACAACTCGAAATAGCAGCTAGTGGAAACGCTGAAACTTCGTTGAGCGGACTTATACGGAGCCGTTGATTATACATTTTTTTGTGACTTTCAAATTAGTGACTTCCAATTCTGCAGGCGCATTTTGAACTTTTTTTGTTATTTTGATTTAAAAATCAAACGTCTTGGCCGATTGTGATAACATTTTAATGTGACCGATAGGTCAGTATATGCTGTTTCTAACAAAAAAAAACAAATCGGTCCACCCGTCTCAAAGAGATCAAGTAACAAGCAAAAAAACCAGTCGAAATGAGAACTTTTTTTTTGGAAGATGGTAGAAAATTCCTTAATTTTAGTTTCTCTTGCTTGCGATTACGAGTGAGGACTAACACGCTAAAAAGTTGATCGTTAATATGCAAACTTATATAATTTTGTTATTAGGGTTAAGTACCTAATAGGTAAAAACAAAATCTTATTACTAAGACTTGGTTGTCCGTTCATCCGATTGTCTGTCTCTCACAAGGCTGCCTCTCAAGAATCGCAGCTTCATTCGACATTTTCACAGATGAAGTAAAAAAGACAATAAAAAGTTTTTTTTTGTTGCTCGACGTTTATTTTACATGTTAAGTAAAATAAACGTCGAGCAACAGTAAAAGTTAAAGTAAAATCATTTTTGTAACAGCAGGTACAAAAATGATTTTACTTTAGTTACAAAAGATTTAGTTGTATATTCTTTTTAATAACAAATAATTTAATAAATTAAAAATATTTAAGGTTTATATCAGAAACGTGATTTTTGCCGTTTTTTGGCCTGGTATTAATAACGACAACACGCAGAAACTTGAGCTAATTTTATATAGATAATGAAACAGAACTCTAGGTGCGCGAGTTCGACCCGCGCTTGACTGATTTATAGTTTTCCTTTCGCCAACCAAACCAGTTGATTTCCACGTAGGCAAGTTTGAAACTGAATTCGAATTAATTTTTTACCTTGAAACAGCCCAAATGTCACGGACGTACATTCAAGCATTCGCGAATATCATTCATAGAGATGGTTGGCTTATTTTTATAAAGTGTGTATTTTTAAACTAGTTTTAATGAAATGTAAATCAGCTGTTTGCGAACGTGATGTAAATTATTATTAAATTAGGAGTGCCCTCTAAACCTGCGCCACTACAAAGATACTTGACAAGTTTACACCAAATTAAAGGTAAGCGTGGTAGTTTTGTGTCATAAAATTACATTAAAGAGATGCGTTTTCGAAATATTGATAGTCTCAGCACAGCTATCCAAGCAGGTAGATAATTGATTGGACAAACACTCTCCAGCAAATTTATAAAACCGTTACGCAATGCATTTTTTAGGGTCGGCCGGCAGGGGGTGGCAGTCAGCGCTTTTCAGAAATTACAGCGGGGTGGTGCGCGGTGGGATATGACGTTCGATTTAAAGGGTAGGGTGGGAGCCCCCCCTAGCCCGGCGGGCGGCGGCGGGAGTGGCTGGCTGCAGGGCGGCTGTTGACGGGCGCTCGACGCCTGCGCGGTGCGCTCTCTGCCGCCCGATTTCCGCGCCGTTGACAGTTCGGCGGGACTTCCTTCCTCGATACGCGCGTCCGCGGCGCCGCTGCACCAGCCCTAGCGGCGAGTAAGCCCTCGCTCACCTCGCTCCCGTGCGCTCCGCTCGCTCGCTCGCTTTCATCATCACCTCACCTGCGATGGCGGCTTGAGATTTTAACACCACGTGAGTACTGCATCACTGATAGTATGCCATGCCGGCCGGCATCACCTTCTGCGTTACACTTGGTACCGCATAACGTGACTCATTATATGTGAACTGATGAATTGGTGTAATGATTTAGTTTCGTCTTGTTTTTTGGCATTGAGAGAGTTTTTTTAAGTAGCAGCTTGGTATGATGTGTTGTAGTTTTGTGAACAGCGTATTTCATTATCTCTTTGTCTGACTGGGCTCAAATGATTCAAATTAAGCTTGAAATATTCTATAAAATGCATGCTACAAACTTTGCTACGAACTCCTACGAAATGCAGAAAATTTGCATAAACTAGAAAGTTTATTTGCATACTGCTGCGAAATTTGTTTAGCCATACTTTTACATCCGTATTAGGAACATTTAGGCATAACATCTTTATCATTTGTGCAAATTATCTTGATAAATAACTCGGGTAACCGGCTTGTTATAGTGCTACGAATTTGCGGCATATAGTTTTATCTGTTTAAAACACGCATTTAATTAATTATACGAATGTAAATTAGTGGAATTAGCGCGTTGCCTAGCAGTCAACGACACTTTTCTTTTTGTGGTTAATAGTTTAACATCTCGGTTTTATTTAGCATCGATGAGGCAAATTGCGATGAGAACCTGAACGCTAAAGTAAGTTATAATATGCCTATACACGTGTATTAAATATATAAATGCTATATACATGCTAATAAAATATATGGTTTGATTGTAAAGTATATAGTAATGCAAAATACCTACTTACACGTAAAAATAATTATGTTAAATTAGAGTGAACTATAATAAACGCTGTAGATTTTAGTTAAATATATCAAAAATATAAATATCATATATCTATAGACAAAAAAGTCAAGGCTATTGAGTTTATTGAGAATTTTGTTTTTTTTTTTATAATATGTTTACGAGTTCTTTACCAAGAAAGATAATTCCATTGTTCTTGGAAATCCTGGCTTATTTGTTAGTTTCCCAACTTATTGAGACAACAAACTTCCCAATAATTTTTCATGTTAATTTATTTATAGAAATTTAAAGTCTTCGATACTGCAGGTCATTATTCAAATGGCGTCTCCGGGTTTGACCTTTGTTCGCTTATCTATTTAAAAACAATGATTTACTTAACACGCATGCGTGTTTTTTTAAATAAAGTAGCTAACTTAACATTGCAATACAGGGTTATCGATATAGGGTAAACTAAGCCGAAAGGGGGTCACTATACCCATCATTACGAACAATTTCACTAAAAGACCAACTCTGAATTTGAGAAAAAAAACTAAACTGTTTCATACATTTTGTCGATGACCGATTAACTTTTTGTATGAAACAACAGTTTTTTTTTATGAAGAGTTTTTCTATAGTGACCTATTTTGACCTTATACACCCCTAACAGATACGCCTGTTTTATAACAATATTTTCAAGAATGGCTTCTATGAAATAATCGGCTAATATTGCATACTTTTGACTATAAATGGCTTTTGGGTTCAGCCGACACTGAATTAGCGATTTGCCTGATTGTTTCTGATTGTTAATTATAGTCACACAGACAGCCGTAAGTCTCTTTCTATGCAATTCTAAAATGCTAAAGGAACAACTCCTTAATTGGTTAGAGTAGAGGTAGAGGCTTCAAAGATATTATAACCAGAGCAAGCTAACTTGGTTTCATTTTGACAGTTCACCGCTTGAAGCTGTCTTGCTTGCTCTTATTTTTACCTCTTTCATGCTTAACTTTATCCGAAAAGGGGGCTGATTTATGACGCAGCTGTGATATGTAGATTTATGTCTAATACGAGTAATGTCTTATGTCGGTTTGTGATAGAAAGCGTGTTTATATTTAGTACCTTAGACTTTTATCTTGTGTTTTGTAGTATTTTTTGTTGCAATTGAATATTTAAGTGTCTATTTTATACCTAACCTACCTGATTGAACTGCATTAGAACTGGAATTTCCTGGACGAAGAGTATTGATTTGTCGAAAGAAAACATTCATACTATGTAGAAGTATTACTTACTGCATACACTTTCTGGGACTTCCCTTTTTTATAGATAATATAGGCTTGCGCTTGACCGCAACTCGTCTGATGTAAAGCGACGATGCTGCCTAGGATGTGGCACGCTTGTCTAGAAGAACCCGATTCACTCGCAATTTGAAAAGACCGAGATCATAGCTATGGGGAAATATAAAACTTAGACGCGAATTCCACAACCTGACTTTTCGCATAATAAAAGTCGACAAAAAGCGTTTAGTGCTAGTCCGTGGAATCTTTACCATAGACCAGTGGCGTCCTGCAGTGCTTTACTAGTGCGATTGTAGAAAGGGGATGGGGGAAATTAAATTAATGTAATTCCAAGGCACAATCACTGAAGTGTATCCGACTTCTGAAACATCTCGTCCCTGTCGTCTTAGTCCTGCGGTCGGTCGTGAGGACATAGTTTCAGCGGAAAACTGAAGTTTAGTGATGTAAAAAAAACTTGTCGATGATTGCAACGTGATATACCAAATACAAAAAACTATTACTAAAACTTTATAACTAACTTAGTCAACTTAAAGAATTTTACTGCCGACTAATTTTGGTTCTTATATTTTTATTCCATACTCGTAATTACCTACCATAGTGAAATCTAGCTTTATTTACATCCAATTAATATTTGCCTTCAAAGTCTTTTTGTTTTTTTTTTCAAATCATAGTGTGTAATCAAAACACACCATATATAATTAGGAATTTGTATTATCTGTATTTCAATTATGTAAATAATTAAAATACAGATAATATTTCTGTAGCCGCCATAACAAACAAATACAAAAACAGAATAAAATAAACATGTAACCCATACAACAAACATGTCTTTTGCTGTCTTACTCACTATATGAATAACGGCAAAAGATAGATGCGTGAATATTAATTGAAAAAGAGTCCGACTCGAACTCGCCTCTTTTTTATATGAGACTAAAAAAAAAAAACGTCGATGTAAGTTAATAGCGTCAATTACATCTCAATCGTGCATGTATACAGCTATCGAATGCGAATTGTTAAACCTGGCAAGGGTTGCCATGTTCTTTTTTTGGTATTCTTCGATCGGTTACGCTGTAGTTCCTGAAACTTGCCTTATCACTAAGGTTCTTTTTAACCGGGCAAGTGCTTAACTTAAACAAGAAACAAATAAGATGGATTACCTAGACCACTTAAGATCTATAAATAATCCATATGTTCCAACCAGAAGGCAGCGTGTCTATGGCAACAACTTTACACCTTATCATCAATTAATGCGCAAGAATGAAACCTTGAATAATGTACCTATTTGCTATTGTTTGACAAAAAAATATTTCATTTAGATTCGTTGATTTTTGAGTGAAAATATATACCAACATACTCGTAGTTCCTGAATCAATATTAGCACCAAAACTATTTTTTACTGACTTCCAATGAAAGATGAGAAACTTAAATCGACTGTATTTTTTTGTTTGTGACCTGTCTTCTCGGAGACAGCTTGACTAATTTGAAAAATTCTATTTTTGCTTTAAAGGGTATAAGGGTAAAGGTAGTCTAATTTAAACTAATCAAAATGAGTCCAGAAGTAAATGAAAAAGTTATATCTGCGCCTGCCGGAACTCACTACTCATTTAAAAGAACTTGTTATAGTTTTAACTCAAGTACAGTATTTTTAAATGTTTTATAAATAAGTAATGTTGTTTACTAGAATAATGTGACATCATAAATTCTCAATACTAAATTGTTGTTTATCAATTCCTTTAATATGAATACGCACTCTAAAACCTAATCTGTAATCAGATTTGATATCCAAACTAGGATAGCTGATAAAAGTGTTGGCGCCGACAATAATACAATACAGAGTTATTTGTTAGCGATGTTCTAATTTACACGAAAAAAGGCTACGGCAGACATCATCATGAACAACTTTTACTAAGAGTCATACACATGCAAATGCAAATGCAAGGCTATAAAAATGTAGACGTCATTGAGTAATTAGGAAATATAAAAACGGCCAAGTGCGAGTAGAAGTAGCGCATCTGTTTAACATTACTTGTATTCGTTATTATTTAAAAAAATAAAATTCACATTTTTAATTTATGAGCCTTAAATATTTATTTTGTTTTTGGGAATTTGTTGTTACCGCGGCTACAGAAGTATTTCAAGTATTTATTTCTAAAAACACAATACATGTACATGAAAAAAAAAGACAAAAAAAAGAACCAAACTAGATTACAAAACAATTATGGCAATCTTTGGGCTCAGAAATACATCATATGTGAAAATATTTCAACTGTTTATAGCTATGCACGGTTCATGAGATATAGCCTGGTGACAGACTGACGGACGAACACCTAAGTCGAATAATAGTACCTAATAAGATCACATTTTTACAGTTGACCCGGAATCCAAAAAGCAACTATAATTGAAAACATACTTTTAAAGTCTCTTCAAAATCACATCTATGCCCATAATTCTTCATAGAGAATGCTTTCATCCCTAATTTCCCGGCTACTATTTCGGCAGACGTACCCAATGTAACCTATATACTATAATACATAGCTATAGGTACTAGGAGGTCTCGTAGCTATATCTACACATATAGCTCATAGGTATATAGCGCTCGATCGATCTGTTTTTCACTAGCTAACCTAGATATACTAAGTCGCACCTAGACGTGCCCAGTAGGCTTTGCTTGCAATTCGAGCATGCGCGTTAAAGGTGCCCTTTCCAGGTCTGCTATAGGCCGGGGAAAATTGATTTTAGGAAATAGGCACATTATTCTTCGACACCTAAAGTTTTGAAGCTGCATTGGACGCAGGAAATAACGTTTACAACGGAGTTCCGGTATGTTCTTCTAAATAAGTGAAAATCAACTTCAATATGGCACGCATAACTAACGTTACAATAAATATGTCACCTCAAATCAAAGAAAATTAAAAGTTATATTACTGAACTGATTTTCATAAATTATGCTATACTCCCAAGGTTCTTTTGATTTTCTAAGGGGGCATTATTAGTAACGTAAGTTAGTAAAGTATGACTTGTTGTTCCTTTCATGAAGTTACACAAACTCTTTGAAAACTGCTTATTACCCACCGCATTATTAGATTACACTACCGGTAGTGTCGTAGGGAATCTTTCCCCCTTTTGCACTACTCGCCCATAGTGTCGTGGGTAATTTGTAAAAGGTCTAACGTTCTTTTACAATCATGGCTATATACGAGTAGATCGCAAATATAAGTACATAACTGACTGTATGATATGTGATAATAATATTGCCCAAATTGGCATTCAATAGTTGCAACCATTCAGCCATCTAATCAGTGGACCTAATACTGATAAGATAACTCTGCAAGAATTTTGTAAGCCCTTGCAATATATAAGGTGTTACTAAAATCTTTTCTTCATCAGTAGATACTTACTTCGATTTATAAAACAATAAATAATATTTTTATGGGTGTTAAACTATACTAAATATTTACTGCAAGAAAGCAAACGAAATTTTCACGTCAGGCAGGATTCGTAACTATATCATGTGAATAATATTACAAAAAATTCACAGACATGAAGTACCTTACATCTTCTAGTCCAAATGGCTCTTTTTAGCGCCTCCGACGTCGAATTTATCTATTGTAAACATATTTTTTTCTTTACCCTACACAACATACGTATCGATGGCTGTCATAATCGCTTCTTGGCGGAAGCCTTATAACATAACTAGAATTTAATTAAAACAGAAACGTTGCAACACTAAGCATTCCACTGCTGGGCAAGGACTCCCAGAAAAATAGATATAAAGCATATTTCACCATGTTTACAAGCAGGTTTTCTCTCACTGTTTTCCTTTACCGTTAATGGAAGTTGTAATTAATGAAAATGATGTACATGAGCCAAAAACTCAGAGGTGCGTGCCTGACTTTAGGATTGAACCCGCGCCTTCGCTAGCGATGCAAGCGGTTTATCGACTGGGCTACCACTTACTTAGAATGTATCTTTTACAGATCTACAGTAAGGAGTTCATTAATCAATCAGTAATCTAAATATTATCAGTACATACACAACATTAGTATCAATAGAATAAGTTGTCAATGAACACCATTGTAGTATGCTGTTGAAATTACATAAGACAAGCTATTGTTGAGCTTGACTTGTTATTACTTACTGAAATATGGTAAGGTCGTTCGTTTAGTATTGTTTTATATTATGTAAGTTATCCTTGTGAAACTAAATTATATTGAATATACATTTTACACACTCACACAAGCACACATGCCCTCGCAAACTCACAAACACACGTAAACACATGCATGAATAAAGTAGCAGGCAGGGCTTTAATATTATTACGTACTCTGTATTTACTAACAATTTAAAAAAATAATAAAATTTAAAACAAAAATTGTACACAAAACTAGAGAAGGACAAATTAAATATCAATGCTAAATAACATAGAATACCATTATAATTCAACTTTTTGGTCAATACTAAATACATAAAAAGTTACACTCTCAAAAATCACTCGTCAAAAATACCTACTCTAAAAATTAATAAAATGGATTTTTTTATGGACAAATTTATAAAAATTTAGAAGAAGAATTTTACACCCTACTAAAATTCCGCATCTAGGGGCGGTCAGTTTCAGGGTGCGCTAAAATCATATTTAGAATATACTAAAATTAAGTTAAGTCAAGAAGTTTGACGAATTGTCTTAGATTAAGAGCTGCCTGACGTCACCTGCTGAGAACATATTCTTGTCAGTTTAATACAAATTTATTGCAAGTGTTTGAATGTTAATAAGTGATAAGTGATTAGTATTTCTGAATAAATATCTTTCTTACACATCAAACGAACGATAATACAACAAAAAAATGCAATATTACATTGGGCGGCCTTATCGCCTAAAGCGATAAGTATATAGTTGATCAAACCAAAAAATAAGCATTAAATTAAGTTCAGTCGTTATTGAAAATTCGGGCCACTTAAATACATACTTAAATTATAAAAAAAAGTACCAAACTTTAATATTATACAAGACTGAAATATTAATTATTTTACAATTATTTTAGTAAGGGAAAATTATTATACTGAAAGGAGAAAATTATTTTTGTAGTTGGCTAAATAAGTATGACCACAGGATATCGTCCAGTACAGAGTTACCAAACAGCAGTGACGGCGTGATAAATCGAACGTCCTGTATCCTAATACAGCGCAGCGGTTATCATAATTCAGTCGGCCTTGCCTACTTGATAACATGACGCCGTACTATTGTAGGTACTATTGTTTTTGTAATTTTACACTGCATATTGTCTAAAAACAGATCAATTTATTGATAAAAGAGGCCCTACAGAAAATTGCAATCATTATTCTAATTTGTAGTAAAGTATTTATTTGCTCTACCCAATGGGATATTGTTCTACCTATCTCACATCAGACATTTTGTTTTTCGACTTTAGATAAAAACTAAATTTTGAACCGATTGTTTTCAAACTATATACTTAGTAATTTTTAATATTAACGGAGATAACATTTTCAAAATTATCCTTATTGTAATAAAACCTACAAATACACAGCCCAGGAGAAAAATAGGAGAAATATGAATACCTATGGAAAAAAATCTAAGAACCTTATTATTAATTATTTGTTTAATGAATAATTTATTTACACATCCCACCAGGCCAATCACAATAATTAATGCTAGATTGAATTAATGAAATTAGATTTTTTTAAATCTCATTTGACTATCTATATGTATAAAAATAGTAAAGTAAAGTAAAAAATTAGTGACAACTAAATGCACATATTACTGTACAAATTCGTCACTGTACTGTAACATAATAATACGGAAGTTATAGTATGTACAGTTAACGTCAGTTTCGAGGTCACACCGAGTTTGTTGTTTGTACAATTTGCGGCCGCTATTAACGAGGCTATGCTATGTGATTCAAAATGGTCGCTCTTTTATACTGCATCTCGTTACGCCTTTGAGCCGAGTGCACTATTGAACTCCCCACTAGGATTGTGCTGGTGCCGATGATGCTGGAACACAGCGACACATGCACTATAAGACGAAGATACGAACCAGTTAATACGCGTTTAGAATTATTGGTTTCGGTCGGGAATCGTACCCGTCATCACTTAATATCAAGGCAAACCTATAAATTCTGCGTCATTTATGTTGTCTTTGAAAGAGAAGCAACAAGAGACTCGGTGTCCAAAATAGGCTCACAGAACTATTCAACGAATTCATTAATATCTATTAATATTTCAGAAATTGTCAACCAGAATTAAAATTTTAAAATTATTAAATATACCTACGAGTAAAAAGCGACTTATAAAACCCGACAGGAAATCTTCAGAACACTGTATTACAACGACTGAAACCTAGGCATTGAACCAGTATAGCTTATGACCATCTGCAGATGAAGACATATCTTATCAAAATCGTTTAGGCTGTAGAGGGTCACAAATAGTTCGACATACCTAATTACAAAATAATACACTGTTAAAGTATAGGGAAATATATACAATCCTACATCCATTATGACTTAGTCTACAAGCATGTACCTACTTAATAATTTAATTGTATTTACCTTGTTTTTGGTCACGTAGGATGCAATGCTTCATATGGGCTACACGAATAATACCTACATAAATACTTCATTAAAACTACTAGGCATGTGCATTATCAAGAAAAACGACATTACTACATACAAGAAAACAAGTTCTTTCAAAAAAAAAATAACATCTTCCATTACGGTTACCATCGATGGAACTTTTTCAGTTACTCGTATTTCGAACTTAATACCTCGTGACCGATTTTGCTGGGACCATTACCTTTATACCCCTTTTCAAATCGGTCCATTGCAGCCGTTTCCGAGAATTCGTTCCTGATTTCTTCATCAACCATTAATAAATACAGTCGAATTGAGTACGACCTCTTTTTTGGAAATCGGTTGAAAATGCAAATGGAAATTGAGTTTTCTCTAAGAACAAGGTTTAATCATTATATTACTACGCTGGTCAAAATGGACTTTCAAGAAGAATAAGAAATATTTATTGATCTTTAAATAACTTTCATAATAGGCAAGTCTTTTTACATTTGAAATGATGATTTTGTATAAGAAAGCTATGCTTTATTTTTCCTAAATTTAAATTTATTGGTAAATAGTATAACATTTATTGATTAGTTTTATATATTATCATTACCTAGCGGTATTTTACTCAAAGATATCTACATAATTTTATCTTTGGCTGATTTCCGCAATCGAGGAACTGTTTTCAATGATCAGTTATTAAAATAAATTAAGTACTTACTGCTGTTAGAATCAATGCTAAATCAACAATAACAAAATAAAATTCCAGTTTTACTTTTGTAGTAAATTCATATCAAGATCTGTTACATAAGTAAATAGTAGAGCTCATGATTCCACAATTTGTCACGTCACGTGTGCTAAAAATATAAGCAATCGCACCTACTTTAATCATGGTAGAGTAGGTACTGAGTTTTAAATTCCAGAGTAATATTATAAACAATAACACTATTGTAGTGGTGGGTACGTAGTGACTTACACTAGTAATTCCTCGTACTCGCATCACGTCGTTAGCTTGGCCGACGCGGCTACAATCAGGTCCCTGGTACGGTAATAGCGTAGTAGTAAGTACTCGCTGGTAATGCGGTGCGGCCTCGCTCGCTTGCAGAGGTGCACCGAGGGCCCGCGAGGGGGCGCCGCTCTAGCCGTCTTTTTTCATTCGCGTGCGTCTTTTTTCGGCAGCGCGTTAACCTTGGACTTTTTCATAGCGAAGCGCTGCTGCACGTATACGCGCGCAAGTTTCGGATAGTCGCAGAGCGTCCCCCACTCGGCGCGTCCGAATTTTTCTGCATTCGGGCCGCGTGAAGAGTTTTCGGCGGTCGCATTCGCGAGCGAGGCTCCCCGCGGATAGGAGCACGCTAGAGCAACCGAGCGAGCGCGCGCGCGCTGCAACATGCGGAAGTGAACGCGCACTTACTTACCTACAGTGAACCCAGTGTATACATACATACTTACAGTGAACGCAACGCACGCACATTCAGTGTTACTAAACTATGATATTTGTGCAAAGCTCGTGAGAGCGCTTATGGTTTTCTGATTGAACGAGGACTGTTGGAATATACGATATGGATACGAGGTAGTGTTGCCCGATTTACTATTATTTTTTTCGCTATCTAGGTTCGAACTGTAATAAAAACTGAAACTAAACTGAACACTTTTAGAATACCTACCCGCGACCTCACTAGAAAAGTCGCAATAGGATTATAAAAAACTGCGTCGCGCGTATACTCATTTGGGATTCAATGTAAACTGGTTTAAAATAGGCAAACGTGGAGGTATCGAGTCATTGATAAATACGTGTTGACACCCCGTGGAATTCGATACATTTTAATGGAAACAGGGTGTATGGAAGTTTGCGCCTTATAATGTTCCGGTAAGAGGACATTTTAGCGTAGTCGCTCGCCGTCCCCGAAACTTTTGCATACACGTGCTGTCTATTCGGGGCTATTGAACTTGATAATGAGACGAGCGTAGGTATCACTCGTTTTTTGCAAGAGTAATATTGCATCACCAGTGAGTGAGTACTTTCTGATCTCGACAGAGACCGGCAGCTGAAATTTCCCTGTAACTACGAGCACTGTGCGAGTGCGTTATCTGCGATGATTCACGCGAATCATCCGCCATAGGCGGCCTACGCTCGTAGAACTACGAACCGTCCACGCGGCAAATCGTCCTATCATAGTGAATCTGTGGTGAAAATCAAGTTTGACAACGTTCGGTTTAGGGTTCGAATGTGTGTGCGTAGAGACCGGGCCCGGAACCTCTCCGCGAGGCGAAACTGGTCTCGCAACGCATTAACATTTGCATAGAAACTGTCAAAGCGGCCCCGTGCGGCCCATGGCCGGGCTATTAGCACCTAGCGCGAGCCGCGGTCATCGCTAACCGCCTTCTACCTATTGCGTGTGCGCTTCTGCACACGGACACGCTGCCCCGCATCTATTCCGAAGCGCGAAACGCACTTCCGCGATACTCGACCTTACGCCCTTTAGACAAGGCTCGATTCGCGCACTGAGGTTCGAGGTTACTCACTTAGCTGCCGATTTGAATTACGGTTGTGGCCGTTGCTGCAGCGAAGTTTCCAAACGAGAATTTGCTTATCTAATTTACTTTCATAATCTGTTACACTGCTCACTGCTGAGTCAATTGTAATGTAAACATTGCGCCGGTGCCGCTCCGAGCGTCCATCGCGACTTCTAAACAACTCTACTCCTTGTATTGTCGGTACTTGGCATATTCCGAACGTATTATTCAATTCTGTTCAACGATTTTCACACTCATCTTAAATTGGGTGTTGACATAGTACCTACATGTAAAACTTCCATTCTTTATCGGTTCTGTTGCTTGGGTTTTGATTTTCAGTTAGATTGTAATGGACACATGCACACTTATATTGTCAAGCTTCCTAGTTTTCAAACGTACGGCGAATTTTTTGCCACGTCTCATACTTTTGAACTCTTGATTGATTTTTCAGTTTATTTAATTTTGTAATTATGCGAATTCCACACAAATTTTATGTGCTATAATTTTCTATCTTAGGCTTCATTACAAGTAACTACCACTTGCTATCTAGCAATAGTATTTTATACCACTGCCTCATAAAGACTGTGTAGGTAATATTTTTATGGTTCATGTATCGGTTGTAGGGTATGAATGTAGTATATTTATGAGTTTCTATTTACCTACCACCATAACGTTTACTATCTTCCTATTATTCCTGAACATAGTTTATATTAGTTAAATGTATTCATACTCGTGCTATAAGAGTCCTTACCAAACTCCAAAATAATGCTAAAAATCCGAAAGCAGCTCTCAAATGAAATAAAAAAAAAACCAATAATAGTTTATGACAGCGCGATCGGGATAATATTTCTTTGAGTAGGTTATATATATTATTAGAGAAAATTATTTAAAAATCTAGGAACTCTATTTACTAGAACTTTTAATAAGTAGAAAACGTATCCTCTGCGTCAAATAAAAGCTAACAATCTTAAATATGTTTATCGCCTCCAGTAACAAAGCGCTTCATTCATCTTTGATTCATGACACTTCATGGTCAAAGTTTCGAGTTAGGTCTTTGTTTTCAACTCCAAGTCTAGGGATCAATAACCCCGGCAGTACATTCGAATCTAGACTTACCCACTTCATAGACTAATGTCATTGCTCGTATGCAAATGGTACCTACCTACTTACTTGACTCATTTTAAATGTGGTGTTTGAACTGGCAGCTTTGTTAGTAGTGAACATTACGATATTTATTTTAATACCTATTTAATAGATACTTAGTAGTACTCTTTTTGTAGGTATAGAACTGAAGGCAAAGCCAGAATATTAAATTATTGTTCGAATATCATAGCATTATAATTAGGCGTAGAGAAGCCAGCAGAATATAGACATACGTGTGTTTTGAAGGTCGATGCTTCGATTGGACCTACGTTTCCGAATACGTCACGCCGTCATCAGCCAATCAGGGCGCGAGACAGTTGACAGAACGCACTTTTGAATTCCGAACTCAAATTATTTGGTCATAGATTATTAACCGTAGATGCGAGGCCAGGTCATGTATATAAAACAATCTCAATGAATAATTTCATTTTTCCGTGCTCTTTCAATATGGTAACATCAAACAGATTCATTTACTTTGTGAATATATCTTCTTGATCGGATAATTATGCTGTCAGAAAAATGTTTCTTTTACGTGGGTCTAAATAAATAATGCTTGTCTTTTGGAATGCCTTATTTGGACACAATTTTAAACTTGCATGATTCTTAGAATCATAACGCATTTGATTTTTTTTTTTTGTAGAAAATTCAATTAATTCAAAACAATACTTGTTTGTACCTACATCAATTTAATAAGCTGTGCGTTAAAGGTATTAACTTTTTACCTACGCTATTTTCTCTTATCTATGTTCCAGTTTCCAATCATTCTTCAGACACTAAATGATAGATATGAAATACTTAGTATTACTTCTTATTTTATTTGTTGTTACGTCTCGCTTGAAGTTTACCTTAATAATACATTTTAATTCATATTATTCTGCGATAATATAAGACGCGCCGTGTCCGCGTATCTTTGCAGTGTTGATAGTGATAACCTTATATTAGGCCTACACTGAGATAATGTCTGATTAGAACAGAAAAATAACAAAAAATGTTATCACAGTTGCAAGGCAAAGTAATGACTTTGTATTAGCGTAACACCAGCAAAAGAGAGATAAATCTATACTTACTTCATTTATTTGACATTTAAGTAACTTTATGTCTTAGTAAAATAAGTTTGATGTTATTCTTATCAATCATAATAATTTTAGTAATAATTAAAAAATTTTTTTTTGCGTAAAGTAGCTGTGTTAACATACTCATACGTTTAATTAAAATTGTATGCATTAGGTACTTCTGTTAAAAATTTACTTTCTTAAACTTAGCTTATAGCTTAGGGTTGGCCAAGCCATGCAAGCTAAACAATATTAGATTAGTAGCCAAGGGCTGTAAAGCATCAATTGCAGCCCGAGTTTTCTATTCCCGCCTTCTTTCATCTTTTTTTTTTAAATTATTTTTTTCAAGAACGAAATTGAGCTTCGCCGTTCGATATTTAAAATTGATGACTATTATACTCATACGAAGACAAGGCTGAATAGCGAAGCGACCTCTTTTGTCATTGGGTTGAATGCATGATGTCTATTGCCAGTATAATGGTTAGTAGTACGCGAACTTTTTGAAAGAGCGAAGTTTTTTTTAAAATACTTACCGCCCTAGGGCCTTTCTAGCTACATTATTACCCTAGAGCGCTAATTAGTCACCTACAAGCCTCATTTGGGGAAATAAGGACCTACTTACCGAATATGAGAGATGTAAAATTATTTAGCCTCACAAAAAAAACTAAACATAACGTAGAGCTAAACGAGACCGATGAAGGCTCTATAACTGTTTTGTCTGTAAACTCTAACCAAATGATGCAGATAGGTAAGATAAACTAAACAAATTTAGCTTCGACCGCAGTGTGGCCCCACTAGAAAGAGCTTTCTTGAAAGTAGTAGAAGAATTGAAAGAAAACTACATCATTAATAATTAACCATAAAACTGCTACTAAATGTAATACTAAATGTATGTCTTAATAAGTTGACTTTTGTTGTGAGTTGTCTCTACTGCAAAATTTCTATATAATAATCTCTTTCAAAGAACTGACGTAGCTTTTCAACTATTGCCTAACCAACCAATAGCTGTGATTTTCACCAAACTGAATATTATATTCATTTCCAACGTCCTTGCGCCCGGTCCTCGTGATGGAGTGTTATATGAGAAGGGAGCGGGTGGGTGGGGGAAGAGGGAGATTATCAAGGACGCCCGAGGAGGCCTTTTCCAGACGGTTATGTAACAACCAAGGCCAATGCGTTGCGCGTGCAATGTCGCTTGTGATTACTGACGATTTTTTTGGGGATATTGATATTGAAATGAGAATTCGTTTTAGTGTTTTGTTTTTGTTTTGAAGCAACCTAACGAATTAAAATACCATTATACCTTTACCTCGGTAATGGTTTTTATCATAAAATTGGAAAAATATATGGTTAGAATGTGGTTTAATTTTTTGTCAAGTTACCACTAAAAATAGTCATAACATTACTACATAACTATATAGATAATAGCAGAAACTATCAATATGTATTGTCTTTTCTGTACACAACAACAGTAATTTCATAATCTATGCCAACGACCAGAAGCGAAGCGTATAAATTAATGCTAAATTCGCGGCCTTGACAAACCTAACATCTAACATCTGATTATTTTAACCGTACATAAGTTTTGTTCGAGAGCGGTTAGTTTGCTAAAATTTTTGAGAACATTCCACGCACACTTACAAGGGTCATGGTAGTATTGTCTGTTGTAAAACCAGTAAAAGCATGACTTTAGTTTCTAAAATTTAACTATTACGTATTTTGAGTATAATTAGATACGTTTTGCAGTCGGATAAACCAAGTCATCATCAACACATTTATCTAGTTAACAAACCTTTGTGCGTGATTACAAATCAAATCTAGATTGATGTACCTAACTTTGGGATCTATATACCTAGTCGTATGTATAATCAAAGTAATCTAAAACACATGTACGAGTAAGATATATATATTTATAGGTACTTAATTTATGATTTATTATATTTTCTAAAAGCTTTTCTCAAATTACTGTCTCTTTTTTATTTTTCTACATTGTCTAAATGTTTAAAGGTTTTCTTTGTAAAATCTATATATAATTCCTTAGAAATAAAGCCCTGAAAAATTACACTAAAAATTTGTATTTCATTACGTCGTGTATTAAATAATGTAAAAAAATCCTAGAAGAGCAGAAAATTTTTGAAGCTATTCCGAAGTTACACGTTCAATAGCGAAAGTTCCCTACCCATTGAAAAAACCTAAATACGAGATTGCTATCAACAGCACAACAATACGTAATCTAACCTGTGTGGGACAGTACTAAAACTGGTACAATTCACTCCAAATACATACAAAACTTGTTAAAAATACAGGAACGGAGGACGAATTTGGGTCAAGGATTAATTTCTTTGAAATGCTTCCGCGAGGTCCGGGTGTTGCATTATTACTGGTCACACCCTACGCGGAACCGTGTGTACCATTGTTGTAAGGGAAGATGGTCAATACAACGGCAAGTGAATTCAATGACGAAGGGTGGGTGACTAGTCTTACCAAATTATTGGAGCAAAGGGGACGATTTTCTACAGACTGCTAAAGGAGGAAGTAACATAAAAACAATTCTACTGTTTTTTAATGTTTGATATTTACCTGATTTCTCGGAGATCTTTCGGCTTGATCGATTTAAAAAAATCTGCGTTTGTTTGTACCTTACATGTGGTCTCATAACAATTTTATCAAAATCGTTCTAGTGGTTTAGTTTTTTAATCTAAATAACTGAATAATTTATATTGGTATCGATGTACACTTTTATAAAAATAATTATTACCCAACATTTAATATTGCTAGGTTCAATACTTAATTGAAATATAAACCACCAGCAAATATTGTCTGCATTGGCATAATTACCTATAAGTTTCGTGCTCATAGTTTTGTTATTTTTAAGGGACACTACCTTCTTATTGATCTTCGGACAATGATAGCAGGTCATATTGGCCATGTTGGAAAAGCAAAGAAAATAACATATTTTATTATAAAAGATTAGTCCAATAATATACTTCGATTTATAATCCGCATTTTTTACGCAATCGAATGAAAGTTGTCATCCATGAAAAGGTACTCGTTAAATTGATCAAGTTTAACGCAACAGTTTTATTACTCCAGGAACTTTTAATGGGCCCTATTAATCGAAAACATGACTACTTCCTGTGCCCAAGTGTAAATTATACATACTTTCGTAATAAAAAAGTAGTTAAACGATATTTTAAATCATAGGTTACGGAGTTGCTAAATACGCGCATTTAAGACGCTAATTGACTCACAGAAAATTACAAATGATCATAATTAAGACTTAGGAAAGTTATTAATCATGTTAACAGCCGTTTCGAATATAAATGCGGTTGTTTTGATATAACAAGGCCCATTCAAAGTTTATCTTACAATTTTGAGGTGAATGTTGAAATATTTTGGTTTACGATACGCAAAACTTAGCTTTCAGCCTTTATCATCCTAAAGTAACGTTATTTTTCTTAAGAAAATTGTAATTACTTAAATCTATTCAGCGAAGGCATAAATCCTAGACTGGGACCCAAAGAGCCGGCAATTCAGGCTGTCTAGAACACACCTAGCAGCGCTCTATATTTGCATAAACGAAAGCATTGGACTAAAGTCGATTGAGAAGAAGCAAAAAGACTAAGACAAGTGACGAATGGAGAGCTACTTTTATCCACCTTACAATCTGACGTAGGGCCTTAGGTTACCAAAGATATACCTTTATAATCCTAAACTAGTGCTGACGTTTTGTTAGCTGCATCATAGTATTCTTTTTTTGTAGTAGCGCTTACGCGAAACTGCTGTATTTATGTAAAAATATGTTTGCATCCACCTCTATGAAGTTATAGTCCCCCATAAATCTATTCCTATAGCCTCTAGCCACTTACGGAAGTGTCCCTCCCTATTAGTTAGTACTTTAATCTTAATCCGAACTAATATTATTAATGCGAAAGTAACTCTGTCTGTCTGTCTCGCTTTCACGCCAAAACCACAAATCCGATCAGGATGAAATTTGGTACACAGGTAGATTGGACCTCGGGAAAGGACATAGGATACTATTTAACCGACTTAGAAAAAGTAGTTCCCCATTGGGTTATCTCGATAATCCAATCGCGGGTGAAACCGCGAGGCACAGCTAATAATATTATATAAGTACTTAATACCACGTGAAGTTAACGCATTTTCTGACACACAACTACTCACATCAACACGCCTCTTTCAACGCACGAAGACAAAAGACGTAAACGCACGAAACAGAGTGTAGATATCCAAAAGCTAATTACTTAATGAGATACGAGCCGTTATATAAGAGAGAGGCAAGACAAAGCGCTTTCAAGCTGCATGAGTGAAAGGCATAATGCACGCATCGATGCGACGTGCTCACGCGCATAGCGACTCGTGACTTTTGTTTGGGCGCCAGTGAATTATGGTGGAGAAGGCATGGAAATTTAGGCTCGGGTCTATAGGATTACGGGCGGAGATTTTGGTTCGTAATATTTAATAGCTAGACGTCATGGATTACGAGAAATGTTATTCATAGAAACACTATTGCTCACTATGTTAAGAACTATTTTACACAGAAGAATTTTTTTAACTAGTAGATGTCACCCGTTGTTGCCAACGACAAATTTGAATAATAAAAAGTTATAAACATTAAACTTAAGGGTTAAAATTTAAGAAAATCCTGTCTTAGTACATCACAACACCCTATAATGAACACACCCTCCAAATTTTATGTCTCTAGGTTCAGCGGTTTAGGTACTACGTTGATTCGTAGAAAATATCAGTCAGTCACTTGATGTAAGATTTTCTCTGTATATTTAAGTTTGTATGTCTGCAATAAAGAGCTAATTCATTTATTCATTCATTCAGGCAGTCAAGACTTACTCCTTTATATTATAGAACGTTACCAACCAGCCTTTTTGGAATGGATCATTATATATGCGTATGGTTTACGTCGTAATCAGATGTAACTGCCTAAAATACTTGCAATAATTAAACTTTAAGATTTTGGGATATTCCTAAACCCTGCTGTCTAAACTATGACAGACTTTCATTTGACAGCTTGGTAACTCAAGTAACTGTTAAACATTACAAACTAATAAGAATCTGGCTTTACGATTTGACCTATAAATTTGGAAGTGCATTTATTACTAACTAAAGGGCCAATGAGGCAATAAAAATAAATAAAGCAGGTGGCATAGTATTTTAACGGTCAAATTGTGTTTTATGATATCTAGTTAGCCATGGATAACGCAAGTAAATTTTTCATTGGGTTTACTACGAGATGTAATTTAGTCATAACAAGCAGGTACTTTAATAATTTAAAAGTTTTTTTCCGGTTTTCATTGAACCTGATATTAAGTATTACTAATTTTATATTTATTTTTATGTGATTTTGTCATGGAATATTAGTTATTATGGTAAAATAAAAAATAAATTGTAAAAATAAAGATTAACCGATATTGTTTAAACTTTCAAGTAGTTATCATTCAAAAAATAATTATTAAATATATTTTTCTAAGATTTCATCGAAATATGATGAATTTTGTATGAATTTTTCTGATCTGTTACGTAACAGAGAACGTAATTTACATGATAAAACAATAACGATTTTTAGCCCAGTTTACTTTTCGCGAGGCCCAATGAAACAAGGACCATAAAAATAAACATTAAATATTACTAAACAGGACATTTTTAATATCAGGCTGGATAGTACCTATCTGTCTTTCAATATAAGATATCTATATAAGTATAAAAAATAACACAGAGTTAAACCGCTAAAGACATGAAATTTTGACGGTGTATTCGTTATTAGGAGTGTACTCAGAAATGATCTTTGGATATTCAACCCCTAAAGGAGTCAAATTGGGGTTCAAAGTTTTAATTTTTTTTATATTCAACCATACGTCACCAATGAACGCCGCGCGCCGCAGGTGACAGCTACAAGGTAAAACATACTCAAAAAATTAAATAAATAAAAAACAAATGAACGTAACAAAAAGTTTCTGTATTTCTTTTTAAATAAAGCACTTTTTCTAAATGTGTTTTGGTTAGGTAAGATTCTTAGAAAGTACCTAATCTAAAAAATAACCCTTACCTCTTTAACACCTGACGTCTAAAACCGCAGCTAACCGTTTAGTATTCAACGTTTCAAAGCCTAGAAACTTGATTGGTTGACTTTCAAATTTACAACTGTTTACTAGGCTAGACCTATTAGAAACGCATTTTTATTTCGCAACGACACTCTTATAAAGCCTAAATGGCAAAAGATTGGCTTGATTTATCAACTTATCTCTAATGATTAATGGTATACAAGAATCATTTAAAACTGGTTGTTATATCGCTAGACGCACTGCAACGCACCGTGCAACTTTCTATTTTGACTGCGTAGCTTAGATAATAGTATTTTTTATATGCGGTACAGATTATTAAATAGTAACTGGGCATATTTATAATAGCTCATAGAATAGCAATAGAATAAAAAAATTGAGCTATCCTGTTTCTCTATAGTAGTGTTTACCAAACTCTCATAGTTGAATAGCAGATTTTTTGGCATTTCGTTATCGTATTTTTTATTCATTAGGTACAAGATCGTTAGGTTGGTAGGCGAATAAAATAAATTTCAATCAAAAATTAAATCAGTGGTAATTTCAGACTAAAACTACTCGATCGACTGCAATAATAACCAGGATGAAACATAAATTAAATTTAAATTATGCTAGCAGCAATCAATTTAATTCTTTTTCAAATTTAGACGTTGTCAAAAATTTATGTATTTATCCTCGTCACATTCAGCTTACTTGCCCTAAAGAGATATAGTTTATAAAAAGTCACTAAACAAAAATCTTGCCGCAGCCTTCCACCCAAAATGTCACAGAATACATCAGAGTAACAATAGCAGGCGAGCCTATCGAGTTTTTAGTGTGCCAGCAACGCGATGCAATAGAAAGTTTTTTCTTTTGTTTGCAATGCAAACTATACGCAGTTCTATTATATGTACTTATGTATGTACAGGTAGGCCTACATAAGCATAATGTTCAGTTTTTATGCAGTTGTTGTGCTAGAAATTTGGGACTTTGAAAGTGCGTGCGTATTTGGCATTGTTTGAGCAAATTGCTAATTCATTGTTGCTAGGTTATAATATCTTTTGCGAAGTCTTTAGAAGTTATAAAATAAGTCTAGCAGTCTAGTGGGGCAACGCATCCAGCATTCTGGGCACGTTGCCCTAAATTCAAAATGTTTTAAGTGACTTAATTTAGTTTCTGGTATTTAGTTTTTTCTACAGGAACACAATTGTTTTACTAAACTTATTACATGTTTTAGAAGTTTTTACTCGTAGTATATTAATATAGTATACGCTTATATGTTGTGGTACCAATTAATTGGTGTAGTTTTGAGTTAACATAAGACTTAAGACACGTTTTGTATCTTATTTTATTATTTAATTCATTGACTTGCAGAAACTAATTAAAACGCTATCTAGTCAATTCAACTCGCGATCCTATACCTGACAGCTAATATTATGAAACTAACAACATACATTTTAAAATTTCATATAAAAGTAATTCTATTATTGCACAAGTCTTGCAATTAATTAACATTCGTCCCACACATAATTATAAAGGCGAAAATGTGTTTGTTGGTTTGTTTGTCGTATTACTCTGCAACCAAATGACCGATTGGTTTTTTTGCACAGATATATAACACGGATGAACCCAGAAACGAGGGCAATAACAAGTACTTTATATATTATATGAATTATTTCTATGAACCTTTAATAATTATAAATCAAGAACTATCTTGGGAAACGAAGTGCAAAAATTGGCAGACAATTCGCAACGTAGCTTCGTAGCAGCGTAGGCAATTCGTAGTAACTTCGTAGCCGATGCATTTTGCATGCAATTCTCGTAGCATTGCAAAATTTTCGCTACGGCTACGACAGATAGTAGACTTTCGATAACAACAATTTCTGCTTTGTAGACTTGATTAATTTATTTGTAGACTTTGATTTACAAATAAAAAAATACTAATAATATTACTCTTTATTGCAGAGATTAAAAATTGATTTGTACTTAGTAAACTAAACAAGTACAAAGAGTTTCAAATTTATAAGTTAAGACTCTTAACCTAAGCTAGGTTTTAGACTAGTGTTTCGCTAGATTACTTTCATTGTAGAATGACAAAACTGTGTTCATGTAAGGTAAGAACTTCAGCTTTTATATGTTTAAAAATATAAATTATTTTATAAATAATAAATAAATCTTATTTAAAAAAAACTATATTTTACCCGACTGCGAAAGAAAAATGGTTATGTTTTTCGAGTGTATATAAGTATGTATGTATATATTTCTTTGGCAAGCCCTAAAGCTTAAGCGGCTTGCCGTATTTATATGTGAGTGGTGTCAATAGATTCGGGTTTTTTAAGTCTCTTCTAGCCACTCGTTGAAGGATGATTTTGAAGTGATCGTCCTTAACTTGAAAACAATGAAATTTATACCTTTAACTTTGATGCTTGAATACGTAGGCGTGTTCGATCCCTGCTTGGCTAAGTGTTTCTTATATACATACGATTGTTATTTATTTTGTATGTAAGCCCGTGTAACAGTAAAGAATGCATCAGATAAGCGTGTGGGAACTGCCAGCGCATTTCCTAACTCTTGCGCAACGCAAGCGCATGCGTGCCGCGAACAAACACAGAATGCAACATAGTTGCAACGTGACGTAGGTACGGGTCACTCAGTATTACTGCTATTGTGAAATGGACACTCAAAAACGTATAAGCATTTAGATAATCTGTAGATCTTAAATGGTCTATAGGAATATAAGGTTATATCCGCTATATTTTTTTTCCGTTGAAGTTAGTCAAAAACTATTTTTTTTAATCATGCAAACTTGTATTAGATACTTTTGCGATATTAAACTTCCCTAATCTGTGTAAGCCTGAGAAACAGACGTGGGTCATAGATTTCACTGTTTTTTTCGGTAAATAATAGATATGTTTTTAAGTTAAGGGTTTTTCCTTTTGATACTTATCTATTATTTTGTATAAAAAATAAAATGCATTCTGATTTATTTTGATTACGATTCACAAGTAAAACTGGTAAAAAATAGGTCTAACGAATAAACAGCGACACTGAAAAATAAATTCAAATTTAATTTTATATAGGTTCTTAACACAAAAAAGATATGATACAAAAATAATTCAGAACTAAGTTATCCGTTATTTAATTATTAGGTTATTTTAATAGGTATTTAACGACTTTTAACTAATAATATAATCTAATAATAACTAAAAAAGAAATCGATAGCAAAAATATGTATATATATATAATATTAGCACCGCATTCGGCGCACCTTTCTACGTAACCGCAGCTGCGTGCGACATAATCATTACATCTAATGCTGTCTCTCTCTATCGTATAGATTAGAGGGTTTTGAAAGCGAGAGGGAAGAAAGAGAGATTTGACTAGTAGAGCAATGCATTTTAATCTGGCCTAGTTATGAATGATGACAATGTACGCACGGAGTTGAATGTTTTCTAGAATTACGAAGTGCAGTTATTTTGTTTCATTATACTTATGATGGAATCGTTTTTTATGTACTACTAACTCTTTCGCATTATTAATGTAGATACACTAATTTATGTATTATAGAAAAAAAAGTTAAAAAAAAAACGCTTTAACTAACTTTTACCAACATGCTATTTAAATCGATTATAAATATATCACTAAATTTATTATTCTATAACACTATTCATATTACGTTATTGTTTCTACTGAAGGCCTATTAATTTACTGTCCACTGATAGAAAGCACCGAACCTATATGACCGTAGGACTGAAATTCATGATCAAAACCGCCCTTTGTTCGAGACTCCCACTCGAACGAAATCCTATCAATACCTATAACTATTTCATATATATACAGGGTTATCAGTTAGGGGTGTACTTATCCGAAAGGGGGTCACTATACTCATCCTAAGGAACAACTTTCACTACGGGCGAAATCTGAATTCGAAGATTCGAGAAAGGAATGTATTGAACATCTGATTTTTTTCCTCGAATTCAGGTCTCATTATGAAAGTTGTTCCTTAGGCTGACTATAGTGACCCCCTTTAGGCTTAGTACACCCCTAGCCGATAACACTGTATAATATGATAAACAAGCTTGAAGTTAGTGATAACCTCGATTTACCATTTGCCTTACAAACAAAGAGGCGCGGGTTCAATTCCAGGTACAGGCATGCAGGTTTCCCACTTATGTGCATTTTATACTAAAATTCATTACCACATGCTTAAACGGTGAAGGAAAACATCGTAATTAAATATGCTTGTCGGAGAAGCAATCGAAGATAAGTGAATTACTCAACCCGAAATTTGGCCAGAATGGTGAACTATAGCCTATGCCCTCTTCATAGGGAGATCCGAGCCCAGTAGTGAGACATTGTGGGTTGAAACGTAAATGCTTGCACTGAATTAAACTGTTAAGCACTTGTGTTGTACAATAACATAAAAAAATTTAACGACTTCAAAAAAGTGCAGGTCCATAATATTGCAGTGTCAGAAAAGAACATATCTCTGCTCTCTGGTGGTAGGTTCGAGCAGTTGGATTATCTGTAGATCTTAAATGGTCTATAGGTAATCTTTCTGCTATATTTTTTTGTTGTCGTAATCAGTCATTTTGTTTATGTTAATAAGGCACTGCCCAAATTTCAAAGGTATGCTGGCAATACACAATGTCAAGATGGAAAAGTTGTTCGTAAAAAAATAAGTAGGTGTACGAAACAAAAATATATTCTAGGATACCAATATGATTAATTAGAGACAGGCTTAATGCCAAGAACTCAGAATGGCGAGATCACAGAATGACGAGATCTGCTGATTTTTAAGAAGCAATGACAAGAAACAATTTCGGCTTCAGTGCCGTGGCTCCTCTGGTATCTCCCTGAAGGGAGACAAGGGGATACTGCTAGGTTCCGTGTCTCTCTTGTGCGGGGGAGACAAAGATCTTCCATTACGACAAAACCACCTTAAAACAGAACAGCAGGTCTTTGTCTCTCCTAGAGAGACATGGCACTCAAAAACGGGTCTGAAAATGGAAGTTTCTTGTCTTCCCTCAAGTGGATACCAAGGAAGACACGGCACGTAATCCACAATTTCATACTTTTGTGTAGATCAAGCTTATGCCACTGTAGACCTGCTATATAAAACATATATATTTGAAGCCCGGGAGGGGAAAGTAAGGGCAAAGGGGGTTTCAATATAGGAGTGCAATGGGTCTATAGGTAGGTAGGCGGTCCTGCAGGCCTTTGTTTGAAATGAAGGCTTTTAGGGTGAACAGTTACTCATGGAAATAAGAAAAAAAGATTTATATATGAAATATCGTCATAATTAGGTTTCTTTAGTAAAGTGTGCACTGAAATGTAATAGAAAAAAAACAAAAGTTTTCTTTTTTATTTCGTACTAGCTGAGCCCCACGCTTTAGCTGCTTTTACCCGCGGAAATATAGCGTTTTCCGTATCCTATGTGTTAATCCAGGACATTAGTTATCCTGGAGCAAAATTTAATGCAAATTCGTTCAGCCTATTGAGCGTGAATGAGTACCTAACAAAGAAACACACACGCATATACAAATTTTCGCCTTCATATGATAGTTTGTTCTTTTGAAGAACTGAAACTATAAAATTTGTATGCATTGTGAAAAATTTTCATCAAAATTTACGACTAAGTACATAAAATTTCTCAACAACAATGCATCGAGTCCCTCCCATAACTTCACCCAAACAAAGAAAACTGTTACTTTCTCTACGCACTTGCAGAGTGACCGTTGCTTTGCGCAACTCACTGCACTTCCCCCCTTTGCCCCCTTTTGTCCCCCTTTTACCCCCCTCTACAATTTCCTCACCTCCTCCGGGGCATCGTTAGTACGCCTGCGTACTGCATAGCGGAATCGGGTCGTCCAAAATTCCACTACCAGCGTAAGTTGAGCTACCGTCCAAAACTAATACAATGGTGTTTCTAGCTTACGATATATTGGTTTATTACACGCACGCACTACCAAATTAAATTGAACTGTTCTATGATAATTTGGACCCGCTCCGTGGCTTTTCCCGGGGTTTACTCATTACACATAACGTACATGTACAGTTGTAAAAATATATAATGAGAATAATTACGTCTTAAATAAATCTTCATCTTAGTTAGCAATAAAATATATTAAATTTTTTTTGTAACTTATGACGGTCTAAATAGTTTAAAAAGGTTGCAATAGAAATTGTAAAAGTAGTTTTCGTAAGAGCTGTCCAAAGAGGGTTGAAAATGAGCAGGTGGTTGTAAAAATGAACCGTAGTTTCATAACAAGTGTTATAAATATTGTTTTTCTTTGTCGAGACTATTCTGCATAAGCGCAGGCGGATATGATTGATAGAGGTCTATTTAATTTGGTCAGTACGTGCATGCATGCAAAATTGTACAGTTAGGCTCGCCGACAATCGATACGGCATTGACTCTCAGTGCACCGAACTAGAGGCTTTCGGGCGTTGCTTGCATGTTAAATAGCCGCAAGGAAAAATTACACTTAAACTTTGAGGCCTAGAGTGCAAATTAATTCAGTGCGTTCAAATATTGCTAGTCATCGCAAAAAGTGTTGGTGAAAGAAAGATCTAAATCTATTGCTTTAATAATGAAGAGAAAGAGGTAGGTGCGTATTTTGTTAATAACATTCTAATAAAACAGCCATAAATATAGTATAGCAGCGTCATCATTTAATTAAATCGAAAAAGAAGTATTGTCTATAATCACTTTATTTGAATTAATTAATAATAATTAATATATTTTTTAAATTAAGTATAATTTTTGACTTAATTACGTCTTTATTACCTTTCATATACACACCACATAAAAATACAGGCGGTTAAAGATAAATTACTTAATAACTTGGATTATTAGCTATTGAATGGCCCATCACCCAATTAAAGGAGAGCCACTCTATTACCAGCTAGTGTCATAGGGGAAAACAGGTTAACGGGTCAATCAATATCGGTCACTTCTCTTGCAACTGCCAGCGCCATCTGGCGGCTTGCATTTGCATTTTACGAATTGAGGTTTTTGTATTTTAATTACTATAGCACATATAATATTAGTTAATTAAACCTGACTAGCCAATTTAGTAGAAAATAATACTCACAAACATTTGAATTAACAAAATTAGCGTATTCGTAGTTTAATTCTTAAAGTATCACGTTTTTCTCATCTGTTATCGCTTTTGATTCACAAAAATTTGTGAATTAAAAAGTCATTATTCAATTTAATATAACATAAACTAAACACAGTGACTGAAAGTGAAAGATTTCTGATAATAGAAATTTCCAAACCTATCTTCAACATTAAACAACCCATAAACTATGTAGCTGACAAACATGAGAAATGGCACAATACACAGTATGCGATGGCCAAGTACAAAAAAGAAAAAAAACAACCCATAAAACGATCAGTCTATGATGTGGTTACAAAATAACGATCCCAAACGTATTGAATCCAATTTTACGACGTCCTTTATTTCAGGATGCTTCCAATTTCCCAGAAAATAGGTCCGTTTTAAAATTTCAAGCGTCCACCCCTATCAATAATGACGTCACCCTCGCACCTGATACTGTGTGGGAACATTGTCCAGTGCCGCCAACATTACGAATTCATCAGGCGAGCCGACTGAGCCACCATCGATCATGCATACAGCCTAACAAAGTTAACTTTTGCGCTCCGCGTCAAGTTGCCTTCCTTACTATCGTCCGTATTTCCTTCAGCTTTCTTCCGGTTGTAAGGTTTTATGGACGGTAAAATAAGTTTGTCGGGAGTGTAGGTTGTTCACCCGACCTTGCGGCTGGCCGACCTTCCGTTCGGGCCGATAAAATTATAAGGAATAGCTTACCTACTGGGGTGGTTCGATGTCGGTTTGACCAGACTTGTATTTGTAAAATAAGAGAGAATTTTTGTTTAGAATATACACTATATTTTAATATCTAGAGGTCCTTAAATATTAATATTGTTTGCGAGTAAATTGGCTTCCTGTCCACAGTTATTTATCTTCAGATAATAAATCCAAACCTACTTAAAATTTCGTAGAGGCACTCTTAATGGCTCTCCTTCATTGCTCCTATTCATAAACATAAACAAAATGAATAAACAGCAACAAAAAATATAGCATGTTATAAAAATATACCTATTCATTGTATATTATATAGTCCGTGATATTACACTTTTACTCTCAAACTTAGAAATATACTATAAATATAATATAATACAGAGAAAATGACTACATAAAAAACCGCGTTAGTCAAAAGAGATGTTTCAAAGATATATAGAGCTCCGGCCAAGACAGTGTATAGGATACCATAAATACGTTAGGGACTATTAATATTTAATCAATTAAGCAAGTTTCAAATAATGTAGTCACATTATTTTGAATTTTCATCGCAAAAATTAATTTTGAATCAAAGTATTTCCGCATTATTTACGCAAAAAGGTGATTTACGCGTTTTTATTGTGTCAATTTCGACATTTGTGAGGAGCGATACAAGTCTTAGACCAATGTGACCATTGGAGTCAACTGTGGATACATAAATCTTCCATGGATGCTATAATTTCACTACAACTCACAGAATTTAGATATTCTTGTACGGAATTATGGAGGCGACTAATTTATGTTTCATTAATACACAATATTACCTACATCTTCAGGCAATTTTTGATAGACGTACACTGTGCTGGCCGAAAATGAAACAAATCTTTTCATAGTTTTATTTTATTGTTCGCAGGGCAGGTATACGAGGCGGCCCGGGCATGGATTCCCAGCAGCAGCAGTACTGCTTGAAGTGGAACAGCTTCGGCTCCAACCTGGCCACGTCGTTCGCCAACCTATGGAACTCGGAGAGCCTCGCGGACGTCACACTTTACTGCGAGGGTGAGTGGCTTATGCAGATTTTAATCGTTTTTAATAACTAAATAAGATTCTTTTTTCGAAACCGCTTATTTTCGTAATAAAAAATATATACTTTTTTTAAACACAGAAGCAAAGGAACAAACATTCACAGTTATAAAAACTAATCTAATAATAAACCCTCAGTAGAAGGGAAAGCTCCAAGAATGCTGGCTTCATTGCCACGTTGAATGGCAATGCTAATTTTTTTACCAAAATAAGAGTAATAAAGTAATAATATAATAATACTTCTTTTTCGTAATTGTGTTAAATCGTATTTGAAAGCCAAAAACCGATTTGGACCAAAAAAAAGGAGGTTCTCAATGTAGTTGGAATTTTAATTTTCATGTATGTTTCCCGATTTCTCAGCGACACCTAGATTTGTAAAATATTATTTTGTTATTTTTTTTTGCTTGAAATCAGTTTTTAACAATGAAATATTTTGATAAAATTTATATTTAACAGGTACCAAATAATTATTATAATAATCCGTCCTGTAGGTTGATTCAAGTTGTGAAATGAAAAAACAGAAATATGCCTGCCGAATTAAAATGGCAAACATTGAATATTAGAATACGAAAACCATAGTTTTTATGCAATATGGTAAAATTGAGGTATACATCTCAATATTACTGAGTAATACTAATTTTGTTAATATCTCAAAATACCCTAATATATATTTTGGTACGAAAAAATTATTATGCGTTTAGATAATTTATACAAATTTTAAATAGCCTTCAAACACAATGCGTGTTCGGTGTTTACGCAAAACCGAACAAAAAATTATACATATGCAAAAATACAATTAGTCGAAGAAGTAAATAGGTTTTAAGTTTAATGTATATTCATGCGAATTTTCAAGTTAATTATTCTGTAAATAGTTTCAGCAATTACAATGAAAATTGCGTAATTATTTCCGCATAACTATTATCATATCTGCAAGGACTCTCGCAAAATAAAATTGCGTATTGTTGAGTAAAAAAAATAAATTACATATGATTTTTTTATTTAGCACTTGTTAGACGAATGAAACGTAAGAAAGTGATGAATTGTACAATCTTAAGTTCATAAGTAGGCATTAAGAACTTAGTAGGTGGTTCTGCATAGGGTACCTAAAGTTTTTTCTACACGACCTATTTAATTGAAACCTACTAAATTAAAACCACCAAGGTATATAGATATCAGAGGTACTGAAAGGATATAAACTTATTTTGCATCATGGATAGGAATTGATTAGCCGACTTTGCTTATTTTGAATTGTATGATTTATACTTATCTGTTATTAACTTTTCTTTTTTCCTTGACTTACGTAACTTCATTGATGGAATAGTTCTCAATAGAAAACCAAAAATAATTCTGTAAAGATATTAATTTGTTTATTATAGCGCACAGATATTGTACTCGTAGAGCGAAAAACTTTAATACAGAATTTGACCGTGATTTTATTTTAGATGCGATCTATATAGGTATGGTTTTTGATGTAAACATGTCTTCTACAGACGTCTTAAAAAGAGAAGGTACTCAATTTGACTGTTTTTTTTTAATGTTTGTTACTTGATTTATGGATAATTCAAAAGGTGTATCTTTCATGTGATCGTTCATAAAAATCTGTCAAGAGGTTTGATTTTAAAATCGAAATAACTGAAAAAGTTCCTGCCGTAATTGTATTTGGTTGTCACTATTTTTATAAAATAATTATTGTGCTGAAGATTCGAAGGCCAAATTCATGCTATGTAAGATAAATATCATACCACTGATAAAAACTGTGCGATACAAAAAATTACTTTTCTACATGCAAGAGCGCTATTGCATTTTTGTACAGTCAATAGACCTGCGCTTGACTGCGCCTCGCCTCTTGTTGATGGCGACGAAATGGCCTAAGACACACACTTGACTAGAAGAATCAATTCGAGTTAGAAATAAAAAAATCCATACATAAAAACTTTATTAATTATTAAATTTCGTTTATATGGATTTTTATTTATAAAGTGTTCATAGAATAAAGAATAATAAAAATATAACCAAATATTAACTTAACGGCTGAAATTATTCATTGAGAATTTAAATTAATAATGTATCTATATGTGTCTCTGAAATAGTGAGCAAAAATACGCCTGAGCAAATTCCTGATGCAAATTAAAATGATTTGAATGAGATTTCTACATATTTCGTAATGGGTTATAATATTACATTATCACGCGATATGAAACTGCGCAAGTCGGTAAAAAAGCATGCATGCATGTCCTCGAAATCTTACTGAAATGATAAAAAGGTCGTTGAACTGACTCGCCGATAATTTTGGCACTACGTTTTTAGTGCTCATGTTATTTGCGATATTTGTTATCGGGTGGATCGCGGTTCATTGAATCGTTACTTCTTGATTTTTATGTAACATCTAGTATTGAGGCGTTGCTGTAACCTACGTATTTTTATTTTGTCTTTTGGGCTTTTTTTTGTTCGATGATGATGGTTAGTTGTTTTGCGCGCTCTGTAATGGAACCTTCAAAGGGTGAAGCAGACCGCAGGAGTTGCGATGAGGATGTCATATCGGCTATATTTGTTTGTCGTGTTGTACAGTGCTGCAACGTTCTTGACAACTGCTATTTTCCTTTCAAAGTGTCAAATATCCCTGCTCCACCCTTAAAACTAAGTTTGGCTTTAGAAGCCATATTCGATATCATAATCTCCAGGTACGGTTCGTAGGTATTTATACTGATACGTCGTTCGTAGGTAGGTCATATGAGAGCACATTTTTTTTTTGATATTTTTGTAACACCTACGTAACTTTTGTGATGTGATGATCATACAATATTTTAAACAGATTATGCTGTTCTAGATTGTTTACCTAATTACTAAATACTCATCTACGTTTGCACCTCTTCCCTATGAAGCTCGTGTAGACAATGCTTACCAAATTACGGGTTGAGAGCTTTATCCGACAAGCAAGGGTTTTCCTTAAATACGAGTACATTCTAACATTTTGTCACAATTCATCGTCTCTAACAACTTACTTAGCGGGGTTTTAGTTATTTACTTCAAGTCAAGATATATATTAAATACGTTATCAATGCAGAAATACGTAGAATTTTACAGTAAATATTCGCCGGCTTACACGTGCCGAAGAGATAAAAGTATACGTGCACAATAAAAGCGAGGTTATCTATTTTCCGTCGAAACTTGCTTCTAAATAACAAATGACGAATGCAGTTTTTTTCATCCATGCGTATCGCGCTTGAACGTGTTTTGTTTTTCTCGGTTATTTGTTTTTGCACATTTTATTTACGTCTCTAGCAATAGCTGTCATTAGTCAAATTTGAACCGACTTAGATGAAATTTGGTTCGAAGATAGCTTATACACTGAATTAACATATAGGTTACTTTTTATCCTGTATTGACGCGGGTAACAGCTAGTATTAATCAATTTACGCAGTAGGTACATACGCTTTCTGTATTTACCTTTTAAAAGCTCTGGTGTATACTAATCAAAACATGATGTTAAAATATGAACTAAAATACAACAAAATTATGTTGTTTAAATACAAGTCGAAAAATAAAATAAAAATGTGGAATCTGTATACCAAGTTTTATTATTCTTTTAGAAATTAATACGTACCTACATACACACAAAAATACAAACAGAAAGAGACGAGATTTACTCACTCAGACAATAAATTGCACCGCACGAAGTTGGGACTAATATATAAGTTTTAAAAAGCCTTTTACATTAAAGTCATCGATTGATAAATAGAATAATACATTCTTGAATTTTTGGGTTTTTCCGTTGTTGTTTTCGTGTATTTATTCTTATTACGCAGTTAAAATAATTCCAATAATTATTTGATTACTCAACCGATTGCATTATTTTGCGTTTCTGAAATGCGTTTTGGACGTCAATATTGATTTGGGTGGCTAACAATTTATTTTGTATCTAAGTGTAATAGAGTTAGGTATATAAAATGTTCATTTAGAATATTATTATGGATATTAAAAAAATCGGAGAGTACTTATACATATTTAATAATATCTTCGGTAACTCCCAAAAGTTTTTTTTTTAACTTAACATTTCTATCCCAAACTTCTATGATGGAGCGAAAACTCTCTTATAATATGTTTTTTTAGAGCTACTGATACTTACCTTCATTAGTTAACTCCATAGAAGTAGGAATATGAAACTGTTAAAACTTTTTCCCCCCTATATTTTTGTCATAGAACTGAATTTAGCTCTATAACGACATTGTTTGAAAAAACTGTTGGGAGTTACGAACTAGGCCAGGGTATTTGACAAAAAGCATAAGCTATTGCAAAAAATGTTGTAATAACAGAAAAACATGTCGTAACCTAAAATTTTTACCCCATTAAAATATAGGCACAAGTTCAAGTTACAAAATGCGAAGCTCCTCCCGCACAAAGTTAGCCTTTCAATGGTATAACAAAGCGGAAAAACTCCAAGGAAACATTAAAAGCACACAATATGAAAATTACGTACTTTGAAAAAAGTTCTCACTGAAGGGGAAAAAACGCAAGAAAAAATTCATCAAATCGCTAACAATAATTTGACCTAAAACCTTACAATGACGTATAATTGCAAGCCATTCGTTAACTGTTTCTTAACGTTCAGTTTTTCTTTGGAGCGAGTTTTCGAGGTCGTTGAGTACAAGTACTAGACGCAAGAGGGTGCGTTTGGTGTGAGTCCACCCTCTACCCCCAGGGCTGTAGAAATGGGGGCAGCAAGAGGGGGGACACCGTCCCGACGCTTCGTAAGACCTGGGAGGGGTAAGGAAGTTTGCACTTGACGAGGCTTCTCAAATAGGCTTATAGTTAAAGGCCTTTGAGACAGAAAACAATATTAGTTGGAGCTTTATACCAACGCTATTAGTGACGTTAATGAGAAATATTGTAGATTGATTAATTAAAATTCGTGAAAAAAATTTATTACGAGTAAAGTTTAATCTAAAATTCTTAAATCTTAACAATTTTTAGATTATTTATTTTTGCAAATAATGTCTTTTCATTTAGCAGCTGGAAATAGTTATTTGTTATACAAAAGTGCAAAGTTGCTTTTTAACCGCGTGCTCACTTCTGATGACCGAGCAAGCGAAGGATTCTAAAATTAGAATCCTGAGCGTTAGCGAGGGAATTAAAAGAGCACAAGGTGAAAAATCTTTGCACTCGAGTGTAACACGTAACTTTTCATCCCACCTCAGCGAGGAAATAGCTAATTACGAAAAAAAAAAAAAAATCACTTATTTCTAACATAAGGTTTTAACAATATGACGTGTAAAGATGCTCGCGCAAAACAAATTAAAAAAAGTATAGCATAAAGGTTCCGCGTCTGAGTTTTGAACAAAATAAAAAAGGTTGCATGATGAATTCGGCACCATAGAGGTAGACGAAAATAGGTCGAATATTTTTTTTAATTTGCAAACTTAGTGTATACGATATTCTAATTTACTTTATCCTCTAGCGGATAAAAACGGGTTTTGCACTCAGATATCGAATAGCAATAATACTCTTTCCGAGATGGTGAGATGAAAACATTATTTCTTTACATTAATATAACCAATCAAGTTGTTTAAAAAAATATTTATATTTTACAGCCATATGAGATGAGCCCAAGAAACAAGTTACGCAAAACCTGTCTTATAAGAGATGCTTTTATTTCTCATGTCTGCCTATCTATAGTAATAAAACGTATAAATTTATGGACACTAAATCAATAATTTCAAATTTTTTGCTAGCCGATTTGTTAGTTAATATTTTTGATTCAGGTCAAACATAACATTAGATATGCGATTAACTATTATATTAAACGCCTGAATAATATATATTTGTTTTATGACTATTAAAACGAGTTTAACGATTACTGGATTATAACTAAAATTAAAGCTTTGCGGTTCAGCCAATTGGCATTAATCCCACACTGAATACTAACTAATTTATTTTACATATACAATATACAATCACAGTAATATGGTGTGAAAGGAGAGACGCCCAATTCAACTCTCATTGTCACAGCTGCAGGTTTAAAACTTTTCTGATTGAGTCTTCTTCGCATGAGATCCTTCGTACCCTTTTGATTTTCCCATGTTTTTTATTTTATCCAAAGCAAGCTTAATCAGACGAATAGCTTTTTATTGTTCTGTGCCCTTTGAATTCAGACGCAGCTCTAACTCGTGTTGCAGTTATATTTTAATGCGGCCTTAACGTAAAAAATAACTAGTAGTGTATCGGCTAGATACTCGTATGTTTAAATGAAATAGTTATCTGACAACGAAAACGGATTAAAAACTAAAGAATATCTAAATAATATCTCGGAGTAGAGTTAGGCGATATTCACGTCATGACTTAAGTCATTGTTGTGAATAAAATATTTGGTCTCTTACTGTCACTGGCGAATTTGACAAGACTTACTTTTGCTGATTGTCATTTTAATGAAAACCTATATTTTTATTCATTTAGTCTTATTGTGATAAACGATTTCGTCGTTGACTGTACGAAATACTCGTATAGCGACCAACACTACCTCTTTATCATTTACAAAGATTATGAACAAAACAAGTGAATGCTATAATTTCATTTTTATTTTATTTATAAGTGTACGATTCACTGATCCCGTGGTTATTGTTTTTTTAGAAACCATTGTTTTTATGAATAATTACTTAATAATTAATTGTTTAAATAAATTTCAATTCAAACTTATAACATTGAATCGGTGCTCTAATTGGTAAATGATATTTATTAAATTATTAATTTTAATATTGATTAATTAATTAAAGCTAATCTTAGCTCGTAATTACAAATATGTACGACACTACCTAAAAAGATAGAACTGATTACGTAATTTTTAGTTCGATATGAATGAAGTAGATATCAGTAATGTTCATGAGATAAGTCGTGAATTAGTCTAAATGTTTTTATTCTTTACACATTGGTACAATAATTATAACTATTGTACACGCGAAATTGTTTAGAACAGTCAAAACTGCGTGAGTCATACGACACGAGGATAATTAAATAAACTATGCCACTTCAATTACACTACGTTGAACTATAACAACTACGTATATACATACATATATTATGTCTTGGCATGGTTATGCTGTTAGGATATGATAATAATATGCCCACTATAATTTTTGTTAATATAAATGATTATATGATTTTTACATGCGGAATGGTAAACCCATGAAATGAAGATCAAATTAGAAAAATCGTCCAATATAAACGAAATCGAAAAAATACTAACTTTTTAATTATTATTTTTTTTTCAAGTTAATTATTATATTTACTTCAATTAATCCCGCAATATAAAACGAAGAGAGTTATTCTTCGGCGTATCCATAGTGTCTCTTAAAAATCTCAGACTCCAGAAGAGCCTGCTGTTTACAAAGAGCAAGCAAAATTTATTGATTCCATGTAGCTAATATTGAGCACTTCTACTAAACATGTCTCTTAATACTATGCTATTTCTATAATATGTAGTATTTGTATTCTACAAAATCTCTTATTTTAATTGTCAAAAATGTTTATACACTTTTCAATGCAATAGGACAGTCATTGATACGCATTTATTGATCTGGCGCATTTGCACTATGCTGCTATCGTACTTAAGCATGTATGTGTTTAGTTAACACTACTCCATGTTTATAGTTAATAACTGCCTTAAACAGTAAACAGCTCAAACACCTTCGCATGCCACTGGATACGAAACACACAGCTATTTAGCGAGTTGACAACAAAGGTCTCTAGTTTCGCTTTCATCCTCAAAGCGCGCTCCAGATATTCCCTGTACCTATCGAACCGAGATTAATTCCCAATTTTCGACGAGGCACCGGTGAGCGCATCACGGCGCAGCCTCGTTATCGACCGCCTTCTATATGTGTCGCGCAGCAACCGACACCCTCTAGCCACCCCACCCCACCCAGCCACCCAAGGGGGTACGAGCTCCAAAAAACCACCCACCGCCCGCCGCAGACACGATTTAGCTATCGACACAGAACTAGGATGTTGCCTAGACTTCTGACGGTTATTGGGGGTATAATGTCTATGGTGAGGAGTTTTTTTTGCTGAATGCGGTCGGTTTTGTTGGGAATGGGCGTAAAGATTTGTATACTTATATTATAACTTGCAGTTTAATTTTATAATTAATTTCAATAGTCAATAACACATAACAATATTTATGGTAGTGTATTTATGGTACATTATCTCATATAAAGTAGTTTTTTTTAATAACATGTAACGCGAATTCGTTTTATTTTTGTAATCTTTAAGAGACACAAATAAAAATTTGGTTGACAATCGACGTATAGAAACTTTAATGATCTAAGTCATATTACTCTTATAAAACCTGAATTGGAAATCAGATTTCAGTTAATCCAAAGCGTACATTGGTACCATTGTTTTTTTCATGGCATATAAAAAAAGTATGGCAGGCCCCAGTCGTCCCTCTTTACACGGTCGTTTTTGCATCATTTCCACGAAAACACCCCCTCTTTGCGAATTCCATGCAGTTATTCAAATAAGGGCGGCTTGATTTACATGGGATATTGAAACGGTTGAAGGTTTATGATGTAACGTTTGGTTTAGAGGAAAATGTTGTTGTTTTGTTGATATTAGAATATGAATGTTATTCGTACATTTGGTATAATAATATGTAGTCTTTTGGACTGGAGTAAGGTAGTTTTTTTACGGAATAATTTTTGATTTGTGGTGCGTTACATAAGAGGAAATGTTGGTAGTGATGCTCTCAAAGAAAAATACTTTTAAAAGCAAAAGAGTTGATAAGACTTACAGAATTAATAACTTAGGTCAGGCCTTATGTATTAGATGTAATTTTTGCGTCTTTTGGTTAGCACAGACTTATTCCGATATGTTCTTCCAAAACATGTTCATACACAGCTGTTACGAGTAACTTTTCTTCCTAGAGAAAAGCCTGCAGATTTGTGAATCCATTTTCAAATTCGCCTAGAGCATTCATTTTTTATAACATATTTTAATTATACTTACAACAGATATCTAGCCCGTTACATTTTGTACCCGGTATGATAAAATCTGTGTACCATTAATAATAACAAAAAACCTTCTTTAAATACCAATAAAGACAGCTGAATTATTAAGATTCAACTCGTTATTGAATCGTTCAAATTACTGACAAGTATAGCCGCTTAGGTTTACGCGTCATAAAAAGCCTATTTACGACATATTAACAGCTTTATTTAGTAACGATCGATAAAATCGTGTTCTCAATTGAATTTTATAATGAAATCTAAATTTACATAGCTGGTCGCTTGTTTGGGACGCCAGTTAATGTACAGATGGTTAGCGCTTACAAATTATGTTTAGGTCTTTAAAATTTATTGCTTTTTGCGTCAATGTACTTTTTTGAATAACATTAAGAAGTACTTGTTGCGTAAAGTGTATTTATTATCAAGTTTAGATGATTATACGAATAGGAGTTTATATATTAAATGTATATATAAAAACGGCAAAAAAAATTAAAGCAGTTAAATTGAAGTAACGGTTTGACGGGCTTTTATCTAAGAGGATAGTCAGATCTAGAACACTACTGTTTTAGGTATGTAATTTAGCCACGCTAGGACTTTCGCTCGCAGTATAATTAGAAATAAGTACTCAAACCGGTGTTTAGATTAACTGAGGCCTAAAAAGAGCTCATTTCAAGCCTTTAAAAGATCAAAATGTAAACTGTTATAGCAGTTTATAAGGCCGTAGTTTTATAACGGTTTACCGCGGCTTAAAAATGAAATGTTGCCGAAAATTATTGCCAAATTCAAAGCCAGCCAGCCTCATATTACGAAACGAGCCACTAAAAACTAACAAGCCCTTTATCCGGGGCTGCAAGTAGGGGAATTATTCGAAAACATCACGCACATAGTTTGAAAAATCAAGGTGTTAGAGTGGGGTAAACCGAGCCGGTGGGCGGACTTACAGAGGTAGTCACCACAATCCCCCACCCTTTTGTCTATACTTAGTGCATTATACGTAAGTTAAAGCTAGCTAGGCCCGGGAAAACTGGTAGTTGTGCATGTTTAGTGCGACTAATTGCGAATGAGGGTAGAGTGTGCAAGTATCGATTGACGTTAATGAGGGATGCGGAAGGGTTGAGTTTACCTTCGCAACCCCACGGGGGATGATTGAGTTGTTATGGGAGTTGGGAAAAGCGATCTTATGCAGTATACGGGGGAGTTAATTATTCAAGCAGGTATGTGACATGTATGGTGGAATGGCGTGTGTCAAGGATGGTACTGATTGAAGAGGTGTAAATGAGTTTTAGAATTTAATTTAAATGACTTTTACGTCCCACTTTTCAATCGTGTAGGTACTGTAATGAAATTGTTAATAAAATCGTAATTATTATTAAGTATAGTACATTTACTGCATTCAACAGACATTCACGAATGACGAGCTCCTCAAATATTTTTAGGATTTTGTTTGTTGTTGTATCGGCAATAAAGGTTTAAAAGGATCTATTTTAATACATTTGCAGTTTTAGTATTACATTATTAAGTTTCGTTACATTTAAAAAAAATATCGGGATAGGGATGGGCTTTTAGTTTGATAATTAATTTGTAAGTTTGACTTTTATATTGGAAAATTCATATTGAAATAAATAGGTGTTTGTATTGACAAATACTTTCATCAAAAGTATAGAAGAATTATTTCGTTCCATACGAGCAATGCGCATGTTTACGAATAACTTTAGATACAGACGTTATTTCATCTATGAAACTGTGCGCTAAACTTTCCATTACTAGTAATATTACTTATCTAATATAGATAAAACAAACAGCAGCATCAATAAAAGGGAAAAGCGGTCCTTAAAGTCGCAATCCCGATGAGAAAACCGAAAAGTGTCGTTAAATTTTAATTGCAGTCACTATTCAATACCCAGCGCACGTCACACAGCGTTTCACCTAGTTTCCCCTACCCCTTGCAAGATCGATTTTCTGTTGCGCATTCGCTTGCACTTAGCCGTTATACGTATAGCTATCTCACTCTAGCAGACCCGGGGGAGGTTTTCAGCGACCTTGAAACACGACCACCCGTCTGGGGATGCGTTGTCATGAACACGGCGCGCGTGTAGGAGGTGGGTAGGGGGATGGAAATGGGGTTAGTAAGAGGGACTTTCACTTCCCCCCTCTAACGTCGTTCTCGCTTGCATCCGGGCGAAGCGTAGGTGGGCAACTCGATTTTCAATTTGATTTCGGATTCGAATTTGCTCCGGACGCGTGGTAGGGGAAATTGTTGGGCGGCGGTTGCGAATTTTTGATTTATGCTGTTCGGGACCATGGAATTGAATATCCTTTTTTTATGTCTCGACGAGTGCAAATGGTATCAGGATGCGTGCGGAGTTGGCTGACGCAGCAAAAATTTGATGATTGAGCTTCCTGGATTAAATTTACTTATCGTTATTGTACAGTACAACATTATACTAATAACCCGTCGCAGGAATCAAATAACGAAACAGTTCAGTTTTAAAAAGTCATAACCGACTTCAATCAGGTACAGCACTGCACGCGTCGATAAAACTTATTTTGATTTTTAAATCAAACGACTACACCTATTTTTTAGTACTAGCTGACCCGCCGAACTTCGTACCGCCTAACAGTTATGTATGTTTCTCACCTGTTAAACCTTCCCTGGAGAACTACAATCATTTCAAGACTATAATCAGCTATATCGGCCCAGCCGTTCTCGAGTTTTAGTGAAACAAACGGATTCATTTTTATATATATATATTTAGTTTTTTTCTGTCATAAGAACCTTCCTGGCAGTAACAAAAACAACAACAAAAAAGTGAAATCAGTCCAGCCGTTCACGCCTGAAGTCGTGACCAAGAGATATAGGGATTCATTTTTAGATAAATAGATTTTTGAAAGTCGATAAAAAGAAGGAAAATTATGACTCTACCTTGCTAATAGTGTACAAATAAATCTTGGTACTACTACTACATAATATATACCATACAAATAACTTATTGCGCTCGTAAATCTCGCTATAAACACGAAGATACAGTAAACACTCACCCTTGTAGTTTGCATTACAATGTACAATATAACTCGGCGCGACAGAAGCTAGGGTTGCCGTTTGATATCTTCCTATAAAAGCTAAACGTCGTTGGTCTAGCCCGTTTTTATTCAGCCCCCAGAATTCGGCATTGTACAAAAAAACCGAAGAACTAAGTAATTGGAAAATGTTCAGTTAGGTATCACAAGGACACGTTATACAAGAGAGATGTTAATTTGTTTAATGTGATATTATCGTACGTTCGTTGCACTAGCACCATTCGCAGTTCCATAATGGAACTACTGATAATAATTCACTACATTTGTTCCATTAAAAGGGGCTCTCGAAATAATGGAACTAGTGTATATTTTGAGTTGACATTAATTAATTTAAACTAAAACATAACAAGTTCATTTAAAAACCTAGGTATATCTTTTTTATTTAGCCGTCTTTAAGAAAACCGGTGACAATCATGAGAAAAATCAAATTAAAATTCGGAACTTAATTTTTTTTAGCACTCGGTAAAAAACCAACTTAATCCGATCAAGTCAAACAGAGTAAGTACGAGACATAAGTGCATTATCTAAAAGACTTGAAATTTCTTATCACACAACTTTTATTAACTCAAATAGTTTTTGGCTTCATTGCTACTGAATATACTGATTATTAAATAAAGCGAACAAAATATATTTTCAATGCGCATACGTAACGTCTTTTAGGTACTATACCTACAGATTTTAAATCATTCATAGAGGACAAGAGACGATACTACGACGAATCAACATACCATTGATGATTTGAGGCCCCTAGTTTTGTTAACGCGCTGCATTTATGTTTCAAGATTTTTAGCTCTTGCCTCCTTACAATGCGCGTGTTAGACAAGCTTGGTTTTGTATATTTTCTTATACAAATTATCAAGCGACCTTGGTTTTCACGTACGTTATTTTTGTACTATATAATACCGAGTTTTTAAGTTGTAATTAAAGAAAATAATATTTACACTCGAAATCCTGGTTAAATAAAATAAAAGAATTCATAATGATTTGTAAGAATCATAGATAAGATGGACTGATAACACCATAATAATGCTTTAGGATATTTTCGCAACTGGTTACGATGCAGTAGTAAAATAAATACAGTAATGCTATTTCTAGTAGCAAATTTTTTCAGACAATCTTTTAATGAAGTGAACTAAAAGCAGGGCTAAAGCACTATCATATTTAGGTATATTATTATTATTTATCTCTACATGATATATCATTAAGACCAAGCTTAGGTAAGAAACTAAAATTAACAACATTTTCGACTGTCCAAACAATTAGACAGTATTCTTATGGTTATTCAAATATCAATTCAATTCTTATCCTATGTTCTATACCTCAGTACTTTTGGATTTATTACAGTATTTTTAAAACATTTTATTTTATCAACATTAAGCTTTTGATTCGTATGATCGATTAATATACGGAAAAATGTGCTACCATCTATTATAACTCAAAAACCAGATTGCAAGTACTACCACGCTATTCTTCTATTGCGTCTTCCTTTTATCAGAATCGGGCCACACCATATTTTAAAACGACCAGTCGGACTTGTATTCCATTCTCCTTTGACCTATTTAGAGAGACGGCTTGCATGCTGGGGTTCGTATTAACTGGCTTCTTGTTGTATAGAATTTAGGTCGGGTAACTAAAATATGTGTACTTAACGTAACTTATCCACACAATTAAGAACAAAGTTCTTAATTGTGTGGATAAGTTCTTAATGTTTGTTTTATTTACGAATCGTCAAAATGTTTAATGTTTAGCAATGCGCTTGTAGTGATTGAAACTTAACCTATACTATATTCGGTGAACGTCGTCGTGGACTATACTCAAACATTGCTCATTTTGCATAAATGTGAATTCATTTGGTATTTTGCGTTTGCGCTTGCACTTTTTTGCGTGTATGTCAAAATGAGTATTGATCATATTGCGTATATAGGATACTTTAGATCCAGGTATATTAAAGACAAGAAGTAATAAATACCATGTCGACGAAATCCGAATAGCTAGTCTTAAATATGCTGATAAGATTAAATTTGGAAGAAGAAATTTGTACAATTGTAAAGTGAACGTAAAATGTGTTTGTTGTCCTTAAATAAGGAGATAATAAGAAATCAATATTACGCTAGGACTGAAACAGAGAATATGTAATCGAATTGTTCAAGTAAATCTGCTTGTCACATCAAAGCTACATTTTATATTATCAGTATATATAGTTTTCACGTCATTTATGATGACGATTTTTCTCAGTGCAGTGAATTAAAATGTAGAACTTGGTTCTCAGAATATCTCTATAATGATTCTGTACAAACAAATGGTGTGGTTATGCGATAATTGCGACGCAAAAGCTTTTTTCTTCCTACATGATTCAAACTTGTGACCACTGGCTATCCCATCGTCGTGTCACTTTAAAACTCAAACTGATCCAACCCTACCAATCAGAAATACCAATTCAATACTAAAAAACCGTAGAGTGCATTTATATACATAACACACATTACTTTATAAAAACTTTTATTAAAAATACTGAAAATTTAATTACAAAGTTTGAATATTATGCCTGTCAATTTGAAAGTAGGGACCTAACTCGTATTGTCTTATAACTCAATTGAGAGATCATCATACCTATAATAGAGACTATGAGACCTAACTGTATATAGGCCGAGCGTACTTTAGCGTAACCGTTGCACAATAAAAATAATAAACACTACAATCGCATACGTCATCTAGCTCAGTGACCCATTTTCTGGCGCACACGGGTCGAATGCAAGACCGGGGCCCGCAGACGTTGCTGACGATAAATTAATAGAAACCAGGTCACCGTGCAACGTATCGGAGGAATTAGAAATTAAACGTATCTTTTATTCACTATGCCTATGAACAAATACGAGTTTTAAATGCTAAAGTGGGTTGCATTCGAGAACGATGTCGAAACTAGAATTCGCGAGTGCATAATTTAGATAGGCACAGTTTTATTAGCAAAATTTGTTACAAAAACACGCGTATCTAATTTTAATATGTCATAAGGCCGTGGTTATATTTTTAGGTATAAATAGACAAAAGAAATTCGACCTGTATTATTTTATTTTACAAGTAATAAGTACCTAATATTTTCGTAAAAAATGACAAACGATATCAAAATTCAATTAAATTTCAACCGAGTTGTTTTTTTAATACCATTACAAATTGTTCAAGTGTTTAGATTTACAATGAATTTTACAGACATAGATTATAGATTTACAAACTAATGAACCAATTAAAAAAAAACGGAATCATTTGAGAAGTATTTATGCAATTTCTAACTAAAATAAAACTTTTTAAAAATTTCTCCGAGAAATCGGGGAACTATATCATCCTTACTAATATTATAAATGCGAAAGTAACTCTGTCTGTCTGTTTCACTTTCACGCCAAAACCACTAAACCGATCTGGATGAAATTTGGTGCACAGGTAGGACCCCGGGAAAGGACATAGGATACTTTTTAACCGACTTCAAAAAAGTAGTTTCCCCATTATCTCGACAATTCAATGGGGAACTACGCGGGTGAAACCGCGGGTCACAGCTAGTATAAAATAAAAAGATTTCAAAACCGCCGACTTTAGGACTTTCCTAACCTACGTTCCTACGTGGATATCTTGCCTCGAAAAATGTCCTTGGCTTTTCGTATGTGCGAAAGGAGAGTCGGTCTAAGTAGTATCTATTTTCTTATAATTGTTCAAAACTAATTAATCTAATAAAGTCATCTTGCTTGAATCATAATCTTCCATAATAGGGATGGGGTCAAACTTACACTTGCTAGAGTAAGCGAAAACTGATTACATTTTATTAGAGTAACCTAATGGATACTCATAAAAGCTTCGTACCTCTGTCAAAAACGCATGCTATGCTAATAAAGAGGAAGCAGGCGACGTCGCTGCGCCGCTTGCAACACTCTGACATTGGCCTCATTCAGAGACCTACTAGTGGTATCTTGTGTGCGCAGCCGTCGCTGTCGGTGGCTTTAGGCCGTTTTATTTATACTGCACACTAGATGAGGTAACAGTCGCTGTACATTATAATTTTTTAGGCCAACGATACAGATTAGCTCGTAGTGCAGTATCATTTGTTTGTGGAGAGTAATCGATTGATGCGATGGCTTGCTTCATAACGCTAGGATGTTACTGCTAATTTTATGCACTCACGTTATGATAGGTCACTTTTAATCATTCTTTTCGAAATTTAAATGTCTAAAACAATATATAGAATTTGTTTTCGTTTGTCAGTGTTATACGAATTTTGGCAAGGACGTATCTTGAGGAAACGTACTTATCTTGAGGAAACTTGGTATTTACTCGTATATATAGGATGTTTTATGTGTATTGTGTGTTACTAGTGGCTGTTATCCACGGCGGCGGCGACACACGCGACAAAGAATAAATACAAAGAATTTTTAAATTTTGAACCCCTATTTGACCCCTATGGGTTGAATTTCCAAAAACCATTCTTAGTAGGTACACCCGTATACTCTATAATATATACATCCTCCAAATTCATGACCCTAGGTTAAGCGGTTTAGGCTCACTCTACGTTGATTTTTAGCAAATATCAGCCAGTCAGGACTCTTTTAAATATAGTTACCTATAGATTACACAAAAGTGTGTAATCGCGATGTCTACTGCTCTTAAAACTATTAGCAAATAGATTGATAAAACGTATTCAAAACACACCAGACGAATGAATCGATTCTATCGAGAATAGATCAAGAAGTAGTTCAATTGCCTCGAGTTTATTTTGTCTAGTGTTCTGTATGAATGATGATCGATTGAAGAATCATTAGTTTTTAGTCTCTACGAGCACCTACTTTTTAGAGAAGACATCCCGAAGATTATTTCGAATAACAATAATCGTAATCAAAGCTAGCTAAACTAAACATGTGTGAAAATATAAAATGCCGTGTTGTTATAAAAGTTATAAAATACTCTGTAAAATGAATTCAAGAAGATTCTTAGTATAAACAAATAAATAAATAGAATTAAATTTTAAAATTTTATATTTATTTCGGATATAATTTAAGTAAAAAGTATCGCCGTTCCTTTCGCTTTAATAACTATATGGTAGAGAAACATCTTTCTTTAATCTGTAATAAGTAAATATGTCAGTAGTTTAGACAATTTTAATGTCCATAGAATTATCTAGCCTTAACAAATGATGCTTCCTTATTAAGCAACTTAAAATTTTATCGTTATTTTTGACAGAATGTGTTGTTCCTATTATCGACGCATGCAAAAGGTTTGAAGGTTAAATAGATAAAGATTACGCTTATATAGGATTAGATAGATAGGTTCATAGATAAACCTATCATAGAAACGTACCATGATATGCGTAGGAAGTAGTCGCATAGGCGATAAGTTGGAAATATTGATACCTCTATGCCACTGACATCTAACTAAGTATCCTCAAGATAGGTATATCGAAAGTTTGAAAATTGAGTATGTTTTGGTCAAATTTTCTACAAAATCAAAAATTAATTTCATAAAAAAATATAGCAAAAGAGGTCTAAATTTTCTGATTATATTATTTCTAAGTTTCTACAGGTGCGCTGGGGATGTGCGCCCCCGATCCACCCAAAAAATAAATTATCTACATACACAAAATTTGACACCCCATAGTCAAAAACCATTAATTTCGATGGTACTAATAATAGTCCTACTGACATAAAGAAAAATGGTAATAATTCTGAAGGCTTATGAAGGTAGCTCTAAACTAACAAAATCATTCTTAAGAGTAGCACTGAGCAAGTTTCCTATGTTATAATTAATTTAATTTTAAAATAGTAAGTCATATTCAAATGAAGAAAAATATAATATAATATTATAAAACTATTGGTTTTCTTAACAGTTCGAAAGTTAGATTATAGACACAAGTAAGTAAATTTATAAACCAAACGAACCAATTTGCAGTCATGTTACTCCATTGTTGATTTACGCCACGGATTTACGCAAAGAGACCTATTACGTACTATCTTTACGATTTCCAACAAAAAAACTGCTCTGTAAACCAATGGAATTTGTAGCTTTAACGCTACAAGAAATCTTGTTTATATGCAGCTATTGATTTGAAAGAAAATACGTAAAAAACACGCACTAGGAAGTGTTTGCCTAAAGCAAATCTGTAGGCGGACTTTGTAGGAGCGGAACGGTCGTGCAGCGCTTGTGTACTTGTAGCTTAGGCTGACTACAGAATTACGACTTGTTGTAGAATTGTCGTTGCAACTATTCTATAATGTAAAAATTAATCGCTGAATGTGTTGCTAAGCGCAAATCTCGAGAGCAGCTTACCCGATTTTGATAATTCTTTTTTTAGTATATTACTTGAAAAACGAGCATGGTCCTTAGGGAAACAAATTTTTTTGAAAATTCCTGGTAAGATCTAAAAACAACACTTTTCTATACTCCCATACAATCGATTAGTAATGATACTTAAAAGTCAAAGTGAAGTATTAAAAAAAAACTAGGAATCGACTGTTAGGAGGTACGAAGTTCACCATCTCAGCTAGTTACTTATGTAGTAAGTAATAGTCGCAACGACAATTCTTAGAAAAATAATTGTATATTGAATGTTAGCCTTTTTGACGCAGTTTAAACTAATTATCTTGATATTTACTTAAAATTTTAATAAGTAGGTAATAACAATAAAGTTCGTCACTGCCCATAAATAACTGCTACTAACTCCAAAATTAACATAAGAATAATATTGCGGTCAATTTTCTGCAAGCTGAAATCAACCAAAATTTAATACAGAGTTTATGTGGCCACGTTTATAAGGAAAATATATGTAATATCTTACGCGTGTAAATGAATAACTTGAGTGCATTGACCTTATTTGCGTGCAAAATAATAATTAATAACAATGTTATTAAATAGGAAAATATACAACATGCATTTCATGAGGTCAGGAAGTAGCGATTGAATAAATAAAATTCTTTGTATTTTATTTTCGCACAAAATCTATTTTTTTGTATGTATTACTTCATAAATTAACTATAAAAATTACCGGTACCATAAACACTAAGTAACAAACGAACTATCCGATACATATGATATCTGGGCAAAAAAACGTCACTGTAATACCCAGCCCGATTATTAATTTTGCTTATGCTAAAAAACTTGTCAGTGACTTTCGGGCAACCTGAAAACTAACACAAAAGCATGCCACAATATTCGAATCATATGGTGCCATATAACAAAAGAAAAAAAAGCAAGCCACTCCACACCAACGATAAAAAACCGCATTCTTCACCAAAGAATTCTTAAAAATATAAATTAATTAAAAACCCGAACCCGTGTGTTGGAAAAAAGCGCCGTCCAGAAACTTTACAAATTTCCCTGCGTCAAATATCTAGTCACGTGTCTAATCGCAGAGTCGTCACGTGTGCGGGTAGCCTTCTGCGGCGCATACGGCAGCGACCTCAAGGCCAAACGTATTTTGTTCCGCGCTGTTCGCCGTGACGTAATTGTACGAGTACTTCGTCGCTATCTATAGGAGCCTCGCATTGTAGGATAGTACTCGCTCGCTTCTCTCTACTCGCTAGACTACGCCATGGTGGCCAACTCGTTGGACGAACATTGGGACAAATATATTTAGCAAAAGGGATATTATTATTATTTAGGGATGTTCGTTTACGTAATTTTGCTTCAGAAGTCCATTGAGCAAAATTAGGTAGGTTAAGATTACAAAACATTTTGTGTGAGAGATATTCTTTGACAAAGCTATCAAAACGTAGCAAAAATACGAAGAGAGGCTATTGATATCTTCCTTTAGGATAGGTAGATAGATCCCTAAATCCAGAAAGTTTGATTACGAGATCCGGAAAACTCAGCCATGTTGGTTACCCTGAATACGAGTGCTCAACTACCGTTATTGATATTACAATGTGACTTAAATCAACGCTTTTGCAAGAGAAATGTAATTTAAAAGAATAACATACATTCCCCTACAACTACTCATAGTAAATGATTTAAAATAGGTATATTCATAACAAATCTACGTGACGAGGTATATGAATATAATAATAACAAAGTCGGTAGGCATCATACTGAAACTACAAAAAAACAGACTGCAAATGTAAGATAAGAAACAAAAATAAGATTATCAAAGCAAATTGTCTACATGACAATTTGAGTGGTACTATTGTAATGGACGAATGATCACCTAACAATTGATAAACACGTGCTCTCTAAAAGTAACGATGCTGGGCAAGGAAAATAAAATTACAACTGAACGGGTTTGCTTGTGCACGCGTAGGTCAGCGAATCAGGGCAGTCGATGGTCAGATATGCTGAAACTTATTTCTTCCTATTCAACCATAGTTGAAAACGCTGGTTACTAAATGAATGGTGATGTGAATGAACGGAAATATTCTGTCTTTTTGCGAAAACAATCTGTAGGTAGAAATCATGGTGGTCGCGGCGAAAAGGGATGCTAAGGGAACTCCATCTTAAACCGTGGAGGCTGAACGCAATAGATAAAAAGAGTTTCTTCTTGTAAAAAGTGTCGATTTAAAAAAGGTTTGACAGTTTGGCAAACTGAAAAAATGCAAAAAGTACATACTCATGATAAAAGGAAAACGTATCGTATGTAGCCGACATGCAGTATGATCATTTTTACTAACCAAATGTCTTTTCGTTATTTGATAAGAATTAATTTCTTGAAATTGTTTTGGTACCGCCCCGCCGCAGAGCTGCCTTGACTTTTGTTTATGGTTTATTGCATTGCGTGGGGGGAAGACTTACGATGTTCACATAATCAACTACCGATGGAATAAAAATAGACAATGGGGTCAACGTAATTAGATTAGCTCTGGGATTTTTATTTTTTCTTTTTCACAAGTTTTTCAAAGAGTTTGGTGATACTAACTCGTTGTTTAAATTCTGTATGATTTTTTAGACAGAATTTTCTCGAGCTGCTGCTTGTAGGATTAAGTATCACTTCATCTACCGGCATTATAATCATATTGCAAAATTAAAATATAGCTTTGAATTGGTATACTGCAGTTTAGGTATGTTGCTTAAAAATTACTCCCTGATACACTAAAGTCTTATTGCTAATTGTACAGAATTTTTCGAAGATATTAATTCCGTTTTTCTATCTTTCCAGGTCGACAATTTAAAGCTCACAAGGTGATCCTGGCAGCATGTAGCAAGCATTTCCAGGAGCTGTTCGACACAGCGCCGCCGAGTCATGCCGGGGCCTGCTACGTCATCCTCGAGGCGACCTCGGCTGACAACATGCAGGCTCTACTCGAGTTCATGTACAAGGGCGAGGTCCATGTCAGCCAGGATGCACTGTCCAGCTTTCTCAAGAGCGGGGAGAATTTACAGGTACAAATGTCCCTTGATTATGCTCGTATCAGAATTTTCACAGATTTCACAGCTGTACTTGCAAAATAATGAAACATTTTGCAATATGAGCAAAAAATATTGATAACTACTTAGGTAGGGTATGTCAGTCAACAAATAAGTGGCAAAATTATTGTTGTTGCCATAATTCATTTTTTGTTTCGTCATCAAATGCCAAAAGAAGACAACTTATTTATTTGGTCTGAATGAAGAACTTCATTCTTATTCGATTGGTGTCTTTTAGTAATCTAGATTTTAAATCATTCAAACAACGGTTCCAGGTCAAAGGCCTGTCAATGGAAATGTCCCAAGACGCGTGGGTGAAGCAGCAGACCCAGCAGTCTGGTGACCGTCACCAGACTCGCATCAAAACTAGTCCAGTGTCCGGGTCTGGCAGCTGCGAGGTGCAGGACTCGGGTCCACCTGGCCAGCACAATGCGACCTTCGCTCCGATAATCCCGTACATGCCGCCGATGCATGGTGGCAACAACAGCCTGGGCCGATATCCTCCACCGTTGCATCTACCGCACCCTGGTCATCGCAGACCAGCGCCGCCTAAGCCATCGCCGTCAGCAAGCCCACATCCAAGGAATTATAGGTATGTTTACTTTTCCGTTGACCACATCTCAAGTCAGTTATGTCGCCACTTGCTTGCCCTTGTTTTAGGCCCAAATTTTGTTTGTGTCTGTAATACCTACGTATATCAAACAAATGTTTATTTTGGTATTCAATTATAAGTAATCGGTACAAAACTTGCATAGTACCAGGTAGATAACAGTTACCTCTTGCTATCAAAACACATTGTTTTGGTAAGAGTGCGTATGTGGGGAAATAACAATCCTATATCGTAATAAGATTTTGTTTGTTTGGAACAACATTTTTTGACGATCATAAAATTTCATGATTGATTAATATCAAATTTCTATAGAATTTCTACAGAATTTTAGCAAATTAAAATTATCTTCTATTTTTTTAAAGCTTCATAGACGATATCAATCTCAGTTTAGAATAAAGATACTTAGGTTATTATCTATGCTTCTTCATCTCGAACCGGTTGTTATAACAGCTAAAACTTTGCAATTCCAGGCAAAGCTCATCATCGTCTCACTGCGGAAGCGTGGCTGACGAGCCTGACACCCGCTCGTCCCCAGGAGCCTCTCAGCGATACGAAGACAACAACCAGGACTGTACCTCTACACACAACCCGATCAAGAACAACGGATACGAACGCAGCGCCTCAGCCAACGACGAAATGATGGACCGGATCAATAACGACCAAGGTGCCGAAGGTTTGTAACGGCCCGCTAAAGGGGCGAGGATAGTTCAAATCGCAAGCACTAACAATGCTAAAACAAAAAAGCTTGCACTCATTCCATTACTAACATTCAAATCGTTCATCAGAAAAGCCAATAGGTTAGTATCGGATGGCCAGAGACATTTTCATAATTCATTTTTGTGTTGGTAAGGGAATCCAGTGATAAATGGGGATTTACTCGAGCGTCATGGAGACCGATTTACCGATTATTTTGACGGCATATCTTAGACGAAAGGCCAAGGTCTTATAAAAGTTATCTGATCAGTTGCGCTCAAGTAAATCCCAAATTCCTTCTTGGGCTTCCTTTCTATGGTACCGCTACAAAATTCACCTATTTTTATTATGCTCTTCCAGACTTGCGGGTAAAAACTGAGAATGACTACCACGGGCCTGGATACAATACGTCTCCTCCGCCCGCCACGTCCATGCCTCAGACCAATTACCACGAGAAACCGATCACCACGTCTCCACTGCCCGCGAAACCAAGCCCCGACACCTGGCCCGCTAAGATTATAACTAGCAAGTCTGGAGGAATCGCTACACCCGATGGTAAGTTTTATTATGTCAAGCTAGCTTAGAGGATACTAAGGAACGACAAGAACTCCCTAAGAATTCTTGCGGACTTAATGATAGGACTCGATCAGCTTACTCTTGCGTCAATGTCAACACCGGTACAAGGAGCATGCGGGGTACGAAGCAAAGCGCAGCGCTACTTTATTCTCTAAATTATTGTTCCTTGGGCACGGATTATAGTTGATACTGGTTTTGCAACACTACTAGTAAATAAAAAAAACATCAAAAACACCGTGAGGAAACCTGATTGTTGGAGAAGGTTAATAACTTTTATTCAAGTGAAGTCCCCGACCCGCAATTTGGTCAGCGTGGTGGACTTTGGCCTGCACTTCCTTCATGGGGAGAACCGTGCCCAGCAGAGGGACGTACGTACGTTAGTTGATACGTGCATACGTACTAATAAATAGCCACATTTGCCATTTTATTGGCAATGTATTTACAAAAGCAATCTAAACGTTAATGATCAAGAAACCACTTGGTCATCGTGAATATTGTCTTACGAGTAGAGGCAGAGTGGCTCTCCAGGTGCCAGGCCACCCAAGGATAATGGGTTTAGGCCATGATTGTCATCCGAAGACGAAAATACAACCGGCACTCGCAATTTAAATACGACCAACGGTAGCGGTCGGTCAGTTGTGAATACCACTCCTCTGTCTTTTATCCACGAACTGACCTGAATGTTAAACTACTCAATTATAAATGACATTAATATAATTACTGTTTTCATTATTTGCATTCACAGCCCAAAGGACTAACCCTAACCTACACCCATAAATGACTGGTCATAACCAAAACGTATGGTGTTCTAGGTAAGAAGCTTAAATGTCCATACTGCGAGCGACTGTACGGGTACGAGACCAACCTGCGCGCGCATATCCGGCAGCGGCACCAGGGCATCCGCGTGCCCTGCCCGCACTGCTCGCGCACCTTCACCCGGAACAACACCGTGCGCCGCCACATCGCGCGCGAGCACCGCCACCAGGTCACCTCGCACATAACGCAAGGACCTCCCCTACCCAACCACACGCAGTAAACACCCGCTCCTTAGTTCTATGTTCAACCGAACTACCTCTATGCTCATTTACTCGTTGCTCGGCGCGGGCGACTGTTTATCTACCTCTATATCTATCTTAATATTCGATTGGCGTTCCAAATTCGAATCCTCTAGCCGTCCGCGCCGCGCCGGCGCTATGCGTGAATAATATACCTCGTCGATGCATATTACGTAACAGTATCTACCTCAGAATTTGATCTTAAGATTTTTTAAGGTTTTAAAATTGTGCGATAATTGTTACTTAATTAAAATATTTGAGTGTGACTATGAACGGTTGCTCAGTACACGTCTCTGTCGGCTGGTACTATGTTTTGAACGTTGTACCTTCAATCCTCGGAAGTACTTTGGTTGTTTTGCGAACGTTTTTATTTGTATCCAGTGACTGTGAAACGAAAGTTACCTTGTCGATTTAATTTGAGCTCTCGGTCGAATATGACATAGCTTATTTAAACTAATCTGGGCTAGGGATCTTAGAAATGATGTTGAGACTGATGGTCATAGGCTAAGTGTATGTAAATATTAGGAGAATGTAAATCGCCTTGGCCTAGGTTGAAACACGCGTAAAGCGCACTGTGGCAAAACTCCCTCTATTTTATTTCTACTACATAATTTTAAGCATGCATTTCTATATATTTTTATTAAATTCAATATGACAATAGACTAAAGAATTATTACTGTTTTAAGTTGACACGATTCAGCATAATTATCTGTGATACAATACAATAGCGGACGGGCTCTATGATTTTCTATTTTCTCATTTTGCCACATTGTCGTCGTAATAAGAGAGAAGGGGATAAAGTGCGAGAATATACGAAAGTAGAGTTTCAGCAGTTTTTTACTGTACAGTGGATTAATGGACGGTTTTAGTTTTGTACAAAGTACAATTTGCCCTAGATACATAAGTAGTTAGGTAAAGAAATCGTGTTAAAATTTTTGCATGTAAGGTTCGATGCGTGAATGTGTTTTAAATCCGTTTCAGTCGTCGGTAACGGGCTCAGCAGGCCTGGGCGGATGTTACTATTGAGACCAAATATTATATGTTTCTGGAGTGGTGTCGATTTTAACATTCCGTTTATGATTTTGTTTTTTTTCTATCGTAGTGCATTTAGATGGAGGCCACTTACTACTTCTATATTCCTAGTCATTTCGAGTGCAACCAGTTGAGATTTTTGTTATGGAGAATAATTATTTAATTGTGGTGCCGTGTGCCGGCGTCGCTGTATTATACTACGCCGGCGCCGGCCGTACCGTCAGCTGCAATAAATGGTTCAGATACAGCGCATGATTCAGTGCCAAATATCCTCAACTTTAAGTTCACATTTTCGTATTATTTATTAAATTTTTGTTAAGTGTGAATGTAGCGACTGTGTGTAATATTCCTGATATTTAGGAATTAGTTGCATTCATATTTATTATTATTATTATATTTATATTTTTAGGGTACAGTTATTAAATTTCTATTTACGAGTAATGCTTTACTAAGGCTCAGTGACATATTTAATAAATATTATAGTTTCTGTTATTACCATTCGAGAGACAGCGTTTTAGTTATCTTTAAATGGTTACGTCGTTTGTTACAAAACTAATGGTATTTAAATAATTATTAACTACGTCATTTTGTATTATCATGTTACATTTTTAGTCGTTTTCGAAATAGTTACCAGAAATTACCAATTAAGCTTCATAAGCTAACCGAAAGAATTATTTTGCATATTGCTTAATTTTTACATATTGTGTTTTAAATTTGATTTTAATACAATAATAAGTATATTTTATTTTTTAAGTTTTTGCAAAATTACGTAGTTATTAATTGAAATACACACCCTAGTATCAATAGACCAAATAGAAGCTAAAACAGTGAATATACCAGATTTATTTATTTACATTTAAATAGACAGGATACTTTTTATCGAACCTGTATTTTGTACACTCTTAATACTGCAAATATTATTCGAATTGATATTTTTTAAATCTCCTTATAAATATGTCCAAAAATATATCTTTCCCAAATACTAGTTTAGAGTAAATCTATAATTGATTTGATATATGAATCATTCTGAGATGGGAAAAGGAAAGTTAGTACAAAGTGGCAAGTGTTATTACATACAATAATAAAATAAAATAAAAAAATACATAAAAAATATTTTAAGTAGCATTACTGAATAAATACTTAGCAGAAATGCGCGTCATATTTAGTTTTGTCCTTTTTGCTCGTGAAATATTATAATTGGAAGGGAATTACGGACTTGCAGGACAGCTTTTTTGTCATCTTATTTTTTGAGAGGTTTCGTGGAGAAGATAATATGTAGAAGTCGGGTATGTTGGTGAGTCGAATACCTATTACTGCGGTACCTAACAACTTTTACGACAAGGGCCAGGAGTTCATTAAGATTGCTCAGTAGGCATGAAGGCATGAGTTTTCATTCTAAGACACACAACAAGTTTATTTGTGCTGAATTGATTGCATCATTTTATGAAGGCAAAATTTTGATTGGAATTTGTAGAAACATCCAAAACTATTTTTGCATTAGATGTTTGGATACCTAACTTTAATATGTGACCTTTAAAAAATTTGTGTAAATAACTACGTTTATTAGTAGATACCTACCTATATAAACTTTTTATGGCTGACCCTCAAAACATTAAAAAAAACACAAACAGTGGCACAATACTTATTCTTTGTACGCCAAATATATTTTCAAACTTTTTTGACTCAAAACTAAAGCTTATTGAACAATTTTAATGATTTTTTTTTTTGAAATGTTCAGTTGACTGAAGCGACTGTAAGTTAATGTTAAAATTTTAATTTTTCATTATTATCGGCATTATTTTTGGTAAGTGTATTATTATTAGGACAAAAATTGTTTTTACTATTACAATAACAAGTAATTGTTTTATTATCGTAGAACGTTCTATTTTTGTCATTTATTTTTTGTTCTTGTGAATTCAAAATTCATAGTTGTGATTCCTTTCAACATGAAATGTTTAATTTGTGATACGTAATTTGAGAAATTGCATTAATGCATCACGTTTTTATTAGCTTTTTATTCAAAATTTCTTTTGTTAGGTTCGACGATTATGTGTTGGATAAAGGAAGGTAAACCTTACGCGATGGCACTTTGGGTTCGTTGGATTTTGAAATCAGTCATTAAGATTTGCTTCTTTCTTTAACTTGATAAGGTACTTAGATTACAGTTTATCAACATTTCGTCAATTTGAATTATGCAAAAGAGTACGTGGCGTTTTGAATTGTTTGTAAAATGTATTGATTATAAAACTTTACTGTATGAATCGGATTATTGTATAATGTGTCTAAGTTAAGTCATTGCATTGTTATAGCTAATTAGTGGACAAGAATACTAGGGGTCCCTATTAGTCGTAATGTTACATTTGATGTCTTAGGTGAATTCACAATTTAGTCGGTGTATTGCAATCCCTTTTATAGTTTGGACCGATCTCCAGCATAGTTGAAGCTAAGGATATCTGTTTATTGATTTGCATCGTTCGGTTTTACTACAATTAGCTTTGCTGGTCAACATTTTATAACCTTACGATGCGACAAATGTCTTATGTTATACCTGTCAGTAGATTGCTTTGCTTATCTCAACAATTAAGTATCTGCGGTAAAAAAACAATGCGTAGGCAAGTTAGTGTCTAAATCGGTACAACATGCATTTAAATCACATTTATGTGCACTGACAGGAATTTTAAATTGTTTAGTTAGTTGTAAGAATTAATTGTAATGTAAATAAATCGCGATATGTCGTGATGGTAAAGCCAAAGATTATTACGGGTATGGTGACCCTCTGCCGTCACATGGGCTATGTGGGTATCCTACTTGTCTTTGACGACATCTGTTGACAACAATATTAAACTCGGATGGGTAAAGATTACGGTTTCCACATGCGTAACAGATGGCGCTGTGTTAAGCACAACTCTTTTCTCATTCAAGATTATTTTGCGACTTGATGTGAAAAAGTTAATAATTATACAATGAAAAGTCGAAATAATAAGCATACCGCATAGCCCACTTAGCGTAAGTTTATCTACCTCGAGGAATAAAAAAATAGACTTAAGTTTGCTATCTAAGTAGATTTTTATATGAAGAAAATATAAAATTAGAATGTAAGTTAAAGCGTTAATAAAAAACAAGTACAAATACGCTACCTCAGGGTTCAACTCAAGCGATTTCAGGCTAAGTGTAGAAGTAATATATACCTTACCTGTTTATTGCTTCCATTTTACAGCAATTTATATAATTATTCTAATAAAAACCTAAGACAAAACTGTATTATTTTGTTATCTCTATTTCTGTGTTATGTGCCACTTAATTTATTCGCAATTAATTTTCAATGAATGTCACCTATCTCTAGCGAGTTATTGAATCTCTGCAAGGTAGTATGTGCTCTCAACTCAGGGATGCTCAAAAAGAGGATTATACATCGACAATTTTGAACTCTTCGAGCTCGGTGGAGCTGAGTTGATGGTCTAAAACTTAGTGTGTAAGTGTTGTTATTAGAGTAGTTTAACAATCTCATTGGTGTACCTAATGTTAGCACAGCTGAAAGGAGATCGGTCTCAACCTACATAACAACGTAATCTAATTGTACCTTCCTTAACTCCCAGGAGTATAAAACCTTTTTAATCATAATTTTATTATTATTACTTTTTCCCAGTTACTTTTTTTTGTTTTGCATAGATGTTACTATGTTTTAAGGAGATGAAAAAGAAAATTGATGAATATTGTTTGTTAGGTTTCAGCGAATTAAAAAATTGTAACAAAATTAATTTTTTTCGTTATTTTATTTTCGTTTTCCTCGCTTTTTTTACTCCCGCCATTTTGTTTTCCATTCGTCAAGTTACACCCGTCCATCGTGATTAACGTTTATTGTATTAAATTTAAGTAAATTATTTAAGGAATTGACGTTTAAGTACCTAATTATTCGTACCGTATTATAGTTGCACTTTACTGGACAGGAAATATTTAAGTACCTAAATACCTAATAATTAATTGGATGTCTTATATTTTAAGAATGCACGTTGAGTCGATCGCGAGATTGCCTCGAACTCTACGAATTTCATGTATAAAAAAAATTAAATGTTTTTTCGCGTTTAATGTAACTTACGTACCTAAATATAAATTTATATGCTCACTTCTTCACTAGATTAAATCACAGCTCTCTGGAAGGAAGCATTACGATGGCATCTGGATGGACAATGGTACTGAATTTGATTCGATCATACTATTAAATTTCAATTTTTCATGAAAATACTGGCTTAAATTTGATGTTTTCGAGTCAGGGTGCCATTAGTTAAAGTCGTACACGACTGTATAGGTGTTAAACATTACTTATATTTCACTTAAAATATTTCACATAAATGTTTAATCTTCTCTTCGCGTTAAGTTCAAAGAGGTAAGTCTCGATGTCGCGTAAATTTGTTGTCTGTGTCAACTTTGTTATAAGTGTAACTAAAGTAAATTACACATTTAATTAATAATATTAAAAAAAACAACGAGCACTCTGTAGGACAAGAACTAAAGTACAAATATCTGAAGTCTTGAAGAGTTACTGCCAGTACAAATTAATTAAAGAAAAAAAAGTTGAAAAAATAAAAATTAAATAAAAAAATATCTGTTTTTATGTGGTGTTGCCAAATCGTATATTTTGAGGCATCGGTTAAATTAATTTAGTGTAGGTTTATGTGGGAAGTACAAAATAATAAATCCGATAATATCGATAACTGTATGTACAACAGCCCGCGTTGGTCGTGCAAAAACGGGCATAAAATAAATAAATAGGTAAAAATAGTTTTGGAAACCGTAAGTTTGTTTTTTAAATTATAGTTTCAAAAGCGAGGGTATGTAAAATAGTGAACATCAAAGTAAGTGGTCTATGGGCGGTTATAGTCGAATGTAAACCTGCATGGTTGTAAAACTAAGTAAGTAGGGTTTTGTACGTAGCGAGATAATGCTTAGATGAAACGGTCGATTTGGTGGTCTATGTCTGTAAAGGAAAAGTGATTGTCTGTGATTTTTTTAAGCGACTTTTTATATATATTATAATGGAAGAATATATAATTCTTTAACAGTAAGAATAGCACTACTTGTGATTTTACATTAGATATTTATAATTTCACTTCGTTTTTGTACAAAAAAAATGTAGCGAGTGGTTTAGAGAATGCGGGTTGGATGTACATAGCACTTTGCTTTGTGTAAACATTTATTTAATTGGTATATACCAGTCTGCCGTCGAAGAAGATGAGCAAGATGAAATACCTAACAAATTATTATTAAAAAATCTTATACATATACTTATACCTACTTATCGTATTTACCGCACCGTTACCTTTACTTGCGTTCATAGAAGGATTTCAATCTAATATGGATACAACAGCTCGAGTAAAAAATCTTTCTGTTATACGAAAATTTGTAATGAAATTAGATATAATTTGTTTAGCACATTGCTCATTTCCTTCGAGGGTGAGTTGTCAATGACAAAAGGTAAAATGTAATAAAAAAAGGTTATGGTTAGACCACAAAATGCTTGTTTGTTTTTAACGTCGCGGTCTCCAATCCGCCTCCACGGCTTATACGAATTAATATGAATACTTGGAAGACCGCAGCGATGGTAATTCACGGTGTTTAGCTAAAATTATTTTGTGCGTTTATTACGAACGATATTTTTAGTATCGGATGTTTAGCGAATTTTTTTAGTGTGGTAATATTTTTGTCGTATTCTGTTAGTTATGTCGTAAACGTATCTAGTGAATAAACTGTTATGTTTGCTTTTAGAGGCTTGAAATTGCTGAGGATCTTACCGTATTTTTTTTCGGTACCTGATCGTGTATTTATGAAAGGATCATATTATAGTTTTGTCTTTAATCTATTAGCGCATCTTGTGTGTAAATATCTAAAATCTTTAATTGCCTAAAAGTCCCATGTATATATCAATATGTATCTAAAGTATTATTAATACATACACGATAGCGAATTACTTATATGTATGAGTAATTATTGTTAATTTTAATGGTAAGGTAACTAAAAACAAACCTGATTTTGGGTGGTGATTTCCTCAGTGTTAATTTTGAGTATCTACTTTGAGATGGTAATGTCTGGACTCATTGTTTATTTAAAATCGAAATACAAAATATGTATCATGAAATTATAATTTTCCTATTAAAAACACTCCTGACAAGAGTTTAAGCTGAAAATAGAATGAAAACATACCTATACCTAAGCATGTTACAAAATTTTATTGACTTTAAAGAGTTACATTGAATCAACAAGCATCCTCTTAAGAAAGTCTTATGATGACCATAAACCAACAACTATAGTTCTATGACTTTGAAGATGTATAGATAAAATATATAGATACTTAAACACACAAAACTGTACCTACAAAGCGTCATATGATATAAATTAATTAATTTATAGGTAACATAAATGCGTCCAGACATTATTTCTTCTGACAGAAAATTAGTTTCTCGTATATCGGAAAATATACGGCAATTAAAAAAAATAACGGCAAATAAAAAAAAGGTACCTGTTTATGTAAGTTTTACACGCAAAAACCACTTTACGAAGTGGACTTTAGAATAATACAGGTATTTATAAATTAATTGTCCATTTGTGCACTAGTTATAATGAAAAGAAACGCGTAAATATAGGATAAAAACAAACAATACCTATTATCTCACATCCTACATACAATCTGACTAGGTCTAGATATTATATTGAAAGAAATTTGTTCCATTGTGGAATTCTTAATAAAAAATGTTGCTAAAATTAATAAACTAATATTGTTTCATTAATAGTTATAGTTACCCGCTAAAAATATTTATGATAAAATGTTTATAAAAATCGATCCCGGATTTTAAAAGCTTTAAACATGATAGTTAATGCTAATATGAGAGTTACTGCAGACTTAGTGAATATTTGAATCGATCGCGAAAGTCCTGGCATAATATTATTACTTAATTCTTATTAGCACTTTTAAGTATATTGTGGGATATATTTTTTGATATTATACAGAGGGCTTACTTAATTTTGATTCAGTAAATTCCACATCGAAACAAGACCTTATTTTAAGAATAAAAATAAGAATAAGAAATATTTATTGGCCTTTAAATAACATTCGTTACAGGCAAGTCTTCTTACATTTTAATTATTAATTACTTTAAAAAGAAACTTAACTTATAAATACTTTTATAGTTCTAAGAACAAATAGTTATTATATTATACATTTACATTGTCATTTATCTCTTTACCTATTACTAACATTTTGTAATTGTTGTTCATCACACAAGAACGATGATTCCACAAGCTGCATTGACATATATTCACTAAATTTATAAAAAGGATTTCTTTCAAAAAAATATTTTAATTTTTATTTAAATATTTTAAAATTGAGTTCCATCACGCTATTTGGTAATTTATTGTACATTAATATTTTGGTGTAAAGTCCCTGTTTCTTACACTTAGATAATCTGTTGACAGAGTGTTAAGTGAAAAAGATAACGACTTCCATTACGATAGAACTTTAATTCAGTTATTTCGATTTAAAACCAAACCTCTGGACTGATTTTGATGACACTAAAATAATCCAAAAAAGAATAATCCATCCGTCTCCGATAAATGAGGTAACTAACATTAAAAAAACATACAATTGAATTGTACCTCTTCCTGTTTGGTAGAAAACATACCAACGAAGTGGGTACCGCTTCGGTTTGCAAGTCGGTAGCAAATATTAATATTAATTAATCCTTCGAGCCGTTTCTGCAACACTGCACTGGTACCACGGTGGAACTCGTACTCGTAAATAACGCGATATTTCAAGTTTTCCATTTTGTAAACTGCGTGACGCAAAGAAAAAACCAAACGAGGACAAAACAAATGAATTACGGTTTACGAAATACAAATGTATGAATAAATAGCTGTATAAATTTGAAATTGGAATCCCTAACCAAAGAAGAAATATTTGAGATCAAAGTGGCCAGTACGACAAAACGCCAATTTCATATGTAAGGACCTAATATAAATTTATACAAGTGCAGTGCAATACACTAAGCATACTTCATATTATTATGTAAATTGAGAAGCTTTTGTATTCCTTACGTCAACTATAATGTGTGGTCCCTACCTTTGTGTGGTATTATACCCAGATAGATATTTGCATAACCTCTCGAGTGCCCAAAATGAATTACATAGACGTAACATAATAAAGCTAATGCACGAAAGATATAATAATGCTACATTTCAGTTACATCCATCGCTATAAAAATATAGTTAGGCGTTTAGACAAGTAAGGTAATTTATTAATATAACAAGGAATTAAGAGCGATTTCAAAAAACCTCGACTGCTAAAACTTTATTCCTGTGTATCACACTTAATTTATTTTATTTTAATTTTGATGATGATTTACCCAGTGTCACTCTCGCGACCAAAACGAATACATTGACACCACTCACATAAAAATACAACAAGCCGTTTAATATCTAAAGAAATATACATACTTACATACATACCTACATGTAAAAAACATAACTCTCTTTGCTTTGGCTAAATATGTGTGTATTTTTTTAACAATAATAAACAATATTACGTAAGATCACACGGCTAAGTATTAGGATTATTTAATAGTTTCTTCACTCGTATTTCGCTTTTAAATAAAGTTAAATATGTACCTATATATTTAACACTTTCACGGTCCACGGTATCCACATGGATACGAAAACAGGGTTACCGTGGAGTCCATGTATCCGAAAGGATACATTACTATGACTATTTTAGATATGGAATATTGGAGTGGACTCGAGGGACTAGATTTTGTTTTTGTAAGGTGGACTGTGAAAGTGTTAAGTATTGCATGATACAGCAATAACATTTGCAAAATACTGTAATATCATGTTAAGGAAATACAGTTTTTTCCATCTTCCTATGCTATGAATTAATATAATTTATGATATTGGCATTAGCTATTTTTTTTTAGTAAATATTTACTGACATTCTAACTAATAAAAAGCACCCCAAACTAACGATATCACGACTATTCTGGTAAATAATTCAAATGAAATTATGAGGTAATTTACATAAGTTTTTTACCGTTTCCAGTATTTCTACCGAAACTTATTGTAAAGATGAATACTAAAGTAGGTATAAGTACTTACGCTAAAGTCTTTGTATTACCTAGAGGTACAAATTTAGTGATAAGATAAAATTACAAATTTTTTAAAACTAAATCTTATTACTATACCAGTGTCATTTAGTATCTAGTTGACATTACAATTATGTATTTAAATGTGTATATAACAAAATTCTGCCAAAACTTAATTAAAAGCGCAAAACTAGTTCATTTGAATTCACAAATATGTTGGTAGTACCTACACTTGCTAGTTAGCATCATAAATCTTATAAAGCAATTACTTTTCTGATAATTTTTTTGTTCAAATGGTATTAATTAACGCATAAGTCCCTCTACAGAATATTAGATACGATTAACGAAAATTTTGTACCTAATACCTAGATACTATCTACTATAAAATGTGATTATGATTTCATTTAGGCAGGAACTTGTTCGTAACATTTTTCATTTTATTAATTGACCAAAATTGTTTTCAGACTACAAGCTGAGTTTACGTGCTAAATCTATCTAACCTTGTACTCTAATAACATTTCTAGCAATATTATAAATAGGGAATAGCTACACTATCATTTCCTTAACTTACTTTTAAAAACTTTTGAGTGTTAAATGTTGAATCTAAAGATTTTAGAGGGCAATTTGAGGTGATACTTTACAGTTAAATTTTAAGTTACATTATGAATACCGCAATACCCAAATGTTTAAGAGGCCGGTTCGAAATGTCCTCTTTGTCTTATGACGCCTTGATTCTCTTGAAATTATTAAGCTTCATGCTTAATACAGAACCATTAACTAAACAACTCGCCATGCTCTTGACTGCTCTTAATTTGTTATATTTTAAGTAGGTGCTAGAATCCCGCCTAAATTTCAAGTTCTACTAGTGAACTTACTATATACTCATTATTCATTTATATTATCTATATCATTATAGTTCCTTGACGCAATGAAACAGACGCAGTATTTTTTATATTTGCTTTAAGATGATTACGGTCACTTAAAGCGATAAAGTTCTTTGGTGGTAAGCATTACAATTTATGGTTTCATATTAGTAGCATTTTGATTTAGTTGGTGCTACGTCATACGTATGAACTTATGTACAGGACGATGGTCACCTATATAAGCTTGGGGCGGTATGTGACTGGTATTCAGTTTGTGAATTACTCTATAACGCAATGGCAGCTAAGGTATGTAGAGGAAAAATTTCTCCCAAATTCATGAAATTCACTAATTTTTTTTTACACCTGTCTTAGCCTAGCTTAGTAATTATTTAGTGTCCTGGAATCAGCAGGTACTAAAATTTTACAATTTTTGATTACCTTCTAAATTTTACACAGACAGTTCTAATATTTTAAAATCCGTACAATGTATTTAAAATTCTGTGTGAGTAAAGTGCATTGCGTGATTAGAAAAATAAAATAATAATGTAAGAGCGGATATGGGTTTTTTGATTGACCGTGAACATGCGCTTAAAATTCATAGCCTTATTCGCCAAAAGACCGCCCTGTGCCAAACTCATAATTATATTTTATCTAGAGAATACCTACGCTCATATTCGTACCTAATAAAATATTATCGTAGATGCCCAATGTGACAGACATAACTAAAAAAAAAAAACATCCAAAAAATCCTCTAGGTAAAATAATAACGTAAATCTAGAGTTTATGTCAAAATTATTATTCCTGAATGTTTTTTCCGTCGTTAATGAAAAACGGAAACATAAAAATCACACCAAAGTTAAAAATATGTTCAAAAGACTACACAAAAACTTTTCTAAGTATCTATAAACGAAAAGAAAGAAAACCTTTCCTCTTCCTCCTTGAAAATCTCTTGAGAATCTGCTACAAAAATCGATTTCAATTTGATCGACTTGTTTGCAGTTCGTCGTAGTTCTCTGCGTTTTAGTGGCCGCCGGCCAGTGCTCGGTGGTGCCCGTCGCGCGAGTAGACGCCGACCAGTCCAGCTTCGCTTACGATGTAGCTGACCCCAGCACCGGAGACTACAAGAGCCAGGTGGAGACGCGCGTCGGCGGCACTGTCGCCGGACAGTACTCGCTGCTCGACGCTGATGGCACCAAGAGGACCGTTGACTACACCGCCGATGACGTCAACGGTTTCAACGCCGTCGTCCGTAAAGACGCTGCTGTGGTCTCCGCTCCCGTAGTTGCCGCCGCTCCCGTCGTCGCCGCTCCCGCTGTTGTCGCTGCTCGCTCCTTCCCCGCTGCTTATCCTTCAGTCTACTCTGCTGGATACGGATACCCGTCCATCTACTCTGCCGGATACCCGTCGGTCTACTCCGCTGGATACCCGTCGGTCTACTCCGCTGGATACCCGTCAGCCTACTCTTACCCATACGCGCGTGCCGCTCCCCTCTACTACTAAGTAGATGATTCTTCTTACCTTCTATTGCCTCTTGCCTGTTGTTCATGTTTGTAAATACTTATTTCTAAGTACGCATGTTTAAATAAAAGAGTGATTCTACCTATATCTATTTTTTGCTATATACTTATATGTTGATAGGATTGTTGTAGCAAAAAGTCATACTTAATGTCAAAGGAATACAAAATATCGTGAATATAATTTTATCAACTAGTTTTGACTAGTTTCTAGATTGTAAAAGATCTTTTTATTTGCAATTATTGTAACGCATAATGTTATTCCTTAAGCGTAAGATAAGATAAGACAACTCTTTATTAAAAACCAGCTTATAACACTATTTAAAAACCAACAATACAAAAAACATGCTTTATAATGCGTATTGCGTAAGCGTATTTTTAACATTTCGTTTTAGTAGAAAAGAAAAAGCTTCTCATTTTTTTGCGAGAAAGATACTCAAATATTATTATGGTATGTTGTGGTTTTTGTTTTTTAGTAGGCGGCAAGTCGTTAGCATATATTTAATAGCATATGAAAGTTTGTAGATAAGTTTTTTAAATAGCGCTTTATTTAATTTCATGTTATCGGTTGTGATCGATATAATAATAACACTTTTAGAAATTTAATTTTTAGAGATTTTTGCCGAAAAAGAAAGTGTTTTTTTTTATCTTAGGGTTTTATATGATAATACGCTTTGTATCTTTCGATTAACAGAATTTCTGCTAAGCCTATATATATTAAAATATATTCAGTATCGATGACACTGGGAACCCATTCATTGCTCAAAGAATTACAGTGGCAATTCAACGCGGGAATGCCGCCAGCGTTCTTGGCATTTTTCCACACGGATATCAATATATATCATCTAATTATTTTTACAGTTTAGGTAATATATATATATATAAAAAGAATAAATTTTTATTTCTTTTTAATAGTTTGTTTCTGTTAGTATAGTTGTTCTTTTTATTATTTAGTAAGACTTGTAATAAAAAAACATACCAACTGAGAAGGTTTCTCTTTACACACACAAGTATTAAAGATTTTACTTTGTGAGATATTTAATTTAAAAAATTGTCGGTCTATATCAGTAAGAACAATAAATGCTAGGGGTACTAAGTAAGGCTGAAACTTAGTTATGAAATAACTAATATTATTACTTAGCCGGGCCTAGCAAGCAAACGCTTGACTTCCAAGCGGGAGACGTGTGAACCAATCCTAGTTGAGGGATTAGAGCACGAATATATTCTGCCATACTCGTACTTAGATGTCTTCACGTAAAAGTTTTCTGCAAAAAAGCTGATGAAGTATAATTCAATTTAACTCTTTTTTTCTTAACATATAGAAAAACACCTACCTGCGACTATAACTAAGTCTTACTTTGAATGTTCTAAAGAAAAACATAGTGAATAAACCTGCTTTTCCGATAAAGTCAAATCCTTTAGAAAGAAAGTAAATTCCCAAACCCGCTAATTTGGCCAGTTGATTGAGATCTGTCTTCGGTAGGTAAAGTTTTTATATAGAGGTATGTTTATACGAGTTATCTTAGTTAGTATCTCGATAAAAAGAAAAAGATTTTCTATCTATCTCAATCATAATTTTTTCAAGGTTTTTTTGGCAGCTTGCGGCATGGTAACAACTTTCGATAGTTTTGTTTAAGCGTTCTGTATAAATTGTAAAAATATCACTCGCAAAGCCGAGAAAATTGATAAAACTTATTTGCGTACGTTACAATTTTTAAAGGTTAGCTAATCTAGCATAAAGAATAAAGCAGTTCTCAAAAAGGCAATATCTAAGAGCAGCTCCTAAATTTTATCAATTTCTTATTAGGTCTAACTGTACATCTTGGAAATACGAGTATACCTACGAAGGATTCTCGCGTTGGTTTTCATACATATGGATGAAAAAAGGGATTTTTATCATCTATAGAATAATATTACAAAGATAGTCAAAAAAAGAAATAAACTTTAAAGTAAATTCGTTTTATTTAATACATATACTTATGTACACTAGTAACAGTATTTACATACAAATATCGGATGAAACACATCGTGGTCTATCGCTTGGGGCCTTGAAACAAGGCTTTGTTCGAGTTTACCAGTAGGACACGGGGGCGGAATATGCAGCGTAGCTAAGAGGCGAGCCATATACGGCGCGAGAGTAGACCGGGGATCCGACTGTGTAGGGGGAAGCCGCGAATACACTGGGAGCATATCCAGCATAGCCAGCATAGTTGGTGTAGCCAGAGTAGACGGGAGCGGCCACGGTGCGAGCAGCCACCACGGGAGCAGAAGCGGCATATATGGCAGGAGCGTACGCGCGGGCAGCGACAACGGGAGACGACACAACGGTCTTGGCGACGAGCGGAGCAGCGACACGAGCGGCGACAACAGCGGGAGCGGCGACGACTGGAGCAGCGGCGACAACAGGAGCGGAGACCACAGCAGCGTCTTTACGGACGACGGCGTTGAACCCGTTGACGTCATCGGCGGTGTAGTCGACGGTCCTCTTGGTGCCGTCGGCGTCGAGCAGCGAGTACTGTCCGGCGACGGTACCGCCGACGCGCGTCTCCACCTGGCTCTTGTAGTCGCCGGTGTTGGGGTCGGCTACATCGTAAGCGAAGCTTGTGTAGTCGTCTGCTCTAGCCACGGGCACCACCGAGCATTGGCCGGCGGCCACCAAAGCACAGAGCACTACGACGAACTGTGAACAGAAATTGATGTTTTAGAATGAATGCGTTTATTTTAGTCAATGCGCGTCTAAGACCGGGCGTATGCTATGCTCGTTGGAGAAATGTTCTACGAGTTCTTTCCTGAATCGAATAGTAAATATGAGACCATTTTCTTTCTATTTGCAATAAGCTTTTAAACGTTATTTCGATGTAATTTTATCATAAAAGAAAAACCGTAATAACTATAGTCAACCCCGTTATAACACAAGCAGACTGAAGTGATGCCACTGGCAGTTACAAAATAATATACTGGTTTAACTCTGGCACGATGGTAAAAATGGTGACATATATATATATTAATTTAAAATTTATATTACATGTTAATTTTTACAAGACAAGAAAAACAGAAAGAATCAAAACTATACGGTGAGTTACTTAAAAGTACTGATTAGATAATTAAATCAGAAAAACATCTAAGAACTCTAAATTCGACACCATTATCCGATCTCACAGCCAGCGGAAGCCATAATGACGTTGTCAATCGAACTAGACAATTTCCGAACCAGTTTCCATTTATCGCACTGATCACTGGCGCACATAATCGCGACAAGTAAATTAAATAGATCACCTTAGCTGCCATTGCGTTAGAGTGAGGTGTTCCACTTGAGTGAGTACTGATGGAATCCAGCATCAGTATTTATATATGGGGTACGGGTGTAGAATAAATAGCAGTTAGTAGCGAGGGCGTGGCGAGCATGGTCGCGCGGTGATCTTTACAAATATGACAAGAGAACAAACAGAAGTGACTCAATGGTTCCGTATACAAAATTTTTGCTCTCGCTATTTTACGTTTGGTACCTATATTAGATACAATTAAATAATTATCTTCACGAGTATTTTTAGTGTCTCGTAAAATGTTTAAAACTGAGCTTTTCTTGCGTTTGTTTATCGTCTGCGTCAACTTTAAAAGTAGCTCGGATTGCTTAAATCGATATCCGATAGCTTAATCGGTAATACACAATAAAATTGTTCCATGTATTATACCTCAGGTGCGACTTCAATTAATTCATAAAAAAATAAGTGATAACCGCCTTCCATGGCAGGCGATGACAGAACATTTTCATTTAATTCGATTCAATAATCAAAACTCTTGACTGATTTTGATAAAATTTAAATGTGACTAAACGAAAAAACTTTGAAAAACAGCAAAAAAAAATTTTAAAAAACTTGCTGTCGAATTTACTTCGCCTTCTATTTGGAAGTCGCCTAGTCGGTAGAAAAGGAAAAAATTCTTTCTTCGACGGAAAATTTTTGTGATACCCAATTTCTCCGAGGAGTCTGGATTGATTTGGATTTTTTTCTTATCTAATACATTTCAAATTACTATTGAAATTATTACTTGTTTAATAGTTTTCAACTTTGGTCTCAAATCTCACTACCTTTACTCTTTGTTTGAACCGACTTTACACGGAACCCTAAAGTCGTGCTACACACACGCGTAATTTGTAATGACGGATCCGGAAGAGCAAGGCCGTATGTTGATGAAGAGCAGTAAAAGAAAAGAAATGAGATTGCTCTTTAGGTTCATAGTAAAGTACCTTAAAGGTCAGCTTGTACTTACTTACCTGTACTTTATTGAACGAATATTTTACTTGAAATTTCTTGACAACGGCTTTAAAATAAATAAGAAATAAGTAAGAAAAGATAATAATAACATTTAATAGGTATCCGTTTATTTCACAAAGGTTTTTAGCAAAAATTGGTATGTGATAACCAACGCTCGACAAACCCACGAGTTGCCAAATGATCATTATATTTTTTTTTAATTGGTGGTTTTTAATGATCACTTTACAAACTTACATTCTATGTTTTTTTTTGTTATCTAATAAATCTTTAGTAAAAATATATAAAAAAAAAACAAAAACAAAAATAAATCAATATATTGTCTAAATAAACGTTTGCCGTATAATCTATACTATACTAATATTATAAAGATGAAAGATTTGTATTTTTGTATGTTACGAATTAACTCAAAAACTACTCGACCGATTTTAAAACTCCAGAAAGCTATTATATTATCACTGAGTAAAAAAAATAAAAAAAATATAATATTTTAAATTAACCGCGACATATTTTGTTGCAGTAACCATCTTGGATTTGAAGTCATAGTGTAAAATATTCTACTAGTCAAGTCTTTTCATTTGATGCCCATATTGAGGGAGTTGAAAAAATGTTTTACTCCGACATTTTGAAGCGGCAGCGATTTGGACCGATTGTCAACAAACATAGCTGAGAACACTACCGACTAATACAGCTTTAAACAAAAAAAAAAACAAAATAAGTCCATCCTATTGGAAGCTACGATGCCACACGCACACAAACACGTCAAATCAAACTTATATAAACCCCGTCGTTGTTGCGAAAATCGATGGTTTATTATATTAAAGATAATATTAAAATCTGACATAATATATAAGAAATATTATTTGTAAATTATATTTTTTTAAATTATAAAATTTTTATAATGAAAATTATACGTATAATTGCTATAAAAGACATATTTGGCAAAAAAACGTTTATCAAACATTTGTTTAGTTATATAAGTAGGTTTCCTCATGATGTTTTCCCTCACCGTTAAAGTAGTTTTAAATTCTAATAATACACATGATTATTGATGTACAAAATATGTCTTTAAAAGCAATTTTACGTATAATTTTCATTCTGGAGAGAGTGAAAAACTCAGAAGTGCAGGCCTGTGTTCCGTATATTTACGATAAGTTTTAGATCAATTAAAAATATTTTTGATCATTGCATCTTAAAATTGTCTTTTTGAAGTCAGTCGAAAAGAAACTGACTACAACATTTTACTTGCTTCAGTTTTAAAACAATAAAACGGATCTTGTTTCATTCTGTTCATATTTCAATTCATACTCGTATGATGACTCATAGGTTTTTACCTAAAATATTAGCAATGGTCAAACAATTCTAAACTGTCAACCCCAATAGGTACTGTCAATTATGTATGTCAGTATTATAATTTCGTAAACAAATGTATTATAATCGCAAGTGAACTTGTAAGGATGAATGTGTAGGAGGTTAGCGACTAATATTTTAGACTAGCGCTCGCGACACAGCTTGACAAGGTGTTTCTAACTAATCACTGAAGTTAAACGATTTGCAAGACCCTGAAGGCCTAGCATGGATGTTTGTCCAAAGGGAAAGAGAAAGATAAAAAAGAATACGAGTAATTTGCAACGGCAACAAGTAATAGGTACTACAAACAAGTGATTAGAACCGAGTTCGAAAAATCCCGACTGCCAAATCGTTAAACCTGTGTATCATCTTTGATTTCTTTTGTTTTTAATATTGATGTACCCAGTGTCACTCTCACGGCTAATATGAATGTATTGACACCTGACCACTCGTATAAAAATACGACAAGCCGTTTAGGCTCTCGGGCGTGCCGAAGAAATATACATAATATATACGCACACACACTCGAAAAACATAACCCAAGGAGGGTTATGTGTTTTAGCAGTCGGGTAAAAAATCGCCTAAATGCGAGTCGGACTAGCGCACTAAGGGTTTTGTAAAATTATCTATACAATTCAAGTTTCTATCTGTTGTTAGATTAATATCAAGCCATAAAATCACGTTTGTTGTATGGGAGGTCTCTTAAATATTGATTTTATTCGGTTTTTAGTATTTTGTTTTTACAGCGCCAAGTAGTTTGTTACTCTTTACCCGACAGCAAAGGAAGAAGGGTTATATTTTTCTAGTGTATATCTGTATGTATACATATAAATGTATGTATATTTCTTTGGCACGCCCTAGAGCCCATACGGCTTGTTGTATTTTTATGTAAGCGGTGTCAATAGATTAGTCTTAGTCGTGAGAGTGACAACTGATACTACAAAATTAATAAAATAATAATTATAATTAGGATTTCAGCCACTATTTTAAAACACATCGAGTTTGGGTGTGGTCAAATTAAAGATTTTTAGCGGTGATTACTAATATTCGGAATAAGAAATGCTAAGTTTAAGATTTAGCAGTCGGGTTTTTTTAAATCCCTTCTAACCACTTGTTCAAAGAATTATTTGTTGTGAATATGCTGCCAAATTAAATGCCAAATTATGAATATTTTGCCAGTAAATGAACAGATAACGTTTATTCAGCTCTAATATCTTGATTACAATTTTATGCAAAACATCTTAGATGGTTATAAACATGATACGTATCTAAAAGATTATGCATTTGCTCTACATTTGCCTCAAGGCAACATTTTCTGAGAAACTGCTCATTTGAATATGACTTTCTTGTATTCGGAAAATTAAAATGATATACTGTCTCATACAATGATCCCAATTCGGGTACGCCTAACTTACTAAACTAACCCAATTTGACAGTTCTATATTGTCTCCTCTCTTTTTGTTTACAAATGTGAGAAAAAGACATAACTTTAGGAACTTTAAGTTTAGTCAGTATGCCGGGCCGAATCGGGGTCATTGTAATTCTATCCTGGGAAAAGGTACTGTATAATTAATAATTTCATTAATTTATTAGTGTATAATTTAAATTTTTAAATTACTTCAAGAAAAAGTTATTCTTTGTGCTATATATTTCATTTTTACAATTTTGTATATTTGCTCTGAATAGGATTATAAGTGAATAAAACTACTCGTATTTATGATTATATTAATATCAATGTTGATTTATATAAAGTATTATAAAATTCACACGTGATTTTAAAGAAAAGTAAATTTTATTTAGTAATATCCGAGCCTTGCCCCGTATTTACTAGTACCGTATCCTCCGTATCCAAGAGAGGTGTATCCAAGGTTGGCTCCGTAACCAAGGTTAGATCCATAGCCAAGGTTAGATCCATAGTTGTTATAACTATGAGAATACGTGACTGGGGCAGCCAAAGCGCGGTGACCACCTAATCCATTGTAGTATGAGTTTCCATACGCATAGGGTAGAGACGTCACAACAGGAGCGACATGGCCGTGGCTGAGCGAAGCTAGTGAATTATATCCTAAACCAGAATGAGCTCCGTATCCAAGACCCGCCATTCCATATCCGTACGCATTAGGAGCGTATCCATATACTGGGTCCTTCCTTACTACAGCATTGAATCCAGTAACAGGATTCGCTGAGTATTCAACGACTCGTTTCGTTCCATCTGAGTCTAGGAGGGAGTATTGTCCTACGACGCTGTCGCCGACGCGTTTCTCGTCCTGGCTTTTGACGTCGCCGGTATGGGGATCGTTCACACCGTAAGAGAAGCTTGAATAGCCTCCACTGGCTGTAACTGCCGCCACCAGGCAGGAGATCATGAAGTACTGGAGAAAAGAGAAAATACGTTAGATGATTAAATAATCTAAAGTACTACTTAGAGTAACGTTGTCAAAGTTTTTGATGTGTGTTATTATTTTGATAGTTTTTGATAATTGAAATCCATGAAGCAGTAAAATTTATTAATTGGACAAGCGTTAAGAAATGAATGGAAATATTACAGATGCAGTAGTCTACTGGTAAAAAGTAACTACACTAACACATGATCAGATTTAATCGAATAAAGAAATGACAAAACGAAAAGATGAAACGATATTTCTTTACTTCGTTACATTATGAAGATCATAATATGTAAGATGTAAGCTGTTTTCTAAACTCATAACTTTCAATAATGCAGACACAAAAAGTTAATACAAATATTTTCACACAGAACCATAAAGTTTCACATCACAGATCCAACTAACCGAATGCTTCATAGTTGTACTAATTAGTTAAACTACATTCACAACAAAATTAAGTAATATTACAAACAATACCTTTGAGAACATTTTGTATTGTCCGTTGTTTACCACAAAACTGATGAATTACTGTAATCTACTTGCCTATTTATATTGAGCAACCCCAAAGTGATGTGCAATAGTGAATTCCTTGAAGTCAAAAATGATGGATGGTCAGAACCTTACAATGTCCAAAAAGCATTATGAGGATATCCTCTCGATTCTACGGAATTTCAAGGAGCCGGTGCTATCAACAGTAAAGATCTTTCCATTCAATACTTTACGCATACGCATGCTTGTAACACAAAGATACTTAACTACTGTATTAATTATTATAATTAGGTAGCTGTTTGTGAATTTTAGAAGTCTGTTCTAGTTTTTAAAGATTTAATACATACGACCGCAGTAGTTAGGTGGCTGGCATGCTTACTTCTAGATACGACGCTCCCAGGTTCAATTTCCGATCGAACTGTGTTCAAACGATAAGTATCAACATCTGTCTTCGAGTCATTGTGTCTTTGTGAGTGTGTTTGAGAATGTTGCATGGCATCCCCCACACAGGAGAAATCCTAGTGGGGAGCTATGAGTGATAACGTTTCATTATTTTTCATTGTTATTATATTATTTGCTTACGTTATTAAGAATTTGAAAGCCTTTTAATGTGTTACAGTCAGTATCATTGTAATGGAATTACTCTTTGGTTTTAATAAGTGGTGACTCTGCAATTGTGTACTGCTTTTTAAATGTACTAGTACTACATAGTATTTCACTTCAGCTATTATACAAAAGTTTATGCGGTATATTGAGAAGTCACAAAGAGAAGAGTCTTAAAATGACAAACCCAGCAACATCCAATGGTGAATAAAGCAACTCGCCGCCAGAATTCATTGTTGTAGTATAACATAATAATTAAGTGTAATCAATTTACATAATAGAACATTTCAGATACTAATTAACCTCTGAAAGCGTGTTTCGACAGAAGAGTAAATCTAGTGCAGATTTCCTACTCTGACCCCCAAAACTACAATGCGATGATTTCGTGTGAATATAAAATGTGGAGATCTCAGGGGTCAAGTCAGTTGAGATACGAACCCGAGGAAGATCACATACCATGGCAGCTAAGGTAATAAAAATACATACAAAAAATCATTGGACTTAGTATTCAGTTTATTAACTTATATTATTTCACCACCAAATTAAGCTTTTTTAATGTTCTAAAATTTAAAACGCACAGCACTCCAAAAAAATCACAACAGTTTTCCTTATTATTGAAATTAATTTTAAAATTAATTTATCTACATAACGTAAACAAATGCTGTTCTTTTCAGTTTATTGTCATCGCCCTTGCGGTTTCGACCGTCCATGCTAGCGGCGGATATTCGAGCTTCTCTTACGGAGTTTCCGACCCTAATACAGGAGACATTAAAGATCAGCACGAAAAACGCGTTGGAGACAGTGTCGTCGGCAAATACTCCCTACTCGAGTCTGACGGAACCAAACGCGTAGTGGAGTACGCTGCCAACTCTGCAACCGGTTTTAACGCTGTTGTAAGGAAGGAGCCTGCTGTCGGCGCTTTGGCTGGTGCCCGCGGATCTCATGCCGCTGCTGGTCATGCACCCATCGCACCACTTGGTCACGGTGGTTCTATATCCCCCTTGGGTCACGGACCTGTTGCACCGCTGGGCCATGCTCCCATTTCACCTGTAGTCGGCGGTCCTGGAGCACTTGCTCACACTGGAGCTCTAACCCATCCAGGGGCCTTAAACCTCGGGCCTAACGCTCACGCCGCTCAACTAGCTCAGGCAGCTAAAGCCGCCCACATTGCTCAGTCCGCAAACGCCCACTTAGCGAACGTTGCGAGCTCTCACCTGCACAATGCCAAGAAGGCTCAACTGGCTCACGCCGCAAGTGTTGCCCAACTAGTTCAAGCTGCGGATGCTGCTCATCGAGTACAGGCTGCAAACCACGCTGCTCAAATCGCTCAAACGGAAGCCGCTAAAGCTGCTCACGTAGCTGAAGCTGCCAACGCCGCTCATGCTGCTCAAGTCGCTAATACCGCTCACGCTGCACATGCTGCTCAGGCTGCAAATGCTGCTCAAGCTGCTCATGCCGCTCGCGCTGCTCAGGCTACCCACGCAGCACATGCCGCGCAAGCTGCCAATGCTGTACAAGCTGCACAAGCTGCCAATGCAGCTCGTTTGGCTCATGAGGCTCAAGCTCATGCTGGATGGACTGTCTCTCAAGCTGCATTAGCCGGACCTGCTGGACTTGCAGGCTCCCACTCTGGGTTGGCTGGTCCAGCTGCGTTAGCTGGTGCACACGGTTTGGCTGGAGCACATGGTTTGGTTGGAGCTCATAGTTTGGCTGGAATTAATAATTTGGCCAGTGCTCATGGTTTGACCGGAGTTCCTGGATTGGGTGGTGTTCAGGGTTTGGCTGGAGCTCATGGTTTATCTGGTCCCGCTGGTCTGGCTGGCTTGGGCTATGCTGGTCACAACGCTCCCGTCGTGTCCTCCTACTCCAATTCTGTTCTACATAATGGACCTCGTCCATACAGTGGATATAACACCCATGGATTAGCTCAAGGTGGTTTGGCCCAAGGTGGTTGGATCCAACCTGGTCTTCCCCACGGAGGTTTAGCGTCAGCTATCGGTGGATTGGGACATGCTGCTCCTTTGGGTTGGTAACGTGACTGAAATATGTGTTTAAATAGATAGATCGAAATAAATGTTTTAATAGCGAATACTTTAATTTTTTTTCTGTTCCTTAACCATAGTGCTCTCTAAGACCATTCTCTTAAATGTTGCTAAGAATGTAAGTGTCTCATAAAACATGTGATTCTTGTCTTATTTTTGATTACTCAACTAAATGCATAAATCAGCAACTGATGTTCTAGTTGATAAAAGAGCAACAAAATTTGACAAAGGCCGTTCCCTCACTGCGTGGTAATTTTTGTTTATCGCACACGGTAATTAAACTGTTTATCACAAGTTTATTGAATAAGAATTATATTGTTTCAAAATATAGTTTCATATAGGATTTAGGGCGGTGTTTGTGTTACTGTATTGAGTCATATGCGTGGGAGCGTGTACTGTGATATTTTACATCTCTCATATTCGCTAAGTAGGTCCTTATTACCCCCAAATGAGGCTTGTAAGTGACTAATTAGCGCTCTAGGGTAATTATGTAGCTAGAAAAACCCTAGGGCGGTAAGAAATTAAAAAAAAAACTTCACTCTTTCAAAAAGTTCGCGTACATCTAACCATCATACTGGCAATAGCCCATGCATTCAGCCCAATGACAAAAGAGGTCGTTTATGAATGGCAAAGCTCCATTTCGTTTTTTTTTTCTTTTGATTAATGGCACCATACGATTTGTATATTTGCCAGCGTCAAGATTATATTCTCAATTTCGTTCTTGAAAAAAATAATTTAATAAGGCGGGAATAAAAAACTTTAACTTGAAATATCGTTTGTTTTTGTTTTTTTTTTATAATTACGTGCTAATTAGGAAAAATAAAACATGACTTCTGCAAGTGATGAAGATATAAGCTGCACTCCTGATTCAACGAAAATGGAAGCTGAAGCAGCAATTAAAATGTTTTATTATTGTAATGCCGGTTTTTTCTACTTACCTCACAATCGAGATGTAAAGCAGAGTACTTAGCTCGGGTGTAAGCATCAATTGCACCCTCGAACTATAGGCGCCCTCGCTGCGCTCGTGCGCCAAAATATCTCGGGCTGCAATTGATGCCTTACAGCCCTTGACTACTAATCTACTATTATGATAAAAGTGTCCAACAAAATCAATAAATAAGAAGTTCTTACTCATACTTATTTGAATAGCAATTAGATTTAAAAGAATGCAATGATACAATAAAAATAATTTCACAGTATGTACATTTATTTCATCACAGCAGCACTTTCATCGTTCACAGACTATATAAATATTCTTATTTACTATTTATTTAGTAGTATTTGGAGTAGCCGAGTTGAGAGCCGTAGAGACCATGAGCGCCATAGGCGACGGCACCGTGGGCAAGGGGAGCGGAGTAGGCCAAGGGAGAGACTCCGTGGCTAGCGTAGGCCAAGGGAGCAACACCATGGCTAGCGTAACCCAGAGAAGCGCCGTGACCAGCATAGCCCAGAGAAGCACCGTGACCAGCATAACCCAGAGAAGCTCCAAGACCAGCGTAGGCCAGAGGAGCGACACCGTGGCTAGCGTAGGCCAAAGGAGCGGAGTGGGCTAGGACGGGAGCGGCATGGGCCACAACGGGAGCGGCGTGAGCTACAACGGGAGCATGGATGAGCGCGGGGTCTTTGCGTACGACGGCGTTAAATCCGGAATGCGCATCAGCGGCATAGTCTACGGTCCTCTTGGTGCCGTCAGACTCCAGCAGCGAGTACTGGCCAACCACGGAATCTCCATGGCGGGTCTCGTGTTGGCTCTTGACGTCACCGGTGTGAGGGTCAGATACTCCGTAAGAGAAGCTAGTGTAGTCTCCACCGTGGATTGCGCTGCCTTGGGCGGCAGCCACCAGGAGAGCGACGACGACGAACTGTAGGAAAACATAATTTATTGGTAACTTAGTCAAGCTCTTCATTATCAGATACCCCTTTTAGGGATAAGTAAAGATAATTTAAAAATATAAGAGGACATTACAAAATGCATTTATTTTATGATGTTCATTCATTTGAAGTACTTATGCTTAAGTGAAAATTTAATAAGTAACATCTAAGAAAATATTTTATAGAATATTAAATTGTATCAATAAGTAGCGTAAGAAGCTGTATTAGTACAGCCCAATTAAAATACTCGTTTTAAATCTGCTTAGAAGGAAGACAAGGTAGAAATGTTAATTATAGCAAAATGTTTATAAGAAATAAAATAACATTTAACATCGTTAACCAAAACGAATGTCCTTATGACAAAAATATATTATCTATAAATTTGAATAGTCGACAATTTGTCAAAAACAAATAAGAAAATTAAAGACCAGAATAGTTCTTTATCATAATTTCGTATCAATAAGTAATGTGTCCAATTGTTTTAGGCAGTGGGTGGTTGAAATAACCGGTCGCCATAAAGCAAAGCTCTTAATTTCGCGTATGTTCCATTTAAACACTTCTTGGTCCAATTAATCTTGTAGGTGGGGATTTGTAACATTAAAGGTTGGAAGTACGCACCACCCCGCATTAGAATATTTATTACTTTGACATTTAGAACAAGAAACTTGAGAAAAATCGTTGTGATTAAAGCACTTTATCGAACTAAGATAAAGATCATGTTCAATTATCATTGCTCTAGGTGGAGTTGCTTTGTAAAAAACATCAAACTATTGAGCATGAAAGTTATTTGGGCTGATATAACGCTTGTTCACTTATCACAATTATAGTAATGATCGCAATACACTGCCGCTGCACTTTGATTTAAAATTGATTTATGAATTTACCTTAGCTGCCATTTTGATATGTTAGGGTTTACTGCACAGTTGACTGCGAATGATTACTCCTTGTTTTAACTGGACTATTTATACGGTGCCAGTACAATCGTTTTGTACTAATAATAGGAAGTAAAAGACATGTACTTACCCACTCTAGGTCACGCGGAGTGAGGGTTTTTTAGAGTTCACTTTTCGTCAAAGGCAATGCGGAACCAGTAAACGCTTGACCACTAGTAACCACGATTATGATTCAGCCTGTCATATATTCAACAAAAGTATTTGGAAGCAGAGGTGCTGCAGGTAGCTCTACTCTCGAACTTATACATTTTAACGGTTATTTCATTTTGTAGTTCGTAAAATTGTTTGCAAATAAGTCTATAGGTACTATAAAACATAAGCCTATACAATAGCTTGTAAAAATGACAAGCAGAGTAATAATTGATTATTACTCTGCTTATTATATACCTATTTAATGAATAAAAGTACATACATAAACAATTATATTCCAATATTCTTTAACTAAACTCCAGAAACCTATTATAACCATCTTGGTCTTCATAATAGTATTTTAGTAAAAAAGGAAGACTTAACCTTCACTGATTGCTTGGTTTATATTAATATGTAGAGTAATTAAAACTTAACAGGCTCCCAAAATGAATGCTAAATTGAATCAGGGTAATGATTTTGGAGATGTTATCATATAATTATCCGATTAGGATCATAATTAAAACCTATGATGATGAATTACAAATAGTGAATGCAATAATTTTATGGCTAGTTATTTAAAATGATAAGTACTACAATATTATTCGAAGCATTATATTTACTTTTAGAGATACAATCATAAAACTATTTAGTGCTGGCCTTGGGTAGTATGATAACATTTCCAAACTATGTATTTTGCTAATTCTGGAAATGCATGCGCTAATTGAGCAGTTTGAATTAAAATGAGTTCTAATTAAGTTGCTAAATGACTATTATGATATTATACAATTTGAATGTCTGTAGCTGCTAATTCTGCAAGTACTCTTACGTTATCTACTCGCAGAAACAACGTTGCTAATAGATCTTTTAATAAACTACATACATACTAATGATGTACTCAAAATTGTAACCGGTTTATCATAACCAGTAGTAATTTACTTATAAAATATTAATTGAATTCGTATATTCGTATCTTCTAAGTGTTAAGGGTTTTTAGACGGTTATTCAAGATTTCGTTTTGTAGTACAAACTGCATGATTGCTCATAGTTTATAAATTGTATATATCTTTATATATTATTATTCAAAAGCTCATAAAAAGTAAAAGTCATATAATAACGGATTTATTAATAAATGCGTCTTAACTTTAAACGTCTTTTGTCTTGTTTTATCCGATGGAGAACGTCACGCGTCAAAACAAAACATAAGACGTTTAAAGTTAAAACGCGTTTATTAATAAGACCGTAAGTTGCTTGCCTTCAACATACAATTAAAAACTCTCTGTGACTCTTACTACACGTTATTATAAAATTTTATTTACATATCCAACATTTACAAATAAGCCTAAAATTCAATCAGTTCACTAGAAGTAGCGAGCGTAGGGGAAGGGAGCGGCGTAAGGGAACGCGCCAATCTTGGCGATGGGGGCAACGATAGGAGCTGAGTAAGAGAGAGGAAGTGCTGGGATAAGTGCGGGGTCCTTGCGGACGACGGCGTTGAACCCTTCAGCACCGGCGGCGTAGTCGACAGTGCGGCGCGTGCCATCCGACTCCAGCAGCGAGTACTGGCCCTGCACGTTGTCGCCGGCGCGGGACTCGATCTGATTCTTGAAGTCGCCGGTGTACGGGTCCGCCACGCTATACGAGAAACTGTTGAAGTTGCTGGCTGACGCCACGGCGACCAGAGCGAGGACTACGACGAACTGGAATGTAGTGAAGAGGATAACGTTGTAGCCAAAAATTACATCATTATAATCACATAATATGTTTTTAAATATTTAAATGTTTTTAAAAATGTACATACTAATGTAAATACTTTAATAACCTAGCCTATTATTAAACAACTACATAATATAAAAGGCAGTAAATCCAGACTGAATTTATATCACAAATCATGGCACGTGGTAAATGAATAAAAAATAGACGGAACTAAAATTATGACTATTAAGGATTGATTGAATTGTAAATAGTGGAATGACTGGGATTAAACAGATTTAGTTTCATTGAACTTAGATTTGACCTTGGCGACAAATTTACCGACGACAAAGTACCAGAAAACTGTCTGAACTATGCAAAAACAGTCTAAATTTGTCAGCGAACTTTTCGCGATAGTAATAATTTGAAACTATTTACTTTAAATATATTAATATATATTTACCTTCACAACCATTTTGATTTTCTAGATGTGTTGGTGTGACTAAGCCGGTAAATCCTGAGAATCTGATGCTTCCAGTAAAGGTTCACTCCGTTTTTATATCATCAAGAACAAGAAAATCTTCCAGTTTTACTTGTAATCTTCTTGTTGTATAGAAATTCAGGAAATATCATAAAAGTCAAGTTCGAATCAGGGCGATGCACCGAAGTACGGAAGGTATCGTACTTTATTATAGGCGGACCGTAGAACTAGTTTATAATACCTTTACGACTTGACTTTCGGTAAGTACCTACAAGAGTTATTTAAAGGGTTTCGTGAGTCCTTCTTACGCGTTGAATAAACAATCTATTTTTATCGATATTGCACATCTCCGGGCATATTGCATTAAAAATAACTTAAATTAAACGCATAACTGTAATATAACTTTTAAATGTTTATTTAAAGTAGGGAGAAATCATTGAAGTATTTTTAATTTTAAAATAAAATAGAGATGCTATAATCAAATGCACAATATTTATTAATATAAAATTCATACTACATTATGATTTTTACAGGTGCCACACCAAAATAATTATTATGTCATTAATACATTGATATCGTTTTAAAACTCGTATTGGTTGGTACTATGTAGATTTTCCTTTTGTGGTCGCGTACAAGTAACAAGGCCGTCGGGTCCGGTCTCCAATTACGCACATTTGCTTGTAATATTCGCAATAGATATTCAAAAATATAAATGCAAGCAAGATCATTGTCCATTTTTCGAAGCGTTTCCTTTTATTTCGCTAGTTGGATTTGTTTCTTAGATCCATGGGTTGCGGTTGTTTCCGTGGGAGAAAGTTTGGACGATGGACGATCTTGAGACGGCCACAGCAGGTGCAGGAGTAGGGCTGGGCGTGGGAGCTGGCCAGATGTAGGCAGCAAGGTTAGCAGGCGCCATGTCGGGTCTCTGAGCTTCGTTGACTTGCGCTTGAACTTGTTGCTGGGGCCTGCCTTCATTGTTAACTGTCGCACGGAAGCCAGCATGCTCATCAGCTCTGTAATCAACGGTTCTTCTGACACCATCAGGCTGCAGAAGAGAATATTGACCTAAGACGGTTTCTCCTCGCCTGCTTTCGTGCTGACTCTTGATATCTCCCGTATGCGCGTCGTTGACTTCATAAGCGAAGTTGTAGTTGGGCGTGTCGTGGTACTGAACTCGATAGGTCAAAGGTAGCAGTGGTTGATGCAATACCGTGCAAGTGGCAGACAGGACCAGACCGGATAGAATCGCCAGCTGTAAACAAACATGTTAATGATAATTTTTTTGCTGCAGTTTTTGAACGGAAGTATAGGTTCTATTCTAGTAGGTGTGATTTTTTATGATCATCCAATAAAATAGAATATGATGTCTTTATAGGTTCTCCAACAGTTTTTACTAGAAAAAAGGTAGATAAATGTTTTTGTAATTATATTCTTTTGGTGACTTTTCAAATTTCAACCCATTAAATGCTCCAAGACAAGTCGAGATAGTTAGGAAAACATATTGTTAATGTTAGGGGGCATAGGGAAGAGAAACCAGATTAGAAATAAACAGCTTATACAAAAATAAATTACCTTCATCATGTTGAGAATAGTTAATATTTTCAAATATTGTAATGAATTCACAAAGATAGACGAGTGAGGTATGATTTGGTGACAGAAATGTTTCAATTTATATGCAACTGAAATGAAAACTAATCCCTAATGTGTAACAGTATCGAGTATCTGAATTAACTGGAGCGATATCTGGTATTGAGGTTAGATTGTGAACATTGTCTAGACTAGAATAGTGCCTAAAGACTAACATTTTAGTTGTATAATGAGATATCATACTTTTTTATATCCTAATAAAATGTGATTTACAAATGTTCAGAATTCTTACATAAACATTTATAGTTAATAAAAAAGAAAGAAAGAAGACGTTTATTATGACACTATAACAATAACAACAATCTTTTTTTTTCTTTTCACTTATTCCATAAGTTGTATATCAATGGTAATTTAGTGCCAATTTTTGCAAATATGGTAACATAATAACTTGAGTATTTATTTAAATACTTTTCGTTTTATAAATAATGAAAGGTGGACATTTATTTAAGGATTATCGTGTTGAAAGATAAAACGAACAGCTATAAACAACTTATACTTAAGTGCTTAGCTCTATGGGAGTAGTTTAAACAAGTTAACTCAATTAAATCATATCATGGTCAGTACTAATTAGTACGAAGATAATATTGACATAATATCTTTAGTTAAATAATATGATCTATCTACTCCATGTTCGGATTTGTTATCTATACAATAAGTTTAAGTATTCAAGAAGAAAAAGATTCTAAATTAAGAAAAAAAGTAGACATTTATTTTTAAATATCACTATTTATCTCTACACGAATACACATGAAATAAATTATTGAGTATGCCTATATCATCTATGTTTTAGGATAGACGAGAACAAACACTATTAATATTAGGTATCTTGCAAAAACTCACAGAATTTTCGATCCCACAGTGGTGTCCGTCTTAAGTTGTAATCCATTCATCGTAATATTCTAGCCCAAAATTTCATTCCGTCATCCACAAAGACCTAACAATCGATGATTAAGTGATCTCGTTTCAAACTAATTAAGTTAGGTAATTAAACATTTCAAGATGATTAAGTTCGTTACTAAGCAATAAGACATGTAAACTTACGTAATGCAGACGAGCTCATCCGTCGCGGCCGTGGCATTGAACCTCGCACCGCAATACGCAATGCACCGGCGGTCATGGCCGAATTCTGGCACGAAATATAAATATAATTATTATCAGTATGCCCGTGGCGCAAGCAGTATGTATTAATACTTGTAGCGCATATACTGGGCAATTAACAAAATTTGATCAAACACAAAAAATTTAGATCTTGATGGTTTTGGGACACAGAGTTGATGAAATAAACAGGATAAAATGACATGTATTACCGAGATATAATTTATTTTATTTACTAAGGAATTTAGTAACATATAGTCCCGGTACAGTCATTGCGATTTGAAACACTATCATTGACCATACAGAGTAATATACATAGACAAATCACATTCGCACTAACCAGATCTACGACTTTTTTAAATTCTAAAAAATAGACGTTTGCTATAAAAAAAGTTCGTTGTAACTTGTTTAAATGTAACAGCACATAATATCTAAAAGTATTAGTTAGACCAAAAAATAATCTAAAACTAAACAAGCAGTATGTTCGTTTTCTCATAAAATATCTGCAAAATGTCTCAGATCAGATATAGATTGTGCAATCCTAATAAAATTGAGGAAACAGACTCGATAAATGTAGTCTATAAACGCAATTTATTTATAAGTCACAAACGAATACCTAAAGCTAATTTGCTAGAATCTAATTTACAGTGCCAATAGCAATATTGGCTTTTGGATCGCTGAGGTCATTTGAAACTTGAACAAGGCTGTAGTTAGCTCATGATACAGGCGTCGTAGAAAGTAAGGTTTTAAATTTTTTCCAAGCCATGTTATTAGACGTAAGAGCGATTATTTGTAGTTTTGTAAGTAGACTGGTGTTGTGGACAAACTTTTCCAAGTGTCAGGCGATCTATTTTGAACCGCTCGTATAAATTCACATACGTAGTATATGCAAAAAAACGCATTACAAAAAAAATACGGAGCCCCCTGACTATAAAAGACGTGAGTGACGTATGAATTCACGACATAGAGGGAATTGACGAATCGGTAACTCAGAATATGACTGGTCAGATCGTTCTTTAACTAAGGTAGAACCATCTAAGCAACGACCGATTCATAATTGCATCAGCATCAAATTTTTAGTGATAACAAAATAAATGGATCTTAGTAATAGAGACAGTAAGCTCTTCGTCTCAAATACATAGGTATTAATTTCTAGTTTCCAATTTGCTTTGTCTAATTTATAAAGTCATTTATTTGATCAAGTACTTTTGCAGGAAGTAAATTTTATATCGACAGATAAGATATTTTTACGTAGAAGCGACGTAAATATATTTTAGTGAATCGGTTTCTTCTAGGCAAGCGCGTCGCATCTTCGCTTCACATTAAGCGAGTTCCGGTCAAACGCAAGCCTATCTTGGTGATTTGATAAAAAAATGCTTCAAACTAGGTAATACAGTGGGTATTTCTTTATCAAAACCACCATTTCTTAAATTAAAAATTTGTTCAAAATTATTCAAAAGCCAATTATTATTATTATTTTTTTTTCAAAAAAAAAAAAAAAAAAATATTATTGCTGTCTTTTATCTTTTTTAATTGGGTGGCTTTTAATTTCGTACATTACCTACTCTACTATAAAAAACTAAAAATATATAAATATAACTCAGAACTTAATATCTATGGCAAAGTATAGACAACTAAAAAAAGAAGATCCAAAAACAAATCAACAAAACCTGAATGAAGAATGATGCATAATTGTATTCTAAGAACGAATATAAAATTAATGTTGTACTATTATTATGTAAGAATAGACTCATCACAAGTCATTGACCCAAACACCTGATGAACTCGGCGCGAGTGAATGAACGACTCATCTTGATCACGTGGGTATGTTGACCAAGTTACGTTTGCAGATGATGTGGTATATAAATGCATTCATAAAATCGAAAGAGGTAAAGAAGCGTAATTGGTTGGCAGTTATCCTGTATACAAAATTTTGAATACATTTGTCACTAGATTTTTCCTACACAGCTAGGCATTTGACCACAAGTTCGCACGACACGCAGTAGCCCTAGATAGAGCATGCCTATTCAGTAATACACTGGCTCTCAAGAGAGGCTAATGGAACACACAGTTAGGTGCTTAGCGACAGATTTTACAACTTGATGAACCACCATCAAGTTGTGAAATCTGTCGCCAGATATTTGTTGTTTCCTATCGCCCTACTACCACCACGCTATAGTTTGCTCACAATTTTTTCATCACCGGTAGCTCAGGCTCTTTTTGCATGTTTCGTGGGATCGAACCTCTTACTTTTAGGTACCATAATTATATTTTTATGTAATTTTTTGTTTTTACAAGTAATTAGTTTCTGGAATAAAACAAAATTACATTTAGAATTTCTAGGCCATCAATATTCTAGGCCAAACCATAAAACTGGCATTCTCAAAATGCCTGGTGATACGCACTCGAGTGGGCTGGACATTACTAATATTGTCTGAAGGCCTCATGTGGGATTATTGCCAGTTATGAAAATTCCCAACATTCGCACGAAATCCTGCTTAATATTATAAATGAGAAAATTAGTAGACATTAATGTTTGTTACTATTTCAAGCTCAAGCGGCTGATCGATTTAGATGAAATTTGGTGCGGCTACTATTATCCTATATTAACGCGGGTAAACTGCGGGGTACAGTTAGTACTAGATATTGATGAAATCTATTAATAAATATCTCGCACTATTGAGTACTTCTTTTCTTACAAATACTGCGGTGAGCAATTTATAATAGCCTAGTATTTTTTCTGTTACGTTTGCACGAATAGCCTTAATTGTTAATAAAAGCAAGAAAGAAAGAACACAATTATTTTGAACACACAGGACACTATTACTACACATTACTTAATTAATAAAGTGTAATAGCCTCGTTGGTTGCTTTAATTTTAAATTGTAGCAAATAATGGGCGCATATGAGCCTTATTTTATTTTTTATCACAACTTAATTAAAACAAAGTTATTATTACGTTATTATTATCGTGCCCACTCACACATCCATACAAATACGGCTAGAATACATGTATTAGGCGTGCTCTCTTAATATCCAAAAATTGGCTATGTGCGAGTCGGACTCGCGCACTAAGTTTTCCGTGCCGATATTTATACGACATTCGAAGAAATTGTCTAGCTATCACGGTTCATGATATACTTACAACTTTTGCGTATAGAACTCTAAAAACCATACCAAAATCACAATGCTATAAAACTTCCAGTGTATCAATGACATGTCGACGCTTATAGGAATAAATTTCTTAAATCATAGTATTATAATTATAGTAATATTAAGAATGTAAAACCATTTTGGAACTTTTGGAGTTTTTTAGATAAACACATCATAATACGAGTATAACATAGTAAAGTAAGAGTTGAATTTATTTGAAACATCTAGTTTGTTTCTAGATGCACAACGACATTGAAAAGTTGCGAATGATTCAGCTATTTTGATGGAATGCGGATCGTAGTAGGTTTGAACTTGTACTGAGAGCAAAAAATATCTATATAACGTTATAGTCTAATCGGATAACGAAATTTTCAAATTTTAATTGCATCTTTGATGTTATTTTTGTGGTGTCAATGAAGATATTTCATTAATATTATATAGGCGAAAGTTTGTACGAGTGTTTGTTTGTTTATTTCTCCTTAATGCTCAAACAATTGAACAGATTTTGATAAAATTTAACAACAGGATAGATTATGCCTTAAATTAACACATATGCTAATTTTCATCTGTGAACATGCAGTGTTCCCGTGGACTTATCAAATTTCTGCTAGTAAAACCGCGGGGCGCAGCTAGTTGTTTGTTATATTTTGATATATATTATATTTTTAGGTAATTGGTATGTAACTAAAACTTATATTATACCAAATTTTGGTAAATAAATACTAAAATATAACTAAAACTTATTTGTTGTAAAACCTGTTGCAGAATTGCGTTTGACCGCATGTGAAGCTTCGATGCGATCTAAATTGTATCGCGCTAGCCTAAAAGAAAACCGATTAAAAAATTTAATGTTTTTCTATGTCTTTTTATGCTATCCGTACACTGTTTTGAACGTCAGTGTAACAAGTTGAGAGTGGCAAGGTCTATCAAGGCCGTTATATCCGACAAGTCGACTCAGAGTAAGTGCTCTATGAATCAGGTATGAATTATTTAATCATTATATTTGTCTTTGTTTGCTTATACTTGTAGTTCCCTTGAAGAACGAGTCTATTTCAACTTTCATTGATGTTAGAAATATTCTTTAATTTGGATAGATAAATAGATAGAATTAATACCGATGACTGCCGAGTGGTTAGCGGGGTCGACTGTCGTGCAAGAGGTACGAGATTCGATCCCAAGAATCATGCAAAAAGAGCCTGAGCTACCTGTGAAGGGAAACAGCGTGAGGAAACCATAGATAGCATGGTGGTAGGACGATTACTGACGCTGGCCTGGCTAGTTACCACCAACTCAAGTTAAAAAACTGTCGCGAAGCGCCTAATAATGTTTTCCGGTAGCCTTTCTTAAGAGCCAGTGCCTATTGCTAGTGTGTCGCTGACTGCCGTAGTCTTGAAAGCTTGTGGTCAAATGCCTAGCTGTGTTGTATAAAACAAATACGAGTAGATCAATTCTTTATTGTAGATACACAAAAACATTATATATAAGAGATAAATTCTTCCAAAATATAGTGCTACAAATGAACTTAGTATATGAAGAAGACCGCCTTGATCGATTGGTTAGCATATTTACTTCGAGTGGAGGTAGTGGATTTGGTTCCCGGCAGGGGCAGGTATTCGAATGATGAGCTTCAATATATGTCTTCAGTAATAATCCTAGTAGGACGGTATGAGGGTAAACCCTTTTTTTTCCTCTAGATCTTAAATGGTAATCTTTCTGCAATACGTTTTTATTATTGTAGTTAAGTAGTCATTTTGTTTTTGGAAATAAAGGCACTTGTTAATTTTTTTATTTACTTCAAGTATTTGTCACCTGCGGCGTAGCTCACTACATTACATGGAGTATAAAGAAATTTCAAACTCTGACCCCTTTAAGGGTACAATTTCCAAAAATTCTGTATTACTCGAAGTACATCCTCACACTCTATAATACACCTTTTAAATTTCTTGTCTCTAGGTTCGGTGGTTTCGGTCGGTTCCTTGCATATATCAAAATATATGTAAGTCAGTCAGGACTTACATATAGGTAGATTGTTAATTGTTTTCTTTGCCCTTAAATAAGGGCTATAAGTCTCCTCGTCACTCCTACCACCGCTAAAAATTAAGTAACAGCCGTTGTCAAAGATTAAAATAGGTATCTCTGTCTTTATAAAGGGACAAAACATATGTATATCTGACGATGTATATTCATTTTAGTTTTATCATGTTCAGCCCGAACAAAGCATTCATAATAAAATATCAATAAAAGCACTTGGCACCTTATTCAAGACAATAATCCTACACATATTATGAATGCGAAATTGTGTTTGTTAGTTTGTTTGTTCTTCAACGCCTGAGAAACAGATCACCTTCATTTTTTTACCAAGGGATAGTTTAAGGTCTCGAGAGTGCCAAGGCTACATTTTTTTAGACACAAACGTAACGCGAGCAAATCCACGGGGAAAAGCCAGCTGATAAATACACGCGCTAAAACAATTTTACAACCCTAAAATAAATCACTTTTTGCTCTAATAAATAAAAGTAGATAATTAAATACACTAAAAACACGAGGCAAGTGACATTTAAGTGATTGCCTTTTTAATGACATTAGATTGAGCTATTAAATTATATATTGAAGTTATTTGTTACTTTAGTTATTTAGTACTCGGAATTAATTACGCATAGCTATTTAAAGCGTACCAGTTCGTGTTCAAGGTTTTGGTAGATAAGTAAGTTTTATATACACATACTAAAGTATATGTGTTTCTTGTAGGTATTTACCTCTCAAACGGCAAGGGATGTTGATGAAATCTTGCAACAGGACTTATGATGAAATTTCGCAACAGGGTTTATGTCCTAGATTAACACATAGACTATTTTTTTCTCGAATATAGCATTGTTTCAAAAGAGATGTTTCAATAGTGTATTACACAGAGATTAGATTTTTGTACATTATGAAGTAGGCAACTGATGCAGGTTTTATTAATACATAATATTCACCACACCTTAAGGCATTTTTTGGTAGATGTACACCGTCTTGGCCGAAATTGATACAGGTCCTTTCTACGGAGAATACCGCGGGACGCAGCTGGTAAGTTTATATTTGTAAACATGTGTTAAATTAATTTGGTGTGGCTATATAGTCTATATAAGTACTAATAGTAATCTCTACACGGAAGTAAAGGTGTATTTTTTTGGTTTATTCGTCATTTTTATCCCGAGCAACTGAGGAGGAATCGAATTTTTGCTCAGATATAGTTCGACGTCCGAAGAATGCCGTAAGCTACTTTTTTTTCGTAAAATATTACGGGCAAATCCGTGTAATATATAGTATAATACAAAGAGAATTTATGCTGGTAAATATGAACTATGTCATTTTATCATTTTACACAGATAATGACATTTCAACAGCCGCACAGTTATTTCCCAAGTGCTATGTTATTTATATCTTGTACCATAATACTTACCAATAAGTTGAATAGCTAAGTTAACAAGCACTCACTTAAAACTTTATTATCATCCTACTTATATAGTGCGACAGGATCTAACTGAGGGATGATTATCTGGACTTAAATATTGATAATCCTGAACTTATGCCAATAAAATGGACAGAATGATTAAAATTTTATGTGTCGCATGGCTCAAGAGTTCTGCGTTAGTTACCACCAAATGGATTCCCCAAACAAATCACCATTTGGCTGCCCTGCAACAAATTGACCTCATCGAATTTGCAAAGGACTAGCGTAATACTGAAATAGACAGCAAAAAAATCGAAAAATTTAAGAGAGGCCTTTATTCTACAATAGAACTATACGGGCTGAAACGATTAGAATAACAAAGAAATTAAACTAGATTTATATTGAATACTTATTTTCATAATTTACAGACGCTGTATACTCAAGTATCCGAATACATGAGAATGAAAATTTTGTAAATATGTATCATGTCCAGATATAAGACAACATTTTATTTTCAAAAGTTTCTAGACGTTATTTTCTTCTTTAAATGATACTTATTATTATCATAGAAGATTATTGAAAGAGATACGATCTACTGATAGTCACCGACTCGCCAAGATATCATTGTCTGACTGTATACGAGTACCTATGTAATATACGCGTAGATATCACCAACACAAGCGTGTGACATTTCACATGACGTCACCTAGCCTTGCACTGACTTCCTTGTTGGGAGAAAGGGCATCGCGTTACTACGTGTCACTTGTATTTTGCTTTGAGACAAATATATGTTATAAATTATTCACCCAACAGAACCTGATGACATTTTAAACTTTTACATATCGTTATAAAGTTTATAATCGATTGTGCTGGTTATTTGTAATTAATCAAGGACGTTATTATGGAATAACCTGCGGGATAATGATGGTTGATTGATGCATTGATTGTCATTTTACCCATGGGATGCAATATATTGCTGTTTTTGCTGGTTAAGTATAATGAGTACGCAGTAAGCAGGTAATTCATTTTCCAATTTTATTAATAATTGATTGATAGTCTTTCTGTATGAAACAGAACGATCATTAATAGTGTCAGTCGCTCATTAAAGTAACTCCATTTTATTAACGACGCCATGTCAAAGTAAAATAACGACCCCAGCGCGCGGGTCGGCTCTAAAAAAAGCTTAGCGCTGCGCCGCCGCGCTATTTCCGAACACCGTGGGAGCTTGTTCTATTTTTGCACCTGTACTTCTGTCTATGCTTATACTGAAGCGTATCTCTTTGGATTTATGATCGCCTGGTAGTTTGGGAGCGGGAGCGACCCGGTGACGTAGCGGACATGCGCCTGTCACTGTCGTGTCACGTCACCCGAATTGACATGGGTTGTTGAGGAACTGAAACAGGGAGGCGATTGACTTCGGAAGAGTTTCAGGTGGTTGGATAATGTGGTTTTATTTTTATTAAATTAGAATTATATATTGAACGTTGTATTGAAAAATATGTATGTAATTTATTTAATTACTTATTTTAATGGCGGTCTTTCGGTCGGTCAGTCGGTCTCGCAATCAATATCTTAACAGTAGGATTTAAAATAAATAAATTGGTTAGGAATAGAAAAAACTAGGAACAATTATTTTTTTCAGTACTTACATATATATTAAAGAATCTTTTATGTTTTAAGTTCATGATCATATAACATGAAACATTTTATTATTTACTACATTACCAACTAACTTCTCCTGAACATTTCAGAAAGCGTAAAATTTCCTTGAAATTTCAGGAATAAGGTTAGAAATACCAGGGCATCAGAGAATATTAGAAGGCCAGGACTTCCCCAAAGATACGTAGTTACGCATGTCACGTGCGTCTGTGTGCGAAAACGTTACGTGCGTGTGCTACCACCTGTAAGATCGACTAAGCCACCCTTGACAATCAACAGTTTGTAAGTTAAGTCTAACTTAGTTACGACGAGTTTAACTTTGAATAGAGTTAAACTTTAATTAACGATCTACTTATCTATCTTCAGAATTTGCCGAAGCTAAACTTAAATTAGAAATTCAACTGACATTGTTTTGTAGTTGCGAATGGAATAAGTAATTAGAAGTTACGAGAAGATATTGATTTGATGGTGATTATAGAAGTGGGTATATTATTAGAGGGATAAGTTTCTCAATTTCATAAACGATTCAAAGTTACTACTACAAAGCAATTAATTCCTAATTATTTGTAAAGAGTATTTTAGATATGATATGAGCCTATATGTAACGAAAGTGCTTCGCTTGAAACTTTTTTTAATCCAAAATTATAATAAAAAATACGAAAACTGTTAGAAAGTACCTACCTACTCCAAATTTATTGAATAGTCACAGAATTCCACATTGTATTTTCAAATTACAATAAACGAAATTGGCAAGTATTTTTGTATGTAACATGAAAATTCTCAAACTTTATCAGTGGTCCATTTTGAAGTATTATCTCAAATAATACAATTCTCGACTATGTAAGTCGAGAATTTTGTGTGAAAAATGCAAATGTACTGGTTTAAAATGTAAATGAATTCCATTAAAGTCCCATTAGTGACTGTACCTTAACGTTCCGAGTTGGTATTCAATTGGGAAATGGAAACGAACGGAGCTGATGGGCTTTCACGCCCGACCAAGTAAAACGTTTCGATGTAGGAATAATTACCACGTTTACTACTCTCAGGAAAGTTGTGAAGAATTATTGAAGTCGTAAAGCGAGTAAAACGTTGAAGTCATGTGATAAATATGTTAATTCATAATTATAGGCGTGAAAAAATAAACTCACGCGGGCAAGCTTCAAGTAAGCATATGCAACTAACTTATTGTCGTAGTGTGCTTCTAAGACGCACGCACACATTAAAATCACCGCTGTTTTTCAGACTGCTTGGCGCTTCCCAATATAGTTTCATGACGGTTCACGTTCACTCCCCTATTTTTGGTATACACGCATCCCGCTCGCACTCGAGCTTTGGTGCTTTTCTCCGACTTTCCCCCCGTGACGTTTACGCATGCGCCGAGCGTCGCGACGCACGTGGTGTGATTTCTCTTCTTGATTTATGCAAGCCTGGTATCAGGCGCGCCGAGGGCGGCCACGCTGCGCCGCCGCCGCCCATCCACGAGCCGCCCTAGCCGCCCTAACGCCGCCGCCCGCCCAGAAGCAAATCCGCCCGCCCGCGACACGGTCTGTTCCTACTCTTGAACGGAATTACTCTCACACGTGTACGAGTTTCGCGCGAATTTCGACTTCTAATAATGTTCTAATCTCGTTTCGTTCCCTCCCGGGATTCCTTCTTCCGATCCTATTATCGTCCTTATTCTTGTTATTTATTAAAGTTTGCTTTAGTTTGTTAGTGTTTGTGTGTTTATTTGGTGTTGAGTGTTTGTGTGCAGGTTGGTGTTCAGCTGATGCGCTTCTCGTCGTGAGCTGCTGCTGTCCTGATTCTACAATGAGACGATATACTTCCCTGCCAGGTAAGTAGTAACTCCTAGTTATTATAGTTCAATGATCAGCATCAAGAGCTAACTACGTAGTTTACGCAGTTAAACAACTATGTTTTTTTGTCTCTACAATATAAGTTAGAAAATGAAAAATATACATTTTAACGTTATTGATATTAAATAACAGATTAATGTTATCTTTGGCTTCTACGAAACAAGTATTTTGGGTATAACCTACCTTATCTTAAGTCGTTATCGAAAACAAAGTGTATTTTTCGATCATAACTTATATTACGTCTTGGTTTTTGTCGGTCATCAGTCATATTTTGAATAATCTAAATATGTACTGCATGGTTAAAGTGTAATCTAGATACAGGTTTTAATGAGTCCTAAGCGTTAGTTTGAAATAAAGATTTCATTCTGATTTGGACTTTAAATAGACTACTTAAATCGTACATCTATTCTCCTATGAACTTTTTATATTTACAAATTATGCACGTTATTAATTTTAGTTTTGAGTTCAACTTGAGAACTGAAATAACATAGTAAGTACGGGTAAGTTAGTTGCTTCTTGATAAAAACCAAGTACTGCAAGTACTGCAAGTATGGAAAAATACAGTAGGTAAGTATGATATGGTGTTTTATATGCCAAGATAATTTATTTCACTAATATAATCCACCCAAAACCTTTTTACCTGGGCAGGTGTATCATCTGAAATTTATAGAACCCTTTCATAATTTTGTCATCTTTCGTTTCGAAGGTTCACGCAAAATGCTAATGTCAGACAGGTGGTGTTCACGTTTAAATATCTAATTTAGTAGAGCTTGTATGAGTTGACATAAAAAATAAAAAGAAAAAGAAATTATAAACAAAGTTCTACGTACAAAAATTGCCCACGTGATCGGCCAAGTTGTATTTAGGACAAAAATTTGTACGACATCGCATCGTAGGAATTCTACATTTATCTTTGCAAAAATAGATAGATAGTTGGAACAACATAGATAAAATCGATTTAAAATTATATACATTCCGCAAAACTATGTGTTAAAATAACAATGTCATTCACCAGCGAGATATATACTCGTATAAGGTTCTATCGCGTGCGACGGCGGTAAGCAGTCTCATGCGACAGCGGTAAGCAGTCTCGTGCGACAGCGGTAAGCAGTCTCGTGCGACGGCGGTAAGCAGTCTCGTGCGAAATATTAAGTGATCCGAACTGACTTTTTAAAACCTACTGTTACCTAAAAATATTATATAGGCGTATAGCCTCCAGATAAGCAATTATAATAATAAGCAATACAAATGAGGGCTCGTCACATCACAGACGGGCATTACCGGCTACTTAGAAATTACAAGGTTCTAAGTCGACTGTATTATTAAATGTTTGTTACCTGAACTAAGCCGATGTGAAAAATTATTTTTCGTTTTATGGATATACCTACGAAATAGTTCCATTATAATTTTTTACCAACCAGTCTAGCATTTTGATTTTTAAATCAAAACAACTAAAATATCGACCATGTCGGCATTTGGCATATTGGAGAAGTACCTAATCTTTTTTTTAATGAAACATTACATAGTACAAACCAACAAAAGTTTTTTACGCTCGGACTCCATATGCCAAATTCCTATATTGTTGAATTCCAACTATGCGTATTCCAAAGTAGAATTCTCATAATTTTAAATGTTACACTTTTAGCCAATTAGTTAAAATGCTTTATTTTTCTTTCCCGTCACCGAGCTTTGCTCGGTATGGAAGGCAGAACTTACAGAACTTCTATCCAGGTAGATCCCAAAACGAAACTGAGTTAATATTAATCGTTGGGCTCGTGGGTTCCGTACGGCCGCTTTAATATGCTACCGTTAAGCACACGGCAAACATAAAGTGCCTGGAACTAAGTTTATAGCTAACATACTAAAAGTTTTAGTCGAACGCGTGTATGGCGGAAGTAAGTGTGTTCGAATTTTGTTGTTTTTCTTTCTTTTTGTTTATGTTGTGAATAAAATCTTGGCGAATCCTGAATTCGTTGTTTAAGTAATAAGTAATACTTATGTTAGTATGCACTTTGGCATTTGGTCGTCACACTAATATTATAAAGGCGATAGTTTGTATGTGTGTGTGTTTATTTGTTCTTCCTTCACACTCATACGGCTGATCGGATTTGAATGAAATTTCGCACGAAGATAGCCGTTTTGAGATTGCGGACTTCTTGGTATCTTGGGCTAATTTTCGTCAAATATAGCTAAGAGCACTCCCGTCTAATAGGTACTTATACCTTTCATACAAAAAAATTTAAATCAAAATTCGTCAATCCGTTTGGGAGCTACAGACAGACACAGACACATACACACACAAACACACACAGATACGTCAAACTTATATCACCCTGTCGATTTTGCGTCGGAGGTTAAAAAAGAGAAGGTTCAATCCAACTAATATTATAGTCGTGAAGGTTTGTACGTATGTTAGTTACTCTTTCACAGTCAAACGGGTAAATGGATTTTGATAAAATTTGGTACCAAGATAGCTTGTGACATAGGCAACTTTTCATCCCGGATAAACGTAGTATTCCGGTGGGATAATCAGATTTTTGCGGGTAACACTGCGGGTGCAGCTAGTTAGATTATATTTAAGTGAGAAAAAAGTAGTAAGTTTTCATTGTGGTTACCAGATTTATTTCTGATAAATCTGGTAACACTAGCCTGGACCAATACGAGAATACTTTTATATGATACGCCAACTACTTATCAACTTTAGTCAGAATTCTTCCAGCAGTTTTGTGAAAAAATCGATGTATAATTTTGATTAATCATAATTCTTAATTCTTTAAAAAAAACTAACTATTATATTTTATATGATGATGATAGTCATCATATGAAATATTGTGACTAGCGATGTGCATTAACAGTCTTATTAATAATCATGTCTCAAATTTAATCGTTTTTTGTCTCATTTTGACGCGCGACGTTCTCTATCGGATAAAACCAGACAAAAGACGATCAAAGTTTAGTCGCGTTTATTAGCCGACTATAATTAGAATAATTGAGTTTGACCTTAGTTCTTCAACACTGATTCTCAAACGAACTTACCAAGACGCTCCGCTCATCTTATTTTCCAAAACTTATCGGAGCGTTTGATCGATTCGACGCGTTACCAGAATGCCGGTTTTTATCTTGCCCAACGAATATATAAGCAAACGCCACATGGCCAAACGCCATATAAGCATTAGCATTCAGCGTGGTAATGCGGCTAGCATTGTGGGCACGCTGCCCTTTGGTGGTTAGTTGGAGCATTCGGATCATCTGTAGATCTTAAATGGTTTATAGGTAATCGTTCTGCTATATTTTTTTGTTATTGTATTTAGTCATTTTGTTTATGTTAATAAAGGCACTAACCGAGCACGGATGTGTCCGTGCTTATATTTCATAAAGTGTATAAAACAAAAGGTACAATTAATACAGATATTGGATGACCCGAAACGACGAGTGATTGATGCATCATCCGGTATCCATCATGTATTATACAGCGTGTTCATTGTACAGCAGAATGCATGTACTAGATATTCTGCAATGCAATGCTTACCAGTCTTCATACAAAATTACTAAAAGCTTAAGAAGATTAAATCCAACAAGAAGAAGGAACAACTTTCACTATGGGACCATCTCTGAATTGGAGAAAAAAAATCAGCCCTTCCATACAAAAAGATGGTCGGTCATCGATATAATGTATGGAACAGTTGTTTTTTTTTCTCGAATCCAGAGTTGATCTCATAGTGAAAGGTGTTCCTTAGGTTGAGTATAGTGACCCTTTTCGGTTTAATACACCCCTAACCAATAACCCTGTATACGTTCACACAAAAGAAAAACAGATTTCTCGGTCCCTTACAGATTAATTTACTGATGTTATTGATAACATCTATCAATACCATTAAGAAATTTTCAAATGACGTTGTTCATCATCACCCCGTGTACAGGGGAATTTAATACATCACTACACGGGGGGTTTAATCGGACTTTCATGTGATCATCCTGTATATAAACATGACATGTATAGCAGACGTAGTAAGTACGTACAGACAGACACACTATGGGATAATTACACTGATGAACTGGCGAGCTGTTAATGTTTGGTGATTGACCACTCTGTAGAGTTAAGTATGCATTCCATCAACATAGTTTGATTGTGAAACTGTCAATCGATTAGTTATTTTAACGCTGATAAATATTTGTACCTCACTATATTTTTATCCCACGTTCGACTTCAAACAACATACATAACGTAACTTCAGTTAGGCAAGCAAAACATACGTTACAAGACAGATGATACAAAAACTCATTTAATTTACTAAGATTAATTATTGTAAAGTATACTCTTTAGAACAAAAACATTTTTTTCTAATCGATCCAGACATCTCTGAAAAATCGCGCCTGAACATCTATAAAAAAAAGATTCCGGCGAATTGAGAACCTTTATGAAGTTGGCTAACTACTAAATACAATATGCTCACAACATGTTGCTATTTTTACACTTTTGAAACAAGTCTAAAAGGATATAACAGAAAAATAATACATTTACATAAATAGAAACAAATAGGATGGACAATTTAGGAAAGTTAAGAAATTCGACAAAATAATTAACGAAGCAATAAAACTTTTCACTTCAATTTGACGAGAAATTGAAATTTCAGTTGACGTCTACTTTGTTAGCTGACAATTAGCAGTTGTGAATAATTTAGAAATTTGAATGAACGGTAATGTTATAATTGGGATTAATAATCACAAAATGAAGACTCAGCTTCGAAAAGTTTGAGGTTCTCAATACGTCCTTTTTTATTATATATATCCCGAATTCTCAGATATGGCTAGACTGCTTTAAAAAAATTATTAGATGCAAAGGTTGTCCATTGGTGCAATATTTTTTATTTTTAAATTGTTCCAGCACATTCTTTTCAAATCAAAATTAAAAACGTGCCACAGCACGGTAGCCAACAGCCACTTGGGTCACACTATTAACTCACCAGGAGCAGCTGCGGAAGACGACTCTCTTAAAAAGAGACTGAAATACGTGGGTTTGGAGCAATTCAACGCCTTTACCGTGGAGACTATGGATAGTACCCATTAATAGGGAGTTAGCCAAATGATTAATTAATTAGACGAAGTATAGCCGCTCCCAAAATCTTTTGGCGTAAAGGTTTTCGCGATTTAACATGGTAACTCAATTAGTGTTAGATACCTTTGCACAAGGAAAAGTCATGGGATTGGCTTGACTAGTTCATAATGAGTACTGAAATGATAATAAAAAATATATGACGTGTAAACAAAAAACAAAATAATAGCTAAACAAGAATGGCAAACCTCTCAACATTCAATCAAACCTACGCAAAGAACACACCATAAACTTGCTGAAGCAAAAGTAGCACAACAACCACCCAAGTTTAATATCAGCAGAGCAACACCCACTCAAATTGCTTCCCGATGAAACATCACATCCATAATCCAGCGAACATCAAACACTATCCCAACACGTGCTAAGTCAACGACAACTCTGCCAACTACCTCATAACTACCAAATTACTAGCTACAGAATTCTGGCAGATGGATTACTAAACTCCAACTTTGTATTGCGCCTTTGAGACGAAGGAAATACTGGAATTAGCCCGTCATTTCCCGACTTATACCGAGTTAGAGAATTATAGATGTTACGAGTTCTGTTTAAAGATTAGTAAATTGACAGAAACCGTTGAATGTGAATTTTGGAAATGATACATTTTAGAACAAAAGTCAACATCGTCATCCGCAGCCTTCTTTATCCCACTGCTGAGTATATGCCTCTCTCAAATATTGATGTCATCTGCTTCAGAGATGCTCACTATCCTTTATTAAAACTAAATGACTAACTAAAACAACAAAAAAAAAAAATGACAGAAAGAATAGACTATATATATCTTATTTTGGTGATGTTAACTTGTTTAATATATTTTTATGTAATTATATTGAAGCTCTGCCAAATTTTAGTTTTATGACAGTACCACGAGTATTTTTGATTGCTGTTCTAACAACTTCCGACTGCAGTAGTAAGAAGTTACTTCATATGCCTTTTTTGCTTGGTAAAAAGATTGGTACTAATACTGGCAATAAACGATCTGGTGCCAATCATATTCAGAATACAGTCATGACCTGGCAACTATCTTTGTTTTAGTCCAGTTATGAGCGTATTGTGCATCAATTCAGTTAAGTCACCGCAAATACCCTTCTCTTTTTTACCGACTGCCTAAAACGAGAAGGTACTCATCTCGACTACTTTTAATGTTTGTTACCAGGCCGAACTGATTTTGAATGATTATATTTTTGTTTGAAAGAGTAGGAAGGGATCATTGGGGGAGTTCTCTATGATCCCTTCCCTTTTTTAATCATAATCAGTCTAGTAGTAAAGCAAAATATCTGAAATATTTATATCCACGGAAAATTGTGCCCCTAGAAGTATATATATTTTTTATTTTCATAATATTCAATTCCCCGTTTCCCTCTGTAGGTGAGGCAGCCGCCCTGAAAGTTGGTAATGAGGGAACTTTCGTTCAAACGGATTTAAATCCGACGCTGGACAGATATCCGCTAATCTGTCCAATTGGGTTGGAATTACGGGGTATTGAACTATTTGAAATGGAATACCGATAGTAGAATGTGAATGAATGAATTTGTTAAAGATTATTTGAAATAGTAAAAGAATTTTGTTTTTCAGTAAGTTTCATTGTCCATGTTTAATACAATTTTATGTACAGGGTATAGGTACGTACATGAATCAACCCGTTCTACTGGTGTGCACGGGGCTCCCCTACGAATAGGACAGTTCAACACGCTTTCTAGGGGACTGCAAAAGCTATTGTTAATTAATAGTTATACTTTTAACCTTGTGAGCACAATAATTTTGCGGTTTTAAAAATATTATAAGATTCCGAATGGATTCAATAAATCTCAAAGTGCATGCTGTTGAAGGGAATAACAATGGAAAGTTTACATTTCTTTCAGAAAAACATCTATACATTTGAAAGGATAAAGAAAGAACTTTGTCCCCGACTCAAAGCAGAGTCGGTTTGCTCTCTCAAGCAGGTTTCCTCACGATGTTTCCTTTCACAGCAATTCCACGTGATCATTGAAATTTTAATCTGCATGTAAGCAAAAATATTCAAAAGTGCTGCTCTAAAAGGAATTTATTAGCAACTCCGTACTTACTCCGTACGGACTTTTTACTTAAATAAAAAAAAAATTAATCGATTTTAATATTAAGTTTTATTTTGGTATGTTTATACATTTTGTATGTGGGTGATCCTATAACATAAAAATCATTAGATAAGTCGCCCATATCTACCCAGATGATTTCATTCAAAGGTGGACAAATTACATCCTCTTTATCGCCACAAAGAGCTAATTTCCACTTTATTTAGTGATATCACCGGGGTGCACAAAGTGGAGTATACCGGAATTACTGCCTATTTTCGTGCATTTCCGAAATCTGTCGACTCACCGTATTAATTCATAACCAAACGTGCCAAATTTCGGTCGACGTCATAACTATGCTGCAATAACGAGAACAGGCTCTCTCCATCCACCATGGCAAGTTTGCTAACAATTTGAAATACAAGCGAAGTAATTAAATAACTTTATAAAAGCCAGCGGTCGACGTCTGTTTGCCTCGGAGCAACAGTGTTTGAGAAGGTCTTTCAAAAGCCGTGTCCCTGAGGATATGCTTTTCTATAGCGCTATTTACGTTGGAAAATGGTAAGTTTTTTTGTACAGGTTGCTTTTGATCCGGTTGCCCGTCTCCGGAGTTTTTTTTTATGTTTTTACCACGGGGATGATTATTTTTTTGTTATAGGCAACTATAATCTTCTTCTTCTTGCATATCAAAATCCATTGCTGTTCGTTCATCTCGCTGAAACTCGAGAACGCCTCGGCCGATTTAGCTGATTTTGGTCTCTAAATGTTTGTCGTACTTACTCCATGGAAAGTTTAAAAGGTGTGAAACATAAATAACTATTTGGCGGTACGAAGTTCGCGTAAGCAAGCATACTATATATAAATAAATGTAACAATTGTAAAAAATTCTGCTGAGTTGAAGTTGGTTGTCACTTTTTTACCGATTTCCCAAAAAAGGAAAGAGTACTAAATCGACTGTATTTTTTATGTTTCTTGATGACATTTCAAAAATCGGACGAGCCTCAATAAATTTCACAGAGACGGTGACATTTGTAAAAATATTTTTATGTTTTAAAAGGTTGACATAATCGTGGTCCCATTTTTTAATTTTATTGAAACCAACCGGCGCGCGCCGAAAATATTTTTTCAATTAAAAAACCCATTAAAGTTAGTTAGTTATTAAAGTAAGTTAGTAATTAATTTTTTTAAAGGCTTGTTTACAATATTACTTGTATGTATAGGTATTGTTGGTTGGACATAACGTTTGAAACAAAGATAACGCGGGGTCAACATTTTGCAAAGTACCTAGTTCAGCAATATTTTATGAGCTTCTTTCATGAGAACGAAGCATTTAATATTTTTTTGAGAAACAAATTATGTTAATAATACTGGTCTAGTAGCTACATTAAAGGTATTAGAAGCTATCAGGTAAGTGCAATGGACATTCCGAAGAGATTTTATGCATAATGGCTCGGGTCTTACGAAGTTCATTATTTAACTGGAGTCAACATTATTTAACGAAAAAGTCAATTACTTTTTATATTAGGTAGGTATTTTTTGTGTTTTTTTATTTTATTCAAAAATATTTAGTGCTCCTTTTAAGTATATTAATAACTGAGCTTGCAAATAAATGTGGAATTTGAAATGATTTATTGCGTTTAAGAAGATGGGTTTTCACGCGTGTTCATGATTGTTGGAAAGTTCAACTATTCTTTCGTTTACATCATCATCACGATTCATTTCATATGACGACTTATATGAAATGAATCGTTTTCTCAACTACGGACCGACGCGCACTCAGATCGAGATTAAATATTATTAAATATCATCTCATCCCTGATGAAGTTTAGAGGACGCGTCAATTTTCTAAGTAGAATGATTTAGCTCACAGATTCGGTTAAATCGTCTTATTAGCCTCACAGTTAGTTGAGCGAGCGAGAAAAGCATCTTTGCTACGATTCTATGTTTTTTCTTTTTTTTACAGCTAATCGCAACAGCTCGCCAAATGTAAAGCGACGATGCGGCCTAGAATGTGGCACGCTGGCCTAGAAGAAACCGATTCACCCGCGATTTGAAAAGACCGAGATTATAAATATCGGGAAAAGGAGTACTCAGCATTGAACTCCACAACCTGGCAGTTCGCACGATAAAAATAGACGAAAAGCGTTTAGTGCGAGTCCGTGGAATTTCTACCATATAGCGGTGGCGTCTTACAGTATCTCTACTAGTTCGATTGTAGGGGTGTTGTAATTAAATTGTTTAAATCTAAGGCACACCAAAATGTATTCGATAAAAAACCGCGCGGTTTTTCACGGGTCAACATGAAATTTGACTTTGATTGCAAAGCATTAAATTTCGGTAGTTTAGGTCGTAATAAGACGGAAAAAAATATATGGCATGAAAAACTTTGCTTTTGTGCTTAGAAGACTGATTGAACGAAATTTTTAAAAATCTCGGATTTTAATTTTTGATTGAAAATAAAACTATTGAAATAAAAATGTTTATTATTTTTATTAAGTTTTACTATCAAATTAGCTTACAGAAAAGTGGAAAATAACTTAAAAGTGCACACTTTTACTTTTTCTTTTATGTTCTTAGCTACTGTTTGATAATAGAGAAAAAAATGAGTATTATTATTATAACTATCACAAAAGCAAACTTTATACCGAAAAAAGGTATTTTCTTTTCGTTTTTGTGCAAAACTAACTGGAAAATAATAGTATAAACTTTAGGACAAAGAACGAACATTTTTTTTGTAGAGTCGTAGGCTAGCCGCTTTTCTACGGTGCTCAAGGCTTCGTCTAACGATTAGTCTGGATGTAAATACTCTACTCGTAGTACTAGTCTTTGTTTTCAGCCAATTTTATTGAAACTCAGTATATGTACAAGTTCTTTGACTTTCTAGAATTCCTACCAATCGGGATATTATGACTGGAGGAGCGTAATCCAAAAAAAAATGGAAAGCCGCCATGCCACTTTTTACTAGCCCATTATATAAGGCAATAGTATTTTAATTTCCTACCTTGACGGTGTACGTCTACCAAAAAATGCTTAAAGATTTGGTTAACATTGTGTATTAATGAAAAATGCATCTGTCACGTCCTCCTTCATTGTGTACAAAAATATCTAAATTCTGTGAATTGTAAAGGAATCATGGCATCTCTCGATGTTGTAGAGACATTAAAAACTGAGTCTTAAAAAAATGATATAATTCCTATTGTTCGTAAAATTAAGGTTACTATTTATCAGAAATTATACCTATACATACTAACTAGCAAGAAACGATTACATTTTTGAAAGTAATACCTAACATTTATCTAACAAAACAACGTTTTATTTGATAAATCAAAGATATTATATATAAATAAAAGTAAAATAGAAAATAATATTATTATAAACATAAAATTAATCAATACATAATTAAAGTCCTTTCAATGAAAGTTACGCGATCATTAAACATCAAAAGAAATTCAGGGTTCGTTAAAATCTTTTGCTTTACAAATTAAACGTAACATTTGTTTATTTATATCTGTAAATTATTATCTAAACAGTTCGCCGTGATGTTTATTAGTAGGCAACGGGCGAATTATGATAAAAACAGAATTATTGAATTTTATGATGTAAATATTTATCTAGGTTGTTATTATTTCATTTTATTGCTATATCTGTTGAGAAAAGATTTGTAATAGAATACAACTGTTGAACTGTTACTTAAATAATTTAAAGAATCGACAAGCATACGATTCAGAAGTAGGCACCGCTTGATTTGGAAAATTGCAAACTCTTGTATAGCAAATGACTATTTGTACATAAATAAAATTTACTCGTTTTTATATGAAATATCGATATAAAGAATTGTTATCTAAAGTACTAAAATATTTTTTGTAAGAAATCGTCTTTATAAACTTAGTGAATATACGTCAATGCAGCTCGTCGAATCATAGTTCTTGTGTAACGATCAACCATTACAAAGTATTACTAATAACCAAAGAAATAAATCACAATGTAAACATATAATGTAATAAATAAATAAATATATATTATGAGCACTATTAAAAATATTTAAATAAGTTTTTAAAGATTTTTTAAGTAATTAATTCCAATGTAACAAGACTTGCCTGCAACGAACGTTATTTCAAGGTCAATAAATATTACTTATTCTTCTTATTCTAAAAAAATTACGGACAATTTCGAATATTTAAATATTCAAATACAAGAATCCGAAAAAAGCTTAAAAATATTATAAGAGCATGCCAAAAATGTCACTATAAGAAAATTACTACAACCGTAGACGGCAAAATTGCTGTAATATCACATTATCACATATTTTATAACACATTTATATGTAAAACGACGTAAAGATCCTCCAAACAATCTGGCCCATAAAAGGGTCATAACGTCCCTAACCATAAATCTAAGAGCTGGCGAATTGATTACTCCTAGACTGTCTTAAATATTTTACGAGCGACTTTTGGTTTGTCGCATGCGATAAAACGCATGAAAGAGTTTAATTGGTATTAGTCACTTGACGGTCATTTAACATGACTCATGCACGCTATGTAAGCTATTTTACCGTTAAAAAAAGGGTTCATATTGTATGAAAGAAATTATTATTCTTATAGCCCATAGTGTCCACAGCTGGACAAATACCTCTTTTCCATCCTTCCTTACAGGCAATATAAACATACTGACAGGCGAAAAAAACGTTCCTAGACTCCACGTAGAAAGATTATTCGCTCATAAAGAAAACAAATATCTTAGTAATCGCTCGCAGCGCGTTCATGAGCAAATCATCTTTCATTGGAGTTAATGTTGGCCGCATTGTTTTGAACAGTTTCCAACGTTGGTCCCAACATTGATCTAATTATAGTCAAACCAAATAGGTGTATGAAGACATAAATTTTATGCGCACTAAAGATTGCGCCAAGATGTCTTTACTAAGCAGTAAAATTTAGTGCCCTATTAATAATAGATTTTAGTTAGAGGATTTTGTGTTATCGTGTTTCATACTGACACTAAGAGAAGCATATAAATATACAGAAGACTTAGAGACGAAAGGGTAAGGCCAAGTACTATGCCTTGGAAGAAGATTGTGTCAAGAAGGATGGTTATGTTTTCCGAGTATATGTATATATGTACATTTGTTTGACACGCCCTAGAGCCTAAACGGGTTGTCGTATTTTTATGCAAGTGGTGTCAAGAGACTTGTCTTCACATGGACATGGTCATAGGCTACACTAGCTGCATTTTGCGATTTCACTTGTTAAGATAAGTGTGTCTAAAGTTCTTGCAGTCGGGTTTTTTAAAAGTCACTTTTAACCACGTGTTTATTAGTGTTACCCGACATTTTTAGAAACGCCTGGGCTGCCTTGGAACGTTATATTTTAACCCCTGACTAAAGAATATAGAAAAATAAACGACGAGGTACATGTGCGTATGTCTGTGGCATCGTAGTTATTCAAAGGATGAATCGATTTTGATTTTGTTCTTTTTTGTTTGAAAGATGAATTAGCCAATAGAGTTCTTAGCTACGTTCGATGAAAATCGGCCCAAAATGGCAGTTGCTACAAAACGGTTTGCACAGATTGCATTTTTTAGTGTAGTAAATAATTAAATACCCCTTTAATTATTTAATTTTACTTGTGTTTGAGATTGTATTATTCTCTTGAAATCTCATATATTTTTTTACTAAAACAGGCGCAGTAATTTAGTTTTAATATTCCTGAACAATTATGTAAATGAGCCTGTCAAATTGTTAACCGTTGTCGCTAATAAAACATTATTATTTGTGACATAATATTAAAACCCCCAAAAATGGTCCAATACACTAAAGCCCGTTCTGATCACCAAAATAAATAAATATATAGAACCCCTTGAACTTATTGCATAAAGTAGTTCATACACTATCAAAATTCTAATTAATTAGAGCAAATGTTTGTTCCAATGCAAAATGTTGGCTGTTGGCACACAGTAGTAGCCCGGGCTTGAGATATTACAATCTGTGAAGTTTACTAAAGCAGTCAATCGATATGCAATAGCGCGCATAGCTGATTATAATTGTAAATTAAATGTAAAGAACCGAAGGACTTTTTTTAGTAGATCGATAATACTACAAGAAACCTTTATAGTTTCGCATTATCCGTCTGTATGTATACTTGTAACTTTTACTTGTAGAATCATCGTTCTTGTGTAACAAACAACCATTAAAAAATATAACTAATAACTAAACAGAGCAATCGTAATGTAAATATATTTGTCATGAGAACTATTAAACTAAGAACTAATATTAAGTAATCGTGTATAAATGACATTTATAAGTTAATTTTTTTAAGTAATTATTAATTCAAATGTAATAAGAAAGTTATTTAAAGGTCAATAAATATTGCATTCCTTATACTTTACTTTACATGTACTTATGGACTAATATAAAATGTGAAATTTGGCACAAATAATATATGAAAATAAAAAATTTCATCATTTCTATGGATTACAGACATTTTTTTCGTATATTTAAATGATTTTTCTTCGCTTGAAATTCTACCTGACTTAAATGCGTCGGAGGTTTTTTTTATGTATTTTCTTTGATTTCTCAGGGATGGCTAGATTGAATTGAAAAAATCGTTTTTTGTTCAATAGCATATACATCACATTAATTCGGCTCAGTAGTTTTTTCTCTAACCAACATAACTTTTAATTTACTTGTGTATAATATAAAGACCTTTTGGTTACTTAAGTGAGTGGTGAAATAAAGTGCGTTATCAGTTTTTTAAAAGGATTCCTAGTTTTAAACATAAAGGAGATGTTTCAATAATGTATGTAGCCCCGGCCAGGCCACTTTACATGATACTCTAAATACATTAGGAATTATTAATCATTAATCTATCAACCAAATTCAAAACTACGTAAATTATTACGCAGTGTACAAAATTAATTTCGAATCAAAATATTTCCAGCTTATTTACGCAAAAAGGCTATTTTCGTGTTAATCATGTGCCGATTTGGTCAACCTAGGATATTAAAAATTCCCAGGGATGCCATAGTTCCACTATAATTCATGGAAATTAGATATTTTTGTACACAGTGAAGTAGGCAACTGATGCAGGTTTCATTAATACATTATATTAACCACATCTTAAGGCATTTTTTGGTAGATTTGCACCGTCTTGGCCGAAAATGAAACAATTCCTTTCTCTATTGCTACTCTTGCTGAATAATATATTCTTATACATGGGCTCGATACACATTAGTAAATTTCCATTTATTTCTTGCTGTCTTGTGCGATATATATATATATATATATATAGACATTTTTATTGGGCAAGCACTCGTCCAAGGTGGTCAAGGTTTCGTGACAGAACTAATAACATTTCAGCTTTCTACTAGTATTGTCTTATCTTCGTACTCATGGTGTTATTCCTTGAAGGTATCGATCTAACAGGTTATACTAAAGGAGTAATGCTATAGGTACATTTTTCCTAAACACACATAAATACCATTTTTGAAATTTACATGTTTCTTTGTATAAATACCAATGAATACGCATATCAATGAATTATTTTTAACCGCCCTCAGAAAGAAATAAGTTCTCAATATGTTGGTTTTTTTTTTAAATTCTGTACCTAAATGGTAATAACTTTAAATTTTGAATAAGTATACTTTCTAGTTTGTTCTAAGTTTATAAATATTTACCATAATCAGTTCATTACTTTCGATAATAAAACTAATACGGAAAAATTGTCTATATGAATAGATCTATACATAATATTTTCACTCTTCCAATATACTTTTACTAGTTACTTTAGCAGTTTTATCCTTATGTGCCTATAAATAAAGGTTTTCTATTATATTTAAAGTACATTTCGTTTAACATTAATATATAATATGACCTATTTCGTATAAAATTCGACGACTGAAGCTAAGAAACATTGTCGCAGCGTAAGTGTCTTGGAATTAACTCAAAGAAAGTTTCGTTTGTCTGTAGCACGAGTGGTGCTTCATTAAATTGGAGGTACTTGACATAGTTGCGTGGTCCAAGTTTATTAGGTTGTTCGATTAGGTTAAACAATCTAGCAGAAAGTTGAATAATTGAGTTTATAGAATATTAAAGATAAATGAATGAACCTAAAAAAAACAATTTTAAAGAATATCTAGTCTTTTCTCGCTTTCCAGCGTGAGAGATCGAAATATATGTTTGTTTTTATGGTGTGGTTCTTCCTCAACACCTCCACTCCCTCACATTATTATTTTTATTCTCAGTATCTGACTTCCTTGACTCGTGTTTCGCCTTAGCACAGGAAATGAAGAGTCAAAATACCTTGTGCTAATCAAATTGACTATGATCGTAGAAACCAAGCTGAACTATATAGTTGCACGCAATGCTGAACTATGGACTGAGACAAGAAACACTGGTTATGCCCAGACATAAATAAATGATAATAAAATGATGGGATAAAATTTTATTTATTTAGAAATATAACACGTTTTTGATTCATAATGTTTAAGAAGACGGCTTTTTACGCGTACCTGATTGTTGGAAAGGTCCGACTTTGGTTTCGATCTTATGATCGATCGGTGAGCTTCATCAGGGATGAACTGAGTCGTTCTGTCTTCAACTGCGCTCGGCCGCTCGCGATGTCATCGGGCTGCTGGAGCGGGGCGCGGGTTTGGTAAACAGTACTTCTCTCTTCTTATAATCTGACATACTAATATTTTGACAAGAACGATTTGACTGATGATGATGATTTTGATGATGATGATGATATCGATGATGATGATGGTGCTGAATGGTGGGTGAGTAGTCTGAATGTAAAATCCCCAGACAACCACCCAAAATTCTTAGCCAGAAAGCGATCGCGGCGGTTCCCAGAACTTTCCCATTTTTCTGCGCACTTAGATTTTGATTTCCCTCACAGATGCTTCCGTGATATTCAAAAGATCATGTTTTTCGATAGAAAATCATATAGTTTACTATGAGAAAATCATATAGTTTCTGCCATACATCAAAAAACTCCATTTTGAGACTAAGAATTTGTAATCTGAAAAAACAGACAAAATGACAAAGTTGCACTCAAATGCGTACTAAAATGACTAATAAACATCTGTATTGGATCGTAAACCGCTGATTATTTTGCGTCACATCGGTGTCATTGCCACAACAGTGACACCGAAGAATTTTCGCCTCTAAAAATACAGAACACTTTATGAATATAATATAATTAAATTTAATATTACTACGAAACAAGTGATTAAAAGCGATTTGAAAAAACTCAACTGCTAAATCTTTAATTCTATGTATCACCCTTATTTTGCTGTATCCTGTGTCACTCTCACGACTAAGACGAATCTATTAAGACCACTCACTTTAAAATTCGACTAGCCGGTAAGGCTCTAGGGCATGCCAAAAAATATACATAGGTACATACATACTTACATACATATATACATATATACGAACTCTCAAAAATATAACCCTCCTCCTTTCGCAGTCGGGTAATAAAGAAGTGAATTTCATTAGATAATAGTCCACTTATACCTTGTACCACACAAGTGTTCAGTGACTGACGTTAGCTGTCACTAGCAGCTAACCGATGAGTTATCAGTTAATAGACACAGGATGGTATGATAAACCAACCTTTTTACACGTTAAGTATTATTATTGTACCTTGATACGTGTTAATGTAGTTCTATATTATGATAGAGTTTATGTAAGTACCTAACTTGAGCTATAGTTAAGTTAAGTGTCGGAAGTAATAATGCTATCTTAAGTTTAGTTTCAATATATTACTAGTTTGTGGACTGTAACAAGTCATATATAAAAAAGTAAAAACCGGTTCCTATTTGGCACGGTAAGCTTACGTTACTAAAAATAAAAGTACTGCATACATTTTGATAAAATTTATATGGGACCACCTCGGGAGTGGGCACTATACCCTTTCGATGTAAAAAAGTTTTTTTTCATTGATTCACAATTGTCGAAAATCTCGATGAACATACACAAAAAAATACATACATCTATCTTTTTCTTCTTCTTCTTCTTTAATTTGATAAAGGACTTTTCATATAATTTCAAGAACTTCTCATTTTCGACCAGGACGGTGTACGTCTACCAAAACATGCCTATGGTCAATATTAGTGTGATTAATGGAAAATGCATTAGTCGCCTCCTTAATTGTGTACAAAAATATCTAAATTCTGTGAATTGTACTGTAATTATGGCATCCCTGGGAGATTTATTTATCCTTGGTTGACTCCAATGGTCGTAAATGTCAAAATTGACACAATTAAATGCGTAAAACGTCTTTTTGCGTAAATAACGTGGCAATATTTTGACCCGAAATTAATTATGTACACTGCAATAACTTTCGTTATTTTGAATTTGGTTGATAGATTAAAGATTATTATTTCCTAACGTATTTATGACATCATGTACACAGTCTTAGCCGCGGCTCTATATATTATAGAAACATCTCTTTTGTGTATTGATTTTGAGTTTCAATTTCAAAGTGTGTTTTAAGCGACTTGAAAATAGGAGGAGTTTCGTGATTAGATTTGTCAGATCAATACCTAAACTAGTAGTTTCGCAATCAGTCAAAAGTGCGATCGCGACAGTTTTTGCTACTCAAAAAAATACACGACAACTACTTGGCCGATATTTTTTTTGTACTAAGAAATCCTAATTAATGTTATGTTGTACCAAATATTACTAAAACGGTCCGTACATCTTGTCGTATCAAACGTCACTTCTTCCCTTCCCTTGAGAGAAATAACCCACCCCCTCGTCCAACCAGAAATCCTCTATACCATATAAAAATTGTATAAATGGTAAATTCATATATCTAGTTTCGTCGAGACATATAAACAAACACAAGAAAACGTCAGACCCAAAGCAAAGCCGCTAAATAAATTAAAGATTATATTTCTTCTGTATACGTATGACCTGACTGCGGCGAACTGTCACAACAAAACTAACAAGTAAACTTGATTTCACTTCTTTCATCGTTAACCGTAGGCGATACCACGGTTGCTAGTTACAAATACATTTGAACTGCTGAAATAAAACAAAAAGCACGCATCTACACGTGTGGTAATTTATTGACTCAAGTCTTTATCGAAAGAAGCAAGACGTAGGTACTTGTATACAGGAGACGTATATAAATTACAATAATATATTAGAGATAGACAAGGTTATTCTGATTATAACCGACTTAAAAAGAGGTTCACAAATTAGGTTTTTTTATTATTATTAAGAAAATATCTATTTGATGGATAAAAGCTATCAATATACGCATTTCATTATAAAAATTTTCATTATAAAAATTTGACAGATTAACGAATTGCGTCTTCATAACGTTAAACATGTCACTCGTTTTTAGAAATGAATATCGTTGTTCGTTAGAGAATAAGCGTTATCTTAAGCGGTTTCGTTGTTCTTATCTTTCTGCTAATTATGGCACTACCATATAAGATAGCGAGATACCTAGATGAACTACCGCATACAGTCAAATTAAAAAAAAAACAGAGATTAATCGAATTCTAAATTTAGTTATTTTTTTTACACCTAAAATAACCGATTTAAATCTTTAGTTAGTTTTGATAACTAAAAAACTCTAGTATATTTTTCACCAATATTCGTCTTTTCTTCCTAAAAATTAACTAAAGCTTCCGTCCCAAGACTGTATCAAAATGTTGCTTTATTAATAAATGATCTTTGCTCTCATTTGTTATTTCGACGCTAACAAGATAAAAGTTTGTTGGCATTTTAATCTCTTGTTTTAAAGCTTTTTCAAGCTTGCGGATAAAACTCCACTCTGCGTAAATCTGAATTTGTTTTCTTTTTACATTTACGATGGGGAAGTTTTATATTTATGTAGACTCTTTTTATTGGGCTTTATACCAATATAAATATGTATTATCTAGCATTCTGGATAATTTTAGCAAAATGTCTAAAGTAAGCTATTTTATTTAGTTTATAATAGAGATACTTGCGTTTGACGATGCGACCCAGAATGCAGCACGCTTGCCTAGAAAAAACCTATTCAGTCGTAACGTGAACAGACCCAGATTATAGTCCTCGGTAAATAGAGAACAGGGCAGCGAATTCAGCAACTTGGCAGTTCGCACAATAAAAACGACCCAAAGCGTGTCGTCCGACTCCATAGAACCTCTATCATGTACCGCCGGGCTCTTGTAGTATATCTACTAGTCAGTTTGTGCAAATTAATTATAGGATTTATAACACTTGCGCAAAAAATAAATCATTCAGTGGGTTCATTTGCATAACTCTTAAGGATTTATTGACCTTATGAATGAAAGTTTCGATACAGTAATATTTTCAATGCACACGTCCAAACTACATCGAAACCTGATTGTGAATATTATCTGATGACAAGTTTTTGCTTCCTGCTAATCTTGTCAGTTATTTAGTACAAAAAACACAGGGTATAAAAAGGAGCTCTTAATTGTGGAACAGTATCATTCTCATTGTATCAGTTGACGTAGTCGCAACAACAACATATTAGACAAAATGGTTGCGAAGGTGAATTTTTTCATCTCTAATATTCCATCTATATTTTATTTAATGTCTTGCTCTACTTGTTTTTAAATAAATTTATTGGAATGTTATTTCCTAGTTGCAAATCTTAGCTTTTGTCGAGTAACAGTTCAGAATAAAGTTCCCTTTGAGCACTTATGTGTATACATAAGTTATGAATCCAAATTAACCTGTCGTTCTCAATTTCATTTACTTGGCTTAGCATTCAGTCAATATTCAAACGCTTAATTTTATAAAATGTAAATAATTTAGTAACAATTTAGTAAATAATTTTGTGCTTTTAACGACGAAAAGCACAAAATTTTACAGTTTATCTACATTCCAGTTCGTCGTAGTCCTCGCATTGGTCGCCGTGGCGTCAGCCAGCAACTTCAACAGTTTCTCGTACAGCGTGGCAGATCCCTACACCGGTGACTTCAAGAACCAGATCGAGTCTCGCGCCGGCGACAACGTGCAGGGCCAGTACTCGCTGCTGGAGTCGGACGGCACGCGCCGCACTGTCGACTACGCCGCGGGCGCTGAAGGGTTCAACGCTGTCGTCCGCAAGGACCCCGCGCTCATCGCTTCCGCTCCTATCGCCGCTCCCCTCTCCTACGCCGCTCCCCTGTCCTACGCTGCTGCTCCCATCGCTAAACTCGGCGCGTACCCTTACGCTGCTGCCCCCATTGCCAAATTCGGTGCCTTCCCCTATGCCGCGTCTTTGGCTGCTCCCTTCCCTTACTCTCGCTACTTGTACTAAACGATCTTATAATATGATCTTTGAAAACTGGCTGTAAATAAAATGTTAATATTTTTACTCTAACACGTTTATTACTACCAATAAATGTAAATTGGACTTCATTCACTTTACATGTAAGAATAACAAGGGGACGTCAATCGCAAATCAGAGCTATGCGACTTGAAAAATAATAAAAACAACACATTTTAATAGTGACAGGTTCGTATAGTCTAAATCAATGAAATTTAATGTATGAAATACAAAGTACGTCAATGGTATATATTATTAATGTGCGTTATAGCTAATAAATATGATAAAATTTTCAAAAAACTAAAATAAAATTTAAAATTTTATCGTACGTACTACGATAATTATTTTATCGTAGTACGTACGATAAAATAATTATCGTACGTACTAACAACATTCAGTAGGTAGGCTTGTAAGGTCTGGATTGTAAAATGTCAGGGTGATAAATAGCCTATTTTTATACACATCGTCCTAGGTGGTGAATAATCTTATTTTAAAAATAGCATGCTTATTTATGGTCTGTGTGGTATATAGTAGTGGTTACATGTAAAATTAAAGAGAAAAAAAAAATGAAATGCCAAAAACTTTTTCATTGAAAATAGTCTTCTTTGTAAAGTTGCAGTTGATAACTTTGAAATCTGCAATTAAAATTACTCTACTCGGCCAATTACCAAAAATACATCTTCGCTTGAGTTCCACATATCCTTACCGATCTCAAAATCAGTAAGTGTATAAAACGTACATTATTTTATAACATAATACACGTACATATGTACCTATCTCGATTATAATTTTCAGATGACGGATTATGCCTCCGCGAGTTAATACGACACATAAAAGCTGATATATTAATAAGATAATTAACAATGTACACGGTGTTCACTCACGTGATGATATTAGTAGCACTGTTTGAATTATTCACGCATAATTCTGTATATTTTAGTTATAGAGATAAGTAAACATGCAATAATTGATGTTGAAATATTAACATGGTCGTTTTGTTGTAATTTTATTCTGCCGTCCTTATTAAAAGTGCAACAACTCGACTTTTGGGTCAAATTGAGTTATATACATATTCGTGATCAGAAAAAAAAGCTCTACATTTCATTCTTAGACAGTTTTTACGTATCTATTAACAATCCTTAGTTTTCACTAAGCATAACTGCAATAAATTATAAATTTGGTAATATTTTACTAAACAAGACCACAATAACTTGAGTTGAGGTAAAGTAAAGTCTAAATTTGATGTTGAATTACTTGCAAAAACTACAATAACTACGAATATATTAATCTTTATTAACATATTCATAATATGTAAGGCATAATTACTAGCCATAAAGACAATAACTTAAAATTATTACACTTTACTAAGACATATCTTTATTTTGTGACATCGCTTACTAGTGAAAAGTACAATAACTAAAAGTTACAACATTTTTATTTAGATAAATTATTTTTTTGTGATATCGTCTACAAGTCATAAGTACAATAAGTACGAGTTATTGCACTTATATTAAGAAGCATTGGCGAGTTATTTAAAAGTTCACTTATATTTTAACGTAAAAGATAAAGTTATGGCTTTTATTATTAGAAGAAACAAGCAAAATAAATCGTAATATTTCAACTAGCTAATGCGTTCTTGGTTAGCTAATTATGCTTTTTGGAGTAAGCTAGATCAGTGTGTCTCAGTTCAGTTAGAAGTCTACGTGTTGGTATCGCCACTCACACTCACGACGCGACAACGCATTTACGCGTTAGTGGTTTACTCTCATTTATTATTAGTATTGTAATTTGGTACACACATAGTTTATACTTTGAACAAGCGGATATGCTATTTTTCATCAATGCGTTTCTAGTAATAATACGTATTTATTAATTTTTAATCAACTTCGAAGAAGTAGTAAACCAATAACATTTATAAATATATAATACCTATTATCAGAACTATATATTATGTTTGAACCGAGTGATGTAAAGACTAAAACTAAAAAGACAGTAGAAAACATAAAAAAGAGAAATGTTTCGTATGAATCATTTTATGCTCCAAAATGTTAAAATTGCTGTTTGTAAAACTTTTTTTAACCACACTTGGGTACAACTCACTAAATAATACGCATATTCACATGCCCTCATTAAAGAAATAGATGATCAAAATGACAAAATGGGATGCTATTAACGTAAAAATGTTATAGACAAAAACAAAATCAGATGATGCACCGCTCCTTCATGGAAGAATATCCCGATATGAAAGTATCATTCGAGACATATCGTAAAGTCTTAAAGAATATGAATATATCCTTTTCTAATCTCGGTCATGAAGAATGTGAGCAATGTGCTCTATTTAAACTACACACTGAATGTTCACAGGATGCCTGTGAAACTTGTTTGGAAAACACTAAATACATAAATCACGATACACGGACTCCAGAAAACAATATAAAAAAATAAGGAACATGCCACTATCGACAATGAGAATATCTACTTTTCTATGGATCTTCAAAAAGTCATCACGCTTCCTCGCATGGAGCAGTTCAGAAGTGCCATATTTTGTCCACGTATTGCATTTAATGAAAGCTTCGTTTCTCTAGGAAAAAACATAATACGAGTGTAGCCTACGCCGTACTTTGGAACGAGACTATCTCTGGACGGAGCCAGGAAGACATAATATCTGCCCTGAGGTCCTTTTCAACACCCAAACGTGACGCACAAAATGTTGTATTATGGGCAAATATCTGTGCAGACCAAAATAAAAATTGGCCGTTCATGAGTTTTTTGGTGAACACAGTTAATAGCGAACTCATTTCTGCAGAATCTATTACAGTCAAATATTAGGTCCTTACATATGAAATTGGCGTTTTGTCGTACTGGCCACTTTGATCTCAAATATCTCTCTCAAATATTTTGAACCTGGCCATATAAATTTTGTGCCTTTAAGGAGATGAGATTTAAGGCTAAATTTACCTAAAATCTCTATGCTGCCAAATTTGGATTGAGAAAAGTTTAATCCAAGATAGTCGTATATATTTTTAGACTGATTGAAAGATTAATGTCATTGTACCTTAAATATATGTATAATAATTAATAAAAATATTATTTTTGTTAAATTTATCACACAAATGATTATGAGTGATATTTGTTTTAGGTAAGGCACCTTAAAATTTCCTAATTTTATAGTCGTTAACTCTCATAGTGATGTGCTAATGTTAAGATTAAACCTCAAAAATTATACGATAATCATTTCAAAATAAATGAACCTCATTCTATGCACAAAATTAAACATTGTCTTAATGCCTTTTATTTGAATTACATTCAATAAAATTAATTTAACTCTACTGAAAACTGTAATAAGTCAGAAAAATATTACACTAATCGTTAGAATTACCATACAGACTATTCAGAAGCACGGGTTAATCTAAATGCAATATGTTGATATACTTGCAAAAAGTACAATAACTATGTTACTTATTGTGGTTATGACTGGTCATCGTTTACACTATTTATGAAATAGTTTTAAACATAAAAACAATGTTGTCATTTTAGTAGATTAAATAACATAATATACGATTTTGAGATTTCTGGTAATATACTTAACAGTTTTATCTACTGTCTTGTTCAAGTTTCAAGTTAATACCTTGCATAGGTGCAAAGATACACTTAAAACAATTTATATTTTTTCTAACGCCTTTTTCTCAAAAGTTACTTAAAGTTAGTTATTGCACTTTTCATAAGGACGGCAGTATTACAAAATAAGTATCTCATTCAAATATTATAGAAAGATCATTTAACATTTTCTAAGTTCTACAGAGTTATTGGCTAGGAGTGTACTTATCCAAAAGGAGTCACTATACTAATCTTACGAAACTACTTTCACTATGAGACAAACTCTAAATTAAAAAAAAATACAACTGTTTCACACTTTTTGTATACGAGCGATAAACTTTTTCAATCGAATATATGATTTTATTTCTCAATTTCAGAGTTTGTTCCGTAGTAAAAGTTGTTCGTAATGATAAATACAGTCAACACCTTTTGGCTAGATACACCCTTAACCGATAACCCTGTATATAGAGTGAATTTCATATCAGTGCGTTTATCCAGAGTACTGAAAAATTTTCAAAACGGATTTTACAAAGTCATGAAACAAACTACGCGGAGTTTGTTTCATTGCACTCCCATAGAGATGATATAAAGAAAAATCATATCTTGGGACCCCTAAATCCTACAATGAATTTAATCCTCAGAATTGCATGTTTATAGTTTCCACTTAAAATTTTTACAATATACTAAACAATATACTATTACATCTAAATAAACTAAAATCGTATTCCACTAAAACGTATTAAATCCAAGCTGGAAAAAAAATACATAATTAACTGTTTATTCATAGCCTCGTTATATCTGTTTCATGTTTACTAATAAATTAGGGCCCATTTCCTATTATACGCGGGTAAAATACGATAAATTCTCCGGCGTGTTTGAAGTAATGCCACAAATCATTTTAGACGTAATCAAGAAATTTAACACATAAAGCCCGATAACCTTCACAGAGTCTGTGAACTTCGAAGACCTCCGAGGTACAACTTTGGAGTTATTTTAAGATGAGTGTGCCGCATTTCTCTGTTAGACTTTATATTTCCCAACTTTGAACGTGTACAATCAGAATAAGTTTATGTATGAAAAATTCTTAAATTATGTAATCATGAGGTTCTTGAGCACTTCTTAGGGCACAAAATATACGCCTCATTTTCATGTAAATGTATAAATGTCTAGTATTCTTTTATGGGTTTCGAAACCAGCTCAAACTTTTGGTTAAATTTATTATTGAAAAATATGACTATTAGGCACGCAATATACAAACGCAAATTTTAGTGTCTGATGAGCAGTCATGATGCATTTTAATAAAATATCTATACCTTATTACTTTTTAATCTAGTATTCACTTTGAGATTAAGGCCGCCCAATGTACTGCCAATATTTTTATGATATTTAATGAATATTTTTTTATTGTGATGTACAGTAAAAATATTTTTTAATTTAAGTGCTGCAATGTTTTTGTTAATATTTTTTCTGAAGTTTTTCAAGCATTCGTACTGAAATATAAATTATTTTTAAATGAGTAACAAAATGTTGAACTATTAATGTGATCAAGACATAGGACACCGCAAATAATTAAAATTGTAAGGAACTAAAACCATTTATTTAAGCCAGTATTTACAATCAGATGATCAGTCCATTTAGTACAAGTAGCGGGAGTAAGGGAAGGGAGCAGCCAAAGACGCGGCATAGGGGAAGGCACCGAACTTGGCAATGGGGGCAGCAGCGTAAGGGTACGCGCCGAGTTTAGCAATGGGAGCAGCGGCGTAGGACAGAGGAGCAGCGTAGGAGAGGGGAGCAGCGATGGGAGCGGCAGCGATGAGCGCGGGGTCCTTGCGGACGACAGCGTTGAACCCTTCAGCGCCCGCGGCGTAGTCAACAGTGCGGCGCGTGCCGTCCGACTCCAGCAGCGAGTACTGGCCCTGCACGTTGTCGCCAGCGCGAGACTCGATCTGGTTCTTGAAGTCACCGGTGTACGGGTCCGCCACGCTGTACGAGAAACTGTTGAAGTTACTGGCTGACGCCACGGCGACCAACGCGAGGACTGTGACGAACTGTAAAGAAAATGTTTGTTTTTAATTCTCTATAACAATAAATATGCTTATGTGATATTTTATGTGAATTAATTTACATTTACATTTACATTAAATGTTTTATTTTATTTTTACTATTGTCAACTAATTAATAAGTTGAAGAGTCTAGGGTAATTAAACCCTAATTCACCCTTCGAGCTACGCAAGTACCTGGATGTAAACAAGACGTGATAAACTAGAATAAATATGCGCTAACTAATACTCGTATCTCTAGCTAATCAATGTTGTTATTTCAGTTCTAATTATTCGAATACAATGATGACATTAAAGCCCCAGTTTCAATTAACACAAAAGTAAATATTTACCTTCGCAACCATTTTGTCTGATTGAATGTTGTTGCGACTACGTCGGCTGATGCAATAAGAATGATGTCTTATTTCGCAATTGCAGAGCTTTTTATATGAAAGAATAAAGCGCAACTTGTCAAGATTAACAGGAAATAAAAGTAGTTGTAATCGCAATTAACGTAAAGGTTTTGAAATCAGGTTTTAGTAGGTAGATGTTAGGGTACAAATCTGCATGCTTAATTAGGTCGTTGTTTATGATTGTAATCTGAGCAAATGTCAAAACTTGCTTTGGAAAATTTTGAACATTTACCTATTTCTTATATACTATTTATCTATATATTAGATAAAAATAAAATAAGTGATAATTTACGCAGACTTAGGTAGTGATGAGCACTATAAACAACACATAAAGTGACAGATTTAGAAATTCATAATTTGAATGATGTTTTATAGGGAGATTAATAGCTTCAAACCTAAAACCGATCCTACCAAAGAGTGATAGCTATCACAGTAGAGCCGTCAGTTAACTTAAAAATCAATTAGGACGTTTCATTAAATAGAAAAAACATGCTTTCAGGTTTGAATTTAGAAAACCTACCCAGGTATAAAATTCTAGTCTGGATAGGGATACGTTGATACTTGCTAGCAGGTCGCATTTTTCAACTAATGTTAATGAATCTCGGTTGTTGCGATACCAAGTTTCGAGTTTCACATGTTAGAATTTTCGCCGTGTTAGGCACATCATGCATTGTCAGGGCATGATGTGCGCTCTCCATAAATAGATGCCTAGATAAACTGCGCCTAACATGTAACAGCTATGTATAGAAATGTCATTGATTTCAGATATCCTCACCGTTGCCGATAGCTTTAAAACTGTTTTGTCATGAAGATACAAATAATATGACAATTAGGTACAAACAATAGGTAGAAAGTAACTTTTAAATCATAATTTTCCAATCGTCAACATCTCGTTACAGTACTAAATGTATTAAACGTTTAGTAATAATAATTCAAAGGTCAAAATATCACACACATCCAACCCACATTGTAGCGGTTTCAAGGACAAATACCCGTCCTTCGGTCCAGGCACCATTTGTAAACGGTAGAATAAGGTTCGCAGCGAAGTTTCCCGCTTCAAGCACCCTTCGACGTTTACGGCCCGAGACAATATTGCCAGTTTCAGCTGATAAATAAAAAAGTTTCCTCGCTTTTTGCAACGCATTCACAGTTGGAGTAGAAAATTGTGTCGAGATATATACCTACTTCTGTAGGCTTCTAGAAGTTTAGCGGCTTGTTGATGGAAATGTTTAGAAAATTTCTTGTAACTTAATTTCTTAGATATAATAAAGATAAAGGCGGAAGTTTGTATGTGGTATTTGTTTGATCCTACTCCTTCACGCTCAAACGGCTTAATGGATTTGGATGAAATGTAGCACGAAGATAGCTTATGCCCTGGATTAACAAATATGCTACTTTTTATCCCATGTGATGATCAAATATCTATGCGGGGCGCAGCTAGTAAAACTATAAACAATAAGTACAATTCAGACATCGTCATGTGCGGTAACAAACTTTTAGACAGTAAAAGTACTTTTTTATATTTCAATAATACGGGTATATAGTAATTCAATGTATGTATAAGTAATCTACGGAACACACAGATTGAGCTTTATTGGAAGAACATCAAGTCTTGGTTCTTAGTTGTTTTGAATTATTGATTGCTCTTTAGTTTGAACTTGCTGATTCATAATTTATTATGTTGGTAGGTACTTTTGAATCACATCTTAAATACCAATTTTAAAAGTGCTTACACTGTATATGTTTCAGATGTTCTAATCATTTATTTTTTGTTTTTAAGTTTAAAAAGTTTTTAATTTCTTGGCCGGTTTTTTTGGTATATAATTTAAAAATGGTATTGAATTTATTTTCAAGCTCAAATTTGTGCTCTCAAATATTTTAAAAACAAAACGTGGTAGGGCAGTTTACCACAATTAATCTGCCATTGGCAGACGATTCCAATATCCGGTGCTGTTAAATTTACAGTCCGGATTTTAGGGAACTGGTTAAAACAGTGGCATTGGTTTTAATTTTTAATACCTTCCGTTCAACAAATCCATAGCAAAGATAGCATCTGTTATACAAAAGTTCAAAGTTGCTTTTTAACCACGTGCTCTATTTGATGACACAGCAAACGAAGGATTAGCGAAGCTAAACGAAGCTCTCTGATCTTAAATGAAACAAGCCAAAGTGGCTAATGCTAGTCAATGTTCCCAATTAAAAACTCCCAACGTCAAGAAATTTAATGTATGCTTAGTGTCGCATAGATTAGTTGGAAAGAGCAACCATTTCATACCAGACCCACGATACTCATGAAAGACACCATTGGGGGTGCCACGGGAACTCGAATTTAGAGCAGTAGTGGCACTCTCAGTGCTGCATAATCGTTCTATAGCTAGGCTTAGGTCTTCCCTGTGAAGAGGGTGTAGACCATAATCCACTAAGCTGTCTAAATTATGGGTTGGTGACTTCACAAATCTTTGAACTTTCTCCGACGAGCATGTTTTCTTACGATGTTTACCTTCCCCGTTTAAACTTGTGGTAATTAATTATAATATACACATGAGTGAAAAACACTCAAACTCAGGGCATGCCTGAACCTGGGATTGAAGTCACGCCCTTTCGAGTGTAAGGCAAAGGGTTTATCGACTTTGATATCACTAACTTCCTACATAATTACCAATAGATGAGAGCTTTTCTCATTCAGTTAACGACCACTCAAATAAATAACCTTTTTTTGCTGTTATTCAATTTATTCCTAGACAGAATTGGAACGAACGACATTGTTTGGTTGCAAATATCCTTAAGCAGGATAATCTGTTATTTTAAGATCGGCCGAAGTGTCAGCCTAATTACTACAAAAACAAAACTAAAAAAAATAACCTTAAAAATATCAGATAAGTACCAATTTCATAAAAACTTCACTTTAAACAACTCGACAACCTTTAATTACATACTTTCCAGTCGATCGAGCATAAGAAACACGATCAGAAATAAATAGGACGGTACTAAAATAGAAATACTCGTATATCCAATATCTGACCTCTGAGGCCTGGAGTGGTTGAGAGGGCCGGGGTTGCAGTGTCGAGAGGGGTATAGCGTGCTTCAAGACAGATATTTGAGTGCTCTTCCCTGATCGTAGACGTTTATTTGTTTCGCTGACTACAGCGTCCCAACTTAGTTTTTCAGGTACACGAAATCAGATTTTTGAGCCACCAAATAAATACTAAGAAATATTTAGCTCATGATTTCATTAGGTAATTAGTGTCAATTTTGTCAGTCATGATTTTTTCTCAAGTAATTTTTACTTTAATTTTAAGATTTACTTAGTAATCAATAAATTATTATATTTTGGAACTTTCCTGTGTTGTTTTAATTTATGTAATCCAAAATAGGCTTTAAAGTATTTTTAAATCTAAAAGACTCTACTGGTCGTGCGGCTAATTTGGCTTGGTCTAGTAATGTATAACATATTTAAAGCTTTAAGTTTTAAGTATTTAACAGTAAATATTATACTATATTACTATCGCGGAAACTTATTAATAATGGATTTACTCCAGCAACAATATGTTAAAATATTGTAGCATCCGTCGTGTTCGTTTCGGCTTCAGTTACGTTCCATTCCAATTTTCGAAGCATGAATAAAATCTATATTTTCATATTCTCTCCACCACTTACTCACTCTATATCTATTTCGATTCTGTGTCTTGGATTTTTCCAGTAAAATTTGTCGCTTTCCACATTTCTATCGGGGCAATCGCGACAGGCGATCCCGAGCACGTATTGCCCTGCCTACTCCAGACTATCTTGTCTATTCCAAGACCCATATTTTCCTATTGTGCATCCGACGAGGGATTCGATTGTGCTAGAATGTGCGTGCCCGCAAATTGAAGTGTAAATCTACGAGTTATATTGCAATAAGGTGGTTTTATGGTCTGCTGTTTGGTTCGGAATATAGGTTTCGTCCAATTTTGCGGAGGCTGGATAGTTTACTCAGGGATTTGTTACTCGAATATTGTATAGTTGCATTTGCTATGTTTAGATTTGATGCGTGGCTACAAGCTATTTTTAATATTTGCCAGATTTATTGTATTTCTATTAATAGATAGGTAAATATTGTTCAAACTGATAATGCATCGTCTTCAAAAAACTTTAATTATAAATAAGTATGTTATATATAAAAACTTGGTATTTGAAACTCTTTAATGTAATTTCCTAAGTGAACAGTCTTGTTCTTAAATGCAAAACGCCCTAAAGTATTTTAAAGAATGTAATTATTGCAAGTCTTAGTGTCGCTTTTAATTTGCATTTTTGGCGTGCTTTTATATTTATTTATATATATTGCAAGCACTTTAAGTAGCTTATAATTAGAAATCTTATGTCTAAGTATATCTAAATAAGGATTTTAGATGTGCGCCCTGTGCTAGACATATCAATTAGTAGTTAGTGGCACGACTGGTACTAATTTAGTTAAAAACTAAAAATAAATTGTTTTATATTATTTCACATTTAACATAACTAATATAATAACAATATGGTAAACTATTTTAAACTATTTTTAAGAAAAGATTAAACTATTTTTATATCGATTTACACACATTTTTTATTGAAATTATTATTTGCTGTTTGCTTATTACCTAATACTTATGTTTTTTTTTAAATTTTGTCTTCGAAGAATTCGCTGATGATGTAGTAGCGTTTTTTTTTATCAGGAAATTACGTAGTTTTATATAAAAAGTTTTGTCAGATGCTTCGTTTTTAATAGTGTTTGGTATTTTATTGTATACTATAATTGACGTGTATTCTGGTCCTTTTTTGAAAATTTCTATCTTCGGTTCTGGAGCTATAAGCATATTGGGTTTGCGTGGATTTATTTATATTTTTTTTCAAATCTACGATCAAAAAAATTATGCTACTTATCACTGATAAAATTATTTATCTTAACTGTATTGGTTGAGACATTCTTCCCGTAAATAAAAAAAAAACAAAGATAAAAGTTACAATAGACAATTTTTTAGAAACATAATTGACAGGAATATAGTTTTGGCTTGCATTGACGGATGATAATTTCTATTTTTTTATGGCTCAAACAAAAACCACGATCAAAGTTGAGACACATTTATTAATAAGACAGTAACGGCATTCATCTGGATTTTGAGCGTCTTTTGTCTTGTTTATCCGATAGAGAACGACACGCGTCAAAAGAAGACAAAAGATTCTCAATGTTGGGAAGCGTTCATTGATAGAGCTCTTCTAGCGGGTTCAAATTAAGTTTAAATATACACGAATAATATTTAAAATAAAGTAAAAAAATAAATCCCAGACTTTAAGTTTCTTGATTTCTAAACCGATCAACTGGACCGATTTGATAAACTAACCGAATATACCAACGATAAACCAACTGAATAACAACAGAACACTTTCAAATAGGAGATTCAGAGTTTTTCAAATTAGTCCAGGCAATCCCGGCATTAAGGAATGAAAACATGAAGTACATGAAATAAAGATTTTGACGGAATTGAGAATATCCTTTTTTTATAGAGACGTTTAAAAAAGTCTCATCTAAATTAAAGTACATAACATTGCACTATCTTCAGCTATTGGATACCGCAGAGCAGCTATCCAAACAGTGTCAGCTCCCCGAGATGTCCGGGGAGAGCTTGTTATAAATACACTCTGGCAGACAAATAACATTTACTTGAGCTGCGACTGCGGGACGAATGTGCGGTCGTTACTGGACACATATTGACTAAATTCCTCGTATGTTGTTGGAGAAATCTAGCCATTTTTATTTTTTCATCGTTGTTAATTCTTTTTTGGGACTAACTGAAGAGTATATTCCTTATTAACCAAAAAAATAATTAATTATAGATTTAGCCGTCTCTAATACTATCTGAGATATGTTTTTTGTCGTAGATTTCTTTTTGATATCAATCTGAATAAGTGTTTGGAATTGACAAACAAAAAAATACATCTGCTTTCTCTTTTTGCAATTCGGTAAAAATACTCCATCAAATATAAGGTAAAAAATGGTAATTCAACACAATAAAATACCTAAAAAAAAATATGAAAAATACACACCTCAATAAATTCTTAGAACAACGAAAGTTAAGCGATGTTACTCTAAAACAATAGCAAAATTTGTATAGTCAAAACCCTGGACTTAAAGATATTTAGATAAATGATAGATACTTAGTTAGGTCTCATTTATTCCGGATGAAGCTAAGAATTATAGACCTAGGACCCTCCTAGAGGTATATGACCTATGGAGCCGAAATGTGAACTTTTACAACTTTTACAGTTGGTCTGGAGTCGCTCACCAAGTAATGGAAAGAGCTATGCTCGGTATTTCTCTGCGGGATCGCGTTCGAAATGAAGTGATTCGCCAGAGGATCAGAGTCACCGACATAGCTCAACGTCTTAGTAAGCTGAAGTGAGAGTGTGCCGGTCACATATGCCACAGAACCTACAAAGAAAAAGACAAAATCGATAGAGTTTTTGAGTGGAGACTGTGAACCGGTAAACGTAGTGTAAGACACCCTGCTACTAGATGGAGTAAAGACGTACAGAAGGTAGCAGGCAAGGAGTGGAGACGACAATGTAGGTTACCATTTACTAGTCATCGAGTATATTAGCGATCTAGTTAAATGTCAGAATAAGCTGAAATCGAATTCGGCATGTTTTTTGTATGATCATTAATCACAGCTCCAGACGAAGTTTATTACGAAGGTTCGTGGCCGAAATCTATGAGTAGCCAATTGAGATGGATTATTGTGACCCTTAGGGTTGACCGCATAGTGAATAATTTAATTACGGCTTATATATACTTAGTAATATTGCAAATGAGTATATATGTTTTACTAGCTGTTATGAATTATTAATTTATTTTATTAAAGCTTATCATTGATAATTGCACTGGTAAAAACCAAATTAATAACATCTATTAACGAGTGTTAAACCAAAATAAAAAGTATTATACGTATTTAAGAGCGAACGAAAAATTTCACGACAAGCAGGATTCGAATCTGTGTCTTTTGAGTAAAACTGGATTAGTTGTCTCGAATGGCATAATATAAGTGATTGTATTGACTATCACAGATGGCCCCACTGGTCGCTTTAGAACCTTAATTGAGAGCGCTTCGCGGCCGGGCAGAATATCGACTATGGCCTAATGGTCAAGGCATCTAGACGTGTTACCCAGAAGATACAGACAGGTTCGAATCCTACCTTTCGTGAATTTATTTGATTGCTATTTTCTTGTAATTAATTCATATTTAACTAAGTACATTATCTATTTAGATAAACACGTGTAGAATAATCTTAAACCAAGAAAGAAATATTTTTTTAAAATTTAAATATTTATACTCCACAGACGCTTTTGTCCGTGCCATTTATGGGATTATAGAACTTTTTTTTTAAATTTAACTACATTTCTTGAAATTCTAGGCTTATTAAAGAAAACAAATAACTACTTAGCTAATTAAACTTAAACAATTATTATTTCAAATTTTGAATATTGAATGTCACTTACAAACCGAGAGCAATCCGACCCCCGCGAGCAGCACCCGTTCACGAGTTGACGCATGTGCCAGCCATCGCTCTTCTCAACCATATCGGAGGGAAGAGAGCGACCCGACACACGACGCCGCCGCAAGAAGAAGCTTTTTTATGAGCATAGAAAGAAATCTTAAAAATTGTAATACTAGTTAGTTACTTGACAAGCAATTCTAACAATTAAATATTATTATTTTCAAAATGTTTTGTGCCTAGCACTGACGACTAATTCTGCAAACTGTCAAACCCTCGAACTATAATAAATTAGCGACTTTCATAAAGACAACCCCTTGACCGATTTTTGCATATTTAGAACTGTTATTAAAGGTACCGCATTTCCCTCCCTACTAGCTAAATTAAAATGGGCCGGTAATATTAATAATTTTTTTAGCCAGTGACACAAAATCCCACATCCACCCCTTCATACTACAACACTGTATACAAATGCAAAGAGCGTGTTAAACTCATATCAATTTTTGATAGCAGGAAAACGTCACCCTAACCTTACTGCCATAACCATTATTCTTTTTTACTACTAAAGCGAAGGCTCACACGTATTATAGGAACTTATAGACATAATAACATAGAGTTTTCCACTCACGTACCATCTCGTATGTACAATCAGTACCAGTAAGAAGTATGTATGAAGGAAGTGTGCACGAAATAGAAGTCAAGACTTTCTGAAGTTATGATCACTTTTTACCTGACTGTGAAAGAAAAGAGTTATGTTTTTCGAGTGTATGTTTGTATGTATATTTCTTTGGCACGCCTTAGAACCTGATTGAGGTATGAGGATGATACACAAGCTTAACGTTTTAGCAGTCGAGTTTTTTTGAACTCGCTTCTAAACACTTGTTAACCTACTTTCGGAAAGTAGGAAGTTTCATGTTCATGTATATTGGTATTGTATTTTCTATGTTTATTTTTCGTTTGGATTTGCATAAAATTGATCTCGGGAAACTGGCAGGCGCTTATACGAGTATAACAACTGCATTATTAGGTTTTCAGAGTACCTAACTATAGTTACTGTATGAAAATGGATCAGATAATTTTCCTGGCCTGGCAAAATTTTCTTTCATCTGTTCGTATGTTTGTATTTTTTGTTTGTACTCGCGTAAAAGTCGTACTTTGAAACCAACTTTGTCAAAATTCGTTTATGGGTGCTACGAAATTTTAGGTGTCGGAAATTTTATAGGAGGAACTTCTCTCCAATAAGTGAGAAGTTTCATTGATAATGTAAAAACCTCGACGATTCTACAAAAGTAAACTTTATCACTCGTGAAACAAGGTGTTAAATACTGTGGCAATAGCACTTATCAAAGATGTTAGTTACCAAAAATGTCAACAGAGGTATGAGACAGAATAAACAAAGAAAATTCTGTAAAATGTATAATTTAAAAAAAAATGTATAAAAATCTAAAATAAATAAAATAAAACAAATAATAACTATGCATAATTATTTTTTACACATGTTTGGTTGTGTTGTAGTTTGAAAGCTTTAAATATTTTTAATCCGCAAAATTATTGTGGTTGCGAGGTCTACAGTTCACATAATTACTAATTTAATTTATTTAGAATCAATCGCATAATACGGTTTAGTTTTGATAAGGAATTTTACATCTTGACTGTACTTACAACCTTTCAGCGTCCAACCAAGAAAACCTCAAAGTACCTACTTCTCCAGCAATAAAACCAGAAAACTAATCATGGTTATGGCCGATAGCTATCAAAACTTTACCTTCACATAAATGACTATCACACTAATATTATAAAGGTCTGTATGTGAATTAATGAATGATTTATTTGTGACAAACACATTTAACAACGATGGTCAAGTGGTTAGTGGGGTCGACTGCCGTGCAAAAGTTACGAGGTTCGATCCCATAAAACATGCAAAAAGAGCCCGAGCTACACCGGTGAAGGAAAACATCGTGAGGAAACCATAGCACAGTGGTAGGGCGTTTCCTATCGTTCGCCTGGCTAGCTACCACCCTCAAGTTGCAAAATCTGTCGCCAAGCACCTGACTGTGTGTTCCGGCACCCTTCCTTGAGAGCCAGTGTATTCCAGAATAGGCATGCTTCATCTAGGGCTACAGTGTCGCTGACTTCCGTGGTCAAGCAAACTTGTGGTCAAATGCCTAGCTGTTCAGGATAAAAAAATATATCTGAAAATAACATATTAATAAAACATAATAATGTGTGTTTGTCACAACCCGACCCCAAATCTCAAAATGTGTTATGTGTGTAAGTGTAATTTTGTTACGTCTGCACGTTCAAACCGCTCAATGTATTTGGATGAAATGTACCCATCAGGATAGCTCTACATATATATGTAGCACCGCGTGATCTAGTATCAGTATACCACCAATGTAAGACCAACAGTCAAATACACCAGGGGCATATTATAATCGTTTTTAAGGATGACCTGCAATGACCTTATCTCAAAAATGTACTAAGTACACATAAATTTTTGATATTAAAAATAATTAACGAAATAATAAAAATAGTTTAAATTAAAATTATTTAGGGAAATTTTATTCATAACATGATAACTTTTTAAGCTTCAGTAGGATACTCTCTTAGGTATTTTATTTTTTTAAATTTAGAATATTATACAAAAATGGACCACAAGTACCTAATTGTCACCATCTAAGGTTGCCTGGATGTTCGCTATTTAACGATAAGGCTATAAACTCTTGGCCACACACCGCACAATATTTTGTGAGAAATGTTGTCTTGCATTTAATATTTTGTGTTGATAAAGAATTGATCTCACTATTTGATTGATTGATATCATTAGTAATATCGCGTAGAATTTGCAATGGAAGAAGTGAAACAAGTTATAACCAATGTTGGTTTGGTTTTGACAGTTCGTCGCTTCCACTCTATCAAAACGAAACCAAAATTGCTTTTAATTTGGTAACCAATAGTAAAAACAATAAGTAGTGGTATCGCGTAACGATCGCGACAAAAGAAGTGAAACAAGTAGCAGCAATTTCGGTTTCATTTTATGTAAGAAGACGGGTTTTCACGCGTACCTGATTGTTGGAAACTTTTAGATCTAAAATGCTTTTCTCGTCGAAGCTAATTTATAATATAAATGTTAAATGTCAACTAACTCCTATTTTTTTTTCTTTATCTATTATTTTAGTAAATTCTTCAGGTTTGTGTGCAAATGTCGCCTCATTGGCGTAGGCTTCCCTCAGCCGTTTCCATAACTCCCTATCTCTCGCAATCCTTATCCACACCTGTCCGTGTCTTTGTGTGAACACATCTGCCCAGCGCGTCTATATTGTCTGCCTCTGTTTCTTTTATCTTCTCTTGTTATCCACTCCACATTTTCACAAGTCCATTTATCGTTTTCCATCCTGCATATATGTCCTGCCCAGTTCCATTTCAATGTCCTTATTGTGTTAGTTACGTCTCTGACTTTTGTTTTTCTTCTTATTATGCTAATGCTTATCAGATATCTTTATCCGTATCATGCTTCTTTCATGCCTTTGACAAATCGTCAAACGGTTTTCATCTTTGATTCTGAGAGCCCACGTTTGTCTACCATATATGAGGCAAGGTAAGATGGCTATGTTATATACTTTGCTTTTAATTTTTACTCGTATGTCAATATCCTTATTTTTCATTATTTCCTTGATGCACCAATATTTTTTCCAAGCTAAGACTATGCATCTATCTATTTCTTTTTCTGTGAGATCCTTAACTGCTATCAATTGGCCAAGATAAGTGTATTCACTAACATATACTTTTTCCGCCCACTGTCACGGTTTTCTCTTCTATGTTCGTCAATATTTTTGTTTTTTCTGCATTTAGCGCTAATCCAACTTTTTTGCTACTTCTCCGACTTAGGATATCGCTATATCGCTATATATCCGCTGTAAGGTTGTCAACACAATAAGTGAACTATTTCTACCACTATATCTCACAATACAAATGAATTTGTACCGAAAAACGTTTATTATTGTAAAAAGCCTCTTATTCCACAATATTGGAGCGGAGTTATTGAAACGGAAGTAAGCAATATGAATCAATAGACCTCCCACTTATTTGGAACGGTCTGCGGCTGCCGCCAGAATATTAAGAAAAGGATAGTTTTGGTAAACACGCATGTATCGTTGTTTTGCTGATATTTAGGAAGTATATTTGGGTTATATTGCGCTCAGGTACTAAAACGGATAAACGTTTGAATTATTGATAAAAATAATTTAATTGTTCATTTTAATTGGCCAAACGAGCAAAGCAGGCATTGGGTCTAGAAATATTTTTTTATTTTTTTGCCTGTTAATAATATTAATAATATAGGACAACATCCACACAAAGGTGTTCAGGTCCCAAACTAGGCAAAGCGTGTTGCTATGGTAACCAGATCACTGATATACATACTTATATACATAGATACATACTTATATATTATATAATAAACACCCAGACACAGGTCAAACAGACATGTTCATGCACACAAATGTTTAACCTGTGCGGGGATCGATCCCGGGACCAGCGGCGTGTATGAACCTACTCCCTTACCTAAAAATAACCTTGCCCAAACTTAGTATTTTCGAATAAGATTACACACTATGTAGTAACATCTCTTTGCTCCGATTAATCTTAAAAAATATGTTTATAACTTAACTTAATACTTTGGTATAGTTATATACCAGTCGTCGATAAAGTTCAAAACTCCACACTTATAAAACGTTAAATGAGTTGCATATTGGAAATATTATTTATTTTGATTTTCTGCAAATCGTCCCAAATGGGTAGGTATGTAGGACGAGTTGACGAATTCCTCGAAATTTTTTAATATTTTATCAGGGGTTTAAATGGGATTTTTGCTATGGCGCTCGGCTGTTTCATTTAACACAATACTAAAAAATATAATTTAAAGAGAAGCATTTTCTCAGCTACAAATAATATTTTAAGGTCAAAAGTATGCAGAACTACAAGTAATACATAAAATGGTACTGCTATTTTTTTTATTACAAAATACATGAACATTAACCTCATCCACACGTCATGTTAAGCTCCGATGCGTACGAATATATTGCTTTATTACTTACGTAAGGCACTTCAAAAGCTCCAAAGAAATAAGTTATTCCCAATGATATAGAAAGCATTTTCACGGGCCATGAAGATCCGACGTCACGTAGCCCACTGGAATCTCATTTTGAAATTCAGCCGGCAACCGTATAATGTGGCAATAAATGAATTTTAATAACATCACCTACCCGCTCGGGCATTCGAGCTTTTTTTGGATTAAAGTTTTATCCGACTGATGGGAAAAGGTTAATCCTTTGTAAATGCTACGTTGTCCAGAAAGCTTAGCTGCTTGTTAGGGCTTGTTTTGTATGATTAATTTTGTAGTTTTATAACTGTAATTCTTGAAGTCAGTTTAAAACTAACTGAAGCTGAAATCTGAACCAGATCTGATTTTTTTGTGTTGCATAACCAATACTTTGGAATAAATGCTAGCTAATATTTCTCTCAAAAAATAAGTCCAGAAATCCAGCGGGACATAGTATACAGCTTTTGGGCACATTGCCAGATAAAAAAAAATTAAGTTGTAATTTTTTTTTATATGTATACATACGCATGTAGTTTATTTTTCTATTACCATGTTCATCTCTAATCACGTGAAACCAGTTTTACTAATACAGTTTCTCAATATTTACATATTTTTTGAAAAAGTACAAAATAAATTTCTGTTAATTTAATGTTTCCCTTAATCGTTTATACGAGTATCATATGAACAGTACAATTGTTTACATAACATAATTTCTTTATTCTGCATTAATAGATTAGACCGAAATTGAAACTTTGGTAAACATTCTTGTAGTCAGGTTATGACGACAATTTCTCCAAAATGGTATCAGAGGAAAACTTATGCCCACATTTTGAGTGTAGAGAGCCTTGTTTGAGAGACAAGTTAGACTAATTGTTAACTTTAAACTATAGTTTTTAGTATTCAAATCACACAACTTAATATGAATGTATATTGTTAAGTATATTAAATTCGTAAATAAAAAGTAACATAACCTGCATACAAAAGTTAGAGCTGCTATAAAACAGATATAGATTTTAATGGATTTTTCTGCTAAATAGTAACTACTCCATAACTATTTTCAGAGGTTAACGTCAAAGTTTTAATAGCTCAAACAGAGTTCTCGTTTTGTAGGACTTTATTACACAGCGTTGAAAAGTTTGAGCGTAAATTTGAAGATTTCACCGTTTAGTTGGATTTATTTTTGCTGTGCCAGTTGAAGATTTTGAGTTTTATCTGCTGTTGAAAGAAAAACATTAACTCCAAACTTACTTATAAAATAAGCTTGATCATAGTAAATCATATTAATGTATTCTATATACTTAAAAAAAACTTATTACAATACAAGGTCTTTGAAGTAAAAAGATTTTTCCACCTTCGGCAGGCGCTAGACTCAGTTATTTTAGTTTGAACTCTTTATTACATTATCTCGAAATACTTATTGACAAAAACTAAAATAAAACAGTAATCTCTAACACTAATCTAAAACACTCTAACTAAACTAAACAAAGTCAAAGTCAAAGTCAAATCATTTATTGGCCTTATAACTGCGTTTGTTACACTAGGCAAGTCAATACGTACAATAATGAATTATAATATTATGACGAAACAACAGTTAAAATTTAAAGAAAAATTAGAAAAAATAAATTGGTGTCTAGATAATAATGTTAAATTTAATATTGATGTCTGATTACTATATACATAATACTTAGTTAATATAATATATCAGTCCGGTAACATTACAAGTCAAGTATTGTTTAATGTCAATATCCATTTTAATTAATAATTCGAGAATGAATATTCAGTCAGATCAGTTTGTAAGAATTCTTTTACTGAGTAAAAAGCAGTGGATTCGAAGAATTTTTTTAATTTACACCTAAAATCATTGCCATTAAAATCATGTAAGTTAGCTACAGGACGAGGTAATTTATTGAACATACATATCTTAATCCAGATGCCTTGTTTCTTTACTTTGGTTAATCGAACTTTTGGTTTTGTTAGAAGTACGTCCGGTCTATTGCGATCTCTAAGATTGTATGGTATGTGATTCGGTTTTATCATTAGATTTTCTTTCTCGTCAAAAATTTCTAAGAGACAATTATAAATATACATGGATACCGCTGTCATTATTTTGTGTTTTTTAAAGTATTTTCGTGCTGACGTGCGTTTTTTTAATCCAAATACTATTCTTATGGCCTTCTTCTGGGCTCTTTGGACTTTAATCATATCGGCCCCGTTGCCCCATACAGTTATCGCATATCTTATCATGGAATGTACGTATGTATAATACACTGACAACATATCTTTCACATCTAATACAGATCTTAGTTTAATGAGCGCATAGTTAGCACTTGCTAACTTCTTACACAGTTTACCTATGTGGTTTGTATGACTAATAGTGTGATCAACAGTATATCCTAAGAAGACATTTTCTTTTACTGCAGGATTCTTGATCACACCTTTGCGAGATTGATATTGCATAACGATGCTTTTATCCGCATTTAATATAATTCCATTAGCATTGAACCACTGTTTGAGAATATTTTTTGCCTCTAAAATTTTTATTTCTAGTTTCTCGTTGTGCTTATCCTTTATTCCTACATGGGTATCATCGGCAAATAAACTAATATAAGTCCAATCAGGCATGGCATAGACAAGGTCATTAATACATATGAGGAAAAGAACAGGTCCTAATACTGATCCTTGTGGTACCCCTATATCTATAGTAGCAACTTTAGAATTTACTCCATGTAAAGAAACAATCTGACTACGATTACACAAGTACGTATGCATCATATTCAGTTCAGAGTCATAAAAACCATAGTGGTGTAGCTTTATTAATAATATGTCATGCCTTAAACAATCAAACTATATTATTTCTATTTGAAATTATCCCTCTGGACCGATTTTAATGAAATTTATATACGCCAGAGGTACATAGGTACTAAAGAACGTTGTCGAAACGGTCCGAGACATCAGGTATAAAAACATTTAAAAAATAGTGTCGAATGGAGTAAAAAGGCGGAGGCTTCTTTTTAAGAATTTGCTATATATAGAAGACGTTGCTATATATAGAAGACGTTGCATTATCTAAAAAAATAGGCTACTACAGACATACAAAAGCCTAGGTCCACTCCCAGAGGCAGAGTATTCAGCAGGCTAGCTTCATTACCACTCTGAATGCCAATGCTTTGGTCCATATATACACTGACATTCTGTTCAGTCGCATCGATCAAGTAGGTACTGCAATAAATTTTGGAAAATACTGTGAGTTTATTAGCTTATGGTCATCACCGCCCGGCCCGGCTAGTTTTCAATGTTCAGCAAGTACTTAACACAAGGGTACAATTTAGACGGTCACCAAAAATACTTGTTGTTTCCCAAAATGGCTTAACAGTCACCAAATTATGATGGTCCGCTGTAGCTTCAGGTTATTTTTTTATTGTGACCTTTTATCCATTTTTTTGGTGATCATTTATCCATTTTGGTAGCCGTTTAGAATTTATTTGGTAGTAAAATAGGACTTTTTTCGGCGGCGCTTAAACACGAGCCTTATATACCACAGAATAAATAATAGTACACAATACATACTGGAGATATCATTGAGGTACATAAATCAAGGATAGTCCCATATCACTTCCTGGCTTTAATGTAAAGAAAAAAACCTCTATTATTTCCCTAATCTGTAACATAACCTACGAAGTAAATATAAGGCAAGTTCCACATCATTAGCGAGTGAGTTAGAAGCTTTTGTTCTGGTTGATTGTGCGACTCCGGACGCAATTACTCTCGCCGTCCGCGTCCGTTGTGTTGTGACGTGCCGCGAAAAATTGTCTGTGACGGTGACGTCATTAACTCAGCTAAGTGTAGCCTCTTACTTATTTTAATTTCCTATGAGATACTTTCTGATAGGAAATTAAACGAAAAAGAAACCTAAAATCTATTCCACTAAAAAGGTCTCCATTTTCAGTAAAACTGTTTTTTGAATCTCGAATCTTTTATATAACATAAGGAGTGTTGGACGACTGTACGTACACATAAGTATATGTAGCAATAAAGTTAAATTATAGTTCTGTGAAAATGATGATACTGCGAAATTTGAAGGGGCATTGATGGACAGGTTGAGAACAGCGTGATAAGGGAATGATGCGAATTAGTAGAAGATGACAGGTAGAGAAGGGCACGCTTGGATAGTGTGTTACTTTTAGCGAAATTGCTCTCGCCGTCCGAGTTCTTTGTGTTGTGTCTGTGACGGTGACGTCATTAACTCAGCCTTCCTTATTTTAATTTATTTCTGTGTCAAATTTAGTGAAACTGTTTTAGAGTAACGTCGATTTTTTCTTAAGAGCGATGTAAAAAGTCGACATGGTCCATCAGGAGAAAATATTTTTTTGTAATCACGTGTTTTTTCTACCGACTCTGAAAAAGATAATGTTTGTTACCTGATTTCTCGGAGACGAGTGGATCGATTTAAAGAAATCATTATTTGTTTGGTGGATGCTAGTTTAATTTTATCAAAATCGATAAAGTTGGTCGATTTTTGAATCGAAATAACTGAAAAAGTTCTATCGACGCCTTCCGTAAACAAAGTCAGTAGTCACTTAAAAAGTTCTATCGACGCCTGCCGTAAACAAAGTCAGTAGTAACTTAAAAAGTTCTATCGACGCCTGCCGTAAACAAAGTCAGTAGTCACTTAAAAAGCTCTATCGACGCCTGCCGTAAACAAAGTCAGTAGTCACTTAAAAAGTTCTATCGACGCCTGCCGTAAACAAAGTCAGTAGTCACTTAAAAAGTTCTATCGACGCCTGCCGTAAACAAAGTCAGTAGTCACTTAAAAAGTTCTATCGACGCCTGCCGTAAACAAAGTCAGTAGTCACTTAAAAAGTTCTATCGACGCTTGCCGTAAACAAAGTCAGTAGCACTTTAAAAAAAATGTCGTTATCAATTTTAATTTATTTCTTTAGCACCGTGGTTTAAAACTTCATGATAATAATATCGAATAAAAATGTGTGAATTTTGGATACGACAACATTTCAGTAGCGTGCTATTAAAACAGGATTCGATCGTTCAAAAAACATTTGCTGTTTAAACCACCGAGGCATACCTATCATAACCTGTACCAAAAAACACCACATCTAAAACCAGCATTAAAAAACAAAGTTTAATACCACCCATATTCTAGCCACGTCAACGAGATATCTCTCACAAAGTGTAACGAACGTTTTTGCACCCTTTGTAGTCCGTAAATCCTTATCTTGTAACCGTGTGCCGTGCAGTAACCCGTAGGCTTAGTGATGTGGTTTCAGCATGATTACAGCTACACGGTGCCGTGGATGTTAAAAAGAAACGAGGAGGCAAGAGTTACTTTATTTTTCACACTCTTTTTAATCCCCGACGCAAAATTGACTGGGTGCTATAAGTTTAATGTGATATGCGTGTCTGTGGCATCGTAGCTACCGTTTTTTTATTAATTAGTTGAGAGAGTTCTTATCTATGTTCGATAAACACAAAATGGCGGATTGCATATTTAACAGGATAAACATACGAGAGTGTTTAAAACTGATTATCATGGTTTAAGTAAAGTACTATTAAGTATTAACAACTACGATATAATTGATTGACTGAGTGATCTTGGTTTCATTTCGCCCTTTAAAATCTGTCAGAACGTAAACAAGATTGCTTTCACTTGCATTAATACTCCAGTATTAAGATCTCATAAATAAAACCACGAATTCCAGGTAAATGGTATTGCATTAATAATTATTAATTTAAGTCACTGTCTAGCTTTTAAATATGATTATTGGTTTAAACATAAAATAACATAGTTCTTCCTTTCTAGTTAGATCTACGACATTGTTTCTGCAGCTGGACTGGAGTTAGTGTATCTTTTTTTGTTGTTCAGAAAACAGGTCAAAGGTTACGGTCTCTTTTTTTGATTAAAATTTAAGTAGATTTGTTTAGGTGTGTTATTTATTTTATTTAACATACTTTTAGGCTTTGAAGAGTTGGCTTTGAAAATACTGTCATGGAATGGTAATGATAAATCTTATTTATGCACTAAGAAAGTAAATTTTGGAAATAAAATCCCAAACGCCACGGGTTTCAGCTACTAGCTATTCATAATTAGGTATAGGTCCGTACTGTTTAACAGTTGTCTTAATTACCTAAATGTCCTGTGTTCAATTCCCAGCTCTGTGTCTGATTGTGGATATCATGTCTTTATGATTTGGATCATCACAAAACAGAAGCAATACTTATATGTTAATAACAGAAAATAATTATTTTAAAAAAGTCACTAGTGTGTGTAAAAGTTAACTTTTTATATTATTTCGATTTAAAAATCCAATCTCTTGACCAATTTTGATTGAATTGCAATGGAACTATACGAGAGATATACTCGTACCGATTCAAACAAAAAAGATTTATTGAAATCAGTCCACTCGTCTCTGAAAAATCATTTGACTAACATAAGAAATGAATACAATTGAGTATCTTCTTTTTTTGGGAAATCAGTATACACATGCAATAGCACCTGCCGAAGTTTGTTATTACTTTGTAAATAAGCATATAAATAGAAATAAACATTGCGTAAATACAAGGAATCTTAAATATTATACTGTAATTAAAAGGTTGTAATTTCATGGTGGTTGAAGGGTGTAGGTTGCCTCTTCAGCTATTAAATTAATTGAACGTATTATGTGAGTAACCGACTGGAATATTTTAATTTTCGAATACGTGAACGTAATTAATCCTGCTTTTAACAAAGATATGTTTTTTAACATCAACAAATAAAAATTGTTCGTGAGATTTACACATAAATAATAATATTCTATTATAATTGCATGAGTCAGGATATCTGGAGCCAGTATATATCATAAAAATTAAATAAAAAAATGTTTAAAATAACTATATGATCAAAAATCTAAGTCCTGACTGACTTATAACTAACTATTATAGCTAGGAAATACTAGGAATCAACGCAGAGCCTAACTTGCTGAACCTAGAGACACAATATGGAGAATGTATTTATTATAGGCTGAAAGGGTTTTTTAGACATTCAACCCCTAAGGGGGTCAAATGAGGGTTCAAAGTTTAAATTTTTTTATATTCCATTTTATGCCGCGAACAACGTCACGGGAAACTGCGACTAGTACTAAACTAATAAGTTATATCAGTCCGCAGTCCGCTGCCACGCGCGACGCTCGCGTTATGGCTCTGCTGTATTCTCCACCCGGATCGCGACCAGCTAATCTCGCGACAGCAAAGTGTTTGCATTGTAGTAATATTATTGTCAATGAGTTGTTGGCATTTATATGCAACAAGGTTGACACCCTACCCGAGACCGGAATTATCAAGATATGCCTAAGTGCCTACAGTACGGAAGAGATAGAGAATTCGAGATCGATTGTGTTTGCACGACTTGCGCCGACGAAGAAACTTATGAGGAGAAAAGAAGGTTCCGAACAGAAAAGTCTACTGGAAATCATCAAGATTATCAAGGAGTCCGAGCCTGAGACCTTACCTATTTTCGTAGCTAAGAACTTAAATAAGCTTCCTCCTGTTTCTTTTGATTATATTGACATAACGACATTCCTCAAGGAATTGACTATATTAAAAAATGACGTTGCATGTATTAAATCTAAACCGGCTGTGGAAAAGGACAACGTGGCTTCTAACTCTGACATTAACCAGCTGAAGAATGATATTTGCGACCTGAAGATTTTGATAAAGGAGCTGCGTGAAGCTCGCACTATCAGCGACATAACATATACCGAAAATGAGCTATCTCTTAGGCCTTGTCGCGATGACAAGGATACGAGAGGTACTCGTATGCTGAGTAAACAATGCAACGTAAGTAGTGTCGGCAGTGTAAGCGAACGTCGTGTCGACGCGGCGGGGACCAGTTCTGAGGCGAGCGCGGTGGGAGGGAGCGCGCGGAGGGGCGGGTCGTGCAAGCGCTCGCAGCTATCCGGTGCAGGCGCACTGTCGCTGACCGGGCCCTCGGTCGCGCACTCCCCGCGCGCGCACTCCCGCGCTCCTGCCTCGTCTACGCATCAGCTGACGGCGGACAGCGGTACGGAGTTTATGCCTACATATAGAGATATTGCCCGAAACAAACAAGCTAACGCAGACGAGGAGGGTTTTACTTTAGTTACCCGTAAGAAACCGCAATACTACAGGTATAGAAATACTAGGGGTACGTTACTGAACAACAATAAGCTACAAGCGGCGGAGTCGTACACTTATATATACTTATCCCGTACTCAAAAGAGCATTAATGAAGAAGATATAAAAGAGCACATAAAAGAAATGAAGGAAGAGTGTGTGGAAGTTGAAAAATTACCACAAATTAAAGAAACAAATTTCAACTCTTTTAAAATTAAGATTTCGTCTTCCAAACTGAGTATTTTTTTAAAGAATGACTTTTGGCCGCAGGGTCTTGTGTTTAGAAAATTTAGACAGCCGCGTTCCACTAGAACCAGTACCGTAATTCCTAACAATCAATAATGGATATTCGAACTGAAAAGGAGGATAATATACGATTAGTGTCGTTTAATTGTCACGGAATAAAGAACTGCATTCCGGCAATACGTGAAGTATGCAGACTTGCAGATATTGTATGCATACAGGAGCACTGGCTTATGCCTCACGATCTCGGCATCCTCGATAATATTGACGACCAGTATAGTTGCTGCAGCAAGTCCTCGATGGACTCGACGGTGCTGTTGCGCGGGCGGCCCTACGGTGGGACGGCGCTCATGTGGCGGACCGGCGTGTTCTCGCGAGCTGACGTCATTCCCTGCAGGAGCGACCGCCTTATTGCCGTGCGCCTATCGCGAGATGATCGGAGCCTTCTGGTATTTTGCGTATACATGCCGACAGATGACGCAGACAACTTGCCAGAGTTTACGGACTGCTTAACGCAAGTGAGTGCAGTGATCGAATGTGCGGATATTGAATGCGTCCTTGTGTTGGGTGACTTTAATGCGCATCCGAACACTCTTTTTGGTAAAGAGTTGACGGATTATTGTCGCGAGCAATCACTAGTGTGCGTAGATTTAGATAGGCTCGGTGTGGACACGTTCACGTTTGTGAGCGGCGCGCACGGCTCGTGCCGCTGGCTTAACCATTGTCTCGCGACGGAGGCGGCCGCCCGCCTGGTGACAGAGGTGCGTGTCGATCACGATGTCATGAGTTCTGACCATTTTCCGCTAGTCATAAACTGTAGTTTTAGCTCTATTAATCGTAAGAATTACAACTGTGATACTGATAACTTAAGCTATAGAAACAGAAAACATATATGGGGAACTAATAGAGAACGGCAACACATATTATTATATTCTGAATTATGTGACAAAATGTTTTATAACATAATGGATAAATATGACAATATTTTAAAAGTTATGGAATGTTTTACGAATAATGTTTTATGTACTGACGAATCTCATTATAATTGTATTGACGATTTTATAAACATATTGTCGATACGTTGCAGTCGGCTGCGGAGCAGACGTCTAATTTTGGTGAACGTTGTAATCGACCTAACATACATAAAGTGATAGGGTGGAATTTTCACGTCCGGCGCCACCACTCTAAAGCGAGGGAGATGTTTCGCCTATGGGTATTACACGGCAGGCCACGCTCGGGATACCATTACGATAATATGACCGCCTCACGCCGAGATTTTAAAGCGGCGCATAAATATATACTTAAAAATCAGGAAAAAATTAAATTGGATGTATTAGCTAGACACAGAGCGAATTGTAATTTTGTAGATTTTTTGGAAAGAGACGAAAAAATTAGATCACAAAAATAGTATACCAGTAAGCGTAGAAGGAGAAAATAATAAAAAAAATATTGCTAACATATTCCGGAACCATTTTAATGTCAATAATATTAATTCTAAAATGTGCAGTACGAAGGCTAGCCGGGGCTCGGAGCCTCTCCACGTCATCATAACGCCGAAAAATATTGAAGACATTTTGAGGAGTATGAAGCGCGGGAAGTCTCCGGGTCACGACGGCCTTAGTATAGAACATTTATTGTATGCGGGGAGATATGTGTGTCATGTCCTAGCGCGGCTTTTCAACCTCTGCGTGAGGCATTGTTACTTACCTGAAGAGCTCATGCGTACCTTAGTTGTGCCAATACCGAAAAACAAAACGGGTGATATCTCGAGCGTGTCCAATTATAGACCCATCTCTCTGGCGACGATTGTGGCTAAGGTACTTGAACAGATTATACATTCACACACAACAACACTTAATTTGGACGATGGTCAGTTCGGCTTCCGCCCGCAAGTTTCCACGGATATGGCCATATTTTCTCTTAAGGAAATCGTCAAATATTACAAGAGAAATGGTACTACGATATATGCATGTTTCTTGGACTTGAGCCGTGCATTTGACAGCATTAATCATCATCTCTTATGGACGAAAATGCACGGCTCGGGGGTCCCCTCTGAGGTTGTTGGTTTACTAGCCTATTGGTACAGTAATCAGACTAACATCGTCAGATGGGACTCCGAGGTTTCGGACAGCTACAGACTATCTTGCGGAGTGCGGCAGGGGGGGGTTACCTCTCCCGGCCTGTTTAATTATTACATGAATGACTTGATCGTGGAGCTGAGCAGCACCCCAGTCGGGCTCATGTTAGATGGCAGATTTGTCAACAACCTGAGCTACGCTGATGACATGGTGCTGCTCAGTCCCTCGATCAAGGGGTTACGAAAACTCCTGAATATTTGTGAACGGTATGCGACAGAACATGACCTCTTCTACAACAACAAGAAGACAGAAATGGTTATTTTCAAATCGGGAAAGGGTCCCGATAATGTTCCTAAAGTTCGTTTAAACGGCCAATCAATACGTATTTGTGACAGTTTCAGGTACCTTGGCCACGTGGTAACGTCCAAATTGACTGACGATGACGATATCGAACGACAGAGACGTTCTTTGTATGTGGTTGGAAACATGATCGCGAGAAGGTTTTATAATGCCGCGCCGGATGTTAAAATCACGCTGTTTAGATCATTCTGCCAAACCTTTTACACCTGTCAACTTTGGACCGAATACACTGCGCGAGCACATAGCTCCATCAGAGTGGCCTACAATAACATCTTCAGGCAGCTTATGGGGCTATCAAGGAGTTGTAGTGCGTCCGGCATGTTTTTTGATGCCCGCGTTGATACATTTAACGCCATACAGCGTAAGAGGATTGCCTCATTTTTGTCCAGAGTTGACAGATGTAAAAATAGTATCATACGAAGTTTGGCTGATCGTCTACCAAGATCTGCAACGTATCGACAATGGCTGGCTATTGCCACCTAATTTAATTTTGAACTTTTCTTTCTTGAATGTATTTATACCACCTTATTTTATTTGTTTTTTATGTATTTTATGGATCTATGAGTCTGCAATAAAGATTAATTATTATTATTATTATTATTATATGACGTTTTCTTTACGATTTTTTAATTGTTTTTCACTCAAGTCGAATAAGTGGAGGTTGTATGTTCGTCGGAATACGAGTATCTTATCTTATATGGAAAATAAAATCTAACATTTATTTAATTCCTAAAAATTAATTATTTAATCAAAATAACTAAAATATTCTTAGAGTCCAATGAAAAATGCTTGTCGAATTTAGATAAGTTGACAGTTTTTACTTTGCTTTGTTTATATTTTGACATAAACTTTACTAAATATTATATTTAATAACTAGAGTTCCATACAAAAATAATGACAATAAAAAAATACATCGTAGCAGTGGCAACGATTCAATTTATTTCTAGTCGATACGATTCTAGAGATGATATCCGTCATGATATCGATATTTTGTAATATTTTACAGGTGTTTCCTTCAGAAAATCACGCTATTTCTGATGTGGGATGTGATTATAAATTATTAGGTAATTACATATGAAATTGGCGTTTTGTAAGGGAGGAACATAAAGTCTTTTTTTTATAATAATATATTTATTTAATCAAAGTATGGATCAAAGTATGTACCATTGCTATCTATGCACTTTTGCCATCTCATAGGTAGTTCATTGATCCCTTTACTAAAAAAACCATTAAGATGAGAATTAATGAAATCTTTGAAGGCGCTTTGGACTGCCCCATCGGAGTTGAATTTTTTCCCTTGTAAGAAGTTATCCAAATTTCGAAAAAAAAAATTCTGTTGGAGCCAGGTCCGGGGAGTACGGTGGATGTCTTAGACATTCTAATTGAAGCTCCTCTAATTTGGCAGCCGTCTGTTGTGCAGTGTGTGGTCTAGCGTTGTCCTGAAGCAGCAGTGGCCTAGAGCGATTGACCAACCTCGGTTGTTTAGCAGCTAGCTTTTCCATCATCTCGTTTTCATTGAGCAGGGTGCAAAGATAAACCAGCAAATCTACCGTGAAAAGATTTTAAACGATGCTTTGTTACCTTGGGCACGTAAGAAATTCGGTAGAAACTATTGGACGTTCCAGCAAGACTCGGCACCACCCCACAAAGCCCGTGAAACCCAAATTTTTTTGCAAGAAAAAGTTCCCAGCTTCATTCTTCGCAACAATGGCCACCATATTCGCCGGACTTAAACCCAATGGATTTTTCCATATGGTCAATTCTAGAGGCCAAAGTGTCAGCAAAAAAATATGAGACAGTAAACGCCTTAAAGTTTGCTCTTCGCCGAGAATGGAACAAAATATCAGCAGACCACATTCGTGCAGCGTGTGAAGCCTTCTCGGACAGATTCGATGCTGTTATCCGCGCTAAAGGTGGCCACATCGAACAATATTTTTTTCTTTTTAATTTTAAATGTTTTTTTTTCTATATATTGAAGTTTATAAATAAAAAGAAACAAAATTGTCAAAATTACAGCATTTTGAATTGGTAACACTTCGAGTACCGACCCCTGTAGTAACGAATAGTGAAAATAGACAGTGCACATTATCTCTACCGGTAGGGATAGCAAGGTAGGGTACATAAATGTACCAAGGGAAATGTATGCGTGTAAGTTTCTTGGTTTTGCTATAATACCCAGTGAGACTATATTTTTTGCGTCTCCCATATTATGATGGTGTTATTTAGGCCATGGTCCACCATTTGCTGGCAAAGCTGAGAAGTTGGCGAGTTTACCATAATCTTCAAAGGTTTATAGCCATCTCTTTCAAGCAAGTTTCTAAACCGTTATAGCACGTGATAACTGAAATACATGTGTTATTTAGAAATCCAAAAAGTACACGATATTGTAGTTTCCACAAATAAAGTTAGGTACGAGAACAGAATTTTCTTTACCAAGATTGACAATTGAAATTGAGATGCTTCGCTCGCTTGGTCTAATATCGATAAAAATATAAAACGCGAGCGTGTTTTGTGCATGCACTTCAACCCTTTAGACGTCAGTTGCAAAATAAGTCGATGATTAATGCCCCGTCCCTAAGGAGGTCCTCTCTGTCCGTCCGTCCGTCTGTAGACTATTGATCTTCTTTGATTAATTGTGTTATTGTGGTTGAACGGGCATGGGACCTCCTCTAGCTACTTAAATTTAACTTTATTGTGGTGTTAGGTATTTATAGACAAGTTGTGCAGGTCTTGATATCTGTGAATTAATGTGCCTTTGTAACTTAATCTTTGAACGTGATTTTTACACTCTTCGAAACTTCAAATAATTTTGAAATATTTCATGAAATGATACATACAATATGAATGCTTTGTCCATTTTTTCTGACCTGGATCATAAGGATTATTTAGCGAATATTTTATATCCAATACCCGAAAAGTACAAAAATATCCAACAATGGATTTTAGTTGATCCAGGGGATTTTCTACTTTTAAGTTTGGTTACCTACACAAATTTTTTTTTAACCAATATTATTGTATGTTTTAAATTAGGATAGGGCCGTGTGGCGTGTTACAGCAGAAGCTTATGTCCAGCGGTGGATGAGAGTAAGCTGAAGATGATGAAGATTATTATTTAACGAACAAGTAATGTTCCTACCACGCCAGACCTAAAATTTCTTTGTTCAATTTAATTCTAAGTCACGGCGTACCTTACATATTTTTCATTAACGCACTTTTACTACCAAAGATTACAAAATCTCTCATTTCAAACTCGTCAGACTTCGTAGCGCCTTTTATTAAACGGAAGCATACAAATTTATATCTTACTACATAAATCTTCTCATAATAAAATATTGTTAAGGTATGCCGTTATGAATGGGTCCGCCGTTTCCCGAAAATTGCTGAAGGGAAGTCATTTCACTGACACAAGACAGTCAAATATTCAAGTACTTACCTACTTATTGCGGAATAATGGGAGGAATATCTTTTCGAAGTCTGCATACTAGAGAGAACAAAAATGTTTTCTCGTCGATGATAGTAGACACTTAAAGACAGTCGTTTAAATTTTGAAATTTATCCATGTTAATATATTTTAGACTAGCGACCTGTCCTGCTTCGCACGGGTGCAACTTTTTTTATAAATATTTATATGGTTATTAGGTACTATATTGTAGTTTTTTTTTATGTTAGTTTTTTTATCATCAATATCCGCAGCGCATGTAATGGAAGACATTTTATGGTTATTAATTTACAAGCAGGGTTGGTTTTAGTTGGAATTTCTAAGGATATCTAATTTTTTCTAGCAATGAATGTAGCCTATGTTAGGTACTCAGTAAGTAATAATGTAGCTCTTTAACGGCAAAAGAATTTTTGTAAACGGTCTAGTAGGTTTAAGTTTATTAGTTATTTATAAAAATACAAGTCATTTTTATTTATAATATTAGTGAAGATTACGTCGTAGCGTACATATGTATAATAAACATGCTTTTAGGATAGAGCAGAGGTTAATTAGTCGAGTCGTCGCTGAACTTAACAGTCTGATAAAATAATGTAAATGGATCACGGTTGACGAATATTCTAACATATTATTTTTATTATTCTTTTGTATTTATTTTTACCCAAACTAAAGAAATTACTAATAAAAAATAGTTATTGCTTTCAAAATCGTGATTTATTAACTTTATTCCATCAGACTGCAGGATTTCAGCGACAGAAGAATTATTGTTAGGGTGTCTATTCAGAGAACTTCACCATTAACTGGGCTATATCCAAACTATGCTGCAACGAGCTCCACTGAAAATCCCGTAACCACACGAAATAAAATCGCAACTTCTCACTAGTTCACTAGCGATAGCTACTATAATATACTTTATTACTGGTAGATTTGCTACTTTGAGCTAAGCTGCATTCGCTTTAAAAGAAATTAAAATTATTCGGTCGTCGGTTTTAAAACTTGTTTAAGATCTTAGTTACAAAGAATTCGGTGCTAATTCTACAAAAAAATATTGAAGCTAATAAATATATGCAATTTTATTTCTCAGGTATACGAAAGGTTTATGAAGTATCTTGTCATCAATTTTCGATGACGAATGCATTGAAGTAAATTTTAAGAATGGAAATCTAGTTATAACATATTTATTTTATAATATAAAATAGAATGGTACAACAATAAATATTTAGATCTATAAACCGAAATGAGGTCATTATATTCATAATTCTAATCTATTTTCACTACGAGACAATTCTGAATTCCAGATAAAACCGCTTTTCCGTAGAAAAAGTTGATTGGTCAGCGAATACTTAAACATTTGATATTTTTTGTCAAATTTAAAGTTACTGTTGTTCACGTTTTAAAATTGTTACTTGGATGAGTATAGTGACCCCCTTACGTCTTAGTACACCCCTAATCGATAATCTAATCTACATATAAAGGGCTACCGGTTAAGGGTGTAAAGAGATCACTATACACACTATAATGAACAACTTTCACTACGGAACCCACTCCGAATTCTAGAAAAAAAATATCTGCTTCAGACATTTTGTTAATGACCGATTGACATTTTCTAGAGTTGGTCCTATAATGAAAGTTGTTCGTAATGATGAGTATAGTCACCCCTTTCGGTTTAGTATACCCCTAACCAAAAACCTTGCTTGCTTGATGATAGCAGCTTTTTAGTCAGACAAATTCAAAGCACAGTAAGTTTAGTCTTCAAAGTGCTTATATCAAAGCACCGAATACGGGACCATGTCAAGTTCAAAATATTTACAAACAAAAGGAGACAAATCGCCCGCCTCCAGTAGCCCTACTTTATGACGGTGTCGGCAAAACGTCCTAAAAATTTCATTACGAAATACCGAGCAGATTCATAACCCTCTGATAACGGAGAGAAATATTCACTTATTGACAAAATAAATAGGAGAACTCTTCTCCTCGAAATGGCTTTTACGGATTCCACAATAAGAGGTTAAGGGGGTTGTCGAAGCGTCAATGCTGAAGGGTGTTTTAATCTCCAGCTGAGCCTCTTGGGAAAGTATGAAAGGCTGTAAAGGTTATACAGGTGGTTATTTGAAAAGTGATATTATTCATTTTGAATTTCCTATAGGTACTAGTAAATAGGTACAAGGTTTGTTAGAGTGTGAAGCGTTAAAATTCATAACCTGATCTTACAAAGTAAAACTATTCAAGTACCACAAGGTACTCGTAGAAAAGTGAGAAAAATGTTACCAACTTTTACAAAGCACAAAGCCGTCTCCACAAAGAGAAAATTAAAAAGAGTTTTCCATAAACAAAGATAGTGCATGAGTAAAATTGTATTTCAATTCACTTTATTCTGAGCTAACAACTTTTGTAAGTACGTGGAATGAAACGTAAGTAGCATGATTGCATACTTCATTTTCATTTTTGATGCATACTTTGTACATGAAGTAAAATTATTTTAAATTTTGTATCAATCGAATTCAGCCACGAAAGGTTCGTATTGTAAGCGACAAAATTTTTGTGATTGCAACATTTTGCATATCGTTTGAATATGACGTCATTAACCGCTCATATGCCGCTCGCTAATGGAGCGGCATATGAGCGGTTTAAAAATAGGGCCTCGAATTTTAAATATACTTTTTTCATACTTTTTTATTATTATTGTCGTAGTGCCTTGAGTGCCTCAATAATGCCGATCTAAATGATGGAGATTCGTTACAAATTTTTCCTATTTTTACCCGACGGCCTAATGGCAGAATGTTTTTGAATGTATGTCAAACTCTTTGTGACCCTCTACAGTGTAAACCGATGAACCTAGTTTGATGTGCGAGGTGTCTTCAGCTTTGATTGGATTTGTCTTTATCTGTATTCACTAATTAAGACACGGACATTAACAGTTTTTGCTATACAGTTATTTTTGAAGTCGCTTCTAACAAGTAAGCTACTGTTAGATAAAGATTTTTGTGCTAAAGGATAACCTTCAATAGCCTTCCCTAGAAATATTACAATCTAGCCTAAGGCTTAAAAGTAATTAAAATTTAACCTAAAATTCTACGCAATAATGTATCCAAGAGTTTGTCCATGGACACCATTCTTACTGTTTTGTTAAGGGGAAGACATTTTTTTTCATGTGCTCTTTAGTTTTAGCACTCACTCTATAATTCTTCATTATAACTATTTTTTAACACTGACACAAACGGTTTCGTTCTCTTAAGAAGAGAAGATAAACAGATAAAGCAATATCTATAAAGAATGTACGACGTAATATAAAGATGTTATGTTATATACCTAATATATTGAATGATTAAGTAATTAAAAAAAAATTGTTACACGGTTATCAGTTAGGGAACTAAGCCAAAAGGAGGTCACTATACTCATTCTAAGGAACAACTTTCACTACGAGACCAACACCGAATACGAAAAAAAAAAGAAATCAACTTTTTGTATGAAACACCTGTTTTTTTTCTTGGATTCAGAGTTAATCGCTTGGCGAAAGTTGTTCCTTAGGAGGAGTATAGTAATCCCGTTTTGGCTTATTATACCCCTAGCCCATAGCCCTGTATAGTGTAAACCTTGTCATGACATATTATTATTTTTGTTATCTTACTGAAACTTACTAACATATAATGACACAACTCAGCTAGAGCTCCTTGTCCCAACTTCCCCAGTTCCGTTTGTCCCCGGTCCCAATTAGCACGCCGTTCTAATGACGTGCACAGTTTAAGGGGCCTTATCTTTGTGCAGCGTGGACATGTGTCTCCCACTTTAGGTTAGGGCGTTTGAGAGTCAAGCTAAGCTAAGTGTTAGGCTTGAAATTTGACAAGTGGTCATAGTGTGGATCTGGTTTAAGGAGGTTTAGATATTGTTCTGTGAACTGTTGAGCTTGTGACCACAACAAAAAATATTTCAAGCTTCCATTTTGAATGTATTTTAGTATTTTAGACCTTATTTTACGAGGCACACAATCTATTTTAACAGGTTTGTCATGGTTATTGCATTTTCTAGGAAAATTCCCTCTTTTTAACAGAACTACCCCATGATTCAAAAAAACTGCGACAGCTAAAAATTTCTGAAAATTCGACGAACTCACACATTAAGTTTTGCCAAGATTGCATGGAAACTACAACCTGTACGCGAGTACGTAATTTGTGGCGAAAAAATATCTATACATACAAACTGACAGACGAAAAAACATTTTGCCAGACTTAAAAATCACTTCAGTTTAGCAAAAACTAAACTGAAATTTATAAATATACTTCAGACGCCGAAAAATAAAGTCAATTCGTTTAACCTTTTACTTGTTTCAAAGTTTGACTATAAGATTAAAGTCTTGCGTAAGTTTAACATAATAACTAATTAATGAAACAAAAAGATTCGAACATTTTATTTTCATAACATAATATTGATATCCAATTTCATTATAAGCAAATAATTATGTCAATAACTTTAACTAAAAAGATATAGACCATGATTATTAACAAATATACCCACTAAACCTAATAATTAGGTTTAATGGGTATTTTTGTATGAACTATTTATTCATAGCACTTATAACGCCTTCGGCTATTCAAATTTTTTGATCATGTTCCAAACTCACCCCTTTCTAAAGCAGACCCTCAAATAAATATAACGAACGAGCGATACCCTCAGCAAAACATTAATTCATATACCTACCACAGTTTTATGAATTTAATATACGCCGTACCGTGATGAGTTTTCCGATAGTTCGGTAAATTTAATTTCCTTCGTTGTTCGAATTTAACATATTTTTTTTGCCATTTAGCATAATATATTAAATATATATGCTAAATGTTAAATCAGTTAATGTTAATCTATTAACAAATAAAAAAGTAAGTCTTGACTGATTGACTAACTGTTAAGAATCAACGCAGAGACCAAATCGCTAAACCTAGAGACATGAAACTTGGGGGTGTATTCATTATAGGATGAAGGGTGTACTAAGAAATATTTTTGGAAATTCAAGCCTTAAATAAAAAATCAATCCCCGTTTGATCTCCTCAAATGGGGATTGATTTTTATTGAATGTCGCGTGCAACGCCGCGCGTGACAACTGCTAGTATTAAATATCATAAACGACGTGAACAAATTATATTGTTAGAATTTTCAAATAAATTTAACAAAGAGAAATGTTGGACACACATTTTGTTAAGATTTACATTTATACCATAACATAACAAAGTAAATACTTTGCTTATGGAATTAACTATACGAAATAATTTACAAAGTAAATTCTTTGTTTACGGAAAATTATGGTATAAAAGTGAATCTAAACAAATTTTAGTCCAAAGCTTCTCAGAGACATCCTTCATGACACCACGTGTACTCTACCTAACATAAACCAACCGAGCCCTCTCTCTCCTCGGAGAATCGCTAACTGAAAGATTATTCACTGACTGAATTTTATATTTATTTTACAGTACATTTTCCAGGCGAAGTTTTACATTCTCCATTCAAGCTTTTCATATAAAAAATGGCGAAGAGTTTTTATTTTTTTAGGGCACGCCATCCTGCTTTGCGGTAAAGAGATATGGCGGAACGTATACCAAATAAATCTCTCGGTGAATGCTGTCGAAATAAAAATCAACCTACTACTTAAAAAAAATACAACCTATTTTAATTCAGCAGGTGTCTATTAAATACAATTTCATAGTTATATTTTGATTTGAATACCGTGTTTTTTAAAAGAAACTTCACTTCGGCTTCAATTCAACTTTAATTTTTAATGTGTTATAGAAAAAATTCGATTATCATGCTGAGTTCATTGACCTTTTTTTCCTGCACAGATAATTTGCCACCAAAACCAACTTGCTCTTTTAGCACTTGTATAAATTTGCACTGGCTCTATAAAGGCTTTATGTACCATTCTCCGATAACCCTTTCAGTCTCAGGTTTCCCTTCTACCGTATCTGATGCTGGAATCGCGGAGAGATTTGTTGTTTTAGGACGAGAGGAAAGCCGTTTTAAATTACATTAGGATGTACATTTTACGTTAACTTTGGACGCGTTAATATGTATCGTTAGTATGTATTTAAACGCGAGGGTTACGTACTAAGGCGGAATTATAAAGTTAGGATGTTTGGTTCTGCTACGTAAATTTTAGGGAACAAATTACGACGCAAGCATTTCTGTTACGTACGAGTATTTATGAATGATGTAGCGCGTTCATGGCATAATAAGTTTAATACCGATCACCGATATCATTATTAAGAAGTAACGCGGCCGTAGTTAGTTGTCCACGGAGGTGGTTAACTGAGAGTTGTCATGGGTCTAACGACACCATACATTGTAGGCATTGATGCCTGATTTTTGAATTACAAAAATACGCAAGACGTGCTATACTATAGAAGCCTTCGGATGATCTAGGCAAACACAGGGAACTCTGTCCCCGTTCGGCGACAGATGGGAATACGGTTGTCATCTGTCGTATTTTTATAATATTTTTGGAGATCTAATAAAAACAAAATTAATGTAAATATAATACGAGTATAAGTTGCTATAGAGTATAAGTTGCTATATAGTAAATATAGTAAGAGTATATTAAATTATAGCTGTTTAATTAATTACATATTAATTACTTAGAAATATCCCGACTTCCAAAAATGAGGAATTACTTAATTTTACTATACTTTGTTTGTTAGGTACCTGATTACTCGATAACAATCGGTCAAGAGGTTTGATTTTAAAATCAATAAACCTAAAAAAACTCTATCTTCGCCTGCCGTAATGGAAGCGGTAGTTTTTTTTTATATATTTTTTATTTGACTTTAACAAGGTATAATATGTAACTTTTACAAAAGTATATAAATAGTTTAATTAAGTAAATGTTAATTAGCACATAATGTACGGAAGAGAGTTAAGTTATCAAAGCACGTTGATTAACTGTTATTTTATTTGTTACAGGTAATTAAATTAATCTTAAATATTAGGTACTTGGGCGTTTTGCACCGCTTGTGAATTGCCCAAGAGCTCTTTTTAAATCATGGTCAGTAAGTGGTGAGTATATATTATATTTTTCTTTATTTATTGTTTGTTTTTTATCCATTTTAATAAAAAAAAGCATAATGAATGAGCGTAATAAAAAAATAATTTCTAAATAACAACAGTAATATTTCGTAAATAAGTTAGTAGTGGCCTAGTTGTTAAACCTCACTCACAAATGAAAGAGCGCGGGTTCAATCCCAGGTACAAGCATGCACCTCTGAGTTTTTCTTTCATAAGTATATTATAATTAATTACCACTTAAACTTAAACAGTGAAGGAAAACATCGTTAGGAAACCTGCTTGTCGAAGAAGGTTAATAGCTTTCGAAAATAAGTGAAGCCCCCAACCCGCAAATTAGCCAGCGTGCATCTAGACCCGAGACCAGTTAGCGGATTGCTATGGGTTAAATCGTATACTTCACGAATATATTTGAATTTACTAAAAATAACACCAAAATCCAGAAAGAATAAATTGAATATCAATTACCTCCAGAATAACAAGTGCTAAATCTTTACCTGTGTATCATCCTTAGTTATTAATTTTTTTCAATTTTGAATTACCCAGTGTCACTGTCACGACTTAGATGAATCTATTGACACCACTCATATAAAAATACGACAAGCCGTTTAGGCAATAGGCCGTGCTAAAGAAATATACATACATACATACACTCGAAAAACATAACTCTCTTCTTTCGCAGTCAGGTAATAAAATTGAGATAGCCGGACGTAACAAATTCGGTTTAGAATTGGATTTCAATTAGACTCTCTGCCTAATTCTTGTCCACTTCTGAATCCCTGATTCTTTATATACTCGTCTCTACAGGTCACGTTTTTTGTTATATTTTGCTAATATAATTTATCAGTAGCGTTGATCTCGAGGGCACGATATTTTTTTCAATTTTGTAAAAGAAAAAGACAACCACTTATCCGATTTTTTATTTTATATTCAAGAATCTTAATTAATGTTGTGTTCTCCGTAATTGTACGAAATATTATTCATTTTATATTTAATTATTTCAATTGCATGTTATAAACATAACACTACAATGTCTTAATAAGATTTGTGATGTATTTGTGCGAATGAAATAAATAAACTATTTATTATTATTATAATTATATTTTGTGAAGAGCCAGATATACTATTTACTTCGCCAAGGCAGGTAGAGGTAACTGTGGTAGAACTTCACTCTAGACAAGTTCGTTCAACCAAGCAATTGAACTTATCTATTGTAAAATATATTAAATTTATAACCAAATACCTATAGTCAACCCATGAAATCTAAACCTAATACGACCAAGCAAGTAATTGTACAAACATTTTTATATTTTAAACCGTAGTATGGCACACAAGCTGGAAAGTTCGTTAAGTGAGAGCAAGTAGAGCGTGAAATCGTGGCTCCAGGCTACTGCGGCCGTTAAACCAATTTGTGTGAAGCAGACATGATCGCACGGTACTAAGAGCACTTGTGACACTGAAATAAATATGAGGGTAGATCAACAAAAAAGAAAATTGAAAATGTACCCGATGTAATAAATAGTACTTACTCTTTGGTTTCTAAGCTAACTGACGGCTCTACTATGATGGCCGAGTAGAGTAGAGCCGTAGAGCTCTCACTTTGGTAGAGTCAGTTTTAGATTAAAAGTCACTCATCTATATAGTATTATCTGTGAGGTATGTACTAAGCCGGTCATCATACACTAACATACTGATGTCGACGATCGATTAACTTTTTTACATTCAATAGCAATTTTTTTTTCTCGATTTCAGAGCTATCTGGTCCTATACTTACAGTTGTTCGTAATGATGAATATAGTAACCCCCTTACGACTTAGTACACCTTTAGCATACAGCCCTGTATAATAGTAGTAAGTATATCGCCATTAAGTACTCTTCCTTCTAGCAGTTTCTATGTACAGCGACATCCAAGAAGTGTAGTTCTCATAACACGTACGTGGCGGCAATTCTCCTTACATCATTGGAAACTCATTGAGTGGTTCCGGCGGCATCTCGCTTTGATGCGCCGACGGATATTGCCAGGCGATGGCGGCTGGGGCTGTAATAGTCATTGAAATATTTGTACAGAGTCGAAATAAATAAATTGTCCTATGTTTGTACTGACTTTTGTTAGGAAATATTTTTATTCAGAGTTGTAAGTCAGTTGTATTCTTTTGAAAATTAGTTGTTTAAAAACCACAGTTAAACTTTATGTTAAACTATGTTTTTTTTCAGAAAATGACAATTAAAAGCTTAATGTGAATTTATATAAAAAATAATTTTATTGGAAAATATGGAAACGGTCCGTCATTCTGTCCTGGAGATATAAAAGGACAAAGAATGACTATCAACACACTTCCCCACTCATATACCTTGTGTAATAGGTTGGACGTGTACCAAGAATAAATAGGAACTAAACTTTATAGTAGTTCTGGGAACTAAGTACATGTCGACCTCGCGGCCGTGATTACTTAAAAGTACCTAAGTTAGTAGATAGGCCAGTGACGGATTGCTTCGATATTTTCCAATAAGATTATATTTAGATTGATTACTAGTTGACCCGCCGAACTTCGTACCGCCTAACAGTTATGTATGTTTTTCACCTTTTAAACCTTCCCTGGAGTACGACAATCATTTAAAGACTAAAATCAGCTATATCGGCCCAGCCGTTCTCGAGTTTTAGTGAAACAAACACTCAGCAAGGTATCATTTTTATTTATTTTTTGTCATATGAACCTTCTCATGACAATAACAAACACAACAAAAAAAATTGTGAAATCGGTCCAGCCGTTTACGCGTGATGGCGTGACCAAGGAATATAGGGATTCAATTTTATATATATAGATTATTTTGAGCTCATTTTCTGGAAAAATAAAAAAACAAAAATAATGATTTGACGAACACAATAAATACTTTTTCAATATAACAAAAAAAAATTGGTCAAACATTTGACCGTTTTTTTTTTAATATTCAGGATTCATATTTATTTCCCACAAAGTTTCGTCAAAATTGGTTGGAAACTACACTCCATACGCGAATACGAAATTTCATGCGAATAAACATCCATACATACAAACTGACTGACGAAATAACATTTTTCCAGATTCGAAGCAGAGACGCTTCGCTCGCTCGATCAATAAAGTTATTCATAACTAGTAGCTCCCACCCGTGGGCCCGCTACAAATTTCTAGATAAGTCAGTCAGAACTCACTCTTCAATATACAACGTGTAACGGAAAGGTGTGACAATAGGTACTTAAGGGTGTTAGTCTAGTACCCTACCCATCAAAGTGAACCCGTTGCATAACACAAAATTGAAAATTGAAAAGAAAAAATAGTTTTTCCATACAAAAATTGGTCACGTGATCAGCCAGATAGTATGTAGGAACAGAATATTTTTTTTTGGATTTTACAATGTTTTGTTCTACAATCGTTTCTATATGGATTAGTAACACAGTTAAGTATTGTCACATCTTTTTGCTACGCATTATATATAAATGATGAATATAGTGAACTTCTTAGCTTAGTACACCCTCAACGATAACCATATTTGTATAGATATGGGATTTTTCACTTCATAAATCGAATGATATCAATCATTTGCAATCCCGACACGTTACTTTACCATAACCAACAAGTGCGTGAAATACAGCGTAGTTTTATTATTCGATTCACTGGATTGGCAAAATGAAATGCATGTATATTTCGCAAGATCGTAATCGATTCTGACGTTGAACTATTGGAAGTGGCAGGTGATATCGAATAATTATAGGCCAGGGCCATATTTTTAAAACGTTCCATTTAATTTGTCATTTGTGAGTGACGTTTGTAAACGATAAGTGTGCGATGTTTTGAATATCGTTCGAAAGTGACGTCATGTGGTGAATACATTCGAACGTTTCAAAAATAAGACCCCAGGTATAATATAAATATTTCTTTTCAAAAGTTACTATATTAAATACAACATTACAATTAGTAAAAAAATATTAGCAATAAGCTACAACTAAAAGCCCTCGGGAATCTATTCTCATCATATTTTTAAATTGTCACTTAACGATATGAAAGAAGCCGCATTCTTGGAAATTCATAGCACACTCTTATTTGAATTTTAAAAATAGTTCCACTAGTACCCGCTCGTTATACCCTACATGATACTGTTGGGTTAATTGTACAAGTACCTACTGACAATGTTGTACCACAAGTCCCTTGAGGGTACTATTGGTACAAAATTGTCAATTAGTAACCTTGAAGTATTAATTACAAATTATCCCTGATTACATCGGTAGAAATATTATCGGTTATATACTCATAATTATTCGACTTCTTTTCGTTCCTTGCGACCTGTTTAGTTTTACATTAAGGTCAAATCATGTAGACAAAAAATGGGTTTTTTCTATGAAATATTCTACATACACATGCCTTTAAAAGCGGTAATCCAGGTTTCGATTAGTTAGAAAATGTGCAAAAACAGTGTAAAGTCAAATATCCTCAGGTTTCTTAGAGAATAAAGAACACATAGGAGTACTTGACGAATAGGGCCCCAATTTTATTTAACTTAGATACTACATATGATTAAGAATTGCAAATGTAAGTGCTGTAGCTCTTTTGGTCTCACAAATGAGTTGTGTCTCGCAAAAATCAAAATTTTCTATAAGCTATATAACAAATATAGCTAGATTTACTATGATGGACAAATCTACGGTAAGCTATTTTAACAACCGGTTAGCGCAGTTAGTAGCAATCCTGCCTTCTGCGACGCTGGTACCGTGTTCGATCCCTGGACAGGTCAAACATTTGTGTGCATGAACATGTCTGGGTGTTTATTATATATATATAAGTATGTATATATGTACTTCTAAGTATGTATATCAGTCATCAGGTCACCATAGCACAGGCTTTGTCTAGTTTGGGCCTTGAAGACCTCTGTGTGCATGTCGTCCCATATTATTATTATTAACTCGATTGGCTATTCTCCAAAACTCTTTGATTATGTAAATTTGCTCAAGTTTTATCAAGCTCAATAAGCTCTTAGACATTGACTATGAATGCGTTATGGGATGATTTAGCTCAAAGTCAGTAAGCTCTTAGGCTTGACTATAAGTACGTTATGGGATAATTAGCTCAAGGTCAATAAGCTCCTAGACAATGACTATGAGTACGTTTTGGGATAATTTAGCTCAAACTCAATAAGCTCTTAGGTATTAACTATGACCAAAGTTTCAGGCGGCAGGGCCACTAATGACCCGTCGCAGGAGGACCTCGGGCGTCAAGACAACGGGTCGTATGACCAAATGGTAGTGTGGTCCTCGAGCTGGTTGTACCGCAACGGGGGGCATACCCGAGGGATGGGTCCGGTGAAGAATAGCCGTGGCGGGTCGCGGACGAGTACTACAGTTATCGGCCGGGTCTATGCATACGGCATGTCTCAAAGATAAAAAAGGGATATACTATGAGCACATAATAGGTAATTATTATGATATATGATATTGTCCCTTAACATCAGGTGAGCTGCAGTCAAGCGCAAGCCTATCGGCAAAAAAAATACTTCAAGATCCGTTCGAACCAAAGCTATAAATGAAGCTTCTAGGCATTGACATGGCTATATAGAGACTATTAGTGTCTACTATTTCCATTTTATGCAAAATGGAATAAAAATTAGATGTGACCCCCTCAAAGGTAAAAATGTTATTTTTTTAAATTTGACCCCTAAGTGGATCAAATGGGGATTCAAAGTTTTATATCGCGGGCGATAGCTACAAGTATTATAAGAAAACTTGTTAGAATAAAACAATGACAATCTTTCAATACATTATGTATATTTCAGTCATGTCCCCTTAGAACTTAACAAGAAAAATAAAAACATCGTCCAAATTGAAAGAAAAACATTATCTGCCTTCGGCTACACTGAACTCGAACAATTATTCGTAATTTTATTGTACCTTATACTTTATTTCAGTTACTTTACATTGTTAGTAAGTTTCTTATACTTTTTGTTTTCAATTATCTTGTTAGGGTTTCGTAGCCATATATTAAAACTCTAAATGGACGGGCGGATAAAGCAAAATATGAGTAAAGATTCCTTGTAGTACTCAAAAGGAATATTTTTTTTTGCTGTATTTAATCATCTTACATAACATATACAAAAATAGTCAACACTTTATAAAAAAAACTAGGACGGCGTATAAGGGTTACGATCCGAATATTGGGGAGTTTTTGACGCAACAGCTCCCTGGCAATCCAGCGTGGTAACTCTGCGAGCATAATGGGCACATTTGGGCAGGGTTCTCGTGATGGACTTTTAATATCGTAATTACGAGTAGTTTGTAAGTTTTGACTTTATTTGATAAGTTATAGTGATTACAAAATTAAATTTAAATATTAAATAAATATTAAAGATAGAAATTTATAGTTCTCATAATATATAATTATTATAATTAAAATAAGATTTTTATGAAAGAAAAAAAGAAAGTTTAAATATTAAATAAATATTAAAGATAGAAATTTATAGTTCTCATAATATTATTATTATAATTAAAATAAGATTTTTATGAAAGAAAAAAAGAAAGAATTTATTTGTACCAAAAAACTACTAGCAGTGACAGAGTTAAAAAAAATGTAAGTTTCTTGGCACAAACCGGCTCCAACTCAGCATAATGCTAGTTGTAAACAACCAGCGCTGGTCTTCCGTTGGTGCCGGCAGGTGACGTCACGCGCGCACACAATCTCGTACACAAAACATAAAATAACATTTAACAATTTTTCACAGGAGAAAAAACATAAAAATAACATCGTACGGCGCCATAACTAATAAGTAAAAATAGGAAAACAAATTAGAATGACAAATAAAAAATAATAATTTAGAGGTGTCAGTGTCACAGTGACATAAATATGTTACATCAATGCAATGCATTTGTTTACTTAGTGTAAATTCTAAGACAAATATTTTACTGAAGTCATAAACCATGAAACGATAGGAGTATTATTTACTAAAACTATAAACTATACCTACGCTGCATACAGAAATCAGTTAAACATTTTAACAGGTAACTTTACTAAAAGGCACTGGTGTCAGTAATTAAGAGTTCCTCACTTTTTTGGTGCTTGTAAATAGATAGTTTAATCTTTTTCCTAAAAATACTGATACTTTGCAGATTTTTCATTAGCGGTGGGATATTATTCCAACACTTGGACGCAGCATAACGGAAGCTTCCTCTGAATGCGTAATCATTATTATTTATTTATTTTTGTCACCATCTTAAGTTATTTAATTAATTTATGTTAAAATAGTCAACTCTCCATAAACCAAAATAGGTTATTCTTATATTAATCTATCATTGTAGGTTATGAAAATAAAATTTGTGTTTTTGGTAAACTGACATTACGGAAACATTCATATATGAGACACAAATATAGGAACCGTTTGCAAGTAAACTTATGATTTTTATAATTTATAAGTAAATTAAGACAAAAAATTGTTAATATCATTACAAAATAATTCTTCAAATACAATTTAAGATCCATTCTTATGATATCAATAAACGGATATATAAAACTAGCGATATTAATATAGTATCACATGTTTCAAACTGGTCCACCCAGGTGAACAAAGTGGAATATACCCAGGTATTTACAAACTGCTCGACCCAGATGAACAAAATATAATATACCCAGCTATTTACAAACTGTTCCATCCAGGTGAACAAATTGGAATACACCTAGGTATTTACAAACTGGTCCACCCAGGTGAACAAAGTGGAATATACCCAGGTATTTACAAAGGAGTGTTTTTAAGTTAATATTATATACAGTAAATCGTTTCGTCTGAGTAATTATTGACTCTATTATTTTGTATATGTACCTATACTTGAAACTATTACCTGTGGCTTTGCCCGCGACATAAAATGAAATAAAGAAGTTTCAAACTTTGAACCCCCTTTAACCCGCTAAGGGGTAGAATTTCCAAAAATCATTCTTTAGTACACACCTTACACCCTATAATGAATACACTTTCCAAATTTCATGTTTCTAAGTTCAGTCGTTTAGGCTCTTTGTTGATTTATAGAAAATTTCAGTTACTCTTTTATATATATATATAGATATGTACCTACAGTCTCTTCTATCGCAACTCTCTTTGTCGGTTTCCTTAAAGAGTAGATTACTTTGTATAAAGCAGGATTGACAGTAAGCTTACCTAAAATGATCCAAGTTAAGGAGACGAGAAAGACGTCGGGTTCTGTTGATTAACCACGTTCTAGAACTTACTATTCATGATTTTAATTTAATATTTTTCAAATTAGATAGTTTGATAAGTTTTCAACTGTAATCTAGTATTTTAGATAGTACGTACTTGTCATACATCGACGAGAAAATATTTTTTTGGTCTCTTATAGACCAGCACTCAAGGCAGTTTTGTATGTGAACCGATGGAGCCAATATTAGGAGGGGGCTTGTGTTTGGGGAGGCGAGATATATAATACAAGTAATTAGAATATTATATATTTAATGGTTCAATATGTTAATATGTAGAAAACATTATTATGTGGTCGTTTTAATATACTGACGTCAGACATATGGAGATATATGTGTCTCTATATGTCACGATATAATCGTTGCCAAGGCGAAAGATAGAAATTGACTTGAATTTGTGACGTCATTGCAAACTAATTTCCAAAAGAAACTAGTATTGGTTCCCCTACGGTATTCTATGCCTATTGATATCCTATATCGATGGTGTCATACAATCTGTTAAATGCTTTTTCTACCCTAAGACGCTGCCTTGGCCTAGTAGTTAGCATGATGTATTCATGGGCGATTTTGAATTTATTTAGATTGCAAATAAACTGCTAAACTGATTTCAAAAAAAATTACATCAAAATATCTGAGGATCTTTGCCAGCAAAATACCTACGTTCAAATCTGTCCAGGCGACTCAAAGTCACTCTTATTAAGGTCTATCAAAAAACAGGAAGTGGCCTTCATACTGTATTTTAGTCTAATTAATATGAGCCGTTCCATAATTTTTTCAACGGAACCCTAGTCACTCCATCACTGCAGCTTAATGCGCAGTTAAACCAAAGCCCAGAGAAGGTAATCCAGCGCGCTCAGTCCTCGACGTAACCAACCGGACCATTTCCAATCTTGAGATCCATTTTAAAATATTCTCTTTGCCAACGATGCCAGCTGCCATTTTGGGTAAATTAAAGAGATGCTCAGCTCGGGTGAGTGTTTTATGATAGCTTCATTATGAATTCTTAAACGTTTACCAAGCTTCTTGCAAGTAAGTGGAGGAATCCTACCTTTCACGAAGATTATATTAACGCTTTACAAGTAGACTAGTCAAGCCTAGTAACTTACTCTTAGCCTAGTCGGTAAGTCCGTTGCCTCGCTAGCGAAAGAGCGCGGGTTCAATCCCTAGGTCCGGCATGCCAGTTTAAATAGTGAAGAACAACAGTAATATGCAATGGTTTTTAAATCAAAATTATTTGAACAAATACATTGGCGCCTGTCTTTAAAGTTATCAAAAAGGGTTGACAAAGGCGCGATTGATGAACTACTCGTATTTATTTAGATCCCCAATGCTTGTTCTTTTAGCTTTATGTCCAGACTTACGAGTATATGCTACAGACTACAGAAACGCGAATTGTCCCTTCTCACACATAAACGCTTTCGGAAATAGCGTACCCGGGTATAGGAAATCCGGTCAATATCCGGGTTTATGCAGAACGGGGCAAGATCCGGGTCCTGACCGGGCAAGCGTGAAATAATTCAAGTAATAACTGAGAAGGTTAGGCTTAGGAATTCGCTGCCATTTGTACGTCTTATGACTACTAGTCCTGACCAGAGTACACGTTCCAGTAGGCCAAGGTTAGGCGTGTCATGATCATCATCATCAGCTGGAAGACGTCCACAGCTGAACATAGGCATATGCATCCACAGCATAGATGTCTATCCCCCGGGGAAGGTAAACAAAATATAATACGGCTAATTTGAGATGACGAAAGACATTTTTAAATTTAGAATTTTGTCACTTGAAGGTTTTATCCACTGTCCAGATACGCCCCGGTGCATTGTTAGTGAATACTTAATACAATTAAATAAGTGGTAAACGATTTTAATTTGTCATTTAATAAGATTTTAAAACAAAATATAATTTAAATAATAGTAGGCATACATTTATTTAGTTATTTTTAATTTACAACTACTTTTATTTTTTATTTTGGTAAAATTAAAATCAGCGATACACCTAGGTCGAGAGTAGTTAGTAACTTGTTAGTTTTCTAAATAAACCCATATTCTAATAAAACACATAGTAAAAACAGGATTTAAGGTCCACATAATTACCCACTACTTCAGATTTTATCAGTGAGATTATAAAATATTAACAATAAATTCCAATTTCAATAGTTTTCTGTTTGGTATATTTTTTATAGAATTTCGGTGTTTTTTTAAGAGAATAAGTTTATTTAAAAATCTGAAAATAACATATTAATAAAACATAATAATGTGTGTTTGTCACAACCCGACCCCAATTCTCAAAATGTGTTATGTGTGTAAGTGTATGTTTGTTACGTCTTCACGTTCAAACCGCTCAATGTATTTGGATGAAATTTACCATCAGGATAGCTCTACATATATATGTAGCACCGCGTGATCTAGTATCAGTATACCACCAATATTTTATTATATTTTATAATTCCAGACTAAGCATGCTAGGGCTACAGCATCACTGAGTTCATTAGGTGTGCGAAAGACATTTGCTGAAAAGTGCGAGCTTGTGATCAAAGGCCTAGCAGTGTAGGATAAATAAAACAAAATAAATATTGTCATACTGAGCTATCTAAATGTATTAACCAATCGTTAGGTTGTAAGATATTACGGAATCCTAAACTGATGAGTATTTGTCGAGCCTAAAAGTATTAGCAAAGTTATTATTGATCATATTATAAATATCATTAAAACATTTAAAAACAATGCTTAACCTAACACAAGCTTCTACAGTTTCCGGCGAAAAGTGGCGCTGTCATAATACAGGAGATAATTTTGGTACTTAAGCCAAAAAACCTTGTAAACACAATTTGTTTAAGCCATAACAGCAGGTTTTACTCCTCACTTACCTAAAGAGACAGGGCCACGAAAACAGCGATTCTTTCTAACGTGCTAATAGTGTCGTTTTTTATGTTGAACAGAGATTTTTATGAAATAGTATGCTGGTTTACGTGGGAGAATGATTTGCGTAAAGCAGCACGTAAACGAGCTTGACTGAATACGGTGACTATTATATGAGTAGGAGAAGCATAGGTCTCTCTTAATAAACGCTACGCCCGTATTTGCCTACGAGGTATGTGGTTCTGCCTTTATTTTTCTAGATTTTTTCGAGGACTACCTGCTTACTTAGGGGTTACTGGTTGATGAGAACTTAGCACAGTTAGCTATTGAAAACTATGTGATAGTTAAATAACCCTAGCTTGTCCAACTTGACCTTACTTTAAGAGTTATTTTCGATAGCTAGTTGCGTATAATTCCTGTTAGACACGCTTGTTTTCTAGCCTTACCTTAATATAAACAAGATTACCATCCTATCTAATAACCTGATAATAGCCATTTGGCTGAAAAATTTTCTTAAGAAAATAAATTCTTCCCCATTTACATTTTAACTTACTTAGCAAAAATTATTTGCAAAGTAACATATAAACTCACAAGACAGCAAATTTGCTAGTCAGAAATACCTAACTTTAGAAAAAATAACTTTTAAAAATACAAATTTTGTCTACCGGTTTCTCGCCAAGACATTCAGGAATACTCGTACATCTCCAGCCCAGCTGAGATTCAAACCCGAGGCCGTTGAATCTCGAAGCCAGCTGCTTGATACTAGACAATGGAGGTCGTCAACTAATATTAGAATGAGGGCTCTACCTAAAACTAATGCATCAATGAAAAACTACGAACAAAAACCAAATCGTTTTAACACCAGCCCAGCCGAGAATCAAACCCGGGGCCGTTGAATCTCGATACCGGCTGCTTGGAGAACGGAGGTCGTCAACTAAAATTAAATATAAAATTAATCCGTCAATGAAAAACTACACACTAAAACTCATTTAATTTAAACAAAAAACAATTTATATTTCGAAATTTTCTTGTTTCTTACAATCTACAAGTATTAACTCTGATTTTAAATGAATAAATTTTAGTTTATATATTTTGTTCTTTTTCTTTCTCCTCATCATTTACCAATTACACACCTATTTTACTCTCGAGAAAACCAGAAAACAACAGTACGGCTAACTGCACTCGACTCCATATAAAACAAAGGCACTAAATCTTTCACACTTTACGACGTAGCAGGTTCATCTAACGATGAAATACGGTCTTATGTTACTGCACACACAAACTTAACTCTACACACGAGTAAAATAAAATGCTGAACATTTGATAGGAGTAGTGGACAAAACTAACAGCAAATAGAAAGTGGTGCATCTAATGATAGAACGAAGCGTGAGGGATGATTAATTGAAGAAAGCTTTTAATGTGTTTTTGAGTAAGTGTGTGAACTTTATCTTTTATCTCTTATACATAAAACTCAATTGCTGTTCGTTTGTGTTACTAAAACTCGCGAAATGCTAGGCCGATTTAGCTGATTTTGGTTTTGAAATGTTTGTGAAGTTCAGAGGAGGTTTAAACAGCGAGAAACATACACAATTGTTAGGCGGTACGATGTTCGCCAGGTCAGCTAGTATATAGATAACAAAATGTTCCCATGTTCTTGCCGACATTCAATGTAAAATATAATTTAAAATTGTCAACATATGTTTCTATAGAAAAAAATAACATAAAATGCATCCTTTTTACAACTTGCATATCTTTAATAAGGCCTGTAAATAAAAAAACTATTAGTATTTTTTTATATTTTAAACCTTGCTTTTATTTTAATACCTACACATATTCGAAATTCATGTTTAATTCACATTTGTTAATTTTTTGATTATCTAATGATGCTAAGCATAGTATACATTTAAAAAAATATATTTTTTTATACTTTCATGCACTTTTTCCCTATTGTATTAACAGACCCAAGCCGGAGAGACAGAGCAAGTAACGACAGAGCGAAGCACGAAATTAAAAAAATTGTTATGACCCTACGGAAATTTTGCGACATTTACATCAGCTACCTTTTCAACCCTGAAATTAAATTTCGCCAAAATTGATTTACGACAAAACTGCTGAAGAAGACGTTTCCGTAAACATTTTCCTATGAAAAATGACATAACCGTCAAAAACCTCCCCTTTCCTGATATTGGTTCTGACTATCGATTACGCACAATTTATAAGTCAGCTTTTCCGAGTTGACGTTGAAAAATGTTAAATTAAATCCGACGACGGCAAAAAACGCTGTATTTTGTAGGTTATTCGTGTAACGGAATATGGAAATGTAATGTTTATTTTATCATTATTTTACATGTTTTGGAACGAGTAAAGAAAATAATTATAGTATAGGAGTTATTGTCATAGTGAAAGTAGTAATTTCCATATTATTTAATGTTAGGACTTCCAACGAAATGGCACTTATTAATTTTCAGAAACACAGAACGCGATCTTAGTCACATTAGAGAAAAAATAACTTCTTAAATGTCTAATGGTGTCATATGGAATCTCAATACATAGGTAGTAACTACCTATTTACCCTTTCAAACACAAGGTTTTTTTAATCGGTTCAGCCATCTCTGAGAAATAGGAAACATAGATAGAAAAAAAGGCTTCGAAGAATATTAAAATATTGACGTACTATGTAATTCATAAATCTCATTGCCGACGAATTGAGAATGTCCTCATTTATGAAATCGGATAAAAAACGGTAATATTTAATCATGAAGTAAACAAACCCACGTTTGCTGCCGGTATTTTTAAATATAACTCTGAGGCAGGCAGTTGTGAAGCCAATATAAAACATAATTAAACTTTCGGGCAATTATTCTAGTTCTGGATACTTCAGCATTGTTCTTACAAACAAAATTTTGTTAAATTACTTCACTACCAGTATATAAATTGGTGCTAAATAATAACATCCCGTTTTTATTAAAATATGCATATTATAAAAATACTTATTTTGTGTATACATACGTTTTGAAATAACCTCTTTGAATTTTTATCGAACTTCAAAATAAGAGAGCTGAGTAATTTTTCCAATTTTTTATTTATTATTTACTACCTACCTTGGTTTCTCGGGGTGATATAGAAAATTTTATACCATTTGAATGGACAATAACGAATATTGATATCCCAAGTTTGACAACGATTGCTTAAAATGTAGTTTAAATTACACTCAATGGCCACCCATCTACCAATTTGAGGGTAAAGCAGACTGCATGCAGCGCAGCACAGCACAGTTTATAAAGGTGTTATGTAGGAAACATTATGGGAAATAGGAAACATAACTACACGTACCACCGTAAGTCAAACCAGACTACGTCACTAAGCGCGTATACGGCAGTCATGTTTGATGACTATGAAACAGAAAATATTTTTTCTCCATTTCAGCGTTGTTCGAGTATTAATAATGAAAGTTGTTTGTAATGATGAGTATAGTCACCGCTTATCGGCTTAGTACACCCATACCCGATAACCCCTATTGCTTTTTTGTTGTAGAATTAAAGGTCGATCTTGACGACCAATCTTAGAAGGTAAAGCTAAGGCCCTTTGCACACGGTGTCGTATCGTAAGCGTATCATAATACTCGTGTAGTACGAGAGCAGTACGAAAGCATAAACATGTCCGCACTCGGATCGTAGGAGAGGTTTATTGTCATTACTATAGTCGTAGCGTACTGGCGTAAAAAAACACGCGTAAATAATACTGTTCATTAAATTTCTTTAAAAGTTTAACTTGACATATTTTATTTTAAATTCATACGACTTTTATTTTTTATATGCTTGAATAATTTATTGAATACGTGAAAATAGTCGAAGCTTTCCCATGTCTATATAATCATTAATTCAGTAAAAATTCAAGGAAAAATGTATCAGATAAAACTTGGGCAGAAATATCGTCATAAATAAACTATGGAGGTAAGTAATGGAATGTAATATATTACTTTTATTGTAAAAAGTAGGATTTCAACTGAAATTTTCTAAAACGATACGTGTACTCGAAGAATTGTATTTAGAACACTGCAAGTCTCGTACGCGTTGCGTCGTAACGATACGACTACGCTCACCACTCGTGTGCGAGGGATCTTACGGTACAACAGGAAAATATTCCGAGGTATTAAAGGCTTACTCTTGTAAAACTATTTGAGTACGTTTTTCCATTGATCCTTTAATATTATAAATATTTATATAAACTAGTAAGCCAGCAATGTAAACCGTGCCTTTGTATTTTAACGTTGTTGATAAGTTTGATGGTAATCCTTCTTACTTTAATATTATAATCTCGAAAGTTTGTAACAATACATGGAAGTGTGCTTATTGCCCTTTCACGCAAAATATACTGAACCGATTTCTATGAATTTTGAAATTTTATACTCTAGATTGAAACATGAGCTACTTTTTATCCTGTATTAACGCTGGTAACACCGAAGGGTGCAGCTAGTAAAAATATAATTTATTTAATAAGGCACCATGCTTTATCTTATATTGTTATTTACACGGTTATTGATTAGTCGTGTAATAGTATGATATATAAGTAGGCAGTCGACGGAGGGTCCAATACAGGGAGGGAGGGGACAGGAAGGTCTTGTTATCACTTCTTTCATGCCTAAATTTAGCTGATTGAACCCCAGAGTATAAAAAAGATGTTTCAAAACTGTATGGAGCGCTGGTCAGGGCAGTGTACATTTTACCATAAATACGTTAGAGGTTATTAATCTTTAATCTGTCAACAGAATTCAAAATAACGCAACTAACTGAAGTGTACAAAATTTATTTATAATCAAAATATTTCCATATTATGTACGCAAAACATCGACGGGCGGTACAATTAATAGATAAAGGTGACTGTTTGAGTCAACCAAGGATACATACAGGGATACCATGATTCCACTACAATTCACAGAATTTAGATATTTCTGTACACAATGAAGTAGACAACTGATGCACGTTTCATTAATATACAATATTAACTACATCTTTAGGCATTTTTTTGCTAGACGTACATCGTCCTGGCCGGTAATGAAACAAATCCTTTGGTTTCGTTTTGACAGTTCGCCGCTTCAACGCTGTAAAAACAAAACCAAGTTTGCTTGCTCTTGTTATCACTTCTTTCATGTTTGACTCTAGCCGATTGAACTCCGTACAGAATGGCCACTGTTTTTATTCTATACTTCATTGAATATTAACTAGTTTATATTTCGATTCGGCAGGTGCTTAGCAAGTTTTACAGTTAGGTACATTGCCCAGGAAACCGTACCTACTTCTAGAGCGAAATTGAAATTGTGTGCGACACTCTTAGAAGCAAAGAAATACTATTTCGTCAGGCATAGCTGAGATATCAGGCAACATATATTATTAAATAAAAAAATTCTAACTAAATAGGGAATTTCTTCTTTTTAGGGTTCCGTACCTAAAAGGTCCTATGACTAAGAGTTCGCTGTCCGCCCGTCCGTCTTTCACCATGATGCATCTCATGAACCGTAGCTAGAGAGCTGAAATTTACTCAGATACTGTATTTCTGTTGCTGCTACGAGTATAACATCAAATACTAAAAATTTAAAAAATAAATATTCCGGGGATTTTTATTGCTCGATATTAATAACAACAGGTAGAAACTTCGACAAATGTTGTACGAAACCCTTCGTGCGCGTATCTAACATGCACTTAGCAGATTGTTTAAAGTCATTCAACCAGTACCTCCTTTAATGTCTTTCAAGATAAACATTGCCAACAAAATTTGATAAAATCTACTTACGGCACTTAACTTTTAAGTACTTTAATATTATTACTAAACTCAAAATCAGTGTAGCTACAAATGCTTCCTATACGTTCCTAATACAAGGCTGGCTGTGCCCAAAATGATTGTGCTCAATTATTCAAGCAAATGAGGGATGAGCACCTCCAACTAGCTCGGCCTCCGTAACGGCAATCTCGCTAAAAGGCTTTACTATACTGATTAGTGCCAACTGCTATCACACATTTTCTAGCAGGTCTAATATGTATTACTTGGGAAATAGTGATATATGCAAACGAGTGAGGTAGTTTTTATGATCTATGAGTAACGAACTTTACTCAAAGATGTCATGTGGTCATTATTTTGACACTATTAAGCAAATGAAGTCGTAGTTGCTTGTCAATTACAAAATTGCATCAAGCTTCTTGCTATCCTTCACTATGCAGTCATTGTAAACAAAGACAAAATAAAAATAAAAAATATTTGTATTTATTTGTATAGACCACGGCAGTAGGTCAACATTTCACAAAACAACTATTTATTTTTATGACCGCGATTCACCTGATGATAAGCGATGATGCGGTCTAGGATGTGGCACGCTCGCCTAGAAGAAATAGATATACTCGCACTTAATAACAGATCGAGGTTATAGCTATCGGGCTCATACCTAATATCAACGATTTTGAACTAATATGCACATTTCTATATTACTCGGAAGCAAAAGGAATATAACACACCCTTTGCACTGCACTGTACTCTAGTCAAAGATGCAAAGCTTACATCAGCCGAGGCAAGGTAGAGAGCGACTCTCGTGAAAGTTTAACGTGCTATCCAGCTTTCTACTCCACCATGTCTGTCTTGTTGAATAAGTCACGGGCTTGGAGGCGCTAGTCGATGTAATAAGCTACAACAATACAAATATTACAAGACTTTTTGACATTCGACGCAAAAACGATGGGGTGTTATATGATTAACGTGTCTGTGTGAGCCTATCATAGCTCCCGAACTGGGCCCTTAGAGGCTAAATCCATTGCTTTCAAAGCTATGACTATGGCGATATCTAGAGCCAAAGCAGCAGTACTATCATCGCTTTCATAATTTCCAACCATGTAAAAACGAGGCGCCCTCGCCGAAGTACATAGTCTTCGAGAATGAACGAAACAAAGATGAAATATGACCGGTTACGGGCGTTCTGATAATTCTATTGCCTTTAAAGCTATGGTATGCTTACTTATGTGTAGATAAAATGTCCTCAATGTTATCAATTCGATTGAAAATAATTGTTCTTTAATGTTTTATAAAATTCTGTTATGTGTTCTTAAATACAATAGCAATTACATCGTATCAAACTTATTTTTTTTGAGTTGCAATCTTTCAAATAATGCATAGAATTTTTAAGAAGAATATAACGCATTTTCTGATGAACCGATTTGAATTTGTTGTTTTTATTTCATAGGAGAATCAGTCGGAGGAGTGTTCTCAGCTATGTTAGGTGAAAGTTGGTCCAAGATGTCTGCCGGCACAAAATGGACGATCACATTTATTTTTTTGCAACTCCCTCTATATGGCAATCAAATGCAAGGTTGCCTAGTGGAATTCTAAAGACTATGATAAATTTGAAATCCAACATGGCTGCCACAACAAAATGGCGTTGTCAGTTTTTTTAATTTAAATTGTACTTACCGTAGCTGTGATAAAAAAATCGTTAAACTTGCGCAATAAGATCTGATGTCTGATGCGACATTCAGACTTGTGAATCCCGCCAAAAGAAGAAGAAGAAACACATTTATTTTAACTCACCACACAATGCAGATATGAATAATTGTACTAAAATTACGAAACATCAAAGAAGAAAAGATTTATATAATATCTACTGCAGCATTTTAACTGCAGTGTCCTATGATGCAAACAGGGTAAAATTTGCTCCAGCGACATTTACCGGCTGATTTTAATAATATTTGACAGATAATTTTGTATTTATCCCGAATGTAATCTTAAATAAGATAAATAAATCAGCCAAACAAGTTCTTAAATTATCGAAGTCAACCGTTCGCAGAATGTCTGGTTTATTATTTTATGATATCCTAATATAACTTAGGTATAACAAATACGCCCAATACTTTAATTTTAGGCATTATATCATAATATTTTTATACGCTCGTCAACAATGACCTCGTTATAAAAAACCTTTCAGTTTTACGACATTTGACCGTAGTCTTGAAATCTGGGAGCTTAGCTTTACGTGATTCACGACTTTTAAACTATTTTACTCAGATACATTCAGTAGGTATTTTCCTTGACACGGACACTACACCACAACAAATTTACTTTAACACACGCTTTAAAGTAGATTTCTCATAAGGAGACTGTCATTTCTTGAAGGATTTCACAAGTCATTTCACCAAACTTTCCAAATAAGCCCAAGTTTGTAACTTTGAAAACTTTCTCCCCCAACTGAAGTTAATTAAGTCACTAATTCACAGTTACCTAATTAGTAACATTATGAATAAGATTTCGTAATTAGTGTTAAAATAAAAAGAAATGACAGAAGAATTTTAATTGAATATTTTTTGGGGTTGCTTACGGAACCGAATTTAGGTCCTTAAATATTATTTATTCATAGTCTTAATTTCTGAACCTAGTAACATGAACTTCGGGGGTGTATTAATTATAAGACGTAGAGGTATAATATGAATATATAAGGTATGTATGTTAAGAAAGGATTTTTGAAAATTAAACCTCTAAGGGGATCAAATAGTGGTTCAAATATATACAAATAATTATGTCAGCGTATTTGCGTAAGTTTGACTGCTGATTTACTGTTCTAAAGCTGAATGCTGCATCACTGAGTTATTTGTTACCAAAGTCTGCGTTTTCCAATAAATGCAATCTGGAAGCCATTCAGTCAGCAAGGAATTTAGACCAGTAGCTCTTAAAAGTAAGCGTTTTATAGTGAAACTGCTTTAACGTTTTGCTTTTAGATTTTGTATTTCAGAGTTAAAATATATTTTTCTAGCTTTTATGACTATATTCTATCTTTTTGTAGACTATTTTTATAATGTATCTATAGTAGTCGCGTGTAACCGCAAAGTTACACGCGACATAAATAACATAAAAAACAAATAATTTTATACTTTGAACCCCTATTTGAACCTCTACGGGGTTGAATTTCCAAAAATCATTTTCTAGTACACCTGTAAGTCTTATAATAAATACTTTTTTCAAATTGTATGCCTCTAAATTCAGTGATTAAGAACTTAATCTTTTATAATTATATTAGCTGCTACGTGTGGCGTTGCCCGCGATAAAATAAAATAAAAAATGTTAGAACTTTGAATCCCCATTCGACCCCCTTACTGATTGAATTTTAAAAAGTCCTTCCTTAGTACATTCCTAAACTCTATAATGAATGGGTGTATTCATCAATGATGTCTATAATGTCTTTAGGCTTGTAGACTAAACGTTGATCAGTCAGTCAGGACTTACTCTTTTATATAGATATAGATAAACGTATTTTAAATGGGTTTCACTATTTACCACGGACCGATTTGTAACATTCTGTTTTTTTTTGTTTAATGTAAGGGTGTCCTTATTGCGTGAGTTTATATGAACGCCGAATTGTATTTGTAATACCGCTCTAAGCAACCCTTGGAAAACATTGATTGCGACCAAATTTTCCAAAAGAAGGTTTTTGGTTGTGGCGTAAAATTAGTTAGGTATATTTAATGTTTTTTTTCTATATGTCATATGTCATATCAATACAATTTGACTTGAGAAATGATTTTTTAATGAAGAAAAATAAACTAGATATACTCGTACAAGAGCGAATGAATCAGTCAAACCAAAGCAAAAAATCTTAGATATTTTCTTTACTTATTTCCCCCAATGAGTGCTTCTTATAACTAGGTCAGTAGAACTAATTTCATCCGACACCAGACGTGCTCTATCTTCCCCACATTCATTTTCACTTATTCATTAACAATTAATATGTAGGGTCGAGTATCATCGCTTGAGCTAAGGGAATGACTGAGCTGAGATTTACAAGACTATGGTCGATATATTTTCATGCTAGTAGTATGTAACTTTATCAAATTTAAACTAGTATACTAGTAGTTCTGCGAACTGTTGACCTCACGAATGGACTAACTTTGCGATTATAAAAATATTTTTATCAATCTCAGATCAATGAAAACTCTGTAGAAGAAAATCTAGCCTTATGAAAGAAGATCATTATACTGAAATCCAAATGGCTTCCGAAAATGACAAAACTGGTATCTGATAAACTGACAGGTTTTAAATAACAGCTTTGGTAAATATGGCTACTCACTTCTTCAATTTGTGGATTTCGCCGTAGGATCTTGGACCTCGTTACAGGATAAAATTTACTTCCTCAATCTTGAAGAAAGTTAGTGTAGGTATATAAATCTAAACTAAGTTTCGTTAAGATTGGTAGGAAAGTGCGACCTGTACACGAGTACGAATTTTTTTACGGACAATCATCCATATATACGAACATACAAACTAACAGACGAAAGAACATTTCGCCAGACTCAAAGCAGAGACTTTTCGTTCGGTCGGTCAATAGCTTAGCAATGGTTTAGACAAGTTATTAATTGAGCGAAGCAAGTAGTTCTGGCATGTTTTTTTCGCCTGTCTAACTGACATTCTTATTTTTGTTTGGAAGTCTCCTAGAAATTCCGCACTCGCGAACAGTTCAAAGTTTTTGGTAACAAATTTATGAGTTGGGTTTTACGAATTTTCAAATCTTCTAACTCGTTTGAATTTATAGATACCTATTTGGCTCAAAAAGAGGAAAAGTTCCATAAGTCGCTATTTTGGGTTATATAATTTCAAGACACATTTTGTTATGGGAGCGATAAAACAGAAATATTTCAAAACATGACATGTTAACTTTTAGATTAGCAACCCGAAAATAAACTTTATGATCAACTCCTGACAAACTCGTACAAAATCTAACAGAACATTAATTTTCCACTTTGACTTACCATTTCTCATCACGAAATTAAACTCGAGTTTCAACCTCTGAAACGACGGCGGCAGTTAATAATTACAAGCCTCGATCTCGGTACTAAGTGAGTACTTGGTTAATATTTTCATAGTTCATTTTACTGCCTTAACCGAGGGGTCATTAAGTTAAACGAGCCTTGAGCTAGAGGCTGTCTTCGCAACCGACACGTCGCGACGCTTTGAGTGGTTTAATACGTTACAATGGATAAATACATAATTACCTAAGTGTATTATATATTCAATATAATATATTTTTTAATTAACACTATACAAAGTTATATGTTCAAAAAAAATACCTTGTAATTAAAACTAACTGAATTCAAACCGCTGACAGTTGCTTGAGTACCCAAAATGCTTGCCCCATTGCGTCGTCCTTTTTTATTTACGAGTAAGTAAGTTTAAATTATAAGGTTTTGTTTTTGTACATATAGAGTACTAGCTGCGCCCTGCAGTTTTACCCGTGGTAGATACTTGAACATCTCATGAAAACACTTCAATTTTTCAGGTTCATTGTGGCAAATTTGTTGAGACGTTTGAGCGTGAAGAACAAACAAACACACATATATACAAACGTTATTTTCTTCCTTCATAATATTAGTGTAGTAACTAACTCTGTGTAGTATGAGTTTTAGTTAAGTTAAAATTTTTATCATGTTTTATAAGTTTGTGCAATAAAATATAGTTAAAGGTATTGTGAAATAATAATAATAATAATTAGGTAACGTATTTTGTATACCTTAACTTATATATCCAAACTAGTAAATATAATATCCTTATTATATTAGTTCAGATATTCGTTATTTTTGTATGTAAGGAATATACTTAATAACTACTAAACCTATTTCAAAAATTCTATGTAGCTTAGAGCTAGTAGAAAGCTACATTATCACGGAGTAACATAGGTTAGGTATAAAAAATTAGAGCCCAGCCAGTGTATTACATAAAAGAATAAATCCTGACTGACTGACTGATATATTCGCTTAGAATCAACGCAGAGCCTACACCGCTGAAACTAGATACGTAAAATTTGGAGTGATTACCTACATTATAGGGTGTAGGGTGTATTAAGGAAGGGTTTTTAGAAATTCAACATCTGAAGAGGTCAAATATTCCAAATCTTAAAAAAATAATTATTCCTTTTTAAGCTTCGAGTGACAGAAACTAGTATTATTGTAATATGAGTACTCAATCAACGAATTATTAATTACTAATTGATATACAACTGTGAAGGAAAAAATCGAGAAGAAACCTGCTTTTAGAAGAAGATTAACAGCTTTCGAAGATAAGTAAAATCCCCAAAATGATGATTAAGCTAGCTATGACCTCCTCCTCCTCCTATACAGCCTCCTCATGAAAGAGATCCGTGGCCAGTTGTGAGATGCTATGAGTTGAGAACGAACAAACAAATACTCTCATACTAGATACGTTGCTCTTAATGTATATATAACATAATGTATATTGCAGTCGAAAGAGTACTTCCCAAGGTAATAAAACATCTTCAGCAGGTTATAATCTCATATAAAACGCACACGCAGAGGCAGAAAATGCAAGTACACAATAGCTTAATATTAAAATGACGTCGGAGTTTTTTTGCATCGCAATGCGTCGAGGTACAGCATGTCTCTAAAGCTGCTGGTCACCGATATAGAGACCAAAAAATATTTTCTCTACAATCTAACACGCGTTTGATTCATATCGTTTAAGAAGACGGATTTTCACGCATACCTGATTGTTGGAAAGGTCCAACTATAGTTTCGTTCACATTCGGTGAACTTCATCAGGGATGAAATGAGTCGTTCGTGTCTTCTTAAAATATTTTCTCGTTGATGAATTAGGTTCAGATTTTAATTAGTTAGCTCTAATATTTACGCTTATGCAATATTTTCAGTCATTTCGTGAAATTAATATTACTACGAATAGTTTCGCGAACTGTCGAGAACGATATTTTTACAACTCTGTAAAGAAACGAAACCCCTTTGACCAAAATTTTATCCCTGGTTTGCCGTATGTGCTATATTTTAAAGATATCTCTAGTCAAAAATCTTCAACGACAAAAAATTCGATATGAATGAATCCGTATACACCAAGTTTCTTCAAAAGTGCTTGGAAACTATGACCTGTAACGTAAATAGTAAGACTAAGTTATTGGACTGAGTTTTATAAAATTCTTTTGATAAGTACTTACTTCTAGGAAAGTACACCTATTAGAACTTAAGAAAAAATATTTTTAGATCGGTCGACGTGACGTTGAGAATAGGAAAACAAGCGAAACGAATTCTACTAATTAACACTTACCTTCTGTTGTCACTTAAGTTACTTAAAACGTTTGTTCTTGTTCTTATAGAAGATAGTAAAAACTAAACTTACGTAATGAAAACGTTAGCCATTAGCCACCAAAATTACTTTTTTAAAGTAATTTGTATAAATACGTTGTTTGTTTTCATCTCTTTACTTTGAAAGGTTAGTTTTGCCCATCGTTTTCTGCTTTAAAAATTCTTTTTAACGTTTGGGTGCAAAAAGCATGACCACCTCGTTTCTTTAAGTTCATCTCTATTTTTAAACCGTGGTAGACTTTCCTTTTACAAAATTTTTGCAATTTAATAATGTAATTTTAGTAGCAATTAATATAATAGCAACTGCAGTACGAGTAACTTTAATTCTAAGTAGCATTGATTCATTTTAATATCTATAACGGGACTTGCGTTCCACTTATATGTTATAATATAATAAACACTGATTTAATGAACAATGACCGTTTTTCTTGCATTTAATATTTCCTCGGTGTATTGATGTGAAAAATATTGTGTTGCACTCGGCAGAAAATTTAATTCGCGTCTCGTGCCTTGAAACCCTCGTTACGCTCAGAATTCTATTTTTGAGCCATTTGCTACGCTCGTAGCTCAATCCTAGAATCCCTAGCTAACTCGAGTTTCAATACGGATACTTGTGCTAAATAACTTTGCAGCCTTGCATAATAATAGTTATTTGTATAAAAGAGTGAAAATTTCCTTTCTACCGTGTGCTCAATTTTGATGACCCAGCAAGCGAAGGATTCTAAAAATCAAAAATTAGAATCCCGAGCCTTATCGAGAAAATCAAAAGATCACGAGGTGAAAAATCTTTGTTTTCGAGTGCAACACGTAACTTTTCATACCATCTTAGCAGATAAGTGACAATTACTAGGTAGGTAGGTAGGCATAAAATATTGACCCCGAGTAAAAAAAAATACACCAACAAGATTTCGAGTGAGTTCTTAACAATTAAATAAGGTTGTATGATAAATTCGTCACCATAGAGGTATAGGTTTAATAATGATTTGAATTCACAGATGTAGCACACGATGTTCTAAATTCAATTCACTTTATCCTTGAGCGGATAAAAACGGTTTTGGCTCTCAAATATCGAAGAGCTAAAATACTCTATCCTAGATGAATGGATGGAAAAATATATTATATTTATGCAAACACGTCTGTATAAAAACGAGCTAAATAAACCACTTATATCTAGTATTGTAAGACTGTCCGATTGAGTCTCAACATTTCATAGAAGCGCCAAAAGCCAAAGCCGGCCTTTAATCAGTGTAAGGCTTCGATTGACGTGGCTGCAACTATCTGAACAGAGACCGTCTCAATCAATAGCCTCTAGAGACCAGAGAATTTATTTTTCAACCGTTCGTATGAATTCATCACTCGATAATGACATCACTTATTAAGGATATGCAAAAAGACGCTTTCGTGATAAAATATTCGTAACTACTCGTATAGGTACGTATTTTTTATTCTACTGACGAAAGTACGACATAATATGGTTACCCGTACTCGATCAACCGCTAAAAATAAAAAAAAAATCTTACTTTTACCTAATTTATGTTCTATGTGACGTTCTTTGTTTTACACCAATGTCAAATATCAAAATATATAATAATTATAGTACTTGACTGTGAGTGACGTCACATTTCCGCGTAATATGAAGATTTTTAAATATTTCTGTATAAAGTGGTAACTTAGCTTATAAAATGCGGATAACAGTGGCAATCGAAATTAAATTTAATGATGAATTCTTTTACATGCAAATATTGAATTCATACGAGTGATGTCAAAAATAGGACCCCAAACTGACTGTATTATCGACTAAACAATGCTCTATTGATAGCTTGGGAGAGATGAACTATTTCAAAGACGCTCTTTGACAAAGTTGTTCGAAGTTGCTTTATGATTTGAATATACCATAATTTAATACAATGAAGAGGAAGACATCATTCAGAGGTGGATCAATAAAGGTTGAATATGATAATAATGATGACTCAAGACCTTCATAATAATATTTTTAATTCTAGTTTGTTAAGTTGGAGAAAATTACACTTCTTTGGGGCTCGTAATACAAGATATTAAACATGCGTGTTTTTACTACACGTTACTGCACTAGTGTTATACTCGTATTTCTTTTTATTGAAACAAGTGGCTTTTAGTCAGGTAATATAGATAACTTTTTCCTTGTTTTAGCTGGCAAGTCATTGGAAATTTTCTGGCGAAACTTCGCGGCACGTATTTCTAGAAAAATTATAGGAGTTTGACATCATTATAAGTTCGTCTTTAGCTTTCGAGTGTGATACAGAAAATCTATAGGTATGGTGGTGTACCTACTACAATTTATCCTTCAGGCCCAGAAAGATAAATTTGCCAATATATTGAATTCTTATAAGGTTGACAACATCAAAACGTTGAATCCTAAAATGTTGAACTGACAAAAATTTTGTTTAGTTGTTTCAATTCATGTTTTTGTTGTGTTGTTTAATTGTTTTTTTTTTTTGTTATATATCTACTACTACTGTTCTAGGCTAAAAGGAGGTAACGGTACTAACCATTACAAACCATTTTTATTGAGGGACTGAGCAGCATTCGAGAAAAAAATATCAGCTGTTCCTTACAAAAAGTTTATTGCATAATTTAAAGTTTATATTATAATGTATTTTAAGTTGTTTATTTTGGGTCACTTACCTTACCTTATTAGTGACGCGTAGTTATAGAACTATCAAAAAATATTCGAAATTGTAATTGTATTGGTCATAGGCAAAATGTGCGGAGCAGCTAATATTTTTTCTCTGCAATCCTTAGGGGTTGAATTTCCAAAAAAACCTATAGCACCTGTAAATGAATCATTTATTTCGAGAAACCGGACTTATATAAACTTATATAACATGTCAATAGGTATAATCACATTAAATTAAATATTTATATATTCATGACACGAATACTATAAATACTTTAAAGAGCTAATACTAAGCCATACTATGTGTTGTTCAATCAAGATAGTACTAGAAACTTACCGCCATAAAAACAAAGCGTTACTTAACATCCATCATCAAACCCGGGCCATTAATACTCGTATCTTCTACAATATGTCAAACTTTACCCGTTCCAAAGTGCAATATGATAATGTAAGTGCTGAAGTTCTGTTATTAGAGAAACGATGGCTGTTATACTGTTTACGTTAGGATTTTAGGGCTTGTTTACGTAGAGAGGGACGTATCGCTACGTATTGTATTGAAATCGAAAAGTTTGAATTATTCCCTCCGGCTAGGAGGATAAAATTATCCTTCGTTTCCACACGATTGCACTCAAAGAATGAAGAGAAAAGAAATTAAATTGCACACAAGGCTTTCATTTCCGGTTTATTTTATCAAAAGTGTAAGTTTTAAGTACGACGCAATTATTTTGTTACTACCTGCGTTAATACAGGATAAAAAGTAGTTAATGTATGTATGAATTTTACAACACAAAATTTAATCCAAATCTCTTAACCAGTTTTTTACGTGACATAGCAATAAACATACATCCAGACATTCATACTAACTTTTGCGTTTATAATATTAGTAGGATATTAGAACTAGCAATAAGCCTTGACTTGCGTCCACGTGGACAAAGATATTTTCCCAGTAGTAATAGAACGCTCATGCAGTTTACATAAACCGTAGGTACTCTGTTCTGTGATAAAGTATTTGTCAGGGAAATTAGATTTCCCTGACAAATACTTTATCGATTGTTTATCGAAGAAAATCAACAATAATTTAACATGTAGATTGCAATTAAGCAGGTTCATTGCTACTATAACGTTCCATGTAGACGTATAATTACGCGTTGTGCGTATTGCTGTAGAACTGTTCCAGGCTGTTTGATAAGCCTGGACACTTTCATTCTCTATTTTAACAATTTCAAGCCAAAGATCGCCTGTGTTTTTTCGAAAGATCTAGTCTATCGTTGTACCAAATTTCATGAAAATATGTTCAGTGGTTTAGGCGCAAAAACGTAGCACACCGACTAAATTAGTTTCGCATTTATGATGTTAATTGTGATACTGTGCTCTGCTACGTATAGGGTTTCAAAAGTTACTAAGTTGAATAGTAATTTAATATATTATCAATCTTAAAAGACGTTGCTACAATGTGGTCTTACCCTTATTGCGTGCGAGTAGACTTAAGTAAACTATGTAGTTTGTTTTAGTTAGGCGTCTTACCTAGGGAATCACTAACTTGTAGAATATTGTCTCGCCTTACTAACTTATTGTTTACATATTAAAGTTCACTTCTCTAACATTCGAGATTAGTTTTGTTTATGATATGAATGATCAGTTTAGTTACTTAAGTTTCAATTGAAGATGATTGATATTTTTGCTCTGCTGACGTGAACACTGTTTTGCTTTCACGACAGAACTACTAAACTGATTAAGAAGAAATTCAGTATAAAGATAGACTTAATTTTGGGAAAGGACATAGGTTACCTTTTATTGCAAAAAAACTTGAAAAGGGTGAAAAAGGGAATGAAGGTATTCATACTTATCAAGACGCCTTGAAAATTTTTTATTGCTATACATTGAAAAAATATTGTTGTTACATGATTGTGTTATACATGTTGTTTTTTTTCTATGAACAATTTTTCTGATAACTATACACTTTGGGAAGATTGAATTGATTGATTGATTACATATTTATGAAATTGATTATTAAATACTTGCTATAAGCTTGTTTTAGGGTTTTAAACATGGGTGGTAAAAAAATACTAAGACTTGGCTGTCCATCCGTCCGTCTGTCACCAGGCTGTATCTCATGAACCGTGATAACTACCCAATTGAAATTCTCACACATGATGTATTTCTGTTTCCGCTATGAGAACAATAACTAAAAAATAATTAAAATTAATATTTAAGGGGAGTTTTTTTTATCGTTACTAAAAATGTTCTATCGATAATGATACGGGACCTTTTGTGCGCGAGTTCGACTCCTACTTGTCCGATTTTATTCAATAAAGATTTATCATTTCTTACATGACTGCTTATAATGTGTTATCGAATTCATACAACTTGAAAAATTTTGCCAAATTTTTGAGATACCGTAATTTTTTCTAGTATATTCCCGATATGTCAGACTCTGCTAAAATCTTCAATTGTTGGGAAAAGTTTACTTTCCCATATCAATTTTATCAAAATTATGTCCAAGGTGGTTTGGTTTGCGAAATAACTGCAAAATTGTTTCGGCACCTGCCGAATTGGTACTTATTGGTTGTAATTTTTTTTATTTTAAATTTCTATTTATTAGTTTTGACTATCATTATGTGAATCATTGCTGCATGGTTCACATACTGACAAAAAAGCAAAAATTTTAATTTTCATCACATTTTCACCCTTGAAATTTTATGCCTAGCTGACTATCTTATCTCTTTTATTTTTGTAACTACAATATGATTACACTTGTAATATCGAAACTGAATTGAATTGAAGTAAGGCATGAGACAAACGTGCTACATTTTGTATTTTATGTGAACTATTTTTGCTATGTTCAGTAAATCATCGCACACAGATACCACATCCAGTTAAATTAACAATTAACCATGTTACATCCTTGTCTGTTGCAAGACAACTTTCCCAACTCTTGAATATTTATTCCACACTAGCTGCGAACGGCGGCGTTACCCGCGGCGATTAACGAATGCATTATTCCGGGATCAAAAGTACGCTAGGACGCTACTATCATGTAGATTTAGCACAGATTTTTTTATTATTTCTTATGAAAGAACTATGAAAAAAAGTTTGAAGTTTAAAGTTTAGATAAAAACTTTTAATTCGCAGAGACAATATACACGTATTTTAGAATTTAAGAAGTTAGAAGACAAATTTCCAATACAATTAACTTACCAATGAAACTGCATAGAATCTTATTTAGGGACAATACACATAAATAAAAATACTCGGCCAATTGAAAAATAATTAGCATTATATGTAACATGCAAATATTAGTAATAACGTACCAACATTCATAAATATCGACAGATAAAGCTATATTTTGGCAGACTTGAAACAGAAACGCGTAGCTCGCTGTGGTTACTAGGTCAATAAACATCTCAGAGCAACTTCATTCTGTAGAGGAGAGATTTGTTCACTATTCGTCTTTTCGACGTCGAATGAACAAATCTCTACCATAAAGGAAAACCTTTATACATCGTGACAATGAATGCTCCCTAACATACGACCCGTGGCGTAGGCTTTAGATCAACTGGTGTGTTGCTGCCTCCAATCTAGTAATGGTCGTATGACACGGATTTAGGTGACGGAATAAAATACTGTTCACACTGAGGTTGCTAACGAACGTCTACTGCCACGTCATCAAGTTGTAACAAATCTTAGTAAAACGTTGATGACGCGGCCAGTCCTATGTTAATACGAGTAGATACATGTAAATATGAAAACGCATCATGTGGCTGATATGACTAAAATTACTAACAGGGTCCATGAATGCCGTGCGCTTCAAAATGAGTTTAATTAGGTTTTTGAACGTCTCTAGTAGTGGAAGTGCATGTGACCAAAATGCTGGCTAATATGGTCATAGAATTAATTATTAGCCCTGTAATTCAACATAGCAATGCGGTATACATTTTAGACACTTAGTTACTTTTTAGACCGCCTTCCTTATCTTTCGACGCAAAACTGTAAGTTTATCTTAATAAGAAAATATATACCTATTCAAGTGTATATATAAAATCAATATAACATTATGCATTAAATGAAAAAAATATTTTTTTACTAAATATACTGATTTGTAAAAATAATTTCTGTGTTTAGCGTACATTAACATAATTATTTCGTAAGAGTTGCATGGTTTAGCGCCAAAGTGATTATTAATTTATAATTATGGCGCTAAAAAAATGCTATACTTGACCGTATAGTATCTATTTTTAAATGTAGTGTTGCAATGCGGGACTAAAATATTAAAATCAGGTTACGTATTTTGAATAATATTTCATGATACAGAATGTTGAATGGTGCCAAAAAAGTTGAGCTGCATTAGGAAAACTTTTGTGAAACGGTGCAATTGCTAACCGTTTTTTTGGTTAAATTTTAAATTTGTAAACTTTATGTAAAATAAAGTTAAAAATGAAACAATCGGCAATTAAAATTAATGCGTTGTTTTCAAGAATTATAAATTATTCAAATATTTAAATAAGAGATAACAGTAAAGAATCCTTCAGTCGTTCGACAATTTATATTATGATTTTAACTTTAGGCAGTGTAACTCGGGTTGAAGTTATGTTTCTAACAATATCTTTTATAATCCGACACTATATGTAACAAACAAGACAAATGATTCGCCATAATGTGGTGTCCGAACCGACTTCAACTATAATATATTAAACTTATTCCCACAAAATATCAGTATATTAATAAAAGTTACTCGGTATCAAAGTTCCAGAGTTACTGAACTGTAAACAATTTAAGCTTTAGCAAAAACGAGATAAACCGTACGGGTCACACATGACAAAGGTAACGAGAATAAACCTCACTCGCCAAGGTAATATGAGCCTTATTTTGATTACAATAATAGCTTGAATCAAGTAACTTTGTTAATTGATTTTTTTAATGGTGAGAGTAATAGGACACCTTATTACCTACGTCGTTATGAGCTGAAAATAATTGAATAAATAAGCTTTGATTACAGATGAAACTTCATAGTAATATTTATTAATTTTGTTAAAATGTAATTAGTGATATGAAACTAATCGTAGAGAAATATAAAATTAACGTAACTCTGTAATCAAAAAATATAAAATGTATTTTGGCATAAAATATGAGCTATAAATTAAATTTAATGTTACTAATTATAATTAAAAATGTAAGTATTAAAAACTAATACCTGTATCTAACTTTCGCACTAGTATTGAAACTGCATTACAAGCACTAGAGTTTTTTGCAGGATTACTATATTTGAATGAATGAATGAATGAATGAATAAACTCTTTATCGCAGACACACAAACATCAAATATACAGGAAAAACCTTACATCTAGTGTCACAAGTGGCGGCCTTATCGCTAAAAGCGATCTCTTCCAGGCAACCTTAGGATGGCTATTTGTTTACTAGCTGCGCCCTGCGGTGTTACCCGCATTAATACAGAATAAAAAGTAGCATATTATGCGATTATCCAGGATCTAAGCTATCTCTGTACCAAATTTCATCCAAATCGGTTCAGCAGTTTCTGCGTGAAAGAGTAACAAAAATACATCCACAGATATATTCTTACAAACTTTCGCGATTATAATATTAGTAGGAAGTAGGATTAGTAGGATAATAGGCCAACGAGGATAAAAAGTATCAACAGTTCTATTACGTCACAGTCCTATAGAACTAATGATGGTGAACGCTGAAATTTAACTCACTATTAACCAAGTAGACGACTAAGTACTGACTTCGCCTTAACACACATTCCTGCTGCGATTAAATATACTCAAATACACATAAACACTATTTTACATCGCTGTAATTTACTTAAAGTCGGATTACACTGCTCACTGGGGATTAGTTTGTTCGGTTTCGTACTATGTTACAATTTGTAGCAGTTTACTTTTATTACGCGGTCGTTTGAAGTTTCATTGCATTTAGATATGTTTACAGTATTAACTTTAAGTTTAGTACTGTCACTTACATTGTAGTTTTTAAATTTCTGACCATCATCATCCACAGCCTTTCTTATCCCACTGCTGGGTATAGCCCTCTCCTTCGGTCCTGTGCCAATCGTGTCCAGGCTGGACCCGCGACAGTTCTTATGTCGTTGACCCATCTTGCCGCCGATCTGACAAAATTTCTTACCAAACTGAATAAATTGTTGTTTTAATTTGTGAGTGATATAATCTGGGATTTATTTTAGCAGCAGAGCATTGTTATTAAATTCAATTATCCCCTGACATCAGATTAGTATGCTTGTTGCTATCGAAAATATATTTTCTAAGAGTTTTTTTTTATAAATTGTAGCTATGGTAAGGTAAGCTAAGGTTAGTTTAAAAGACGACTTTTTATTAATTTCAAGAACTTATAATTTTTACCCGACTGCCCAAAAGGTTTTCGAGTGTATGTACAAGTTATTGTGATTCCACAGCCTTTTTTTACTGTATAGGGTGTCTTTAGATTAGTTTCTAACTGGAGATGGTCATAGGCTATTCTAGTTGTATCCCGCGGTTTCCCTCGTTAAGACAAAGTGGTTTAATTTTTTGCAGTCGCTTCTATCCACGTGGTTATACAAAGGTAAAGTTGTACTAGGACCCTTAATGGCTAACAAAAAATCAATTTACGACTAATTCCTTTTAGATAGATACAGATTGTTATTGATAAATATTTACAGCTACTGTAATTAAAATTCCAGACAGCCATGATTACAACACAACCGTTAATTCACAGCAAAATAAACAGCCGCCATTAATTTTGAACGTTGGAACAAACTTTGGGCAATAAATTCTTATTCCTTTATCCCTTTTTGAAGATTTCAGCAACGATAACTTACCATTTTAACGAGACTGGGAACGTTCGGAAATTATTTTCTATTTTCTTGTAACTAAGCTTTCCGTTACAGAATCGAAATGATTTCCTCATCCAGCGATATTATTTCCTATTCTTACTCGTTTGTTTTGCTGATATTAATACAATATGCGGATATGAAACATTATTTTTTGTATAAATACTGGCAAAGAATAATATTATGTGATTTGTATATTTAGCATAAATGTATCATACAGCACTACTACATTCTAGTAAAAATTATAGAACTTAAAGAAGTTAGATTTTTTTTGGTTTCTGCTAATGTGCCCAAAATGCTGGTCCGTACCGACTATAATTACTAAGTATAATATATTATGAAATTGATTACAGTTTGTTCTAGATTACACTTTTTAGCGACTTTTAACAAAAATATCTTAACATAATATTTTATTCATATTGAAAGTTAGAAAAGAGCGAGTAAGGCTTGAGCCAATCAAATTGTTCTGTCGCCAGTCACTTAGCATTATGCTCAGATGATTGCGTGGGAACTTCATACTGATACGTAGGACCGCACAATAAGAAATACTAATAAATCGTATAATAAGTATTGGTTAGAAACTACGATTGGGACCACCAGTACCAACCAACATTCAGAAAATCTGACAGACGAAAGAACATATTCCCAAATTCGACGTAGAGACATTACGCTCGCTTTGCAATGAAATAAGGCAATAAAATATGTATAATCTGTTTTCAAAAGTTGCAGTGTTGTTCAGCGTTTAAAATGTGTTCAATGCGCCATAATGCGACTCTGTAGTCCAAGTTTCGTGTCACTAATTTGTCCAGTTCTCCAAACAAGGCTCTCAGGGCGTCAGACTGTAGCCGACAAATTAAACTCGTTCTCTGGAGGCTTGCAAAATTTGTGAACCTGGTAGTCAAAGTAGGGCTGAATACATCAGCTTGCGTTATACTCATGGCTATTCGGTTTAGTAATATTGATTTAAAACGTTCGGATATTAACAGTATCAAGCAACGTTAACGCAGTCTCCACATATGAAATCGTTAAAAAATGTACAGCTTTAATTATTTTTAGATTATGAACGAACATATTAAAATTGCGGCCTGTAAATTATTGATAACATATTTAAGTCTGACATTCAATATTTATTGCTAGAAATCGATATATTTATTGCAAGATTGATTCAAATCGTCAAAATAAAATAAAATCACAAATAAATGCACGTCAGCAATTAAATAGCCTGCCTTTGATTGTACCTGGTGCAAAAGTACGCATCACACTGGCTGCATTGCCCCTCTGGATAGCAATGGCAAGTCTTTGCACCAGGTACAAACCTGAGCTAACGAATAAATAAATGAACCCTAATCCTGCTTCCCATTTCTGTCACAAATCTTTTTGTTTCACCTCCCTTACTGCCCATTGTCTCCACCGCAAAGGGCACAAATAAATACTGCACCCCTAAGGCCGCATACTTACTATTATTTATATATTATTTTTTATTCGTAAATAAAAAATAATATATTATGGTGGTACTTGCGAGTTATTCACTTTAAGTAGTAATTATGTATCCTTAATTTCTACGAGGTCTCATTTAGTTAGAGTGCAGGCACGGTTTGCCGAAAACTACATTCGAGTACATATCCAACATATTCTATAGGAATTGTTTCCACAAATGCAACACGAACTGTACAAGGTTCGTTTGACTGCATTCGGCTAAAAGCCAGTTAGTTTCCATTTTGGTCTGATTCATTTTTTGGTTCTATTTTTGTTTTTGCAATCGTTTCAGAAACTATTTTATGTAGTGTCTGGACAGTAGTAGTTGAACGAAGTAGTTTGTTAGCTTGGAATTACTTTTTAACCGAATTTAAAAAGGCGGGGGTTCTCAATTCGTCGGAGCATTTTGTATGTATGTTCCCCAATTTCTCAGATATGCTAGATGGATTTGATAAAAAAAATGTTAATAAGTGTTTAGTCGTACTTTCTAATTGATACCATAGAAAGATATCAAAATATTACTAACATCTTTTTTGTCTAAATAACTTATAGACTATACTTAGATGAGACTCGGTTTTGTAACAAACGAATATATTTTGTGTTTTAGTGAATATTTGAAGATTTATTTACATACCAAGCACAATAGCAAGTATCTTCTAAAATAGGTGGATAAGAAAAACAAAATATATAGCTGATGTTAAATCGAACCATTATTTATTTTAAAGTATGGTAAATTTCAAAACAATATTTGGGATATAGCGAAACATTACTTTTATACAAAAAAACTTGTTTATTTGTTAGCAAACTGAGCAGCGCAGTTGAATTGTCCTGTATTTTAAATCCAATGTGAAGAGAAATTTCGTGCAAGTTTTTGGAGTGCGACAACATTTCCTACTCTCCGTTTTTTTGAAAGACTCCCGTAAACTAGTTATTAAAGATCTCCAAAACTTCAAGTGATCATAATCATCATCACCCCCATTGATTTTATAAAATTTAACTTCCACGTCCAGATAGTATGCGATGTGGACAAAAAACATTTCTCCCAACGGATCGAGGTTCTATATAACTCTATGTTCTGATCAGAGCTACCGACGCAGCCCATGTTTTTATTATAATTTTTTTTTGCTGCAGGTTGTTTTACCATAATATATTTCTTCTACTGCTGTGAAAATATTTTTACTGAATGAGTTGACTGCACGCTCGCTGCATTCGAAGCAACAGTTACGACGCTGTTATTGTGCCATTTACATACTAGATTGTTTTCATGCCTGGTTGATCTAAGTGAAAGTATTGCTACTTTTTTACAATCGATCACTTTTTTCAATTCTTTATTCGATTGTAAAGGATATTTTGATAATCTGTTCTCCTGTATCCCTGTAGCTTTCATACCCCTATTCTGGAGTTCATTTATACAAGGCACAAATGTTAAAAAAATATCAAAATAGAGATGGAATGGCACTTGCTCGTAATTTTTTTGCAATACGTCTGCACACCGTAATATAACACTAGCACCAAGTTTTTATATTCTCCTGAAATTTCTCCTGATTTCACCTTAGTATGGATCAAAATAAACAATGTATCCGAGGCAAGTTGCACCTACCCAGTATTTGTTGCCCCATCGTATGGCTTTTCTTCATATAGAGCGTATTTTAGAAATTTCTGCTAATCTTATCAACAAGAGGTTTCAGGTTTATTTTCAACATGACGAATTTACATTATAAATTATCTATCTCTGGACATGGCGTTATAATCAATGGGCAATCCGCAATTTGTAGAAAATTCCATGGATTATCTGGGTACGAGTAGAACCACATAGCCACTGAGCAATATAATTCCCAAGAAACAGTTAATCTCGTTAAATGTGATGTTGCCAGTATTATTTTTTTGAGGTGCGTAAAGATTTGTATATGTAACAAGCATATTTATAATATCATCGCCAAACAACACATTAAAGTACATTGAAACATAAAAGAAGTTTCAGTATACCTTTTGACCCATCTGTAAACCATTCATACGAGTAGGTTTAGGTATATTTGACGAAGTTGATGGAAGCGAAAAACTTGATTGTGGCTGCAGACCAAGAAATATGACCAATGCGTCGTCTTTTTACTAGTATTTCGCCATCACTACTGTGTTCTGAAGATAATACTTTTCAGCTGTGGCTTTTAGTTGTCTGTTGGGAACATTTGCAGCGTTACGAAGTTTTCGTTACCTGAATCTTCACCTTTGAGATCTTGTTTTGCACGTGTCCGTTGGTAAAATATGAATATGAATACGGGTATTTGATTGTCATTGTTCTCAAATTCTTCTATAATATCATTCAAAGTGAGGTTCAAAACTCTGAATAAATGAATGAATGAATAAACTCTTTATTGTAAACACACAAACATGAAATATACAGGAAAAACCTTACATCTAGTGTCACAAGTGGCGGCCTTATCGCTAAACGCGATCTCTTCCAGGCAACCTTAGGATCAATACGTCAAAAAAAATGAAAAAACAACGTTACAGTACCCTAAATTGCTAGCATCCTTTATAACGGTCACAAATTTTGTTCCGTTAGGGTGTCACCAAAACAATCAATCGATTGTCGATGTATTGGTAAAAACCATCGATCTACGCCGACAAATCCATTCTACCATCGATTGATGACGTCGAGCGACTATCGATCGATTGGTCTGGTAACACCCTTAGAACAAGTATGGAATAGCTATAAATATTATTTTGTTTTGTTAAAATATACCAATACATGTATCGTTTAGATGAAACAACCTTTACCTTTGAAAACCCATGTCAAAAACAGTCTCAATTCAGTAATATCACAAAACACTATTACTTCGAGCATAAATAGCACAGATTGACGCAATACTCAACTATTCACTAAATATGCCAAAATAAATCAATCTACCCTCATTTGTGTATTATGTTTTTTATGATTGGACCTTTCCAATATTCAGAATAAATAAAATTCAAATAAATATTAAAATGACTAAAACTCCTAAAATATTTTTCGTTTTGATCTTACTGCCTCAATAAGTACTCAAAAAAATAACCAGCGAGCGATGATTCCGGCGTCGGCGTAAGTAGCTTACGTTCGTTCAATTAATGCTTTCCTGACTTTTCCTCTTCAATATGGGCAGGTATAATACGAGAATACCTACCTATACTTGAAGCGCCGTATTCTTTGAGTTTTTCCTCCAAGTCTCAGAATTTGTCTATTTTCTTTTGACAGAACGGCCTTTGTCAGATCATCGTAAAGTATGAGCAATATTCACATTGCTACTTGGCCTTTATTACCAAAAATGAAATAACATAACATAATAACATAAATAACAACTACAACAAAAAAAAATAGTTGCATGATTATCTATAGACCATTTCAAATCTACAGATAATCCAAATGATATATAAATTGCTTGGTTATCGAGTTTGGCATTGTAATAATAAATAGATTTAGAAACGGTTTTACGCCATTGTTATATATATCATTTTGTGGATGTCTCAGCCTAGTTTAAAAAACGGTTTCTCACACGTACCTGATCGTTGGAAAGGAAATGATGATACTAGGGTGTGAAAACACGCTTAAAATACGTTTTGGATAACTTTCAGACAAAGAAATTCAATTATATTTATGATGGGCCTTTCAGTTTCCAAGCTCGTAACTCGCTCTACTTAATTAAACATTTTATTATTTCCTATCTACCGATGTATAAGACAAATGATACTCGTTCTCTGGTTCCTTTCGAATTGAATAAGGTCGACTCGCGAATTTAAGAGCCGTCCAATCGAGACAATTCCTTCGCAATCTAAGGAATTTACCAATATTGCGTTCCACAGTAAATTTTCCATTAGAGGAAAGTCTTTACTAGCAGTTGTGGTTTGATACGCATGCAAATACGTATAAGACGAACAGATGAAAGGAAATTGGTAAACCATTTTCAAGTGCTTCAAGTAATTTTGTATTAAATTAGGGTCAATATACAAAGCAATTGAATTAATTCTGCTGATATTTAATGGATTAAGCGTTATATTCATGTATATCCTGTTACTAAAATACGTTACGTTTCAGCACATAGGCGTTTTGCTGCTGGGCTCGGGTCTCTCCTATAAAGGAGGTATAGGCCATAATGCACAACGCTGGCCAAATGGCGGGCTGGGTCTTCAATTATCTTCGAAAGCTGTTAACAATACAATACAATTTTTCTTTATTGCACACCAAAAACAAAATAAACAATAAGATACAGGCCAGAACAAAACATCGGTAGTACATTGGGCGGCCTTATCGCCTAAAGCAATTTCTTCCAGGGGCAACCTTGGGATAGATCGGACTAAGTGAGAACAGTCACGTCGGTAGTGCATCAATAGCAAAAATAGAAAAAAAAATACAAGTACAAATATTGTACCGCAAAAAAACAACAAGAAAGAAATATATATTTTAAAATATTCAAATATTCATAAATAATACATAGCTATGCATACATTTCATACTCGTAATAATCATTCATAAGTAAATGTTCCGTTTAATTTACAGAGAGATAATGATTATTCAACATTTTTTTTAAATATATATATAGATTTAGCCTGCCTGATTGACAGGGGTAATATGTTCCATAGCAGGATAGCTTGCACAGTAAATAATGCTTGAAAAAAAGAATTGGTTGAGGTGGAAGCTGGCAGCATAAGGCGAAGATCTCGTTAACCTTCTCTGATAAGCAGGTTTTCCTCCTGATCATTTCCTTCTCTGTCAAAGCAATTTTATTTACATAAAGCTGTTAATTTAGTATTTAATTAACAGGACAGTATAAAAAAGCTATGTTATTTTGAAGTTTAATAAGAATTTTGTTTGTATGGAAACAGCAGATTGATGGGTTTTATCATAATTTATAATAATAATTTGTAACCAACACATAGTGACTTTTCTGAACAAATTAATAATGATTTTACTTAAGAAAGCTTTTTACATGATATGTCGTTTTCGGTGACACAATCAAAGATATTATCATGAATGAGGGTAGACATATTACTTACTGCATAAGAGCTCATTACGTCATAAACCATCCAAAATATTACATTATAGCTTGTAGCCTCAGAACATCAATTGAATTTGACGTTCTATTATATTTTTCGAGGCTTACTTCGGCTTACGAGCTAAGCGAGGACGTTTTTCATTTTGTTGAGGATAAAAAACACTTTGCGCGTAATCCGCTGACGTGTAGGAGAAATTGAGGGTAGACATAAATATATGGCTCAGATTAAATAGAGTGTAATGTGAAAATTGTACTTGTTAGCTGTAGGTTGCAAAATTCATCCTTAAAATCAGACACAACGCTTCGAATTTTGAAGATTTAGAAAGATGCGGTAGGTATCGTTTAAAATAAAAAAATAGATTAGTGTTCCAAAGTTAGACGTATTTTTTGGCATTCTACGTGAATATAAAATTTATAAAATACACTGTTATCGACTTAAAAGTGTATAATAAAAAGAAATGAAAAAAATCCGGCTTTTAATATAGTATGTCCCATGTTATTATTAAAGAAAAACGCATTCGACAAATTATATGTAAGCTTAACTGCACATATAAAGCTGCTTTTATGGAATATTTAAACCGTCAAAAACATTTCCATGAAGATACTAGTTACATTTAGAGAAGAAATTTGGTGTTAATCGCGCGATGGCTTCATCATTTCAAACTCAGGATATTACGGAGAGTTCTGAAGAAGAATATATGAATTGTGATGGCGAACAAAGTAAGGTACAGAAAGTATTACCGAGGAAAGGGAGACAACAATCAAAAACTACTCAGATTACTGATGATCCATTAAAACCTGCACTTTTTTCTGAGGTGGTTAAGTCAAACAAGCGAAACAAAGACGCATCACCAATTTTGCCAGGTAAACTGACGAAGGCTAGAAAAATCAATGGTCAAAATAGTGAAGAAATAAAATAAAAGTTCTGTTTTGTTGATACAATATTTCAATACAATACAATATTTCTTTATTGCACACCAAAAACAAAATAAACAATAAGATACAGGCAAGAACAAAACATCGGTAGTACATTGGGCGGCCTTATCGCCTAAAGCAATTTCTTCCAGGCAACCTTGGGATGGATCGGACTAAGTGAGAATAGTCACGTCGGTGATGCATCAATAGAAAAAACAGAAAAAAAAATACAAGTACAAATATTGTACCGCAAAAAAACAATAAGAAAAAAAAAATATTTTAAAATTAATCAACATACATAGTTAATACATACCTATACATACATGTCATACTCGCAATAATCATTCGTAAATAAATGTTCGGTTTAATTTACGGAGAGATAATGATTTTTCAACAAATTTTTAAATATATATAGAGATTTAGCCTGCCTGATTGACAGGGGTAACATGTTCCATAGCAGGATAGCTTGCACAGTAAATGATGCTTGAAAAAAAGAGTTGGTTGAGGTGGAAGCTGGCAGCATAAGGCGAAGATCTCGTGAAGGTCTTAAAGAAATAGAATGAGAAGCAGTCACAAAGACAAAATTATCTTTTAAATACGAAGGAGTGGTGGGATTGAATATTATTTGATATTGATATGTTGTAGTTGATTTTTTTTCATTAGGTGATATAGAAGATAATATTACGCATGACGTCTTAAGATACATCATAAAAGAGGTTAAACATTTTTTAAAAGGGCAATGAATAGTGGGGATATTTTTACTAAATTATTAAGTATGTTCCATAATGTATAATAAATCTCATAGAAGTCAGCGCGTCTCATGCTTTGGAATTTTATTCGGTTTACTACGTATTTGACAGTGGAATTTCCGAAGTGTTACTTCTAAGAAAACCGATTTATAATTATTGTTAAATCAGGATAAGATACACATATTTTTAATTAGAGAAACTTGATTAAGTTAGGATTGTTCCAGAGTGTTCTTGCGTCACCATATTCCGATGTAGCTAGGATGCTTTTCAAAATTTGTCTATGGATTATTGAAAAATAGGCCTTTTAAAATTGGAAATACGAGTACCTATGGCCTATTTATGGGGCTGACATGATCTTTTTGATTACAAGTCCCTTAATAAATAAAGATTAAAAAAAATTGAGACGGCTACCATCTCACCTTCTCATTATACATATACATAAAATGTTGCTGTCTCAAAATCTAGGCACATTTGCATCATGAGCTGTCTAAATGTGAACAGTACATTGAAGGAAATGGGAAGTATTTATGATAACGACATCCATGGAGATAATCACGTCGTTCCTACATTCTCTTTCCAGCAAAATTCCCGTACAAATGGTTCTACTTACGATATGACTTTATATTTAATGTGGGGCATTTGGTGGGTCATAATTTTTTCATAACTGTTTACTGCTTTGTCTTGATAAATAGTTACTGGGTTAATGTAATTTATTTGAATAGGTAAATGTTGCAAGTTCTTTTTTTTATTGTATTGTAGATTTAAAAACCAAATAACTGGACTGATATTGTCAAAATTTAAATAGGACTACTTTGGGGCATAAACCTTCTATCAAAAAAGGTTTTTAAATTCGGGTTCAGCCGTCCAGGAGATATTGCAACATTTTTCAAAAAAAAAACAAAATGCTCCTCCTTTTTCGGAAAGTGAGTGATAAAAACGTGAACTTCCATAAAAGTTTGTCTGGAAGTGAAAGCATATGGGTTGTCTGGAAGAGTTTGCTTTTTAGCGATAAGACCGCCTTTTGTGCCATGTTATTTGTTTTTTATTCAATTTGTGTTGTACTTTTGCGGTGACAATAAAGAATTATTGTAATGTATTGTATATGTAGTTTCATAATGCCATCCTGAACGGTATAAATATAAAAATAAACGCTTTTGTGGAGACGAGGATTTTATTTCTTTCTCGTTGTAGATAATTTATTTGGCCGTTGTATCTTTTGTCTCTGTCCACATTTTTTTATTTGTTTTTACGTAGAACAGCTGCTCCGAAATAAAAATTTACATCTATTTGATGCTTTTTTATAACTCAGGCAACGTCTGACACTCACCTGATGGTAAATGATGATACCAATAAAATAACACATAGATTAAATACAAAAAACAAATCGATCGTTAAATCTTATAGTACAGAAATTTCAATGGTATCTGCAACAAAATTTGGCGAAAAGTATGAAATAAAAAACATAACAGGAACAAACAAGGGCCTGGGAGCGCTCCCTAATAATTTCTACACGTTCTCAAGTATGCATTGCGGAGACAATGGTCCTCGCTAACGTTTCGTACACTAGATTTAATAAAAGATTATTCCGTGGAGTATGAAATTCATAAGTTTGAGGTCGGGTTACGAAATTTTTTTTATATAAAGGTTCATTTTCATTGGGTCTCATATTCACAATGATATACGTTGCAAGGACGTTTTTTTTAGTTTTTACCGAATATTATAAATCGTATAAATCGTTGGTAACATCCTTTTATTAACACGTTATTTATGAATCAAACTTCTGAACCGATTTTGATTGGTTTTCCCATTTGAACTTTTCAAATCTACCAAAATATTTTTTTTGACAAACAAAAGACACCTCCAAGTTTGATAAAATCCAATAGTCTTGATTTTTCTGAGAAATCGCGTAACATAGGGTACATAAATAAACGAATAAAATTTAAAAACACTAACGTTGCAAATTTGTTGTAGCCATCCATTTTGTATTAAATTTGTCATAGTGCAATTAGTTACTACGAGTACCTATCACTAGTCTAGCCCATTCATTAGATACAAATATTGAAAAAAAATGTGAAAAAATACATAATTTGAAAGCTGCCATTTTGTGGTGGTTGTTTATTATACACTAGCTGACCCGGCGACTTCGTATCGCCCAACAGTAAATTATATTTCTAACTTTTTAAACCTTCCCTATACTTTCACAAACATTTGAAGACCAAAATCAGCTAAATCGGCCCAGCCGTTCTCGAGTCTTTGCAAGATAAACGGCAATTGATTACTAAGAACAATCCCGACTAATTCACCTCAAACAAAAAAAAATAACATAGTATTAATCGGTTTATCTGTTCAGGAACTACGATGCCACTGATACACACACACACACACGCACACACTCACACACACATTACTTATTTATGACTTAAAAAATGTCTACACCTTGTATTAATAAAATACGAGTAAGCAATTTATCATAGCTGAAACGAATCGTTACAACGAAGTTATGTTACATTACAAACCGGTTCATTGTTTCAATCAATGGACCTTAAGGAAAATCTTTCCAGGAAGTTCACTCTTACTTACGCAGCATCAAGATTTTATTGGTCAAGTTTTGTTATTATTGAATTAGTTTGTCTGTTACTTCTTTTATGTGAATTTAACTCGATTTACACAGCCTGTTGCTTCACTGTGTTCGCTATTCGATTTTATCGTCGCTTGTGTTTGTATTGAAATTAGGTACTATTCTATTTAATATCAAACTTACAAAAAGTAAAGGTTCCACGTTTGTCTGTATTTTTTTGTGAATGTTCTTCGATGTATTCATACCAATTGTGATCCTATAAAAAACCCTTTTTTTTAAATTTTGATATACAAAAGTAGAAATAAAAAAAAAATACTTGATGATAATGGAACCACCTCGAGAGTATACTCCAGGAGGTGGTTCCATTATCATCAAGTCAAGATCTGCATATAGAACCTTAAGGAAATCGAACAATAAACTAATTTAACGGCGATGAGGCCGCCACTTATTTTGTAAGAATTTTCTCTTGTTATTAATTTAATTTTTTTGTGTGTCTGGTATAAAGCATTGATCTATTTATCTTCTTGCTGTACTCAATGAAATAAGCAACTGATGCAAGTTTAATTAATACCCAATATGAACCATCTTTAGACATTTTTGACCGAAAATAAAACAAATACTTAATTTACATCATCTTTTCGTATAGTTAAACATTCTTACCATTTCCTTACAGATAACACTGTTCGTTAGACCACTAGAAGTACTCAGAATAGTGATCAGTAATATAATTATTTTGTCTGTTCGACAAAGTAATTCCAAATAAAGAGATATTCTACCATCAAAGGTTAATCGTCAATGTACCTACTAATGAAGCCTTCACACGCACGTCAACTGCTCAATTAGCGGTCGCTTTTGAATTGGAATCGTTTAATAATTATCGCTCTTTACAAACGGATATGTAGTTATTATAAGTTGGGTTAAGACTTTATTAAAATAAATTGATAAAAAAATATTATACTCTAAAATATTATCTGAACCGCTAACTATTAAATAACTTCATATATTTTATAGAGATGATGGTTGAGTAGTTAGTGGGGTCAATTTCCGAGCGCGAGGTACGAGGTTTGATACCACGCTTGGACTCTAAAAGAGCGTAAGCTACCGGTGAAGGAACACATCGCGAGGAAGCCACACTGACATAGGATACTCGTAGTATCAAAGTTTTCTTGTCGATGGCAAACCATAACATGGTGGTAGTGCGTTTTCTAACTCCCTACCGCCTTATTGTTGATAAAATTAATAGCGTTCTTAGCTGTGTGTTAGAGCAGCCTTTATTGAGAGCCAGTATATTCCAGACTGAACTTGCTACATCTAAGGCCAAAGTGTAGCTGACTTCCCTGACTGTGGTATAATGCGTAGCGGTCTTGAACCCCATATTTGCATATATTGCAAAATTCATTCTGAGCTGTGAAGTAATATTTATTATTTCATGAACCTCATCTTAGACTCATAAATTATCATATTATTGCATTTAAATAATTCAAGAGGCAATAAGTAATAAGCACGTCTAACTGCTCTCATTGCTTGTCTGAATAACAATGAACTAGAAATGAAAAATGCATTTCGCAATGTAGATAAAATTTAAAATTAAAGGTTTTTTTAAGGTTTTTTTTTATAGCTAATGGCTTGAGCTTGATCGCAACTCGCCTGATGTAAAACGACGATGCGGCCTAGGATGTGGCACGCTTGAATAAAAGAAATCGATTCACTCGCAATTTGATAAGACCAAGATTAAATCTATCAGAAAATAGAGTACTCAGCAGTGAACCTCCTTTTTGACCCCCCTGTAACTTCATTGTTTGAGAAGCTAGAAGCTCAAATTTAAAATGACAAGTACATATATTTCCAAATTACATGAAATTTGGACGATTACTTTAAAATTATAGCAAGCACACTGCAATGTGATTTATCTACTCGGTAGGTAGCCTATATAGTCTTCCACATAGGTATACTCCGATAACTATGGTCGCTAATAATTCGATAGTCCTCTTTTATATACGTATAGTCATTGTAATGCAATTGCCAAGTCACTATATTTGTTAAAGAAATAAAGTACAATATATTTATATGGTTTCTACTGAATTTGATCAGCTAACAAACAAAGTATCAATTTATGACAAAAGTGGTTATATATTTACTCCCATAGATAAAGTAGGTACTTACTATAACTTTTTACGGCAGGAAAACTGTGCTGCGAGGACTTCTGCATTTTTGTACCTGTAATGTTTTTGACGGGGTACTTTATTCTGATGATGCAATATAAGAGCGTTCCTTACCACGGCACTGTATAAAATTTGACATTGGCTTAGTGAATACTGTGCAAATTTTACGCGCTTAAAATAATGCAGCCGCGATAATGCTGTCATAGCGAATAAGCGTTTTCCAAGCAAATCTAACATTTAAAAAATACAATTTGTCCAACAATTAGTATACTGAAATAAAAAGTTAATTACGTAAAACCCTTTGTTATATAAGTAATTAGCATTTTATGTTTTGGGTTAACCAGAATGGTCGAGTTTTACAAAACTGTTACAATATTATTAACGGCCTAGTTAAGCGGGCTTGTAAATATTAATTAGAGTAAGTTGTATAAAAAGTAATCGTTTTCCAAGATAAAAGTAGTAGTAATGCGATATAAGTAGTAGTTATGCGATATAAGTAGTAGTTATGCGATATAAGTAGTAGTTATGCGATTGCTCTCTTGCAGTACTAACTTTTGCGATCTCGATCACTTCTTGATAGTATTTGTCCAAATGTAGAATTCTAATTTATGATTGAGTACTCTTTTCTATGTCATATATTTTTTGATTTGCCCTGTAAATGGTCCCGCAATAAACTTTTACGATTTTGGTAAATAATCTCCTAAGCTAAAGTCTCCGACTTCAAAATATATAGATAGATAGATCAACGCTTTATTATAGACACACAAAATATAACAATACAAAAATATTAATTTACATATAGTGCCACAAGTGGCGGCCTTATCGCTAAAAGCGATCTCTTCCAGGCAACCTTAGGATGAAAACCTCTGAGAAAAAAGATATATACAAATATACCAAAAAATCCCATGGTGGTATCCGAGTTGCCTATAACAATATCTTTAGGCAACTAATGGGGCTTAAGCGGAGCTGTAGTGCCTCTGGTATGTTTTTTGAAGCGCGTGTCAACTCCTTCGAGGCCATACAAAGAGGCCGAATAGCGAGTTTCATGTCCAGAGTTTTCAGGTGTAGAAACTCTATTATAAGGAGTTTGTCAGAAAGAATCTTCTGCACGACTATTTACAGACGATGGCTACATATTGCAGCCTGAACGTACTACGTGTATACACATGTATATTTATTTTTATTAATCTTTAATTTTAAAAATATGTATGTTTTTTGACACAATTTTTAATCTGTTGTATTTTGTTATTATTTTTATGTGTATATCAAATGCTATGGATCTCGTATCTGAAATAAAGTACTATTATTATTATTATTATTATAAACAATTCTTATAACCTGTACCTAAACACAAAGTGTAGTTCGTAATCTTGACAAAACTATTCGTCAAGATTAGTATAACTATACTATAATTATATAAGATTAAAATTTCCAGACCATCATCCAAACATACAGATTGACAAATAAAAAAAAAAGTTAATAATATAAGTAGGTCCCAGAGATTATATTCGTAATTTATGGTATTTCACAACGTTCACCGACTTCTCATAAACGGTGGAAATACCCAATTCAACCAGTTTCTTTTGATGTTGGCTACATGCCCCCTTATCTCTAGGTCATGAAGCGGAGAGCTGTCAAGATTAAAAAAGCTTGTTATTACCTCTATTACGCCTAACTGTAGTCGATAAAGAGGCAGATTTCTTGTTGCCGGCTGGACCAATATGAAAGGTTCTTTTCTTGTTTGAAGGGGTATATATTGCTTGAAATTTTCTCAAATACGGTCCAGAGGTTTGATTTTTAAGTCTAAAGAACAGAAAAAAACTGATAGTTCGCCCAATATACTACTATTGTCTATATCTATATTTTTTTGTTAACTGGCAATACTCGTAAAGCTATATTCGATCATACATTCATCGGCGTCTGCCGAAATGAAATTGATACTTACTTAATTTTAACAAGTGTAAAAAGTTATTTCAAAAAACCCGTCTGCAAGAAATTTAGTCCCACCTATCAATGTCAATGATATCAATGTCGCTAGTATAGCCTATGACCTGCAGGCAAAGACGAATCTATTGACACCACTCACATAAAAATACGACAAACCGTATAGTTTAGTCTCAAAGCCGTGCCAAGAAAAATTAGATACGTACACGCGATAAACAAAACTCTCCTTTCGCTTTCGGGTGAAAATAACTTAAAGCATATTTTCCTATCGTGAACAAAAAATAAACTATCTATAGGAACTTGCTTCCATTTTTACAATACATTGCACAATTTTTCATCAAGTTACATTGTAAGATTAACAGGAGAGCTTACGTTATTGTATCGTGGCGGACCGACATAAAATGCTTTTACAATACGGCCAGTATTGTCTATGTATGTAGAGATGTCGTCGCTTCTGCTGCTAAGTGTGTGCTGCCTTTGGAATAGTTCTTTTACTTGAAAGTGTACTGGAACAGAATTTACTAACCGATTTCATAGGTTTTCCATTCGTTGAAATCTTTTTAAACGACTGCGAATGAAGAAGAATTATGTTTTTCGAGTGTATTTATGTGTGTATATAATTCTTTGGCACGCCCTAGAGCCTAAACAGTTTGTCGTATTTTTATGTGAATGGTGTCAATAGATTCGTCTTAGTAGTAAGAGCGATACAGTACATGAAAATAAAAAATAAAAATATGATGATATACAGGTATAAAGATTTAGAAGAAAAATACAATCGAAATGAGTAGGTAAACTTGATCATCAACTCACTCGATACAATGCACTTGAAATATTCCGCCCCATCCATCACGCTGCAGTCACTTGACATTATACAGCTTCAGAAAAGAGAATATTCTGCAAACTGTTGTTGGATAATAAATATTCATAGTTTTGTAACTGTTATGAAATGAAATAAAATTTATTAGTCTGTGAGACTAGGTGAGAACATAGGTCTTATACGAGCATATAGTTTACATACAATTTGAGCTCTAGCTCTGCACTCAAAGCATACAGGCATGGTGTGTGTACTTATAAATATAGACTAAACAATTAAAGAGTCACTACAATATATTAAATTATTATAAAACACTGCGTAAAATAGTCAAATAAAATCACATAAAACATTTCAGTCAAACATATATCAAAAATAATAGTAATAATTAATCATTATTAATAAAACTGTTAATAGCTAAAATCATCACAAATATTAACTTTCGTTGTTAAATAAAATACAAGTGCACCATGATAACGACCAATACTTTAAATAATAAACTCGTATCATTTAAAAAATTAACAACTGTATAGTAGGCTTTGTTTACAAGAAAGTTACTAAAAGCATCTTTGAAGAGCTTAATGTAGTTAGTAGATTTGATAGATTTTGGTATTTTATTATGAATAGTGGATGCCATACAGAACACACTATGACTAAGCGCAGCGGTTATGAACAATGCATTTATGATTAATTGAAATATAAGAATATTTTTATCTAAGTACATTAAATAAATATTAAGAAACAATCAACACATTATGCAGGGTTATCTGTTAGGCGTGTACTAAGCCGAAAGGGGGTCACTATACTCATCCTAAAGAACAACTATCACTATAGGGCCAACTCTGAATTCGGGAAAAAAATTCTGTTCCATACATTTTGTCGACGACCGATCAACTGTTTGTATGGAATACCTCTAGCCGATAACCGTGTGTAAATCGACTAAGGCCGAGCCAGACTCGTGCACTCTATACAATATTAAGTAGCGATGATGGCCGTGTGGTTAGTAGGGTCAATTGCCGTGCAAAATGTACGAGGTTCGATCCAACGAAGCATGCAAAAATAAGACTTACATTCGGACTTGGGAATTCTGTGAACAAATAAATACAATTACATGCGTATCTGAGTCTGAGGGTAGGTCATATAAAAATTTTGAATCTCTTCTATTTTTGAAGTAGGTTGAAAAGAGCTAGTAATATATTTCGTAGCCGCTTTTATCCATTTTTGGTGTCTTTAAGGCATACCCTGAGCATACCTACATAGGTCATGTGGTAATCTGGTCTATGTTGGATCATCGCCAGATCTAAAGCCTTATCTGGAAGTAGGTATATGAAGCTTAGAGATCTCTTTCACAGTCTCGGCAAGCTTTCTTAGCAAGCTGGTGCTTAGACTTTAGTTCTTTTCACGTTTTTATGTCTAAAATTAAGATCAATTAGTTTGATTCCAAACATAAACTCTATCACGTATGGGTTTTCTGTAATCATTTTGCGACTGTTTCTTTTTTCATATCTGTTACTCGTAATTTTGGGCCTTCATGGGGTTCAATATTTTAAAAAAAATAAACAGTGTTTACTGACTTCCATTACGGCAGGCGATAGAATTTTATCAGTTATTTCAATTTAAGAGCCAAACCTCTGAATAAATTTTGATAAAATTTAAATGGGATCATTTAAAAAGTATAATCATTAAATAATAAATAAAAAAATCTGTTCAGCCGTCTCCGAAAAATTATGTAACAAAACCTAATTTTTCGGAGACGGCTGAACAGATTTTTTCAGACGGCTGGGCATTTTAAAAAAAGCCCGTCCGATTAAGTGCCTACTATATTTTTGGGGAGTAAAAAAAACATTTAGATCTATATATAGATCGTCTGACAAATTGAAATCGTTTCACATTTTTTTAGTTATTAATTTTTTATGCTGTCCGTAGAAACGTTGAAAAGATAGTCATAATAAAGAATTGAAGTCAAAGTCGTATAATAAAATTGTAAAGAATTCAACTTTAATTATAGTTTTATTAAACCATTAAAATTTCGCTCTGCAAGCCCAAATCAGTATTTGATTAAACTAAATAGAAACAGGCGCTCGAAATAACCACATTCCAACAGTAAACAACGTTCGGGACAAAACATAATCGCCAAAATTAATTTAAGCGTTAACACGAACTGATTGCGGTAATTCCCCGATAAAGGAATTTTCATTATCTTAGAGCAGCGGTTGAATTAATCATCGGCGATATAATGAATATTCATTTTATTTTGAGAATGGAAGTGTGAAAAAGGCTTGCAAAAGCTCCTACTTTGTTTCAATTACAAAACTCTTTATTGTCACCACAAAAATAGAACATCAGATAATAAATAAAATAGAAAACCCCTAGTAGAAGGGAAAGTTTGTATGTGTGTGTTTGTTTGTTCCTCCTTCACGTTCAGACGGCTAAACGGATTTGGATGAAATTAGTAGGAAGATAGCTTATACCTTGGAATAACACATAAGCTAATTTTTATCCTGAAAATTTTTAGTTTATCCGTGGGATGTTTAAATATGTGCCCTAAGTGAAAACGCAGGGCGCAGAAAGTTACTGCTACATGAAACGGAGCAATTATTAATAACATTTTAAGCAAATAATTGTATTACCTCCTAATAGGCTCGAACCAAAGCGTCTGTGGAGTGTATTATTTAAATAAATAAAAAAGCAAATACGTCTGAAAAGTTATTTCAAATTATAGCGTCACTGTCAATTAAGGGAAGGAGAGCCCGCAATACTCCTATGAATAAAAAGTTTGTTCAGGAACTGCCAGCAAAATAGTGTAGCAAAAAGCCTACATAAAGAGCATTTAAAACACAAATAAGCATATAACGCCATTTTGCTTATTTAATTTCTTGTAAGATTCAGCCTTTTGTTAGATTAGTTAGGTCTTGTTTAAAAATGTATGGAAAATTAAAAAACATACATATTTTTGCTAGTATTCATATTTAAAAGCTTTAAAAAACAACGTACTCGTATAACTTCACAGGCCAGCCAATGTTCCACGTTAATATAGTAAATAAATGTCTCTGTAAAGCAATAGTTACATTACAATTAAATCGGAAATAATCGAGAAATAATAAGAATATAAAAAAAAATACTGACTATAATTAGGAGAATAAAATAAAATTAAGGACAATTTACATGGAGATTACAAATATACATTACAGATCTATAAGCTGTACCGATGCTGGTTGCTACTTTGACTTTTTTCTTTGTTTTATTTTCTATCTTCTTCGAACTCCAGCTGGCTGCTCTACGCTAACCATTGGGCCATGGCGATTGTCATATCAATTGTTTTTATCACTCGACTGCGAAAGAAGGATGGTTATATTTTTCGAGTGCATATCTTCGCATAGAGAGTATATTTCTTTGGTACGCTTTGGTAACTAAACGACTTGTTGTATTTTTATATGAGTGTTGTCAATAGATCCTTTTTCCAATCCTTTTTCATAAACTTAGTGAATAATTATGTCAATGCAGCTTGTCGAATCATCGTTCTTGTGTAACGAGTGACCATCACACAATATAACTAATAACTCGGGAAATAAATCAAAATGTAAATATACAATATAATAAATATATGTTATAAGAATTACGAGTAGAAAAGTATTAAAATAAGTTTTTTTAAGTAATTAATAATTCAAATGTAACAAAACTTGCCTGTAACGAAAGTTATTCAGAGGCCAATAAATATTTTTTATTATTATCTAGATTTGTCTTCATCTGCAGATGGTTATAGGCTATACTAGCTGCATACCGCAATTTTAATTGTCTAAAGTTCTTGTAGTCGGCTTTTTTGGAGTCAATTTTATCCTTATGTGTTTTTCAACAGTTCCTTAAATTATACTAACTCAAGTAACATCTTGTGTCTTTTTCTATCTTTGACATATCTTTACGCGACAAAACACGGCAAAAGGTATTCAAAGTTGAGAGAGGTTTTGTAATACCACTAATGATTATGCCTCGCGTCCATGTTCCGCGCATATTTCACTCAATTAGTCATACCGCCTTTTAGAAATTGCCGAAGCATTGATATTCTACCCTCGGGGCAAATAACGAGAGAGAAAATAACCTTTATTTCGAAGCGCATTGAAGTTAAAATAGAATAAACGACAAATTGAGAAGTACCATTATAAATACCTGTAGGATATGATGCGGTATATTTTGGAAGATTGATGTTACTTTATATGCAATTAGAATTATTAATTGAGTGAATAAAGGTATTTGTTCATTAGTGTGGTATATGGTTCATACCTTTAGCACAGCTTTAACTATCGTCATATGATGTTATATGGAAGAAACTGGAGCTATTATTATTATTTCAGAGCTAATAGAGTTTTTTCGCTAACTAGTATTCGCAAATAACTACAACCTAAAAAATTGATATCGATCTAAGCGTGGCTGAAAAGTCAGGGAAAATACATAAAAATCGACCAAGTGCGAGTCGGTCTCGTACTGTTATCTATACCTCAACATAAGTTCAAGATTCTACTTGTTGTCGTTTTTTGTTGTAGGGGAGGTCAACTTAAACGTATATATAATTTAACTTTTAATATTTTTGTTATAGCGGCAATATAAATATATCTTTTGTGACCATTTCGGCTTCATTTATGAGATACAGCCTAGTGACAGACGGACGGACAGCGTAGTCTAAGGAATAGGATTCTGTTTTTACCCTACCCCCTTTGGGTACGGAACCCTAAAAAGATTGCGACAAATTACGACCCTCCTCCTTTTTTAATGTTCGTTAATTTTCAGCTCTTATAATATCTTCAAATCGACAAGCTAGCTGGAAATAAGCTAGAAACAGAAATAGCAACCGAGCAGGCTGAGTAAAGTACGAGCGCTAACTTCTGCCGTAAGGCGGAAGTTGATCTGCGTCAATATTTATAATAGAAAAGTTAGTTGGTTCGTTCAAGAGCGAAAACTCTGCAAGGATATTATTGCCAATGCAGTTAATTATTTTATGCGCTCCAGTTTAGTAAGGATGGAGGTATAAAAATAAACATTTTGAAGTTTTCTAGGATATAAATCAAACCGGATTACCAGATATACGTTACTATAGTTACTATTAATGTTGCCCGACGCTTTGGGAATTTTGAAATATCACAAACACACACACAGTTACAGGATCATTATTCATTGTCTAGTAATATAAAAAAATAAATAAAGACACAACCTGTTCAATATTTTTAAGGGTCTGTATAAATGTAGAAATTGGTACTTTGCGTTGACGAAATAAAAATAACATGTACATTATTACACAAAAATCCCAATTGCTTAGTTATAATAGAATAAATAATTAAATGTCGCAATTCATCTTTTGTATAGGTTACGAGTTTGAAAATTGAAATATCCATGTACCCAAAATTAGTAAAAAGTATTTTTGTAACGATAAAAAACAATTATTCATTATTCATTCATGAATAATATGACAGTTTAAAAAATAACCCTAAGGTTGCAAACACACAGGCAGACTTGCTAAGCGACTAGAGCTTTTTTACGAGGGGGAAATCTTCACTAGATACCCGATTGTATTGGGGTACAACGGGTTTATGCAGGATTGTACCTATGAAAACCCTCCCGGCAGCCTGCCTCAGTGCTTGATGGAGGGTACCGGGATCTCCGGAGAACTCACCGGTGAAAGTCCGTACACAGTGTAGAGCCTATGGCTTGCATTCCTGAGATTCATATTTATGGCTAGGCGCCAAGCTGGCAAAGCGACTCCCGCAAACTTTAATTTTACTAATTTGACTAACTAGGCTCTAGGCTCTAGCAAGCCTAGCTAAAGCTCTGCCTGTGCGTTTCTAGCTTAATAAATCGTCGCTTCACCCAAGCTAACTCGGTAAAGTTAACTAACAAGCTATCTAAATAAATTCTCGCATTTACGCAATTCAATTTTAGTAAGGAACAGGATTTTGATTTGATAAATTTGGTGGTTTCATTTCGATATTACCTATCTAATTTCCTTGCACGGAAATTAGACATAATTTCTTTCGAAGAGTTCCCTTATAAAGAGTTGATTTTATGAGTATTTGAGAATTTATTTATTTTACAAGAGAAAAAAGATTTCAATATGTACCTAGTGGCGGCCTTATCGCTAAAAAGCAATCTCTTCCAGGTAATAAGCCTATAATAAATACACCGTCCAAACTTCATGTCTAGAGGTTCAGTGATTTAGGATCTGGGTTAATAGTAACCTGATAGTCAGTCAGACTAACTCATTTAATACACAACTAGCTGTACCCGCGACTTCGTTCGCGGTTGTTATCCTTGCATAAATATATCAGTAAGACTAAAAAGTTAGAAAATGTATATCAGTGATCCTTTTGAAAGTCTTATCATTGTAAAGATACAATACGACAGCAGTGTTATAAACTATAAATTTGGTAAGTTGAAGCAATACAGAAGTTTGCGCAATTTTGTTCACCAAGAGTTGACTATTTTTAAGAACTAAAGATTCTGCATGGCATTAACGCCCATTTCATTTTGCAAATTCAGCACTTATTTTAACCCATAGTTATTTTTTTTGTAATGTATTTATCCCGATTGCCCATTTATTTTTTATTCAAGACAGGTAGGCATTTGACAACCAGCTCGCACGATCACAGAAGTCAGCGACACTATGGCCCATAGATGGAGCATGCCTAGAAAAGAACAAGAAAGAAAGCCGCGAAGGCTTCTCAAAGAAAGGCGCCGCAATATACCGTTAGGTGATTGGCGACAGATTTTTCAATTTGCTAGCCAGGCAAGTGTTAAAAATGGGCCCTGCCATCATGCTTTTTTTGCCCCACTATGTTTTCCTTCAACGGAAGCTGAAGCTCTTCTTGCGTATTACGTAGGCTTGAACCTCGTACCTCTCGCACGGCAATCTACCCTCTTTAGCTTCTCGATCAACATCGCTATAAACATTTGGAGATACTGTGTTCATACAAGTACAGTCAGTCATACACATCCAAAAAAAAACAACCACATTAAAGCACGCATTACCGAGCTATAGTAAAAGACGACTTTCATCCCATCTCTCACGGAAATCTCCACTTATTTTCGCAATAACATCATTGCAGGTAGATCTTTCTCACAAAAAGAATCATCTAAATCTCGTTACCGTGTTATAGTTAAATGCGACTTTCATGCGTGCCACGACTTTGACTTTTCCAACAAAAAAGAACTATTCAAATCAAAGCACGCGTTGCTGAGTTATAATTAAATATGTCTTTCATCCCCCCTCCCTCGGGAATCCCTACTAATTTCCGAGATAACATTTCAGTTTTACCTTTCCAACAATAAAAAAACATTCAAATCAAAGCACGCGTTACTGAGTTATAATTAAATACAACTTTCATCCCACCTCCCACGGAAGCCCCTTGGGATTTTTGGGATAAATTATTGTTAAGATCCTACCTCATGATATGAACCTTAACCAAGTTTCATCAGAATCTATCCAGCAGTTCCAGAGTTATGGAAAGTCCAGAAACAGACAGACAAAAATTAAAAAAATATAGCTTTGGGGTCTGTATCGTTAATAACTTACCCCGTGAAAGAAATTTTTAAAATATATTCAATGTACATAATTTGACCTGTTACAGTTTTATTATAAGTATAGATGTGTAACAGAAAGGTGTGAATATACTTAAGGGTGTTAGTCTACACATTAAAATGAACCCTGCGTAGAACAATATTTTGCGAAATTCGAGATAAATTTATTGCGTCCTCTTGACAACTCGACTAATCACGTGACCATTTTTGTGCCCATGCAAAACCTATATTAGTTAAAGTTGCATAATTTACTTCAACAATGGGTTCACCTTGATTGGTAACTAACGTCCTTAAGTATTGTTACACTTTTTTGGTACACGTTGCATATTTAGATCCTCTTCATTAAAAGAGCGTAACTAACTATAAACTCGCAGTTCGGTCATAGCTTCTAGAAAAACAAATAACACAAAATATTATAAAATACAAAACAAATTCACGCGTTTTCTTTATTTAAAAGAGTACGGCGTCTATCCATTCTACCCGTTGATGTATCCGACCTGGTTCGTGTTAGGCATGGTGAGGTACAGCAATCTGAGTGTGAGGCGTGACGTCGCGCTCTGCACGTACGTGTGGCGCGTGCTGTGCGGACACCTGCACCACCCTGAGGTGCTGGAGGCGTTGTGCCTGCGCGCGCCCGAGGAACCCACTAGCTGTAGGAGGTCATTTATTACATTCAGGGTGCCCGAAAACAGAACTAATTTGCTTAGATTTGCTCCCACATCACGCGCAATAGCTTTGTTAAATATTATAGCGGAGGATATTGACGTTTTTAATTGTAACCTGGCAAAATTCACAGAGACTGCAAATGGACTGTGTGAAAATTTTGTATTTAAAAGTTCATGTTCCATAAAATAGTTTAGTGTAGCATCGCCTTGGTTTTACTGTTATGATGTTATGACTGGGTTTATACAAATAAATAAAAATAACAAGTAACCTGGGACTGTCCAAATGAGTTCGTACGTCATTCCACAGAACGCTTGTCTGATAGAATCCCTAATATTTTTAAAATGAAATAAGCGGAAATGTGGGATATATTTTGACGGATCTCGCTTACGTATTATATGAGGCAGTACCTTATCATTTTTTTCTGATTCTTACACATTTATTTTTCTAAGGATTACTTAAGGTTTACTAAAACCACTATTCAGAAAAAACTTAACAGAGCTCTTATTCTCTAACAAACAACGTAACTCCGTGCTGAAAACGCGTGACGTGTTTGTCGCAATATTATACTTTTGATGCAAAACGAGCGCCTTATGACATAAGACATCGACCTAGTGAATACCATTCTCGTGAATTCTACGCCTTTAAATAACGCGTCCGCGTTATAGATCATTTCTTATTTTTTAACAAAATAATTTTGTATTTAACATACATTTGTAGATGTATTTTTAACTATTACTTGTGTCTTTTACTAATCGTCTTTTTTTTATATATGGTATCTGTTATATGAAAAACTGACCATTTTTTTTTTTTTTAACCTTTATTAACGAATTTGCACTGAACCTGTTGCCTTGAACACGTATTTTGGTTCACTATACTTTGTGAATAAAATAAAAATGTTGCTAGTCGAACTAGTCATGAATCGACTAGGCGATCAGTAATTCTTACTTTGATATATTATCACGAGTTATAAATTGGTAATGGAATTAACAACTTTTTGATTTAACGGATATTTTTGTATAAAATATTATTACGATTAATTAACATTATCTTCATGTCCTCATCCAACTACGTGGGCAGCGTCTTCTTCTTCCATTCTATTTTCTCAGCTGTTGTTTCTTTATTAATTTATCTCTTACACATATGACTCTTTGCACAACTCATCCCTGTTTTCTGTCATTTATCACGTCGTTCCGGCATCATTACAATTATTAACAAGCACTAAAAATGTTTGCACCTAGCGTCAATAACCATCCCTACATACATACAGACATAATTATAAAAGCAATTTTCGTTGGATTCATACCAAAAATACTTCCGTATCTCGATCGCAAATAAATTTAAAAATTAATATATAATAAGCATTTTTTTTTACCTTCTCCAAGGACCCTGTACCCAATTGTGTGCGTGCCTGACGTCACCTGCCGGCACCAACGGAAAACCAGCGCTGGTTGTTTACAACTAGCATTTTGCTGAGTTGGAGCCGGTTTGTTCCAAGAAACTTTCATTTTTTTTAACACTGTTACTGCTAGTAGTTTTTTGGTACAAATAAATTCTTTCTTTCTTTTTTTCTTCCAATTCAACAGTATTTTTTTTTAAATGTGAATACTGACTTCCATTACAGCATTCGCCGATAGAATATTGCAGTTACTTAATAATGAAACTTCTGGACCGATATTGACAAAATTCAAACCAAAACTACTTGAGAAGTGTGCCGCCCTTTCCAACAAAATAACATTTACTCAAATCGTTCCAGCCATATCCGAATAACCAGGTAACAAAAGTTGTAAATAACTGGCAAATTGAGTACCTGCTACATTTTATAAGTCGGTAAAAAAGCAATTTTGCTTGACAAATTCCGGATACGTAAATAATTACAATCACTGTTCTATTTTTTCCATAGTAATAATTTCTCGAATATTCCGCCGGCCGCCCAGTCCATCTATCCACGGAGCAATTTGCACGTCTATTATTTGGGTTAATATCATCAGACCCTCAGATGAAGTGGCTTTTGTTAAAATTTCTATTGTTCTGGGTGTCTGTAGGTATACCTTACTTATTTATATTAAGTGAATTGTACATAGCAATAAAACTCTGTAGTATTCCACGGGTATATTCCACTTTGTGCATCCAAGAGAAGATAGTGGAAATCAAAGTATCCTCATTTCACCTTGGAGTTTTTGCACCTGGATGTTATCACTCAGGTGACATGTGGAGACAGAAAAAGAGTAATTTGTTCACCTTCGAACTAAATCACCTACGTGAATATGGGCGGCTTTTATAATGATTTTTGTTTAATTTGATGACACGCTCCTGGGTAATATCACCCAGGTACAAAAAGTTCAAGGTGAATTGATGGCACTTTAATTTCCACTAGTTCACCTGGGTGATATCACCTAGGCAACTATTCATAATATAAAATTCACATTTACCGTTCATACCTTTTATACATAATATTTCAATGTGTTTAATATTCAGTGTTTGCCACGGCCCCAATAAAGGTCCTGTTTTTGGCCGTCTTTATGAAAAAAACCCTATAAAAATTGCAAAGGATATGCTTGAAAGCTTGCCCGGAAGAGTTCGCTTTTACTGACATTGCCGCCAGATGTAGCACGAGATGTAAAATTTACCTACATATATTTATTTTTGTTTTGTGTGACTGTAATAAAGTGTTTATCTATCTATCTATTTATGCTGCGTAAGTTAGAATTAGTTACCTACCACAAGCTTAAATGGTAAAGGTGAACATCGTGAGAAAACCTGCTTGTCGGAAAGATGAATAATAGCTGTCACAGATTAGTTAAGTCCCAGTCTGCAATTTGTCTAGCGTGGTGGACTATGACCTACATTCCCTTCATAAGGAAGACCCGTGCCCAGCTGTGGGATGCTTTGAGTTGGGTTGCAAAAAAAGCTGCGTTTATGTTATCTTAGAGATATAAATAAGATTTCACCTTTGTTAATATAATACTTATTGGTAAATGGAAACGCCTGTTCTGTCTTCTTAATCGTCGTACGAGGGGAGAGTCTGAAAAAAAAATTGTGCATGTCTATGCGACATATTTGGCAGGAAATATTTTATCGATCATATTTTCCTGTTTGACCCCTGAAAAATATAACATGGAGACAAACAGGAAAAAATCCTGAATGTCCCCTTACAGTTAATAAGCATGGTAAACAGATTAGGTGGATAACACGAAAAAGTATTTTTTATGGTTACTTTTAATTTTAGATGAGTAAAGTTCCTATACCCCTTCTAGGGGAGACCCGTGCCCAGCAGTGGGACGTGGGGTTGATCCGTACATACGTACGTACTAATTTTAAATGCACCTGGGTTTGTTTCTCTGAATTTGAAAAAATATCTATTCTAACCTTACAGTAGTAAGGTTAGAATAGATATTTAGTATATAATAATATCATGTAGTTATATTTTTATACCATCTTTACTGGCAAAATATTTACAATGAATTTCTAGAGTACGCAAAATCGCTTAATTTGCAAACTTTCCTTTCCAGGCAAATATCAATAATTAATTACGAGCTGTCTGAGTAGATCCAGGTAATTTTCATCATAATAGGAAGATTGCTAAATATAGGTTAGCCTCCATTTCCATAGAGAAATTTGTTTTGTTAAATATTATAAATAAATTTATCATGAAAGAAAAAGCTTTTCCATTGGCACATTATATGTGTATAAAGGCTGTTTGTAAATGAACCAAAGAGATTACTATAACATGGAATGTACAAATTATAATTCCTTTCTCTATTAATTAATACACCGTAAAAAAAACATTTTGAAATGTTTTGCTTTGCAGCTAAAAACACATTTTTAATACAGCGCCATCTATTGATTTACAATAAAATTACGAACTAACTCCAACAAATCCGCAAGTTTCACTACCCACGATGTTCACAAACCAAAAGCATCATGTTTCTATTCAAACTCGACAGGTGGCCTGCCAATCAAAAATATTTCTATCGTACAAATATCATGGTATGTTCAAATGGTACAGTATTAAATATGTTCTAAGTAAAATAATTTAAAATAAAAATACCATAATTATTCTATATTAAGAAAATTTTACTGCAAAAAAGTTAATCTCTTCCTGTAATACTAATTTAACACTCATCTGATAGATGGCGTTGTATTTCACAGTTTAATTGGGCAGTTTTAAGTAAATAGACAACCACTTTATAACGTATACGAGACTAGAATTACTTAGAATTCCCTCAGATAATCGAAAGCTATAGTAATGTTTTGGTATGTTATGTTACAAATTAATTATGTTACTCATGCTATTACGCTACAAATGAATTTTCTGCGCATGCGAAAAGAAACTCCACCTCTAAGCACGCTTGTCCTTATCTGCCCTCTTTTTAAAGTTCATCGAACTCTTGCAAGTGTCTGCCAGCCTGGTACTGAGGCGACATTTTCCGCTCTAATCGGGATTTTCAGAAATCCTATTTTAGCCGATAGCCGCGAATTAGATAGAACTTTCGTTTGTTCACTTCGACAACTTTTCCGTTTTAGTTTTCAGTTTTCAAAGACCATGGTGATGGCGTTTCATAGTACTTTTGTAAGTTATGTTGCTCTGTTACTTTCTTTCATAGCGGCGTAGCCTTTCGCTACGAGTCCGTAGCACTTCGTAGCAGCGCCACCGCCGACAAGTGAGTGCTACGTAACTTTCCGTAGCTACCTTAAAAGGAAAGAATTACTAAGTAGATGTCAACATCTACTTAGTAATTCTGCGTATAGAACTCGCTAGCAAAAAATTGTACTTTCATAATTTTGATACCTCTCGAACGACTTTGTTTACCATTCTTTTGGGTCATTTACGTTGTAGGTAACCATTATACTTTATGTAAAATCAAAATAAACTATCAAAAATGAAAGTGTCGATTAAATTTATAACGTTCAATATAATAGAAATCGATGATCGTTTTTAATATTATCATTTTAATCTGTTCTGATAGCCTTTCAACTCCCCGGGGTCAAATAGACCGACGCCAATTCTACCTTAGAATATGTTTGGGGTCAAACCGCCCGTTTACAGACCCAGATTAGAAAGAATCATTTAGATTTACTCAACATATAAGCGAAGTTTTTTTTTTGTATTTCTCTGACAAAGCATTATTATAAACTTGTCTGAACATATTTTGATGAATAGTGATTGTGGATAATTATATCAAATTTAATCTTAAAGTGAGCTGTCATCTGGTTATGCTGTTGGATGTTACATCTCTAAGAAAATACTTTTTACTTAGTTTATTAAATGTAATCTTAATAAATTTTATGAATCGAAAGAGCCATGTGTTTTTTCTTTAAATGTGGCAAAATTGTCTCTAATCAGTTAGTTTGTTTGTCCGAATGTTGGCTCTCTCTTACAACTTGGTAACAGGTTTACCTACAGTTATACCGGTTTTAAAACGATTTTTTAATGCTTAGTTTATATCTCTGAATGATGCCGGCCCTTCGTAATTTTCATAATATTTAACTGGTTTGCTTAAATGTTAGCCTCCGTCGAGAGGTTTCTTACATGACTTAAATTATTATTATGCAAAAAGCCAACCGCTACTCACAGTCTCAAGTTTTATTCACCTCAAAAGTAGCGCTAATGAGATAGAGATAATGACTTGTTGTCACACCAGTGAGACCAAAAGGTTTTTTTTTGTGACAAACTAGAAAAACTTTCTTGTTTGTCACACAGGTATGACTACGAGTCGGTCACTACGATGATGTGTAAATGTGACCAAAGGGCCATCCATAGTAGAACAGATGTGATTTATTTGATTCCCTTGTTCTATTGATAGAACAGATGGGAACAATCCATCTTACACCGGTACTAGTTGAACGTGACTTAACATTGGTGTTCGGTTAGAAGCACCCTCTACAGGTAAGCTACGTAGGCTACGATATATACTCCGCGCATGTTATGACGTCCTAGTACTTTTTTCCATAGCGATGAAGCCTATTGCAACGCTGGTTTAGAATTTAATTTTTATTTAGAATATAATATGACTTCAGCTAAGTATAAAAAAGCACCGTTGAATACCGTTAATTAATTTAATGAACTTTTGTCTCTTCTAAATAAGATATCACATTAAATTTTTTTCATGTATTAAATATCTCGATCTGTTTATTGTTCAAAGGTCTATTTACAACTATACTTATACTAAAAAATAAATGTCTGTTTAATTAATGCTTAAGGCGATAAACGTAAGCGAACTTTTCGGATTCGCTTTACTCGGTCAATCATTCATAGTTCTAACACTAGTTTCCATATATTTCCTTGCATGCTGCATTCGCGCCATCTCTACCCTCTACATTCTATGCCACCCTAGTACTTTTTCCTACAGCCATGACACCCTGTGCTACGCAGCGTAGCCACTATGAGCCAACCGTAGCTGTACTACGATAAGTTCGTAGCTTGTTTGCTACTTATCGCTACGGCCGCTTTGAAACATCAGTCAGATTTTAGAGATTAGCAAAAGCTGTCATGCTGTTTTCTACTGGGGATTATGCACTGAGTTGTTAAAAAAATACATAAAAGAAAATGTGTGCTACGGGTTGGAACAACAAATTTTGTTGATCATACGGGAGTTGATGGTATAATAAAATTTGTCCGGTCATTTATAAGCTTCTTCGTAATTTGGTGGACTAGAAGTCAGACGCTTTCAGGTGGACTAGAAGTCAAAAAAGTTAATTTGTATAAAAAAGCGAAACATAATCGATCATTAATAAATAATTATTATATTAGGTCCTTACATATGAAATTGGCGTTTTGTCGTACTGGCCACTTTGATCTCAAATATCTCTTCTTTGGTTAGGGATTCCAATTTCAAATTTATACAGCTATTTATTCATACATTTGTATTGCGAAAACCGGAATTCATTTGTTTTGTCCTCGTTTGGTTTTTTCTTTGCATCACGCAGTTTACAAAACGGAAAACTTGAAATATCGCGTTATTTACGAGTACGAGTTCCACCGTGGTACCAGTGCTGCAGAAACGGCTCGAAGGATTAATGATGTGTATGGCGGCGGTGTCGAAAAAAAAAACACAGTGCGTTTTTGGTTCCAACGTTTTAGTTCTGGAAATTTCGACTTCGGGAACTTGTTCTGCAGAACAAGCCCCGTGGACGGCCGGAGACTAAAGTTGCTAATGAAGAATTGAAAGCTATTGTGGAAGCAGATCCATCGCAAACCACGTCCGAGTTAGCTGCAGACTGCGGTGTTAGTGATAAAATTGTTTTAATCTACTTGAAGCAAATTGGAAAGGTGAAAAAGCTTGAAAGGTGGGTACCTCATGAATTGAGTGCAGCAAACCGACAAACGCGCGTCAACTGCTGCGTTACATTACTCAACCGGCACAATAATGAAGGGATTTTAAATCGGATCATTACCTGTTATGAAAAGTGGATCCTGTACGATAATCGGAAACGCTCATCGCAATAGCTGAATCCTGGCGAACCAGCCAAGCCCTGCCCCAAGCGAAATTTGACTCAAAAAAAGTTACTTGTGAGCGTTTGGTGGACTAGTGCCGGTGTCGTTCACTACAGCTTTTTTAAATCTGGTCAGATGATTACAGCAGATATCTATTGTTAGCAACTGCAAACCATGATGAAAAAACTAGCTGCTAAACAACCGAGGTTGGTCAATCGCTCTAGGCCACTGCTGCTTCATGCTTCAGGACAACGCTAGACCACACACTGCAACAGACGGCTGCCAAATTAGAGGAGCTTCAATTGGAATGTCTAAGACATCCACCGTACTCCCCGGACCTGGCTCCAACAGATTACCATTTTTTCGAAATTTGGTATATTCTTGCAAGGGAAAAAATTCTACTCCGATGGGGCAGTCCAAAGCGCCTTCAAAGATTTCATTGATTCTCGTCCTAATGGTTTTTTTAGTAAAGGGATCAATGAACTACCTTTGAGATGGAAACGTGCATAGATAGCAATGGTACATACTTTGATTAAATAAATATATTATTATAAAAAAAAAGACTTTATGTTCCTCACTTACAAAACGCCAATTTCATATGTAATGACCTAATATTATTATAATCACTCAATATGGCATTACTATAGATACATGGTATAGGGTGTCATATTTTTTTATAGCTGTAATACAAACAAACAAACGAATGAAGAATATTTAAAAATAATATATTTTTAAAGGAAAAGTGAAGAATCTAAACCAATTTTACCATTATAAAAGTTACCCCAGCCCTGATTTACACATATTCATATCTCAGTAATGAGATTTGGCTTCGCCCCGCCTTACATATTGCTTGCGCCTTAGGGATGCTGAGAACATCCTCGAGGGAAGTTCAAGGGCAAATTTACTATATGAGTATTTGCCTACTAATATGGAATATTTATTAACAGACTTCAAAAAACATATTTTTACTATTGTACTTCAAGAACGTAATACTAAAATAACTGAGTTCAGCTAAATTAATTTATAAATTGTATACCATAATTTTTTTTTGTAAAGATATAGCAATGTCACTGACAAGTCGCCTAACAGTTATGATTGTTTTTCACCGTTTAAACATTCCCTGAACTTTCACGAATATTCCACAATCAGCTAAATCAGCCCAACCATTCTCGAGTTTTAGCGAGACAAACGAACAGCAATTGATTATTATATATAAGAAAGAAAAAGAAGAGTCTAAGTCAAAAAACGTCTAAGGAAATAAAGGAATACCTACTTATGTATATAACCTCCTACATTACTTGTTTTTGTTCGTTTTTTACCTGTTCTAACATTTCCGTGGTTAGTGGAATCACCGATTCGAGAGGAACGTTATTTTCACACTAATATAGAAGGAAACTGGTTTTCCTGTTGCTAACCTAAAAGATCTTGGAATTTGAACGGAATAAATTAAATTGCTTAACTTATATCAATTTCCTTAAAATTCTACCCATTTATTTATATTTCCAAAGCGTTATCTTATTTCTGAGAGACGGCTGGACAGATTTCTAAAAAGTTTTTTTTTTAATGTATTCCCGACATTTATAATATTCGTAATAAGTTCAGTTATTTGGTTTTTGAATCAAAATAACTGATGAACACTTTTTTGTGAATTTTAAATAGGTAATTTTAGTCACGTATATTATAAATGCGAAAGTGTGTTTATTGGTGTGATTGCACAGACATAGTTCTAGATCCAGAGATTGCTGTAGGCTACTTTTTCCCTTGAAAACAACTCGGGAGTCGCAGCGGGCAATAGCTTTGATAAACTAAAGATACCACTGGTATATGTAGTTATAGTCATAAGTCATTTGTTTTGTCGATATTTCCATTTGATTTTAACCACTTCCTGTCGAATTAACTAAATTGATCAACTAAAACGAAACAACTAATTCTATTAGCTACCAATAAAACTAGCTATTTAGAAAAATAAAGTCACTAACAACGACAACAAAAAATATAGCAGAATATTACCTAAAGACCAATAGAGATCAACTGATAATCCAAATGCTCTAACCCACCACCAGAGGGCAGCGTGCCCAGTTTGCTAGCCGCATTACCACGCTCAATGGCAATGCGACGTATAACGTTGGGCCAGATAAAACCGGCATTCAAGTCACGAGTCGAATCGATCAAACGCTCCGATATGTTTTAGAATATAATATGAGTTCCCGGTCGAGTAAAAATGTAAAGTGAGTGTTCAGTTTTTAGTAAAGCTGAAGTCATTCGTAACGCAAATTTACAAATACGATGCACTAATGGATCTATAGAAAAACAAAAAAGCTACATATATCTACTAATAATGTCTTCTATAATTAATGTTCTAATTATTTATTACAGTAAAAATACTATGTTGAACCTAACTCATTATTGATAATAGGAAAAAAAGAAAATTATCTTAGCAATTTTTTCCAAGTTTTTCTTCAAAGAAATCACTTTTAATTGTTTTTCTTTTATGACTATACTCAATGGTTAATAAATCTTTAGCTCAATCAGTGTCAAAAATACTAAGTAAATCAAAAGATTTCACATGAGCACATAAATTATTGCAGTAAAAATTAATTACCATGTAGTAACATGTAAACTCACCATTTTTCTTTACGATATCAAGACCAGGCGACGGTTGCCAAGATATTTTGGCTGCGTCTAGCAAAACTCTCTGAGTTGTACTTATTTAGGGAGTGAATTACTTCGCTCAGAATGTAAGTAATTTCTTACATATTTATCTTGATATAAAAAAAAAGAATTTTTTTTAAGAAGGATCCATAAACTAAAGTTAGTAAGAAGAAGTTAGTTACCTAAGTTAGAAGTTGTAGTGGTATATGAACGACAATGTCTTACTTAGAACTTAATTTTTTACTGGGTACGAGTATGTGGTGCGTATACTCGTAGTAAATTTAAGTTTATTTTCGATGTGACATTTAGTCACTTTAAATAATTACGTCCATAATATGCATTAAATATTAATTTAAATGTTATATTCACAGATTTCTGCGGATTACCTACACTGATTTGAAACCTATTTAGGTTTCCGTACTTAGAGGGTACAAACTGAAAACCGCGGGCCCCTATTGCTAAGACTTCACTGTCCGTCCATCCCTCTGTCTGTCACCATGCTGTATCTCATGAACATAGTTTAAACTTTCACAAATGATGTGTTTCTGATGTTTTATTGCTATAAATTAATAACGTTAAATACTAAACGCTTGTAATATTCATAGAATATTTAGTTAGATAATGATACCCATCGGTCGCGAGTCTGATTCGCACATTGCAGATTTTTTTTAGATTCTACTATTACGAATTGATCATTACCTCTAATTTTGTCAAAATCGGCCCAGTAATTAGGTGTATATTGTGATAGTAGTACCGTATTGTCTCTTACTGCATTTAGAGAAGATGAATGGTCCATATATTTAATAATATTAACACATATGTTCATTGTAACAGTTAACGATCTACGGGATTTTCATCCGACACCTCGACGTGACGTCATTATTCGTTTTATTGCTTTCACCATAAAAATGTCGTAAATTTGACCATTATATCGCCTATAGTGTAATGCGTCAAAATGTCACATAGCGTTTCCTATTTTGGCATTTGGTAAGAATAATATTTGCAGTCTAGGCTTAAGCAATGGTATTTTTTGGCAAATGGAAAAGCAAAATCTGTATATTTTGAGTTTTTAAAATGATTTAAAAGTTGCAATTTACTATTGCAATTTTAAGGCTAACGATAGATACATAATTAAACATGTTATTCTACCCACGGTAGCATGAAGGTGTAAATGCTACTACAAGGTCACCCATCTAAGACCTGTATGCAGATTCACGTAGCGTTTCTGACCGAATTCGAAAAATTTGTTGCTTAAATTACGGATAGCTTGTCAGAAGACTACATTGTGACACTGAAAATAGATTGTATATTGAAAAAAATATATATCAAATGTAAAAGAATTGGAATTTTGTGCCTAACTTTTCGTAATTCGTAGCGCAAATTTTTCGAATTCGATGGAAAACGCTACCTGAATCGGGCTGCTGACCGGACTAAACGCTGCTAAACCACCGTGGTCGATTAGGAATACTAAAAGCTAACCGTACTAGCGCTATATAAATTAGGCCATTGCGTGAGTAGTATCATTAATTTTAGAAATGATAGGACTTTATATCATTATGCCATTTGATAGTCAGGGTCCTTATTTATCACGAAACATTTCAATATATTGTCATAACGCGGAATTTGCAAAGTAATCATAATGTAAATATTTGTCATGAGAACTATTAAACTAAGAACTAATACTAAGTTATCGTATATTAATGAGATTTATAAGTTAATGTTTTATGTAATTATTAATTCAAATGTAATAATACTTGCCTGTAACGAACGTTATTTAAAGGTCAATAAATATTATTTTACTTTACTTTACTTTGCTGAAAGCGGTATTCACTAAGCCAATGTGAAATCATTTATCGTTATAACATGCGACAAAGTTTTATTTTTAATTTAATACTTTACTTTGTTAATTAATTAGGAAACACTTAGGACAAACATTCATAATGTACTCTTATATTAAATACCTAAAACCAAATTGAAGTACTGACTGTGTTATTTTGATGTATAAATAAACCAAGCTGCGAATGATTTTGATAACGTTGACCTTTGTTGCCGGAAATACAAATAACATATACAAGGGTATTCAACTATGCCAAATAACAACTATTCAAACATAAACAGAATTTTACGTTTCGGTCCAGATGCCTAAATAATAAAATAATCGATGATCATACAGAAAAATAGCTTAAAAAATCCGACGAATTTACGATCTCCTCCTTTTTTAAGTCGGTTGACAAGCTCTCCCAAAATTTTGCAAACATAAAAGTAGTGTACAATTTCACTTCACACGTATTGTGTATGTACCTACTCTATTAAGTAAACTTCTTTTTGTCCACATTTAAGTCCCTTTCTTATTTACTGCCAAGCGTAACAATATGAGAATTGATTGTAAAACTGTGTAAACCTAAAGAATAGAAATCGAGGTAAGTAATTTAGTTTTGTAGAAATAGAGTTAAATAGTCTCGCTTTGTTTGTTTTTCACAAGAATACGAGTACTCTATCAAATCGGTCGTAGTTTGTTACCTTTATACATTAATATAACACACTTTCGCGTTTGTAATATGTATTATATCTACAGAGCTATTGGCTAGGGGTGTACTAAGCCAAAAGGAGGTTACTGTACCCATCCTAAGAAACAACTTTCACTATGGACAAACTCTTTGTATGTAACCGCTAATTTATTTTACTCCATTTCAGAGTTAGTCCCATATTGAAAGTTGTGCCTTATGATATGAGGTGTACAGTGACCCCCTTTCGGCTTTATACACCCCTAGCCGATAAATCTGTATAATATACTGCTAGTACAATCTGTCGGTCTGTATTAGCGAGAGACCTATTTACATCACAAATGCAGGTAAAATAAAATCCGTGATATTAACGAGCCCATACATTTCCTTAGTGCCTATTAGGTCTTTCAGCCCAACCCTTGTAAAGCTTTGAGATAAAAATAGCCACAGAGTATCAATATCTAGTTAGAAATTCGTCTTCTAAAACAATATAGTAGGTAACTATTAATTTTCGCAGTACGTTTATTATTCGTAAATATTTTTACAGTTTGCGAGCATTTAAACCGAAATGACCTCGTTCATTTCGGTTTAAATGCTCGCATAAGATAATGGTTAGTCATCGAAGGCCTGATCGGAGTGAATCTTGCCTAGGTACTCTAGGTGATTAGTTAGAACAAAAGCTATTTGTACTACGAATCTTTAACCGTAAAACCGTTTAATATAAATTTGAATCCCAAATTCCGAACAATAGGGTGTAAACTCTAAACCGGTCGTCTATGTAAGCTTTATGTCGCTGCCTGAATTTGATCGCTGTGTAAAAATTTCATTGCTTTTAAATCAAAGATCGGGTTGGTTTTTATGCTAGACTTTATGGTTAGGCAATAAGGGATATTGCAATGTTATTTTTTTTGTTTTATGTTAAATACGAGTTTGATACTGTGGCAACATTATTATACTTTTTTATATTTTGTCATATTAATCCAACATGGCGTTTGTTAGAAAGGTTTATATAGATACATTCTGTTAAGAAGATCTTTTTGTATTGGTTCAGCGATTAAATTTTGCTAATTCTTGCATAGAATCCTTAGAATATCTGAAAATGTGCAGTAGGTAAAGTTGACACGTTTTTAGTAACTTTACCATGCCTACAGTTTACTTACAATACGTACAGTTGACTACAAACAACTCTTTGCAGCTTGATATTATCTTTTGCGATATAAACAATTTCTAAGTATTCTGGAAGCTTCTAATTTAATTCAGAATTGTGCTACCACAATAGTGATTACGAAAGTTATCAAACCTATTTTCTTAATAATTAGGTACCTACGTACCTACCACTTTTAATTTTAAGTGTATTTACTTTGACAACCCTAACTACAGGTAAAGTTGCCTTCGTGCTTGAGGAGGCAACTTTACCGAACCACGAACAACATTACCTTTTCCCATAATTAAAAAAATAGACGTTACATTGCATTGAATATTACAAAAAATCATATGAGGATATATTCTATACAATTCAATATAGACCACGTACCAGAACCTTGGTTTTCTGTGTATAATTTCAAATTTATTTCAATAGCGCCGCGAGCAGAATTGACCATATGAAATAAAAAATCACATTGCTTGACAGATAACGGAGTTACCAGCGAGAATCTTTTTTTGGGATACCGCAAATTATCATAAAATCTGCCAATAAATCTACGATTGCGCTAAAAGCCACAGATAAAAAAAAATAGGTAAAAACTAATTTAGGAAATGATAAGTAAAGTTGCTAATGGAAATTGTTAGGTCAACTGTTGACCTAACAATTTCCATTAATATTAAGAGAAATGGTTTAAAAAGTTCGAATTTATTTTATACCTACATTATACATCAATATAGTTTCATGTGTTATCAGTGTGATCCAAGCGAGGTAAAATGCTTTACAACAATAGGCATTTACGATTATAAAAAGTCGACCTTTCCGTAAAACAAAAAGATACCTTATTGTGTTACTATAAGAGATCAATATGGCGATTGTTATAGTTTCTCAGGCGAGAGAGAATTTTTTTGTTGGTACGTAGAAAGGTATAAATGAAACCAACAATACATACATTTTATACACACCGTAAGAAGTGATACATTTATTTATTTTATACCGACTTCTTTCAACTTTTTCAGTTATTTACATTTAAAAAGCAAACACTTATTTTGAAATAAAATAGATATACAAGTGGAGTATACTTTGTCGTTTGTGGTGATCCGTAACCCACAGTTGAAATATTTCCATTCCGCCGCTCGTTCCGCGCAACCACACAATATCCGCTTCCGGTCAATCTGGCCAGTTGGCTACCAACTAAGAGCCCAGTGCCATTCTCGTATAAACCTTTAAATTTCATTCGAAATACCTACACACGGTCTTAGTTCTACAGCTTCTAAACCCTTCCTTGCTGAACCTACTAAGACGACTTTTATTTTTATTTATTTAAGTTTATCATTAAAAATTGTATTACCACAAACACCATATTCATTACCAACTAATAACTAAGTACATTTTCTATTAAGTTAAGCATAACATGCAAAACGATTAACCAAGAAAAAAATCTTAAAAACTATTACAGTTAACAAGCATTATAACAATTACTTAAAGAAAAAGAAAATATGTAGTAAGAAGATATGGGCATATTATATGCCTTTATTACCAAAAACAAAATGACTAACTACGACAACAAAAAATATATCAGAAAGATTACCTATAGACCATTTAAGATCTAAAGATAATCCGAATGCTATAACCCACCACCAGAGGGCAGAGTGCCCCGACGCTAGCTGCATTGTCCCTCCCTCCCTCCTTCCCTGTGCAGTCGGGTACAAAGGAGCTGGTTCTCAATTCGTCAGTAGCTTTTATGTTTGATTCAGGATTTCCGAACAACATCTGAACCTATTCGAATATTTTATTTATTTTGTTTTATTTATCAGTCCGATCAATGGAATTCGGTTTTAATAAGAGTTTGACACGAAAATAGCAATACAATATGAATTCATTAAATCAACCATCTTTTTTTTGTCATAATCAACTGAAAACACAGTCTTTTATCTATTAACAACTTCAGATGTATACCATTACTTCCACATTGTGGGTGTACATTTAGCCGGATGTGTGAATTGAGAATGAACATAATAACTCGCTTTTACACGCGTATTTACATACATTTTTCGTAGAACAATTTTTTTGTCTACAAATATTTTTACATTTTTTTAGAGTCCCATTGTGATTTCTCCTGGAGATACTCGTACTATGCAACATACTAACACATTTTTAAAAAGATGATATATAAAGAATATCTAGTATTTTTCTGCTTTTTCTTGATCGATGTTGACTCTTCAAGCGCTTGCTCGAAAGTAAAAATCCAGCAAAATCTTTCGAGCGAGCGCTTGAAGAGTCAACATCTCCTGAGGATGCCTTATTTTAAGGCGAAACACGTGTCGAGGAAGTCTGATACTGAGATAAAGAGAAATAATAAGGTGCGTTGTGGAGGTGGTGAGGAGAAAACACACCATAAAAACAATATTTTTCGATTTCTCACGCTGACATCAAAGCAAAGCGGAAATACACTAGATATTCTTCATAAATTCAAATTCATATCATTTATTCACCAAAAAAGGGTAAAGTACAGACCTTGTATAATTTAACAGTTCTGCCTATTTTGCCTGGGCTAGGCATGTGTATATGTTTAAAGCTAAGCTTAAAAGTAAAGTTATTTCGATTTTCAATTGATATGTCAAAATTAAAAAAAATATAGTATTGTATTTACGTCAATAAGGAATTATTCGTTATTTTAACTAAAAATGTTCACGATGTATATTTTAAAATGGATACTTTGTTATGTATGAGTAGACATAAAATTGACACGATGACTTGTGAAGGAAGTCTTTCACAGTGTAAAAAAAAGCACTCCACTTTTTCAATTCTGCATAATTTTTTTTATCGGGCAATTCGATTAGGTGCCCAGGAATAGAATTATAAATTAGAGGCGCCATGTAAATGCAGTTTTTTTTAACCATTTCCAGTGAGGCATGAGGCATTATATACCATCTTATTATAAATGGATTTCCGCAAAGTAACGCCTGACTCCATCAATTAACACAATCACAGTTTACTCAGATCCGAAAACAGTTATAGTAACTTTTCAGCCCCGTTTAGGAATCAAACGGGATACTGGGTATAATAAAGGTCAATCCAAATAGGACAGAACAGAAGATTTCTACTAAAAACCTTGACTTTAATTTGAGCTTAATTACGACATTTCTATACTGGCGTCTATTTTAGTATATTAACTCTGGAAACAAAATAAATGGCACAATTTTAGGCCATAAACAACTTTGCGCTTAAACTACGAACGCATACTTTAAAAATCAAACATTTCTACTCATTACAACAAAATAAAAAGACAGACAAATCAACACGATTCTGTTTCACGCTTTGCAAAGCCAGTGAATTTTGAATCTTACGATCTTTGCGCAAGGTTTATTGCAGCTTGTGTAATATAAGGATATGGTGTACATTATTTTATTTTATAGTATGTGAATTTGGAGCCGTGCCCCATCCAACGGTCTGGAAGACCCCCCATCTAACAAGAGCGCTTGGTCGACCTTTGTTCGATTCACATACACGCATGGCATATATATATATATTATGTCACGAACAGACAGTTTTCTATTCTTACCTTTCGAAAGGTTTTCAAATGGGCTACGACATTCGATTAAGGTCCTAATTTGCTAGCTGTCCTTACAATCGTTGCTTTTTATCTTTTTATATTTTGTTTTGAAGAAAAAATAAGCACTTTTACATAAAGTTGAATCTTGGCTTCAGTGCATTACATATTTGTATAATTGTAAATTAATGTGTAATTTTTTTCTATCCAAAATGCAACACTGTGGCCCTAGATGGAGCATTCCTAGTCTGGAATTCACTGGCTCTGCCAGGAAAGGAAAGCTGCCAGAACACACCGTTAGGTGCTTGCCGACAGATTTATCAAATTAAGGATGGTAGCTAGCCAGGCGATCATTAGCGTTTCTTGGCGATGTTTTCCTTCACCGGTAGCTCAGGCTCTTTTTGCGTTGTACGTTGGAACGAACTTCGCACTGTCGCACGGCAATCGAACCCACTCACCACTCGGCCATCGACCGTAAAAAGGAGACGTCTACCCAAAGACGATATAGGCTAATGTAAAAATAGATCAAGCGAGAGAATTAATCCTGCTTCTTTTATTATGATATTCAAAGAATTGGTCGTATTTGATATACTATTCAGAAATTTAGAACTAAATAAATAGTCATAAGAACATAATATTCTTATTATTAATATTATACGACTTTTGTGTGGATGTTGTCCCATATTATTATATTGTTTAAGATGACGGACGACGTTTTTCAATTGAAGACTTGTTTGTTGGAAAGTCCAACTAAAGTTTCGTTCACATTCGGTGAACTTCATCAGGAATGAAATGAGTCTTACGTGTCTACAACGATGACTCGTCTCGCACTGCAACAGTCTTCTTAAACAATATGAAGTCTTCCTTCAAGTCTGGATATGATATGTATGAGTTGTGAATGTCACATGGCGTATAGCACGGGAGAAATTTTGGGAGGGAGTTGTGAATGTCACATGGCGTATAGCACGGGAGAAATTTTGGGAGGGAGTTGTGACTGCACAATTATAGAGAACTCTCTATACAGTTTTTGTCCATCTCATTAAATATATCTTAATAAAAACCCGCACAACCTTATCTCCTAATAAAGAAAAACTAATACTATACGTGGTTCTCTTCATAATACTCTTTCACCAGTGATTGGTAAAACTTCAGACGCACCCTTCCATCAAAGTTTCCCCAACACTAGATTAGCGGTTTTCTGGTGAATCCTTCTAGTATCCACTGAGCTGGAATAAAACAAGGGTTAGAAACCACACATTTATAAAAAGGTAGATCGGAAAAACTGTTGATAAAGTCAACGAAATTTTGTGTGACTAAGATCTGGTATTTTTTTTTTACTAAAATTGCATGGTTGTTTTGTAATCTTATCACAGAACTATGACAGGCGCAAAATTGTTTAGAATTCGAAACTGTCATGTTTTGGGATCAATGTGTTTTGTTTAGTTCCGAAAAGGATATCAAGTAATGGGTGTAATGTTTTAACAAATTACCTTGATTCACAGCTCAATATAATATTGATCCTTTATATTATGAACCAGCGTAGGTGATGAATTGTTAATGGATACAGTATGAAACTGTCAGAAAAACAACATTAGACAGATGACAGACATTATTTACTTATTAAGGACACTCTATAGCTAAAATGAGTTTGTTTTTCTGTGGTAAAGCTATCTCGGTAAGAAACATTTCGAAGTCAATAAATTTGACCCCCATCTTGGCTTAGATAAAATGCTTTTCTATTCGAAGGATAGAAGTACTATTTTATATATGACTTTGTTTCGCAGTGTCTTCTAGGACTTGAACTTTAATAGTTTAAGCAGACGATCTTTTTACTCATTTTATTACTCGATGTCAGTTTTTTGTGATTGAGACAATATTGTATCTGATCATCATCATCATCTTTCTGACCTTATCTTACTACGTGAGGTCGGCACAGCATGTCTTCCTCTTTCATTCTTCCCTATCGGCCGTCATCTCTTCATTCACTCCCCTTTTATCTAATTATTATCAGATAAAATATTGTGAAAAGTCATTAATAAACTAAAAACATTGGCTTGGTCTAAACTTGGTGCCATTATATAAACTTCAAAATATTGACAGCTACTAGTATCACACTAATATTATAAAAGTTTGTATGTGTGCGTGTTTGTTCCTTCTTCACGTTCAAACGGTTATACGAATTTGGATGAAATTTGTCATCAAGATAGCTTATACCCTGGATATTGAATTTTATTATTTATTTATTTATTTATTTATTTATTTATTTATTTATTTATTTATTTATTTATTTATTTATTTATTTATTTATTTATTTATTTATTTATTTATTTATTTATTTATTTATTTATTTATTTATTTATTTATTTATTTATTTATTTATTTATTTATTTATTTATTTATTTATTTATTTATTTATTTATTTATTTATTTATTTATTTATTTATTTATTTATTTATTTATTTATTTATTTATTTATTTATTTATTTATTTATTTATTTATTTATTTATTTATTTATTTATTTATTTATTTATTTATTTATTTATTTATTTATTTATTTATTTATTTATTTATTTATTTATTTATTTATTTATTTATTTATTTATTTATTTATTTATTTATTTATTTATTTATTTATTTATTCATGACACGATAAATATAACATTACAGTATTAACCTATGTCGCTATACTATCTACTTATAATACTCGTATTGACAAAAACGATAATAAGTATATACAAAATCTAAAGTAAGTATCAAAAATAAGTAAGTAAAGTAAACTTTAGATTTAGTTTAGAACAAAAAAAATAATTAAATACAACACGTAAACTTACACTCTCAAAGCACAAATAAATTAAATACTTACAACGGAAATACAATATTTTTTTTACAAACTTATCCTAAAGATTCACAATATGTGATACACCTCCCGGCTAGTACACTCAATTTATCAGCTAGTACATCTCAATTTATCACTAGTACTCAATTTATCAGGGGAAACTTCAGTAGCAGCTGATCAAGGTGTTTCTGCACTCGGAACACCGGAGACTGGTGGCGCGCTACCGTGCGTGCCGGCACAGGCGCGAACAGGGGCACACACCCTATATATATTTATACTATTTACTATGTAAAAGAGAAAGTTCACACTGACTGACATATTAGTTAGGAATCAAGATAGAGTTAAAACAACTGAATCTAGATACTTAATTTTTAGAGAGCGTATTTATTATAGGGTATAGGTGTGAACCTAAGAAGGATTTTTTTAAATTCGACCACTAAGAAAGTCAAATGAGGTTCGAAGTTTTCCTTTCATTCGATTTTATGTTGCGTGCTACGCTGCGGGTGACAGCTACTTTACATTATCTAAGAAAACCGTGCCTTAAGAAAGATTTCATTTAAAATATGAATGAGAGAATGAATCGGTTTCTTTTAGGCAAGCGTGTCTGGCAATACATGAGGCAAGTTGAGGTCAAGCTCTATATTAATAACTTAAAAAAGCTGCATTATATATTAGCGTTCTACACAATTTTTAGAACGATCCAGGATGTATTATTGTACTAATTCAACATTTCCGACAGAGCGTAAAACACGAATAGATAAAAGATATCAGACCGTACATTTTGTGAAGGCGAAGCTTTTGAACTATACCTCGATTTTAAAGCTCCATTCAGTTTTCACTGAATGTGGAGCAAAAAAAACTGCTCAATTTCTAATTGTGCTTTTGTGTTCACAGTGATAGATAGACCTATGATATGGGTAGTTATTACTCGAATTTAGGTGTTTTTACGTATATTTTAAGTACCTACCGTAAGTAAATTCGGTTTTTTATTTACATTTTTAGCGAGATAGAAAAATTAAAAAGTAGTAATTATTAATTCGATGTAATATAGATGTCGAAGGTTATTAATGCACAAGCTTAATTCGTCGATAGCAATTGTTAATAATTTGTGTGTAAATTAATTTTGTTTCGTTCGATTTCGAAACTTTTTTCTGACGTCTCTCTCCCAGTCATGCAAAATTCACAATCTCTAATTTAAACCTTCAATACTTGCAATAGTTACAATTTTCATTTAAACCTACAATACCCTATTTGGAAAATTGAAATGAACGGTAATAACCCCCGGATTCGAGTAACTCTTAGGGAGTAGGTAATTTCGGCGACACCCTCGTATACAAGGCTCTGTGATTGCTGGCCCCAATTAGCTATCGAAGATTAACAACTGGGGTCTAAAAGGTTAGATTATACTCATCTAAAAACGTATTTGTAATTCTGTGGAAATATATCGGATTTCTATTTAATAGAAAATATGCTTGCGTTCGAGCGCTTCTCGCCTGATTTAAAGCGATGATGTGAAAACAAAGCAAGAAAACACTAAACATTATTTAAATAACATCTTACGACAATGCAGTCTTAGACGTAATACAGCTGCCTAGAAGAAACTGATTCAATTGCGACTAGAAAACTCCCAGATTATAATTATATGGGAAAAAGAGAAGCCGGTATCGAGTTGCCTGATCTAGTAAGTCGTACTATAAAAGTTGATGAGTCCGTGGAACTTCTATCATGTACCGATGGGATCTATTCCGATTGAAGTATAGAGATATATCCATTAATGTCCAAAAAATAATAACGCGTTTACACTTTTTCCCTCGAGTTGCTCACTAGCACATAATATATAATTAAAAAGTATTATAGTTATCAGTCTCAGGTAATCCCCACAAATATTACTATTATGATCGTATGGTTATTGGTTTGTTTGTCCTTCTTTTCCTGACGCACTGAGTGGCTGATCGACTTGATTTTTGTGCAGAGATAGCCTGCATTAAGGTCCGGACAGTGACAATAAGCTACTTCTATCCCCAAAAAACAAACATTACGTAGGCGCAGCTGCAGGCGAAAGCTAGTTTAATATGTTATGTCAATTTGGTAAGTATAATAATACTTAAAAAAAGTTATGTTGAGTAAATCGAATAGTTAGTTTATCCTGGGTTCCCAAAATTCTACTAATGATTTTGCGACAACAAAACTACGTAGCTCTATAATTACAAAGACCTTACCTGGTACGTATTTAAGGCTGGGCTTATTTTCTATTTTTATATCAAAAATACTGAATAGAGAAAGGCAACACGGGCTTTACTCTTTTACGGTTTCTGATTACAGAGTCCAATTATATGAGGGAGATTAAGGTCCGGTCGGCTTTCGGGAACATGGCTACTCCGCCGCGGGCAGTCCCTTTGGGTTATTTTTCCTTGTTGTCTGTCAGATGTGTTTTAGGTGCTTCAGGCCTCTAGAAATCTTGATAATAACCATGTGTTTTTACAAGTACTTATTGTCATTTGAGGTATAGTTAACGGTTGGATGTAATAAAAGAAAAACTGGTAAACAATGTGTCCATAGTTTTGATTGGTGTTTTTCTATTTATTAATAATCATAAATTTAAGACTCTATGTTCTAACATCTAAAACTAGAAAAGAGCTGATAACGGCTGTACCAATCTTCGTTATTCATAGCTAAGGCCACTCAAAACTGATACCATTCTAACTAAAAATATAACAATCGTTTTTATCCTTTGGCAGTATAATGCCCGAATTTAAGCTCGAAATACGGTTCAAGGATGGGATATATAGCTTGGATAAATGCAATCGACCTTGAAGATGTAACTCTTTGGTTACACTGCCAAATTACATGAACTGCTATTGCCAATATAAAAACCGAACCGAACAAACTGTCTGGGCTATGTTTTACTCGTGTTTTTTTTTCTGTTTTTGTTTTGATGAATTGCTAAAATTACAATTTAGTATAAAATTACTAAAAAGATAGTTACAAACGTTTTTATTTAATCTATAAGAAGCTATTTTTGTCGAACTAAAGAAGCAGCTTTAACTGGAGGTTGATTATCGTAACCATCGTTATAGATGCAAAAATATATAAAAAGTAGATTAAACCTGATTTATCTAACATCTAATAACATACGGTTGCCGAAATCTGAATTTTCCAAAACTGTATTTACAGAATCTGATAAGACTAGAACAACATTAAGTACTACCTGTAACTAACTTGAGTTAACATAACTTTTCTCATTAGAATAATCGCCACAAGCCTTCTAGATCTAAATAACGATTCCGAATATGAGGATTGCCATTTACATAGCTCAAGCTTGTCCTTAACTTACAAAATTTTATTTACGAAATATTTATAGACAGTTAAATATATTTAATTTTTTATTGATTTCCCAAAACTGGACGAAGTACTCAGTTCGACGGTAATTTTTAAAATGTTTTTTACCAAATTTTTTTCTGTAAAGAACAATAAGTGTTTTTTTCGTAACTAGTATCGTACGCAAATGAATTATTCCTAGTTCGTAGCTGGTTTCTTAGCTCCACTTTTGTAGACGGTAAAGGCGAATAACTTGCAGACGGCTGGACAATATTGACTATTTTTGGAATATTTTTGAATTTCATTTCTATTGTATCAATTCGGTCCAGGAGTTTATTTTTAAATCCAGAAATAATCGAAGTCAATAGTCTCTATTAAATATTATGAATACTCTTAAATAAGTATGTTTTTTTAAAGGATCGTTTATTCATAAGATATATATAATTTTTTTACAAATTACATAAATATTAGTCATTTCCTTCCTTATAAAACAGCAATTGTATTAAAAATATCATCAAAGCTCCAAAGCAAAGCTTCGTTTTTATACCATTAGTGAAATGCCAATACATTTCTACGGATTTTTCTGGTCTTATTTGATGAAAGACAACACAGGAGCCTAATTGGTCCTGAAACAGATTCTTTATTTCGATTTGAGAGTGGAATAATTGTTTCTGTTCGAGAACTTTTACCGTGTTTGAGTTTAGTCGAGATATTCATTGACCGAGAACTTTAACACGTCTCGCAAAATTTGCTTTCGTCTGTTAGTTTGAGTGGATGTTGGTACTCTCGTACAATTCAAAGTTTTCTATTCATTATTTGAACGAAATTCTCCCTATTGTCTCTGCTTGAATCTGTATAAATGTTCTCTCGTCTGTCAGGTATGTTTGTGTGTTTTTATGTATGTATGTATGTATGTATATTTGCCTGCAAGAAATTTCGTACTCGCGTACAGGTCGTCGTTTCCAACCGATCTTTCCAAAAAATGGTATGTGGGTTATACGAATTTTCAGATTTTTTTAGTCTTTCTCCCAAATAGGGGGGGAATTTGGTACGGCGTCGTTTACTGGCAGATTTCAATAACATTTGGTACACACGTGCAAGACACAACATTAAATTAGATTCTTGGATATGAATATACACAGAGTATATTAATTGTATAGGTTTTATGTATTTTTTTACTGTTGGGAACTTTAGATTATTTCCTTTAATGGAGAAGGTGAACGCCGGACAAATAGTTTATGATAACAAAAAATATAGTTCAAGTTTAGTTTAAGATCAAGTACATGCTTACATGCATTTTATTCGGCCGGGCAGTGTAAATGTTATCTCGAACGCGCAAGAGCGGCCCGACCACTCGCCCGCGCCTGTTCACGTCAAACGTTGAAGGAATCACTGTCAAGCGCAAAACGTGTGCGAACCGCGATAATACCAAGCTGACACAGGTTCGGGGCTGTATTTTTAAAACACTCGTATTAATTTTTCGCTCGAAAGTGACTTCACTTTCCATAATAGTATTTTTTAATATATCACACCCTAACTAAACATTGGTTGAGACTTGAGGTATAGATCACGGGAACAGTCTTAATTGTGCCACACAATTAAGACGGCCAAGTAGTAAGAAGTTCACTGGCAGGTCGGATGTTTGAATTATGTCAATAAAAGTTTGAAAGTTGTAACAGCTGCATTATTTCAGAAATTTATTGATAATTAAGTTCTCAGATAATGTGAGTATGTAATATGTAATATACTGTTACTTTCAACGCGTTTAGTTTGTACGCTTTTGAATGAAATGTAATATTTCGGTAAATATATAAACACAGATTGTCGGTGATTCAAAACTGCGTAATAAGAATGACATTTGATTCCAAATTCACTGATTCCTTTTCGCACGCGGGTGTAGAATTAATACGAACGATTACAAAGTAGCGACCCTGGCTTGGAATCGGTCGGAAAAGTGCGCGCGCATACATTATCTTCGAAAATTAGGCCGATTGAATTTGGACCAGCCATTTGTTGAAAAGTTAAGGTTTGTACCTGACGGCTTCTGAATATTTATTAGCTATAGGGTTATCTAAATAAATTATCAAACATAGTTAAAAACACATATTTGAGCTGGTATTATAAAATATTTGTCTTTATTGAATAGTTCATATAATAAAAGGTGTATAGAAAAGGATTGAGCAATCCGCTAGACTAATCCTTTAAGAGTTGAGATAAATATGATTCAGCGTGTTATATTTAATCAGGAAATAATTTAGTACATACAAACAAAGGTAACCTTTACATCCCTTCGGGACAGAAGGGGGTAGTATGCTTTTGGTGGTTAGATGAGATTTTAGCCATATTTAAGGCAATTAAGTTTATTGTTTTTTTTTACAACTAACTTTGCAACGTTTGATCTTACCTTGTGATCTCAATATGAAAATGCAATCGAAGATGTAGCACTGATGCGTGTGTGATGTAGATGTGGTTTTGTATGAATTAAAAAGAAAAAACCCAAAAAAAAAACTTTTTATTAGGAATATTTATCACCATATTATTGAAATATTGTTTTACCCTTATATTTTAGTTTTTACTACACCATGTTACGGTTTTAATGTATTCTGAAATTAAATACGGATTAGTTTAAGGCTTTTTTCTGTCTTTCCTATCACAAGATGATTGTTGATACGAAGGTTACCTAAATAAACAATGGCCTGAGGCTAGGAATAAATGCCTGAAGGTTTTTAGTATTTTGATTTTGTTATATCAAAGGAATGAATAACAAAGTTTCTTTCTTGTGCTGAGTAGCTGACTATATTTTCTGTTTCTATACCAACTATTAAATTCTTAGCAACAGTATTGTTTTGCTAAGAAGGATGTAATCTTGTCTTGTTGCAGAAGATACATTAAAAATTGGGCATAGGTATATATTTGTATAAATCATAATGAGTAAAAAATTTGCTTTTGCTGAAATGACTGAGTTTCTACAAGTCTTAATTATTAAATGTCCGGAATAAACTGATAAATTAAATTTAGAGATAAGCCTTCCGAACCGATGTCGGTTTGTCATTTCTTGAAAAGTATTAATTGTAGGCTCGTTTATTTTACTCGATTTCGAATATTTACTGTTGATTTCAAAACTAGCTTTGTTCTCAGTCCAGTGAAACTTAAAAAATGACTATGCCCTGTAACGAGTAGGTACCCAAGTATCATATCAGCAATGCAAGTACGGATCCTGCTATCGATTATTGATTGATGTCGATTTCATTAGAGATTTATAGACGGATTTTAAGACATTGTGCTTGATATTTATATCGAGTGTATTAAGTTCTCAATGATAATCTGTATGAGCGTCTATACCGGCTCGAATTTTAAAACTAAAAACGTACTTGCGGTGCTGACTTAGGAAAATGATAAAAAAAATCTGTTCCTTTTTCTTCTGTTCTATTTTCTAACATGTTTTTTTATTTTGTTTCAGGTATGATCAAACTATCAACAGTATGGTACAAGAACCGGGACCACGGAGATTTTACTTCAAAATTTTACTTCCACGCTATTAATTGCGTTTTATAATTACATGCGTTTTATAATTGTTTACATGCATTGCAACGAAAATAATTAGCAATAGTTTCACACACAAATTAATTTTCATACATATATATCTTATATATATTTATTTATTTGTACTAACATAGATATAAGTAATTACATTAAATTCGCAATCAGTGGAGTCAGGCGTTAATTTACGGAAATCCATTCATTCATTCCACTAGATATCTAGTATTTACCCGCTTCGTTTGGACATCAGCTTAAAAAAAATAAACCGGGAAAACACAAAATATTCTTTTTAAAACATCTTATTATTAAATTCTGTAATTAAATTATGTTGTGATTAAATTGTGACAATCTCAGTAGTAAATTTTGCTACAAGCCCGTATTAGTCGTCGCTTCAACATAAATCAATCAACTTAATTAAATTAATTGATTGATATCACGGGTTTAGGATGTTAATGTTAATGTAATAATGTTAAAATTAACATTATTGAATAATCCCGTGTTACTTAGGCAATTACTAATACCTTGCAAGTACGATTTACACGATTTGTAAAGCTTCCATTATGTAAATTGCTACAAACTGCCTGCAAAATTTTATTCGCGACCGACAAATTATTTAGCTTATATATTATGCGTATGGACTTTATTATTTTGAACATAGTATATACTTATCTTGAAAGAAATTTCGTATGACGGTGGTAAAGCCTATTTTTTAAATTGGCAGTAAGGAGGTTTTACTAGATTACTATATCTTGATTATTTGTCTAAAACCATGTGCTATATACAGAGTTATCGGTTAAGGGTATAGTTAGCAGAAGGGGGTCATTGTCCCCATCATGACGGTTAACATTCACTATGTGACCAACTAGAAATTCGAGAAAATAAATGAGCTGTTCCATAGATTTCGATTTCGAAACAACTGATTTATTTTTCTCGATTTACGGGTTTGTCCAAAGTGAAAGTTGTTCGTCATGATGAGTACAGTCACCTTCTTTTAGCTTTGTATATCCCTAGTCGATAACCCTGTAGGCAAGTCTGTCCTTATGCAAAATGTAGTCCACTAGGTATTAATTCTTAGAAAAAACCAAGCCCCTCACGGTATGTTCCAGCAGCCTTCATTGAGAGCCAGTGTATTCCAAACTAGACATGCTTCAACTAAGGTCACAATGTCTTGGTTTAATAAAAAATAAATTACCTAAGGTTAAGGGAATATATCTACTATATCTTAATTATTATCTACTTGAGTTTTAAGAATTAAGAGCAAAGTTTTAAGTTTATAATTATTTATTCAGACATACAGACAGATAATTATAATATTAAACGTACTTATATTTGTACGTATTAATTCATTATTGTAGGACCCAGAATATGAAATGCAAAAAAAAATCGCTCACAGCTAGTAAGTACCACACGTAGCTTTTACAATTCTATGGTATTTGCAAAAAAAATATATATACGTATTGCCTAGTTAATGAAGAAATTCTCTTTATGGATACCCTAACAAAAAATCTTTTGTTGCTAAAACTTTTCAGTCTTATAGAATGATGTTAATAGATCACGATTACAGAAGAATCCAACACCTATTTAGTAACTTGATCGTTTGGGTACAAACATAAAATAATTAAAAAATTGATTCTTCGTCCACCGTGATCACTATATCAAACTGTTAAAGTTTCAGCGTCATAAGAATTATTGTCTGGATCAAATCCCCATTGACTTCACTAATGTGTATAATACATATTGTCCAAACAATTTCACATCCTTATTGCATTATTTGTTGTTGTGGAAATATTTGTAAAAAGAGTTTCCGTAGAATATTTGAAATGCTTTTACTTTAATAATTATTATGTAGCGTTAGGTTATCTTGATCTAACTAACACGTTTTTCGTTATACGTCCCATACTGCGGTTTATTGCTGTGTACAACCAATACCATCCTATTTGCGCTAACAGAGTATAATCAGTCAAATGACAAGCTGAAATGTTAATAGCTTTCGGAAATTTCGTTTGAACATACTCGCCATAAAGTGTATTGGGTTACTGAACAAAGATTGGGCAGAAATAATCATTGAAAAGGTGGGTAAGGTGAATGGTCATAATTATTTTATTTATTATCAGAGTAGTCATCGCGTAACAAAATTAAATTCAGTAAAAAAATATTGGCCTTTGTCTCATAGTAAAAGTTGTTTCACATGATGAGGAAAGTGAATGTTTTCAGCTTAGTACACCACTCACTAATAACCCTCTATTGTGTGCCTTATACCGATAAAATACTTATAAGTAATAAAATAAAATACAATAAGTTTGGTATATCTTTTTGCAGACGAAGATGGCTATATAGTATACTCAACAATAGAAAATGACTCTATATTTGTTTATTTGCCAATAATGATTATAATAAGAAGGACAACACTATAATAAGTACACAGCACTAACCCAACCACGAAACCTTATTGTTTTGCTACCAATTCAGTCCCTGTCCTCAAAAAACAAAACTCCACAATTCCTTACCCCTCAAAAAGCGAAAGGTTCGCCCATTGATTGCCCGTAATCTGGGGTAATCCAGGAAGCGATTAAATTACCACAAAAGGCGGGAGAAGACGAATGGTGGCAATAAAACAAGACTGTTATGACGCCACTCAAATCTTGGCGAAGTGATGAGCGCTCTATAATGTATAGAACAACGAAATAGGACACTAAATGAAACTATGATGCTGTAAAATGTCGTAACATTTTGTAGCACTTAGATACTTTACGCTTAAATGTCTAAATTTCATCGACTTCTGTCGCCAAGCACCTAATAGTGTGTTCCGGCAGCTTTCCTTGAGAGCTAGTGTATTCCAGACTAGGCATGCTCCATCTAGGGCTTCAGTATCGCTGACTTCGGTGGTCGTGCGAACTTGTGGTCAAATGCCTAGTAGTGTAGGATAAAAAAAAGACTTCAAAAGAGGACGTGGTTCTCAATAGTCTTTATAAGTCAATCTTCGATTTACTTTAATGATTTTTTTGTTAAAAAGTTTAGTACCTACTTCACAGGGGATACGACTATAAATGTCATCAAAATTGGTCTAGTAGTTTTTAAAATCAAAGTAGCTGAAAAAGTGCCTGCTAAATTACATTTTTAAAAGTTTTATTAAATTAGGTAATTTATTGTGAGTTTCTTCGATTCCTTTCTTGTTTTTAAGAATTTCGTATAAACAAATTAGATTTAGAAAGAACCGTGCGAAAACACTATATTGGATAATTATTTTAAGTATGATATAAGTCCGCCATGATTTTTTTGAGATGAAATAATATTTAAAAGTTTGTATGTCTGTGCATTCATGTCCCTGTCAATAATTTTCGAAATCGGCCAATAAACGGCGCCGCGGCAAACTTCCCCATTTATGGGGAAATACTTACCCTTCCAATCAAACATCTATGGCGGTTTCAAAATATTTGAAAAGTTTCGTCAATACTTGTTGGAAACTACAAGCTGCTAATCAACTAAAGTTGGGTAAAGAAGCTGATGAAAGAAGTAAAAACAAGAACAATCAAACTTGTCGTTTTGACAGTGTTGAAGCGGTGAATTGTCAAAGCAAAACTAATTTTCCACGCTTTTGTTTTCAATTATTTCATGCCAATCTCAAGCCGAGTGGACCCTCGTACCGTAGTATAAGAATAAGAATAAGAATAAGAAATATTTATTGGCCTTTAAATAACATTCGTTACAGGCAAGTCTTGTTACATTTTAATTATTAATTACTTTAAAAAGAAACTTAACTTATAAATACTTTTATAGTTCTAAGAACAAATAGTTATTATATTATACATTTACATTGTCATTTATTTCTTTACCTATTACTAACATTTTGTAATTGTTGTTCATCACACAAGAACGATGATTCCACAAGCTGCATTGACATATATTCACTGAGTTTATAAAAAGGATTTCTTTCAAAAAAATATTTTAATTTTTGTTTAAATATTTTAAAATTGAGTTCCATCACGCTATTTGGTAATTTATTGTACATTAATATTTTGGTGTAAAGTCCCTGTGGTGTAAAGTACGAAATTTCTAGACAAAAATTCAATCAGAAACGGGTTAAAATAAACGTGACTCGAAGCAGAGTCTTCGCTTACTTTGCTGACTCATTCAACATTAAGTTTACCTCAGTATCATTATAAATATGAGAACATTCGGGATAAGGATTTTGAAAATGCAAGTTAGTTATCCAAATCAACACTGCTAGCATCTGTCAAGTGATGGCAGTTAAATGACTGGATTAAAATATTAAATCCATATTATAATAGAAACATTTAAACGACCTGCTAGGGCGCCAAAAATATTATTAATCTCACTGATTGTTAATTCACTAAAATAGTGATAATCTGGAGTAAAGTGCGTTACTAAATCTAAATAAAATTAATAAAAAATATTGTTTGAATTAACAAATTTTAATGAATTTTGCCCAAATTTGTACTCTACATTGCAAAAATGTGGGATGCAAATGTAGGAAAATAACTAAAAAAATGTTTGGAAAGCGCTCCAAAAAAATCCTCACAGCACTGCGACTTCTATAAAAAATCATTAATTAGGCTTCTGGCACTTTGTTTCACTTAAGTATAATTTATAGTTTGCCGCAACACTTGAAACAATAACATAAAGACGCCCCCAGCCGCTTTAACCTCGACATTCAAAAAACATTATCCGAAGAAAGTGAAATAAAGAGCTTACAGGCCATAATTGCATGTACTTATATCTTGTGTTCTACACTAGGACATAGTGTTATCCAGTTTATACGAGCGCAATGCAGTTATGGCTCAGCCCTCAGGCTTCTAGTAAGGGGGTAGTGAGAGCGGGTTTTGTCAGACGCGCCGTATACGCTTTCAGGATAGCACGTCCACAAGGCCCGTAGCCGAATACGCGGTACACCAGTTACGTAAACCACTGTTACCAAAGTATAGTCAGTGTTTCGGGTGCAACGGACTTTAAAACGAGTGAATTCGGAATTCAAAACTGATTTGGATTTGAATAGTGAACGTGAACTGTGAAGGTTTGTTCGTTTGGAATTTGAAGAAGTTTAAAAAGTTTCCAACTGTTTTTTTTTACTATTTTCTTTCTTTGTGGTTGCCAGTGTTTTTCATCCGATTGAGGAGTTTTTATGATTGTTTTTATATCTCGATTAAATATGTAATTTGATATCGCTAATAATATCATTTTATGAGCACGTGTAGAGTTTATTGTGTACTCGGGAGAGGGTATGAAATTTTTATTATGTTATTAATTCTTCAAGCTCATACTCTGAATATTCCATCATGATGTTGTCAGACTCTAATGGAATAAATTATGCTGATAACTCGGCTTATGTGAAGAATTATTCGGCTTTTATTATGCAAATATTTTGGTTCTAATTTCTTCGGTATCGACTTATGAAAGACGTTAGGGTCTTAATTAGTTTGGACATATTTTCATGGCCTCATTTTTCAGCAAATACTTTAAAAGCTATTAGTCAATTTAAGCTTTAAGTTTATACTTTATGCTAATGAAAGGCTGTATTACGTCCCTATATAATATAAATTACATAGAGATGTTACGGTCACGTTAGTACAATATAAAAGGTCATACATTTCTAAATGAAAATAATAATAAAATTTTGAATACTTTTAAAGTTACGTTATTTTTAAACAATAGGTATAGATTCATGATAATTAGGTGATTTTTATCACTACTATTCGCGAGTTAACTTAATTTATAAATTAAATTTATTGAGTAGGAACATTATTGGTATGATAAATGGCATAAAAATATAAAAATAATTTACTGGATACCAAATGAAAGTTTAAATTGTTAATTTTTTTTTGTGTGAGAAAAATTAATCAAATTATTCAATAACTATAAATATTTATATCATAATTAAGTGTAAGTGATCTCCAATACGAGTACCTATAGGTTTAGTTCAGCTTTTATTAAAATAATTTGTTCAGAATAATTTAATATTTGTAATTAATTTTATTTTACTGCAAAATATCTTTTAAAAATGATAATATCTAAATAAGGCGTCAGGCCTAAATTACCTACTAAACTTAAAATCTCTTATAAATGAAAAATAAAAGATATTTTTTGTTCTGCTATGCGTCATTCATACATAAAAAGTATTTATTACTAGCACGCGTGTTTAATCTAGATATAAATATAAAATATTAAATCTGTATAAATTACGTTATAAAAATTAAAACAAAAATAAGCAAGATATGTTTTTTTCGGTCTTTTTAATTTTTAATTATTTTTCAGTTAAAACTCGTACATTTATTTTATAGTGATTTCAATAAAATTAAAAGTTCACTAGTTTTACGGAATATTATTTGTTCCTAAAAGTCGAAGATGTCTCAATTAATTTTAAAATTTATTTCTTTATAGTCTGAAAAGGTAGACTTTCCAAGTGATTCAATTAAAATTTATAAAAGGAAAACAATCCAATAGTTTGAATTTGTTATAGCTAGTTATTTTTTAAGCTTAATCTGGTTTTCATTTTATTTGTTACAGGCTTTTTCTTTTCACAAAGATCAAAATATAGTAAGTTGTAATTCATCGTCAGTAATGGTAACAGGTAATGCTAGTTCGTAACTATTACTTATAACTTAGTCACGCAATGCCACAACTATGATTGCTTTATCATTTTTATACCATTTTTTCTGTTAAGAATATAATAAAAGAAAAGCTTTGTAATGTTATCCAATAATATCTCAGAGAAAAATAATCTTATTTATTTTGAGTAATAGATTTATTACATATTTTTCGAGAAATACTCGTAGAGCCTAATTATTTTGGTACACATGAGAAGATAACTCTGCAGAGTAGAAGATAAACCGATTGCATCAGCACGCATAAAAAGTCTTCAACTATTTTAACCTATAAGTTCTTTAGTTCTCTCCACCTAACAAATGGCTAGGGAGATATTGCTATAAGCGATAAAGCTGTCACTTTTTCTATAGCGATATGATTTGAATAAGTACGTTGAATAACAAAAAAACTAAAGCATTTTTGTCAAGTAATCCTAACAATGGTAAAATTGTTAATATAATGAAATATATCACGATATGAAAGTTAGGGTTTTTCTTGTTAATGAATGAATTAAACTTTTGTATTTACACATTATTCAAAAGCTGATCAAACTTAATGTTATTTCTTACATAACATAATTTCATTTGAAATCAATATGAGGAAATAAAATAATTAATTGTTACAGTTAATTTCTTTACTTTGACAGTTTTAATATGACTACGAAAGCACCAGTTGTGTATTAGTTTGTGAGAATAGGAATATTTTAGTCGATCGCGCCACAATTTGCAAGCACAAACATATATATAGCTTGTCTCGTCAAAACAAGTTGACATCCTAAATCTTTAAGCACGCATTGTTCTTGTGTATCATAAAGTATTGCGCGCTAATCTTGAACTTACTCTCTGAATCACATTCTACTCAGTGTCAAAGCAGAGACGTGCTATTCGTCATTATCCCGTAATGGTTGTCAAGCGTTGATCGATGGTGTCAGAGCTTAGAACATCAGATCTACTTGGCCGAGCATTTCATTATATCCTGGTATTTACCAGCAATATTAGGACCACTACGATTACTGAAGATAACCATATTAAAATGACAAATAAATTGGTTTTACGAATAAATCTATGCCTGATTAAAGAAACCCTGAATTGACATAATCTTTATGCTATGATTTTTATACTTAATGCGTGGATAATGCTATAATGATATTATGAAAGCAATTGACACACAAATAAAGAATAATTACACATGCTTGTTTTAGTAAAAACTGCTTAGGCGCTTACTTGTAACATTGGCTCAGGCTGAAAGAATAGGAAACAATCTCCCATTCCGTCTTTTTTGTGTTTGGTTCTAGAAAAAAATCCTTTCTTAGTGCACCCGTACACCCTACTTATATAATTAATACACCGTTCAAATTTCATATCTTTAAGTTCAGCAGATTAGGCACTGCCTTGATTCAGACAGCCAAGTCTTACTCTTTTTAACCAACGTCCAAAAAGGAGGAGGTTCTATGTTTGTCTGTATGTTTATTTCGTATGTTTATCGATTTTTTCGCTAATTGTGAAACGATTAAAATATTTAATATGTCGATTAACGTCTATGAAGAACACACAATAGAAGTGACACTGTTGTGTGGTTTTGCAGTCGGTTTATTTTTTAAAGATATTTTTACTAAAAATCTTACATGCATTATACCATACCATAAAACAAAGTAGTTTACATCACTTACTATTCCGTAGTTCATAGTTACACAGTATCTTAGAATAGCACATTGATTTCCGCGTAACTAGTTAATTGTATATAAATCAAAGAAATAAATAAATATTGACTAAAAATATATATCACTTTATTAAAAACTTGACAAGGTTCGACCTTTGTACTAAAGTTCATTTTACATAGATTACCTGTCAAAATAAGGCTTCTAAAGAGATGGGAAATTGAGCTCTTCTAATAACAGCTGTCAAATGAAAATAAATTGAACGTGACGCAACACCAGCGTTATTTAACTACGTTAAATAATGAGAGGTGATGTAAGTTTGACAAGTAACGTCTATACAATTCAGTCCATGCTAATTTTTATACGACAAATAAAGAAATATTACTTGCCAAAAATTGAACAGAAGGGATTAACTTTTTAACAGACTTCAAAAAGAAGAGGTTCTCTACTAGTCCGATTTTTTTGTTTTTATAGCTCATAGCTTTTATACGACTGTGTAATTTTTAGTCTATTGGTTAAGTACCTTAATTAAAGACATATAAAAGAGATACCTGAACCGATGTCGATGTTTTGTTCGAAAGAGTTTTCTTTGATCCTATATAAATTTTATTCCAGTAATTTTGATTTTATTTTAATTATTCCTAATTTTATAAGAGGACATCATACCCTTTAGAACTAAAAGAGATTTTGTAACCGGTTCACAATTGATCAAATCCTACAGAGGAACACAGTACCTCCTCCTTTTTGAAAGTAGGTAAGAAGAAACTTTTGCCAGTACTAATTTACTTGAAGCACAAACACTCTGCTTCCTCAGCCAACAGTTAATACTCGTAGAAGAAGTATAAACAATATAGATTTTATCTCAGTCAGTCATTCCAGACAAATCATTTTATATTTGTGGATGCATATAAATAAATTGGAAATATATTTCTTCTCGATATAGATTTTCAGTAGAAATTTTCACACAATTTTTTTTAACTTAAAATATCGTTACAAATATGTATCTTTGTTTTGATATTATACTTCGTACTACGTATTCTATCTACAGGCGTCAAAGCTTGTTGTGAATTATTGCGGTGACTGCAACCGCCTGTTAGTATAGTAATTACTAGCTTTTGTCCGCGGCTCCAACCGCATTGGAATAGTGGTCTAAGGATTCCATTAAAACTTAATCAAAATCAGTCCAGAAGTTTTAATTTTAGATTGAATTAACTGCATAGATTGTATCGGCAGCTGCCAAAATAAAGTCGGTATACTTTTGTTTGAGACACAGTTTATTAACCGAATGCGAAAGTAGGAGGGTTATGTTTTTCGAATGTATGCATGTATGTATCAATGTATATTTCTTTGGCACGCCCTAGAGCCTAAACGGCTTCTAATATTTTTATGTGAGTGGTGTCAATAGATTCGTCTTAGTCGTGAGAGTGACACTGGGTTCGTCAAAATTGAAAAAAGTAATTATGGATGCTACACAGATTTAAAGACTTAGCAGTCGGGTTTTTGAAGTCTCTTTTAACTATTTGTTTTTAAAGAGCTTATGTTAATCAATTTAAAAAGCGCTGTAATAATATGGAAACTGAGTGCTGAATGCTTCCTCTTAAACGACCATTCCAATCCCATATAACGAAGTACCTAAAGTTTAATCGGCCCGCTAACAAGGAAATGCGGTTTCGCAAGAGATTCATCTAGAACTCTCTCGTTTATTAGAGTAATGGTCTGGCTCACGAATGCAAGCAAGCCTTAAAACGATTTAACTCAAGATCTGTTAGAAACGGTCAAGTTTCTTTTTGGAAAACTACCAAGAATCTTATAGAAATTATTGACTAATCGAATGCAGCGTCTCTGCTTAGAGTCTGATCTATCTTTTGTCTTTCTGTTTGTATTTATGTATGAACCTCCATACATATTATGTACAAATTTAGAGTAACATTACACTGACACTTTTATAAAAAAAACCGATGTCTCAAAATTATTTAATTGTGGTCGCGAGGTCCAGAATTAATAAAACTACCTTTAGATTTTAACGAGAATAACATTATGCTGAACTTAAAGATTTCAAAAAAAAAAAATATTCCATTCTAAATAAAAAAATAAGACCTTAATTTTCATTTGTGTTACTATTATTGTCAATTCTTAAGTCAAGTATATTCCTCTTACTACCTAAAGCTTACTACTTGATAGAACTTACTGTCGCAGTTCCTTCTGAAGCAAATAAAACGTGTAAACGTTGTGATGTTAGATACCTTCGTGACTTCGTCAACCTATAACGTATAATCCCAGGTATTAGAACATAAGGAATGTTTAATGGCTGCGCTTGTAAGGGTGCTGTGACTGATTGTCAGCTCATTATAACAGCTTTAATAAGATCTTGACAGAGTGGTCGGATAAACCACGCTGTTACTTTAAGAAATCTTCTTATTTAAAGCTTTACTAAAGTTTGCTGAACTTAAATCTAAATCAGCGGAAGAAACCCACTTCAAAATTTTTATTCTTTTATTGTCTAAAGCCCTTTTCTCTCTGTTAATACAGTCTTTAACAAAGGCGAGTAACTAACGTAAAGGAAAAAACTAGACTGTATTTTAAGCTCAAGTAATTTAAGGCACTTTAGTGGAATTAATCTTGGAACATACAGATGGACTTAACATCAGTACCCACCTTCTGGGCAGTCGTGAATAAGAGAAACGGGGACCACTTTGCTCTAAAGTATACTACAGTTAAAATCTGCCAAGTGCGAGTCAGATTCACGCACTTGGGGTTCAGTATCAAATTTTTATAAACATCTCAGTAATAAGGACCCGTTTTTACCCGAATGCGAAATAATGAGGGTTATGTTTTTCGAGTGTATGTACGTATGTATATTTCTTTGCAAGCCCTAGAGCCTAAACGGCATGTCGTATTTTTATGTGAGTAGTGTCAATAGATTAGTCTTAGTCGTAAGAGAGACACTGGGTACATAAAAATTTAAAAAAAGTAAGTATGATGCACAGAATTAAAGATGTTACACAGGGTTTTGTTGAATTTGCTTCTAATAATTTATTATACTTTGGGTACTTAGGGTCTCAATTAGAAGTAATTATATTATAAGTCTAATATGGATACACTTTATTTTACTATTTGTTATAATTAATTAATGTCGTAATTAAAGTGTTGAATCAATATATCATTTTCATTAAAATACAAACTTAAGTCGCAATCTCCATAAGACCTGCCTTGCCCATTTCCAGGCCACCTTAAATTATAAGCTCAGCCCAAATTGCTCGTACATAATTCCCGAACAAGTATAGCGGTTAAAAAGTAAATTAATACCCCAGGCAGGTCTTGGGTTACAAACTTTGAAGGGGCAACGTTTTCTAGACGAAAGATAAGATAATAAGTTAAAATGGTTTTCATGTTCATTTTTATACCATATTAATACGGGGTGATTCTAAATTGAGTGCATTTATTTAGTATACTGAAAGTATATAAAAATTAAATAGTCGTTATTTTTGTTTAACCCACTTTAGTGCAAAAATATTGAGAAAACTTCACTTAAAGTTATTAGTTAAAAAACATTTTTTAACAGTTTGAAATGATATGATATCAAGATAGCTTACATGCTAGAATAACTTAATCAAAAACTCTTTTTAGTCCCGCAGAAGTTTTGTATATCCACAGGGCCCAGCTAGTGTAAAAGAATAAAGTAAGCCTAGCAATACTAAACAAATATTTGCTTAATTTTCATGTACAATATATCTTCTACTTCCAGGCATTACGCACGTGTGTAGCCTTAATTCGCGAAAGTCTGGGGTCACGAACTTTTAAGGCAAAATTTCCAAGATTTGTTCCCAATTTAGCTTCTTTACTCTTCGCCGTCCTAAATACATATTTGATTACTTTTTACTAAACGTGGAAAACACATTATAGGGCTAATGGAGATAAAGTGCATTATTGAAAGCCTTTCTTATTTCCGGTAACGATAATATACAACGTGTAACCGAAAGGTGTAACAATACTTAAGGGTGTTAGTTTACCCATCAAAGTGAAAAGATTGTAGAAGAAAATTTTGCATAATCCGTGAAAAAAATCAGGTTCTCCATTAAAAATAGGTCACGTGATCACGTATCGGTTACATTGTATGGACGACGCAATAAAAAAAATCTAGTGTTTTGCAAAATTTTGTTCTACAACGGGTTGACTCTGATGCGTAGACTAACTTTTATGTTACACGTTGTATATTGACAATACTACTAATATCTACCTATTGATGCAAAAAAACAATACAGTGATCGGGATTGCATCTCAAAAGACTTTTCTTTTAAGATTTGCAACCCCGATGACTCAAAATATACCATCCAAGCCTAAAGTATATTGCTAAATATACTTTTTTGTTGCTCATCAACGCAAATCCTTCATCTTAGGAACATTTTTGTATGACATTGATATAAGAGTACATTTCCCCGAAGCCCAGTAATGTATTTATTGGATCAGGCCCATTCATTATTAACTTTTCCGATGGCTGAATGATCGAAAGATGCTTTTTAAGCCACGAATCCGCAAAACCTCGCACATTAATCAACTAGGATATATTATGAAATAAAACAGGATACCATTTCGTGAAAAAAGATTTATTTCGCGTTGAACGTCGATTTACGAGTAAGCCAATGGCTTGAGAAGATCTGTTGCTTAAAGTTTTTTTTACGAACCCTTTGTTCTGGATTTTCATTGCTTTGAAATTGAGTTGTTCGGGTATTGAATGAGCTGAATCAGTAAGTACTGATGTGCTGTCATTATACATCACATTTCTTATTTTGGTTCAAGGAAGGTTTAAACATATACAGGTAGGCGGTACGAAGTTCGCCGGCACTGCTAGTTTATTATATTTTCATAAATTTATTTAATAACAAGGTATTTATAGTATGCAACTCTACAAGAAAGAGTGGTCAAGTTATCGCTACTATTATTTTAAAATCTTGGCTTAAGCATTTTATCGTAGCTCAGTAATAATTCTATCATATAAAAGCAGCAATCTCCGAAATAAATATTAGCGCTCTAAAATAAATGATAGAGCGTGTTAAATTTGTCTCACAAATGCGCAATAAATATATCAACTCAATTTTTGTATCTACAAAATTCTATTCTAATTTTCTCAATTTTTGTATGTAGTTGTATTTATTGCATATAATTAATTAATACTGAAGGAAAATATGACCTCAAATACAAAAAACAAACGCTGAAAGATAGAGAGTATTAACTTTGTTTTCTTGAAATAAAATTGTTTAAATTTTTGACGGTACACTCATATATGTGACGATTTTGACAATCAGCGACAGTTTAAACATAAACAAACGATATTTGAGGTTTTCCCGCGTTCGCTGACAAAATTGCGTCTCTATCTGTGTATTAATTGCAAAACTAGTGATTCTGCAAGCTTGAATATGTAATATTGGTGGATTATGAACTATTAATGTATTGTTTATGTGCACAAGTGTGAGCAAGTGATACAAAGACGGAATAACTTGGTTGCCACGATGACTTGTTACTTGATATTTGACTTAACTTGATTGATAATTAACTTGAAAATTGATAAACTTGACGCTGGCAAATACAAATCGTATGGTGCCATATATCAAAAGAAAAAAAACTCGGTAAACTTAAGATTTATTACGTCTGTAAAATTTTCTAATGCGCAAAAGCTATGTATGATTTTCATAGGTAAATTACATTTCTATAAAAATTAATGTAAACAAAGATGTCTAAGAGGCTGGAATTTACTATAACCTTAAATCTCCGACCCAAAGGTCACTGTCTGCCCACAATGGCCCTCAGCCCCACACTTAACACCACATAGGACATCTGGCCCATTTTTTGCTGTTAGCCCCCAGAGACTCGCGAGGGCTTCTTCTATTTCACGCAGAATTTATTTTTGGGTCAATACGAATATTTTCAAGTTACGAACAATCAGGGCCTTGTTTCTTATTCATGTTGGGACCAATCTGTTTGGGTCGGTTTTGTGTATCTGTCAGAATTGAAGACTTTTATGTTACACTTTGTTTGTTGGTTTATTTTTGGCTTTTTACCCAACTACCAAAAGGAAAAGTTTTTATGTTTTTGCATAAATTCAACAATATTTTCACCAGTTTCGATTATATCAGCAAGTCAACAAGCAAGTAAGTTGTATTCTCAAGCAAATAACTGAAACCACTTGATTCATGAGGTGCAAAATGACTTTTAATTTTCTAAACTTCATCGAGTTTTTAATATTACTTATAGTAATAAGTAATATTAAAAACTATACTTTTGTCATCTTTACTTTAGCTTTATAATATCTCCAATTTAGGTTTAAAGATATTTTTTCTTGAGTTGTCATACGAGTAAATACTCTAAGACGTGATGAAAAAATACGTTTCAATTTATGGATTAAAAATTTACTGGTTGAGCAAAACATCACTGCTTCGGATCTGACTATTTTATTTTTGTCTGTTAGTTCATAATAATAAGTTTGTATGTCTCCTGAAATTACGTACTCGCGTACCGATCGTAGTTTCCAACCAATATAATGGAATTAGGTTCTACAAATTCAGATTTGTTTTTATTTGTCGAGGGCTTTTATTAGGGAGGTATTTCACCCAAAAAGAGAAAAGTTAGCTACGGTGCCAATAATTGGCTGATTTTTATAATATTTATAACATTATCTATTAAAAAAAAGAAATCTATCGAGTGGTTGTCGTATTTTTTTACTTACTCGCAATAAATTATAGTGGTCGCGAGGTTCGCTTACTCACAAACTGATGTACTTTATTACTAAGATATTAAACAAAAACTAATGAATTACATATTTTAAAATCGCTTACATACGTCACTACAGGAAAATCTTTATTGGAACGAAAACGAGGAATACTCATAACGTTAAACGTTAAAAATATATTTCAAACTGACAAATTTTATTTCTCGCAACGAGGTGCAAATTTCTTTGTCGCTTTTCCCCGAATAAAGCGAGTCCAAAGGTAAAAACCTCAATTTACTTTGTGTCTGTGTTATCTGCTACGAAAAGTTTTAACAAGGGGACACTCTCCGAAACCGCTCGTTGTCTGTTTTTCCCGTCAGTTGGTTTTAATATTGTTATGTTTTAAACTCTTCATTAATTAAGAAGAAAAACAGGTGGCTATAGTTGAACAGCTGTTTTGGTAATTTGTCGTCCTATTTAACCGGACTACGAAAGAAGGAAGCTGTTTTTTGAGTGTATGTATGTATAATTCTTTGGCACGCCCTAGACCCTAAACGGCTTGTCGTATTTTTATGTTAGTGGTGTCAATAGAATAGTGGGTCTTAGTCGTGAGAGTGACACTGGGTATATCACAATAAAAAAAACTAAATTAAGGATGATGTATGTGATAAGGTTAGATTCTGCGGTCAGGTTTTTCGAAGTCACTTTTAACCATTTGTTTACTCGTCTTCTTTAAAGAAAAGTAATGTTTTTCGAGTGCATGTTTGTATGTATTTATGTATGTCTCTTTTTGTGTCTCTCTGCAGCCTGAATCGGTAGACTGATTTTAATGTGCAAAATGCTTGTGGTTTCGTCTATTTGCTCATGATAATAGGTTATACTGGTTGCATGCCGCGGTTTCACTTGTTATAATGTCCAGTCAAAAACTTTTGCAGTCGGGTTTTTTCAAGTTGTTTCTTGTTGAGGGTAAGAATATTTTAAAAAGAAAAGAATATTAAATAACTATTTAACAAAGGAAAATTATGGTATTTTCTACTTTTAAAAGCAATTTTTCGAATAATTAAAAAAAGTGGCTACCGACTTTAATTTGGCAGAAGTGTAATTTTATTTTAGCTAGGTTCAACATTTTTAATACATAATTTCCAAAAAAAGTATTGCTTCCAAAAACAAAAAAAAAATTAAAACAAACTGAAATTGATTACTACTTAAAAATACGACTAATTTATTAATTTTAATTAGCACTTCCCTGCTTAGGCTGCTGAGGATGCCAAGCGACGGAATATACGTCTCTTCCAGAAGACTATATTTTCGTAATGTTTGGCGTAGAAACTTTCGGTCCAAGAGTTTCTTAAAAAAATATATGCACTAAACTCATAGATGCCACTGGTGAAAAGAGAACTGACTCCTTCCTTGCTCAAAGAATTTATGTGGCAATTCAGCAGTCAGAATGCAACCAGCGTTCTTGGGACTCAGCCACACGGACATCATTTTTTTACAGACTTTAAATCATTTTTTTGCAGTATAGGTTCTTTTTAGGTTACTTTGTATATAGTTTAGTTAGTGTTTTAGATTAGTGTTAGATATTCCTGTTTTATTTTAGTTTTTGTCAATAAATTTGCAAATATATTTTATTTTGAATCAAATACTAAGACATTGCATGGTGTTAGAGCGTTTCCTATCTCTCGCCTACCCGCCTGGCTAGCTAACACCCGAAGTTGTAAAATCTATCGTCAAGCACCTTACGGTGTGTTTCGGCAGCCTTCCTTGAGAGCCAAGGTATTCCAGACTAGGCATGCTCCATCTAGGGCTACAGTATTGCTAGCTTCCGTGGCCGTGCGAACTTGGGGTCATATGCCCAACTGTGTAGGATAAAAAAAAACAGCAAGCAGGAGAGCAAACAAGATTTTTTTAACAAAGCTGTTTTATTGAAAAATTGGGTAGCACTCCTAAAAAAACAGCCAACCAATCGAAAACCTCTTCACTATTTGAAGTCAATTTAATTAAAAGTTAGCTTATTTTACTTATTAATAATCAACTAAGATATCTACTTATTAATAATCTACGAACTAAATAATCTTATAACTAAACATGTTCGACCAGACAACAGTTTCCTTTCATTGGGAAGCTAATTACCTCGCCAGATGGGGACCATTCACTGCAAATAGAAGTTCACACATAAAGCTTTGTGGGCTATCAGTTAGGGGTGTACTAAGTCAAAAGAGGGCCATTATTCTAAATATACAAATAAATATAAAATTGTTTATAAATCTTCTTTTATATTATAAAAATGAATTGCTGAATGTGTTGTTAAGAGCAAATCTCGAGAGCAGCTGAACCGATTTTGCTAATTCATTTTTTAGAAAATTTCTTTGAAGTACGAGGATGGTTTGAAAAAGAGAAATATTAAAGTATTTAAAAAAAAATTTAAGAAACTACTGTTAGGTGGTACGAATTTTGCCGGGTCAGTTATTTTTAGATAAAATCAAGTATCACAATAATATTAGATCCAAAAACTCCAGAACTAATAAATGCAGTGCTTCAGGAGTAGATGGTTTCTCCTCTACACTCATCCTAAGAAACAACACATACTAAAGAGAACAACAACTCTAAATTCAAGGGAAAAAAACAGCTGTTTCATACATTATTTCGACGACTGATAAATTTTTCTATCTCTGCCTTTTTTTCTCAAATCGAGTGTCGAATAAGTTTCATACCTTAGCGCGTGCGAAATCAAAGATTACCTGTTTGGACGTAATTTTTTTGTTCATATATATGTTAAACCAACAACTCTTCTGTTAGTTACCGACCTTAGTCGAATAAAGTAGTTTCTCTGTCGTATCCCCTACTCATTATTAGCAGAACTAGAGCAAGATTAGCCAGTTAGTGAGTGAAGTACTCGTTTCACGCTCCACTCTGTAGTAACTCTATTTTCTTGCACTCATTCGCTCTACTGGCTCCTTTTATGTGAGTTGCTATAGTAGAGTCGGATTCGATTTTATATTCAGCAGCGGTCTTTTACTCTGGCGATGTGATTTCAGTTTCAAGTGTGGATTTGAACTGTACAAAGTGACAGCTTAACAAAAGCATGCTAATAAGTTGTTCTATTTATAGCACTATGTTTCGTTAGAATTGTTGTACTTGTAGCACTATATTTTATAAAAAATATTCTCTTATATTTATTTTTTTGTGTGTGAATTGATCTATCAATCTATTTAAAATTTTAAACAGAATAACTTATTAAAATTATGCTACAAAATTGAAATGAAAAATTATAAGCTGTCTTATTTAAAAATTCTAAATATAGTAGCTTGTAAAATATTAGAATTGTAAAAGCGGCCTTAACGGCTAATGCTGTGTTTTTGTTGCGCTTAATTGAATTACTTGTTTAGTGTCAGTATGTCAATATTCATTTTTTAATTTTATTGCAAAGATGACGAAGTTTTGTATCGACGTCACGTGATTTAGGCATATTGAATTTTCCTACGCCACATTTCCTTAATTTAACAAAGGAAAGGTTTGTTTAAGAAAACTAAGTGATTTTTTTATTTAATTTTACGGGTTATTTACCAGATTATTGTTAAGATAGAACAACAGATTTGTTTACATTCGGTAAACTTTTTCACGGTTTGAACCTACTTCAAATAATAATTTTGATTTGCAAATTGCCCAAAGAATATTTTAAGACCACTTATTTATAGCCGGAATCAAACGTTAAGTAATTTACGTAAATATAGCAAGTTTTCAACCGGTCAACCTGTACAGACACATGTAGAGATTGGTAGAGTGCGTCATTTTGAATCTGGATCAACGAATCCATTGAATTTACTCATAGTTCGGTGAATTTGGACTTTTTGGATTAAGTACAAAATACTCGTAGTATACTTCGCTGCTTTTATAAAAATATATTAACTCAGAAGTAAACTTGAACGGGTATTTTGAACCTATGACTGTCTATGAGCATCCGCTTCAAAGTAAACTTTACCGGGTTATTACAGTTACTGATAAATAAATAAATATGGGACAATATTCACACAAAGCTCTTCAGATCCAAAACTAGGCAAAGCCTGTGCTATTATAACCTGATGACTGATATACTTATGTACATAAATACATACTTATATATATAATAAACACCTAGACGCAGGTCAAACAGACATGTTCATGCACACAAATGTTTGACCTGTCCGGGGATCGAACCCGGGACCAGCGCTGAAGGCAGGGTTGCTACCAACTACGCCAACAGGACAGTCATATATGTTATTCATATATATATTTTTTTTATTCATTCTCTAGTAAAGTAGGCACATGGGATAGAAATATATAATTAACTAGCTGACCTGGCGAACTTCGTTCCGCCTAACAGTTATATAATATGTTGAAATCTTCCCTAAACTTTCACAATTATTTCAAAACCAAAATCAGCTGAATCGGTACCGCCGCTCTCGAGTTTTTGCGAGACAAACGAAGAGTTATTGGTTTTTATAAATAAGAAGAAGATTACTTTAGTTGAATGTACCGAAAGACTCATCATAATGTACACAACATCTACTCTAAGCAGTCTTGTGTAAGTGCTACTCTACAGTGAGGCAGATCGGTATTTAATATTATTAAAATCTAACCACAGTATTTTTGAAACTTTCCAAAAAAACAACAACCAATTTATGGTTCTTTTATTTTTTTCAAAATATTTATATAAAAATAAGTTCCCTATTTATGGTTCATCTGGATCCTGATGTAGGTATCACTCTAGATCTGATTCCGGGTTATAGTTGCTTACGCGATGCACTTATTCTGGATATCCTTCAATCCCAAACCGATTCTGAATGGATTATTCGAAGTAGTATCGTAAATAACATCTAGCTGCGTATGCTGGAATGAAGCATAAAGTACCGCGCGCTCTCGACGAGAACTGATTCAGAATATGCAAAATACTAATGTGATGATTATAATTAGAGAAAATTATAAAGATTTACAACATAACCTAATTCAATTGACAACATTTAATTTTTGTAAAGTGATCAAAATTCGAAAACTATTTCGGGATAATGTAATGAAGAGTTCATACTAAAAATACCAGATTTTTATATCCACTTTCAACCTAGTTATGTAGAAAAAACTGATGAAAAAAAATCTCGTATTTATGTTAAGACCATCAAATGCCACCAATAAAAAATATTATTGTATCTGTCATCTGTGAACCATACCAAAACAAATAACAAAAAAATACAGTTTTTTTGTAGGTCGACATCAATTTATTTTGACTATATGAGATGATGTTTTACAACGTAAGCAATGTTTGCCCTAAAAATTGAAGTCAGTTTTTTACAAAATGTTTCGCTTTGCGCAATAATTCCAGTAACGCGGAGAGAGCTAAGCGAGATAACCTACTCATAATTCTAGTAACGCGGAGAGAGCTAAGCGAGATAACCTACTCATAATTCACTGCTATAAATATTTACCTCAACATTTTGCTCGAGTGCGTGCTTGACATTTTCAGAGCCGCTATATCACTTGGAGCTTTTATCCGACTTAAAAAAAAGTATATTCTCAATTCATTGAAATATTTTTATAGATTATATATGTTTCCAGATTTCTAAGAGATGACTGCACCGATTTGTATTTGTTTGTTTGTTTAAAAGTTTATACCTTTTAAGGTACTACGAGTAATATATATGTTATGTTTCTGCTATATTTTTATATTGTCGTAGTTAGTTATTTTGTTTATGCTAGTAAAGGCACTTGCCACATTAACGTCAGGTAGTAATTAATATACCTACATTATATTTGTATAAATACAATTTATTGTTAAATTGTAACTTAGTTTAATTTAAAATAACTATTTTTTACAGTTGTATTGTTACCACTTTCTTAATCCTTTCTTACCCCATGTGGTCAAATGATGACACTTTTTATCCTATGTGAAACATTCTGGTTTTTCGACGATAAAAAATTACAGTGATACTATAAAATATAATTCTGGTTTGAAAGGGAAGTAATTGAAATGTATAATTTTACTCGTTCGTCCTTTCACGATCTAACTTTTACATTTATCTACTAAGTACTATAAATTAAATATAAATGTTTTTTTTTCATAACCACGAGTATTTTTTTTAACTTAACGTAAATATATTCAATCTGTGGAATCCATGCAGTTCTGCCGAATAAGAAGCTATGCATGAAAATATGAAAAAAGTTTTACGTCAGCTAAAAAAACAGCGTTGTCATTATGAAAATTTGGGGCACGGAAATCGTATTACCTTATAAGCGAACACAGTTTGCTCCGCTGGTCTTTAGTACGATTTTATAACTTTGCGGATGATGCTTTTTACTTTTATTTACCTTGAAATGTTAGGCCCTTAAGGATACCGAAACCCAGCAGTGGGACGTTATGGGCTGCCACGTTAGTCTTGCACACTAATGGGGAAAACACAAACACTTAAACGCTTTAACAGGTTGTTGAGTTTTTCGGACATTCAGTCTAATATACTTAGGATTGTAAGTAGGTAGGTAGGTAAATAAATGATATGATTGCTAAATTTGTTATTAAAATTAGAGTTAATCAATAAAAAAACTCCGTTTGTCTTATAACACTTAGAAACATAAATTTATTTGATCACTAGAAACTATGAAAAGAAAAAATATTTTTACATAATTATGGTGAGTTAACAAGACTAATAAAATTACACAGTGATTACAAAAATAAAAAATACTATATATTTTGCGGCTTCTTCATGAAGCAAGCTTACACTACACCATGGAAACCAGAATCCAAGTCAACTTAAATAACTTATATATTAATATTATATTATTCCAGTAATAACTGAGTTTTTAGACCAGATAGTAGACCATCGTCGCTTTACATTAGGCGAGATGTGGTTAAGCGCAAGCATAATATTTATAAAAAAATACTATACAATCTTGATATACATTTTCCAATATAAATATGGTTCCGCGGATCACGTGCATGTTTTTAACGGTTTTACGCAGATAAGTACAATCTAAATTAGACTAGCGTCAACGCGTGTTTCGATTTGTTTATATACGTCTGCGGGCTAAGCGCCGCTACCAAGATTACACCTCTAAATTAGCAAACGGTAGTTTACTTGCGAATTACGAGCTGTTCTCGGAGGATAACCAATTTGGAAATATGTTAATACTTACATATTTAGAACGGCGATTTGTAATCAACATTGCGCATGACTTGCATTATTATTATAGACACTTCACAAAATTATACAGTAGATCTTTCTTTATTTTCAAGTACAGTATACTTAGTAATTTTGTATTTATGACATAGTAACAAAAATTCAAATTAGGCATATTGAACGGGGCAACTTCAGCATTTTGGGCAGGTTGCCAGAAATAATTTTCTTACAGACCTTTAATTAGACCAGAGTCTTAATTTTTTGGGATATAGAAGGCCGACGGCAGCGGGGCATTGCTCAAGTTACCGGTGGATAAGGCTGTCAGTATTATAATAGTATGTAAATTTACAACAAAAAAAAACTATTTTTTTATATATATAATATACGTTTTCTATATAATATCTAGACAACACTAATAACAAAAATATGACAGCCACAATATATTTTTTCGGATCTCGTCGATATTTTGATAACAAATTGGGAATACAGTCGAAATAGCCAATACAGGAAGGCTCTCGAGTGAGAAATAGATTTCATTCCGTAGATATAGGGGACCCTTCCGACGATGAAAAAATGTTAGAGGTAAAATATGTTGAGCTATAGAAAAAACGTTGAGTGACAGATTCTTAGTACACTATCGAGAACGACAAAAAGTACGTGGGTACTTTTTGTCGTTCTCGATACCAAGCCTTTGTCTAACAAAGCTTACCAATTCAATTGAGGCGTACTAAAAATAAAAGTGGAAAAGAGATAAACTTTATATTGCATCTACTTAGACAGCATGTAGCTTACACGAGAATGTAAGCTTTATGAGCTGTACTCAATTTGTAATGCAACATTTTGACCATTTTTATTTTATGTCTTATGTTTAACTAACCAACATTTCTAGTTTTTTTTATTAATAATTTGCTTATAAATGTAAAAAATAAAAAGATTATCTGGTTAAGTAATAAATTAAGAACAAAAATTACCTAGACGCTAAAGTGAGCAACAATCACAATAAATTTTTAACTAACTAGCGTCTCGTAAAATGAGAAATAAATCTGGAAATAAATAAATTTATTGTTCAAACCTTTAAATATTACGTGAGTAACGGCCATAAGGCGTTATAGAAAAATGCTACTTTCATAGAAAATATTAAGTGCGTAGGTACTTAATATAGCCTTATATAACTAAAAAAGGTATATATTATTTATTTAATTATGTAAGTAGTAAGTATTATGTCATTTCGCACTTATAACACCGCACAAAGACTTCTGACTCAAGTCAGAAGTCTATAGAAATAGAAGTATAAAATCCAATCGTGTGTAGGTCTCAACTTTAACATTTAAAATACTCATTTATATTAATTATCAATAATAATCCATTTGTAACCAACTAAAATCTAAATAGATTTATACGTTAAACACAATTTCAAACAGACTAACAGCCTAACAAGCGTTGGAACATGAATCCCGAGATATAAATGAATAGGGAGGTTTTCTCACATAACGTGAAAAATAATAAAAACAAGCGGCGGCCCATTATCTTTATCTGCCTATTGTTAAACACGGCTATATAAATAATACATTGGAGTACTTAAAGTTAGTATGGAGGTTTTATACCGAAATAAATTCTTATATTTTTTTTATCCTGCACAGCTAGGCATTTGACCACAAGTTTGCACGACCACGAAAGTCAGCGATACTGTAAACCTTGATGGAGCATGCCTAGTCTAGAATACACTGGCTTTCAAGAAAGGCTGCCGGAACACACAGTTTGGTGCTTGGCGACAGATTTTACAACTTGAGATGTTGGATATTGTTTTGAAATCAAGCAAAGATTTTCGACTACACAATTAAAATTATATATTAGGGCTTGGGTGATATCCTAAAGATATGAATACAGAGTTAAATTATTGAATATACAGAGTTATCGATCTACTGGTGTCTATGCAGCAAGGGGATCACTGTACTCATCCTAAGGAATAACTCTCACTATAGGACCAACTCTGAATTCGAGAAAAAAATTAGCTGTTCCATACAAAAAGTTGATCGGTCATCTACAAAATGTATGAAACGACCGATTTTTAGTGAAAGTTGATTTTTAGGATGATTTTAGTGACCCCTTTCATTTTGACATATGAATAATACTTTTAAATACAATTGCCTTCGTTAAGATAAATGAAAAGACATCTGCCTAACAAAACTATAACAAATAAGAGCAGAAGGATTGTCTTTTCATGATACTACTCGTAAATAGTAGTAAAAATCTTAAGTGCAGATGCTTTTTGGTATGTTTATATTTAAGTTATGTATGTGTGTGGTTAATGGTGGAGTGGTTGATTGTCAATTTCTTTATTATCGGCTATGTCACATGGGTCAGGATTAGCTTAATAATTATGCAATCAAAAAAAATGTGTAAAAAGCGACTCTAAATTAATAAATAAAATGAAAAAAGATTTGTTCCTGATATAAACCGTAAAAGATTTTTTCACTGTCATGATTTTATGAAAAATATCTCGCTATCAAATTTTTAATACTTTCCCATCAATTTACCGCTCTTTTATAGCGGTATGACGCATCATTTATGACAGCTGCTGTCCAAATTGAGGGATCTGCTTATGACAAAACAATACGTTAAAATCGTATTATATATTTACTTCTTACAATATTGTTTTATTTCATTCAGAAATAAAACTATTTTATTTTGCAATTACATAATTAAATTTAATAATAGCAAAATTTCTTCACGATGTAATATTAAATCTTTTAAACTCTATCGAATACTAATCAGTTATTATACTGTCCATAAATTGAATTCGGATGCACGTTGAATCACTTTAAAGTATCCATAAGTCCAGTAATAATTATTATACCTAGATTGTGAGTATAGTCCGTAACAACTCATCTGCAAAAATCTTAATGAACATCACTAAAGTAAGCGTTACATAATAATTACTTAGAAAATCAAATAAATAAAAATCTAATCTAGTTATGACTTTTATAATAATGTAAGATTAATTTTCAAATGTATTTCTAACTAGAATCAAGGCCACAACTTCAAATTTCAATTTATTTTTTAATTTGCAAGGAAAATGGTAGGAGCAATACATACAAGATCTTAATGTAAGATTAACGAGTGCGCATATTTCATGCCTATAAACATGGAGAATTAACAAAACAATAATATTACTAAATTAGCAGTTACTATTACCAATAAATAAATACTTAAAATAAATTCACTTGATCACGACTATTTCATTTTAACCAAAACTGATCATAATTTTGCATTACATATTATGATAATAACATATTTAAACGTGATACAAATAGAATATTTTAATAATTACTTTCTAGAAGACCTTAATACATAACAACTGCTGCTACTTTCTCTATGTTATCTTAAAATCTGGTGACTCAGTTGAACAATAAAGCTTAGTTTACTTTACCACACAATTTGAAACAGAAGGCGTAATAGCAACAACCTTAAAAAAGCTTAGGGAAATAATAAAAATCGACGCAATATAGTTGCCTGGAAGAGATCGCTTTAAGCGATAAGACCGCCATTAGGAAACCAGCATGTTTTTTGTATTGTTTGTTTTTAAATAGTGTTATAAGCTGTTTTTTTAAAATAAAGTTGTCTTATCTTATTAGTGTTTAACTGAGATCAAAACATTACTTTGAATTTCTTTAATACAGTTTATATGCTTTTCGTATGCTTTCAATTTTTATGTTTAATATTCAGCTGTTTTGGATTATACACAATTAAATGCTAAAATCGATCCTAACGGTTGCTTAGACATTACTTATTTACCTTAAGAGTCTATACTGCAAGCTTTCAGCCATTAAAATGCGTTTATACAAAGTTTTATGCATCAAGTTAATGGGTGCTAAAAGTAGTAGGCACCGTTCTGAAGTTAGCGTGTTAACGTTGTTAGTTAACTATAAAATTGAACTAATTACATTTTACAAACAAATTAAGCTAAACTACTACGAAATTATAAACTGTTATTAGCAATTACTGACTTGTGTAGTAATTTATTACTACCAACACATTTCAAATTTATCTCTAAAGCTGACTATTTATTTATTTTTGTATAATGTACACAGCTTTTTACTTTAACTGTACCGAACAAAATATTAAATACGAAATATGTGTGCATTTTAAAGATTATTTACAAAATGTAACTATTGTACACTTTTATTGATTTTATTTTTTGCTACTATACATAGCATAAATATAAAGAAAATTAAGTTTTCTAATTATTTCGGTATTAGCTGCGCTTAGAAAAATTTGATTATCTCACAGGAACACTGCATTTTTCCGGAGTGAAAGTGTATTATGTGTTATACTAATCCGTTCGGTATCAAACATACATACACTCACAAATAAATGCAAACTTTCCTGTTAATAATATAAGTAGGAAGTAGGATACATTATAATTAGTAAGTAAATAAATATTTTATGAATAATCATTTAAAAAAAAGTGAGAGAGAGAACGCGAGAACTTTGATAATTAAAACTAATTTCGATTTAAAAGTCCATACCTCTAGAACGATTTTGATGAAATTAAAATGGGACCACATCAGAGGTATATCCCTTCTGATGAAAGAAAAATTGTTCATGCGTCTTCGTGAAATAAGGTAAAAAATATTTAAAAAAATAACACAGATGAATTGAGTACCTACCTACTCATTTTGGAAAACCGTAGAAGATGGCATGGAAACTCGCAATGCATTTTTTTCCGGCCCATGAATACACATTATATCAGGCGTAAGCGCGAAGAAGATAGATTTGCTGTACCTTCTTATATACCTCTTAACAATTGTAGACGCAAAACAAATATCTACGTTTTCAGTTGACAGAACATGAACATCTCAGCGGAGTGCGAGAAAGGTCACTCTCATTTGTCTGTTTGAAATAAGATGTTGTGTCAGACATATTGACTATGAGAACACATATTTTTTTGCAAACGTGAATTAACAGTAAGCGTTTTATAATATTGTTGGCAAAAATACTTTCGTTGTATATCCAATAGTTATCCTTTTCTTAAGGTTGACCGCCTCAACTGATTTTCGTAAATTTTATGAGCAGTTTTCTTATTTACCTAAATTAAATATTTTTGATGGTTCTTTTTGATTTTTTTTTTCTAAATGGCGGAGGCATTCGTCTACAACGACGTATCTAGTATTATACTGAGGCACGTTAGAAGTAAAAATGAAACTGTTTTTCGAAATAGTTATCAATAAAGTTTATTTTAGTTTGTATTTTAAGAATATTTGATTTCGTTAAAGATATTTTTTCCTTACATATAAACCAACAAAAACTTGTTAAGAATGACCGCAAACGGCCACCAAAACACTCCTTTACCAAAAAAAAGCATGCCGTGCTCCGTATTCTTCGCTATAAATCTACGATATTGCCGAAAGTCTTACATCTGTATGTTCCCACGTTTTTTGCACATTCCCCGTGCCTTGAAACATTTTCGACGAGAATGTATGGGGCTTATTTCGAGCAGAATGAATTACTTCGGCAAAGTTACGAAGTCTGAGGGAAAGGAGATTAAAAGAAGCTCGGAACTGAGTGATTAGTAAGAGGTGATTTCGAATTAAACTGTGTCACGTAGGTACGTTTTAAATACGCATAATTACAATCCTCATCTCTTATTCATCGTTGTACAAACAAAAATATAAAAGGTAAAAAAAAGGTTTAAACCAAGATTTTTCAGGTCGTATACCAATTTTTCGGTTATTTAAATGGAATTTATTGATTTTAATCAAATTTATATTTGATTGTATTGAACCAGGTCCAATAACTAACATAAAATAAAGAAGTTTTCAAAATCAGGGAATAAATAAAAAAATTACAAAGATTCCTATGAATGCAAAACTTCCTCTTTGTATCATGAAGTCAAACAAAAAGCGTTAACCCTCATATTGTCGATTATGATATTTTAATTTAAAGAATAACGCTAGAAACTATACATGTACTGACTGCTACGAAAGCTAAAATCAACCAGCCGATAAGTGGTTTAGAAATACATTGATGCTTTATAACTCGCTTGCTTACCTATGAGCTACTCTAGTGTGAACAAACAAATTATTGTAATGGCTCATTAATAGCTAAAGTTTGAACACTGGGCGGCTGTTGTACATCAAATTACTGTTCAAAGCGAATATGTTAAAATTAGTGGTAATCAGCTTAAGTCAATTTTACATGATTACCATTAGTTTATTTAAAGATTAATGTAAAATTTTATGCCAAGTTTGGAAATTACAGTACAGGTAGACATTTTTGTAATAAATATAGCCTATATTCATGTTGTAAATCTGTCTCCAAGCACCTAATGGTATGTTCCAGCAGCCTTCCGTGAGAGCCAGTATATTTCAGACAAGGCATGCTCCATCTAGGGCTACAGTATCGCTGTCTTTCGTGGTCGTGCGAACTTGTGGTCAAATGCCTAGCTGTATAGGATAAAAAAATGTTATTTAGTGATAATGTAGCTCTCTAACTCAAAAAGATTTATTCATTAAACAATCAAATCTTTCCTTTTTATAATGTTAGTTTATTTAAATGTTAGTTTTTGTGCTGCAAAGCAGCTGCAAACCGTGACTAGAAGCTGAACATGGCTGTGACATCTGCAATCTATTCAAACGCCTTTCAATGCGACTCAACGACCATTCTCTCCGTAGATATAGTGGGTAGTATTTCTATAGAGCTAAAACTAAAGGAGGAAGGTTAAGTAGTTAAGACGTTAAAAAGTTGACCATCGTATGCAACTGAACAGTTTTCGAAAATGAAAAGGCCAAGGCGTTAATACCGCTATTAAATACAGGGGTAGGCACTCGAAGTGTTACCAACTTTAAGTTGCTATAGCAACCAAACTGTTTACAATATGGCGCCCATTTTTTCACAGTCGTAAGTCTATTGTATTGTTCCTAAACATGCAGAAGCTCATTGTTTTTCGTCGCTGCTAAAAAAAGTTATCCAGATGAAATTCAAACGCCACGGATTTTTTTGCAAGAAAAAGTTCCGAGCTTCATTTCTTCGCAACAATGGCCACCATATTCGCCGGACTTAAACCCAATGGATTTTCCCATATGGTCAATTCTAGAGGCCAAAGTGTCAGCAAAAAAATATGAGACAGTCGACGCCTTAAAGATTGCTCTTCGCCGAGAATGGAACAAAATATCAGCAGTCCACATTCGTGCAGCGTGTGAAGCCTTCTCTGACAAACTCGATGCTGTTATCCGCGCTAAAGGTGGCCACATCGAACAATATTTTTATCTTTTTAATTTTAAATGTTTTTTTTTTCTATATATTGAAGTTTATAAATAAAAAGAAACAAAATTGTCAAAATTACAGCATTTTGAATTGGTAACACTTCGAGTGCCGACCCCTGTATTTATTCTGCTAATTTTCGCAAACGTTTTTTGCAAGATAGAGAGAGTAGAGTAAATTTTTAGAAAATTCTATGTCTTATAGTTTAAAAGTTTAAGTGGTTATGCTGATCCTCTGATTTCTAGTAGATTTTAATAAAGGACAAACATGCAACTTGAAGGCAATGTGACAAAATTTATTTTAGAATTTCGATTTCAATTATAATTATTTCTATAGGTAATCTTTCTGCAATTTTTTTTGTTGTTGTATGTAGTTTGTCATTTTGTTCATATTATAAATAAAGGAAAAAAAAAAGTTATAATCAATATTGAACTCTTTTCAATTATTTTTTGTCAGCAATGTCGCCAGGCCTACTTTCAAGCCGCAGCGCAACTTAGCTCAAGCTCTTTCCTATAATCGTTTATGTTCACAGTACTCCAGATAGTTATCGATACCGACATTGTTTCCATGTTCGCAAAGGAAAGGTAAAGCAAAGCTGAACTGTACACTGAACAATAATAACGATGTAGGTTTTAGAAAATGGATTGTGAAGATACTTTAACACAGTTTGAGCATGAGCACAGCTGTTTTATGGCTTCTTAGCGACTGAGACTGAGATTAGAATCCTGGATTTTAAGTTAGTGATAAAACCACCTTTTTGCTAGTTTTCTGTCGTATTTAGGATAATCTAATGTTCTACTTTTTGTGTGCTGACAATATAAAAGTTGTGTTATAATTTTAAAAGTGCCTGTATATTTGTATACCGGCGATGTGGAAAGATTTGAGTAAATGTCAGAAGTACGTATAGATACTTAGAATTTTCAGTCTGTATAAAATGTTAAGGTAATTAGCGTCTTTAGACAAGTGAATGCGAATTAATTGTAGCAACTGATGTATGCGAGCACAAATCTTCAGAGCAATTCAGACCTTTTGTTAACCATGTCATTCAGCTACGTAAACCGTATGAGCCTAACCCGTCGTTTAGTTTTGCTGAATGCATTCGCCAGCTTTTTACGGCTACCTTCAAAAAACAAGGACATTATCAATTGGAATCTTTTTGGTTATGTTTCCTGATTTCTCAGTTGTATGTATTTAGAAAAATAGTTTTTTGTTGAACCTATATACTTTCTAGGTGGTATAAAATATTAAAAAATAAAATTTAACTTGTAAATGAAAAAAAATATAAAAAATGTACCGAAGCGCCTTCTGCATATAAGTTGGCGGTCACTATTTTAAAGTAGTATGTACGTCTTTTAAACGAACGACATTTTTTAAAGCCAAGTAGCATGTAAGAATGATGAAAATAAATCTATCCAAACTTATACATACGAAAACTAATTACAAACTCTAAAATATTCCGAATTTTATCCTAACATCAAAGCAGCAATATTTACCTATAAGTCCACGAACGAATTTGTCTCTGAAGATTAATTAAAGTGGTCCCGGGAGGAAATTGAGTTAGGTTTGTGTAAGCTTTAATCACGTAAGTTTGTTTAAGGGAACGAGATTTGACGATGGAGATTATATTAAGATCACTCTACCTAGTATATGAGAGGGTTAAGTGTTGAAGGTGTTTGGTATGTTGATGGAGTAAAGTACCGACTCTGCCAAATGTTATCGGAATCGACCGTAAAACGGCGTCATAGCAATCTTTTTCCAGATTATTAAAAAAATAGGGAGTAACAAAACAAATCTAGAAATCCGTAAAACTTTTCAGTTAATCTTTCTGGCTAATAGTTGTTAACTAATCTTGTTTTTTCGGTGCAGCTAGCAGGTATTTTTGGTGTATATAGTCAAAAAAGACAAGTCTGTCGGTTTTTTATCGGTTACATTTCGGGGAGTGTGCCTTGGAATTACATAAAATGATTCCCTATTCCCCTTTCCACCATCGGACGAGAAGAGATACGGCCAGACGCCACCATTAGATATTATAGGTTCGACGTGTTCACATGAAACTCATTGCGTCTACTTTTATTATGCAAATTGCTAGATCGTGGAACTGGGCACGCTGCCCTCTGGTGGTGGGTTATAGCATTTGGATTATCTGTAGATCTTAAATAGTCTATAGGTAATCTTTCTGCTATATTTTTTGTTGTTGTAGTTTGCCAATTTAACTTACATATAGACAGACAAACAGATGAAATACGAGTAAAATTTTTGACTTGAAAACGTCGCTATGCGCGCTCGGTCAAAATTTAAAGATCAATCCTGTCAAAGTTCACTAGAACATAATCAAATAGCAAAGAGACAAGCGAATCCTAAATTCATACCGACTGACTCCGGAACTTGAAGACTAACTTGTTTAGAAAAGTTTCTGGGCCTACTTCAAAAGTTCAATAGAATCGACTTTCCTATTACTTTTGTTCGGGGACTTACTGCTTTGTTTTTTTTCTACTTTGAGATTGTATAAATAAATTATGCCGTAGTACCTTTAATAGTACAAGACGTGATCTAAGACAAGTAACTAAACTACAAGTAATTGATCGACCGAGCGATACGAGTGTAGCGTGTCTAGTCTTTTGATCTGTATATTTTTTCTTATGTCTGTCAGTTCGTATGTTTGTGTTCCCTGAGAATTTTTTAGAGAAATAAAATAAAAAAATTCAAAATAAGAAAATAATTTTTTTTCGGTTTGTCACTTAAAGGTCGTAGTTTCTAACTAGTCTTGACTTAACCAAATGTATTGCTTCTACGAATTTTAGATTTTTTTCTACGTCGGGGATTTTTTTATGTCCTTTACATTGAAAATACCTGAAGCATACAAAAATTCTATTTCTCCCTAACAGGACGAAAGTTTGCTCTGTCGTCGTTTAGTAGCCGATTTTTATTACTAATTTTTATAATATTCTTATTTGTATTAAAAAAAAAAAATTACTTAGTTAAAAAACAGCGCCAAATACCTCGAGCAATTTTAATCTTGGTTCCGCGTGTCTCAACCAAATGTTATAAAAATCGGCCTCTAAATTGAAGCTGACAGTTTGCAGAACAGTAGTGGTTGAGTTAGTAGTCGTGTCTCCCCAGTGGAGTGTTGCATTGCCTACTTTCCTATGCATCTGCTTCTATTTGCATGCAAGACATCTCACCACCTTTGACGTTCTGACCTCCCGTGGAGTACAAGGCCAAAATTAAACCACGAAGAAAATATTACCATTTAGGAGAACGCAGTGTTCAACTTTAAGGTCGTTGGTACTAACAAAATACCATCGACTGTTTTAATTGAAATATTACCATTTAAGAGGACGCAGTGTTCAACTTTAAGGTCGTTGGTACTAACAAAATACCATCGACTGTTTTAATTGAAATATTACCATTTAAGAGAACGCAGTGTTCAACTTTAAGGTCGTTGGTACTAACAAAATACCATCGACTGTTTTAATTGAAATATTACCATTTAGGAGAACGCAGTGTTCAACTTTAAGGTCGTTGGTACTAACAAAATACCATCGACTGTTTTAATTGAAATATTACCATTTAAGAGGACGCAGTGTTTAACTTTAAGGTCGTTGGTACTAACAAAATACCATCGACTGTTTTAATTGAAATATTACCATTTAAGAGAACGCAGTGTTCAACTTTAAGGTCGTTGGTACTAACAAAATACCATCGACTGTTTTAATTGAAATATTATCATTTATCACAAGCACAAGTGTCTAATACCTATTATTATAATAAATAATTGAATTAAATTAATTAATTTTTGTAGAGTTCCGTAAATTAAAGTTAAAAACACTATTACTAAAACTTCGCGGTACGTCCGTCCGGCCATCCCTCTGTTTGTCACCCGGCTAAATCTCATGAACCGTGATACCTAGTCTGTTGAAAGTTTCTACTCACTTCAACACAGAATAAAATAAGTATTTGGGGGCGGGGGGGGGGGGGGGGGGGGGGGGGGCTGACATACATCAAATGTGATTATTATAAATATCTACACAAAGGTCTTCAGGTCCCAAACTAGGCAAAGCCTGTGCTATGGTATCCTGACCATGACTGATATACATACTTATATATATATAATAAACACCCAGACACAGGTCAAACAGACATGTTCATGCACATAAATGTTTAACCTGTCCGTGGATCTACCCCGGGACGAGCGGCGAGAAGGCATTGTTGCTACCAACTGCGATAACGTATATTTTACTTCAAAATAATGAAATCGTAGATAGTACGGAACTTTTAGTGAGTTAGTCCGACTCTCACTTGGCCGATATTAAAATGTTATCCTATATCGTATTGTGTGAACAATATGAATGAAACACGCGTTATGTTTCAAAATAAAATTATTCTATATCAGTGTTCATTTGAACACTACATCATCATAATACGCAAGTACGTATTAATATAATCAAAAATATTCGATATGATATGCATACTGGTTATTTTATTTGCAACTTGTGAAAGCTCTTGACAGCAAAGTTGAATACTAACTAACAGGATGTTAATTTTCCCATCCGAACTCAATCGAGAAGGCATTCATTTTCCTTTGAACGAATATGCATAACTATATTATGTAGGTAAAGTGTATGTATAATTTAACAGAATTGTATATTAAAGCTCAAATTAGAAGTTCTGTCACAAAGGGACATGCGGGCTCTCCAGTTTTATTCTCAGATAATATCAATTCCTAATTAGAATTTGGTTTGAAGTATGAAAGGAAATAATATATTTTATATCGAAGCTTCAGTTGTGATTAAATAGTTATTTAATGAATTCTAACTATTTTATAATATAAATGATTGTAAAAAAAGTTATCATTTATTAAACATATAAACAATTATAGTTCTTACAGGTAAGAATTTTTAAATTAAGTTCGTGATGCTATACAGAGTTATTGGCTAGGGGTGTACTGAGCCGAAAGGGGGTCACTTTACTCATCCTAAGGAACAACTTTCAACATGGGACCAACTCTGAATTCGAGAAAAAAAATTAGCTGTTCCATACACATAGTTGATCGGTCGTCGACAAAATGTACCCCCTAAATGGGTCACATTTTGGTCCCATGTTGAAAGTTGTTCCTTAGGATGAGTAAAGTGACCCCCTTTCGGCTTAGTACACCCCTAGCCGATAACCCTGTAGTATGAGTATCAAATTGATACTTTTTAATGGTGCTGTTTACGTGGCCTAAAAATTGCCAGTCAGCGTGGTAAAGCCGTTAGAATTCTGAGTACGCCGCCCTAGCCTTATTTAACTGCGGGTTTGGAGCATTAGGATAAATAATAATAATATAATAGTATAGGACAACATCCACACAAAGGTGTTCAGGTCCCAAACTAGGCAAAACCTGTGCTATGGTAACCTGATGACTGATATACACACTTATATACATAAATACATACTTATATATATAATAAACACCCAGACACAGGTCAAACAGACATGTTCATGCACATAAATGTTTAACCTGTCCGGGGATCGAACCCAGGACCAGCGGCGTAGAAGGCAGGGTCGCTGCCAGCTGCGCCAACCGGCCAGTCAATATTAATATTCTATTTGATGATTTTGATGAACTCGCTTTTCACCACAGACCTCTATCACGCATGGCAGGGTAAAGTAAAATGATCTAACCACATTATGACAGATCTATCGCCAAAACTCATTTGGAGTGACAGTCACTTAAACACCGGATGTTCAAGGAAATTAACTTCCGAGACTGTCCCAACTTTATCTCATTCATTTAACCATTCTGTATAAAGTATAAGAGTGAAAGATTCTTTATCCCATTGTAGCTATTGTTTGGGTCGTTATTGTAATGTTGGCCGCGATGGTGTATATTTGCGTTGGTGCCAAGTAGAGCAGGATTTTATTAGCATTCAACGACCCTATTCGTTTTACATGCGCGCTCGCTGTTTGCTTAATATTTGCCAGATTTTGGTGAGAGTGCTATAAATTTGTTTGATGTTTCAGTTTTAGAATTTTTAGTTATATTATTATTATATTTTTTCTATCAAGCGCTTCATTGAATCAGATAATGATATTTCTTATAACGTAACTTCGTGTTTGAAAAATAAACATCTTTGAAGTAAATAAAGTATGAAATGGAAATCCTAAAATACAATTAAAACTCACTATATTAATAATATTATGTTTCTGTGATTATTTAATTACATTTATTTAATATTCACATTTAATTTGACAGCTTGGCATTTCGAATATTTTTCAGGTTATTACAGAACCATAGTCAAATCCAACTTTCTTCATATTTTGATGTCGGATATTAAGTATTTTTTGATACAAGAGATTTGCAAAACATTTTCATCGTAATTTTATGTTGAAGGTCTTTTTTTTCTGGATACAACGTGTAACCAAAAAAGTGTGACAATACTGAAGGGTTTTAGTCTCCCCACCAGAGGCAACCCACTGCAAAAAAAAAATCGAGGAATCTATAAAAAAGGCAACCATATAACTTGACCGATCACATGATCAATTTTTGTATGGCATACCTAATAAATTTTTTAATTTTGCTAACTTTTTTCACGCATTTTTCACTTTGATGGGCAGACTAATTTAAGTATTGCCACACATTTCTGTTACACGTTATATTGTTTAATGTAAATGAATTGTTTCATTTTGATAAAATCTGATGGACTCTATAAAGCCTGATGACCTTTGTTACTGCTATACAATGGTACAATCTAACTATCATTAACCAACAGTTAGAATTGGTTAGAGGTCACGAATAGTTGGGATTTCGGGACGTCTGTCTCGAATACTGATAAGGTACGGTGGAACTTGATTGAATCTGTCTAAATTGCGTTAACTAGCCTCCGATTGAGCTTAGAGAGTTGCTAGATAAGTATGTTAGAAGATAAAATAATACATAATCTACTGTAATAGTATTTCATGCTAATCAATATATTTATACTTTTTTTCGGGACTAAACCCTGACCCTCACAAAAATACTTTAGAAAAAGTGTTAACCGACTTCAATTCGGCAGGTGCCGTACCTTACTGTACCTGTTTTGATCAAATTAATATGAATCCAATTGGAATAAAGAATTTAATTCAAATCCATTTAATTTTCTATATTCTATATCAGATTTAAAATATAGAAAATTAAATGGACAGATTCTGTCCACGCGTCCCTGAGTACGGGGTATATCGGTAGATACCAATAGTATAAATAACCCATATTGCAGTTGACTGATATACTATGAAAGGTTGTCGTACGCGGTACAATTTTTTCATGATACTCATCCTGAAACCTTAAAAAAGACCGCTGTTCCAAGTTCCATATATTTTTCATCAATATTAATCTAGTCCAAAACGATCTCGATAAGTTTCAGCACCTTACCATGAACGGAGTTTAGTAAATTGTCGTAGAAAAATCGCGAGCAACCGGTAAAAGCTTCGGAGGAAAGATTTATCTTGTCCTTTAGACCTCGTCCGATAAACCGTTAAACTGTAAAGATGGAACCACACTACATCTCTCTTCCAACATTTCTAAAGAACTAATAAAATTGTATTAAATATATGGGAGCAACGGGAACCGAATCGAAAACAGTCCATCCATCAGAATGTCCTGTGCTAATTTAACTCTATAGCGACACTAACACGACTAAATTCAAGTTCATATTTAATGTATTTTTGTAGTTGAGCTATTCATATCCAGAATGCAAACTCATTTGGCAGACACGCAATGCTACAGATGGCAAGGTTATGGACATGCATCAGAAAATTGTAACAGATCAGTAAAAGTGTGTAAAGTGCACACTCTGTTGTCGCTAACGGGATTCCCTAAAAAGGAAAATAACAGCCTATTATTGGAAGCAAACCGTACAATATCTATAACAATGCGCACTTAATAGTAAATATAGTAAAATACAATATAAACAAAACCATTTGGGCATCCATACTCAACTGCCTGAAGCCATTTCTTCCAGGAAACTTTTCGTGAGGAATACTTTGTAAGTCACACTACGATTTGCAGTGAGATTGCACAAATGAAAAATAGTATAATTCTTAGCTTGCAATAATTTGCAGTACATTTCCACCTTTGGCTTACCAAGTGCTGGAATTCCCTTTTCATTTTCTGGAAAATGAAACATAATCATTTTATCTGGCAAATGAGAATGATGAAAACGATAGTCGATCGCTGAAGGTTTTCACTTAGATAGATTAGGTATTTTCTTTGATGAAATGCGGTAAAATCTGATCGGTTCTTTCAAAATATGACACGCCATTTTACATCAGTCTTGATGCGATGTTTTTAAATAGATATTGGGAGCAATTTTGAAGGTTTTAAGTGAAAGATCTGACATTTTGAACACAATCAGCTTATTATTTTCTGTTCGCGAATGATTTTATTGCTAGTTTGGATAATTTGAAGTCGCAAATAGAGCAACTAAAATATATATTATAATATAAACATATATTTTTCCTTACATAAGAATGGCTCATATGTAAAGTAAATAAGGAAACTATATTTAGTTAAAAGGCTTGAATTTATGCTAGTAAACTCCAAACCCTATTATAAAATGTAGAATTCTTATAAGCCAAATCTCAAATTATAACAATAATAATGATAATAACCGAAAGGCGGTAATGACCGCCTCAAATGATACTCATCATTACTTACAGCTTTTATTATGGGCCTAAACCTAAATTCGAGAAAAAAAAACAAAAATTAAATCTGTTCCGTAGAAAAAAATTATAAGCCGTTGACAAACTATATAAAATGCCTGATATTTTTTCTCGGGTTCAGATTTGGTCCCTTAGTGAAAGTTGTTCGTAATTATGAGTATATTGATCCTCATTCGGCCAGGCACATCCTAAACCGACGCACTAAAACATGTAATCAAGTATAGGTCAGAAGTATTTTTATTTATATTCTCTTACATTAATTTCTTCCACTTTACTCTATCACAGGCCAAGTCCTTTCAATTCAAATAGTAAATTAAAATATCAGAATTTACTCTACTAATAGGATGTACAAACCAAATTTGGTTTGCTCGTCTCAAAGTCCCAATCCAATAGAAATGTGAACAATCTTAGCGAAAATCCATTCTTGCTTTACAAGGGTACTAGATAATTATTATCTCTCTAAATCCTACGCATAAAGGCTTTGTGTTAATACAAGTTATAATTACCTCTACATCATATAATATAGGGTGAGCAATGTTTCTAACTATTTATATAAATTTAGCACCGACCGAGGCAAGCCACGCGGCTTTGCTTTAATATCTTAGTTAAAGATATGTATCTTGTTTATGTATATGTCGCTAACGTTAGATTGTCATTGACTTCAATTCCTACAATTTTACGGCCTCCTTTTAGTGACATTATAATTTCACGTTGACACCGTAGTGATATTGTAATAAATCTAAGTATATTGTGAGTTTTTATATATTAAATGGGCAGTGGAAGACGGCAAGCGTTCTGATTGGTCGATCTTTTTCATTCGCCATTTACAAAACAATATTAGTTAACATTGGAGCGTAACAATTTTCTATTTTAAATTGTTGTTTAAGTAGTGTTTAGTTAATGCTTTTCAATAAAATGTGTGACTGTGAACATTTGGAAGTGATTGAAACGAGTTTTTTTTATATAGAGCTACGAAAATATAACAGTGGGCAAGCTGATAAAAAAACCGGAATTGATTATTAGCAGGATTCCGCAGGCAATGTGTTTGAGCAGGATTCCGCAGGTAACAAACCCAATAGAAGAATACAAAACAAGAAAAACACAAAAGCTTTAGACCTGTTTGATATATTTTGGACGTGGGAAAGGAAAAATATTAATTATGAAGCGTTAATTAGTGACAAACGTTTATAACAAGAGGAGGGAAATGGATCTCATATTCTTTCTGTCTTTTCCTGATGCAGATTTCAAATAGTTCTTAAATTATCAGGACCATTTGACGAAGTTCTGTTCTCTACGACCTTAAAAAACCAAACAAGCATCATTAATTGCTTTCAATCTCTTGAAAATGATTTTAAAAATTGGTAGTCCACATACGAGTATGTTGTAAAACGATAATGGGCGTCACATCACCGCAAATGTGATTAAAAAAATTATGAGACATAGATCTATTTTTAATATCTATAAAACTAATCGTGTAAAGACCGCCTAAAACGGTGTTGTTTCCTTATGAACAGCATCTAGTTACTTCCTATAGATACTGCATGACTTCTATGATTATAATACAATAAATTCTGTGTTTTATTAAACGTGTCTATTTATTTGTAACTCTATGATCACAAAATAGACATTGAAAACGGACCAATCAGAGACGGCCTCATAATATAACGATCAGTGAAACTGTCAAAATATCATTGCCTTACGATATCACTATAGTGTCCTCGTGAAATTATAATGTCACTAAAACCAGGCCGTAAAATTGTAAGAAATAAAGTCAATTAACAATTTAACGTTTAATTACAATATCACTAGTGAAATCATAATATCACGGCTTTGACAATATACCTGTGACATATATACAATGTGTAACAGAAAGGTGTGACTAAACCTAAGGGTGTTAGTTTACTCATCAAATTAAATCCATTGTAGAACAAAATTTTTGATATCCAAAATATAATAATTAGGTTATCCATACAAAAATTGATCACGTGATCGGCTAGTTTGTATGGAACATGCAATGGTTTACTTTTATGGGTAGACACCCTTGAAAATTGTCACAACTTTCTGCTACACGTTGTATTGTCTTTTCAAGAAACTTTCAGTAGTCGGGAATCTTTATTTTATATTATATGACTGGGAAATTCATTACTGGATCACTAGCCGATTACAAAATGAATTGACATGTGGCCTCTATACAAAAAAAAATTAAAACTTGTCAATCGGAAAAATATATCACATACCAATTTTGATAAAATTTCTAATCTGTTAATAAGAATAGAGCCACCTACTCTAACTTATAATACAGCCTTATCGTATTACGTTCTTAAGGTACTAATAATTTAGCAAATATTTAAGTCATTGCTATTATACACCATACAATCAGACACTCCCGGTGCCATTTCTAATAGACATTCTATAGGGGCGAGGAGCATTGTATTCTGTAGGCTATATAGATATACAAATATAGGTTGGTATGTTAGAAGGTACAGCCTTACAAATGCGGCAGTAGCTCTACCGCATTGTAACCAATAGATTAGTAGAACTATTCAACTAAGAGTTCTACGAATTGGTGACAAAACCTTAACTACAATTTTTGCGAGAATTAATAGAAATAGACCAAGTGCGAGTCCACGGGTTCTGTACCATTTTCCTTATATATTGCTTCAAGTTTCTATCGGTTGCCATTAATAATGATAACAGCTGGCGACTAATTTTGTTACTAATTTCCTAGATATTGATATCAAATTAAAGGGCTATAGTATATATGTATTAAAAAATTATATACTATGATTTCCAAGATGGTCTCCACTACAACCTGACGACGTCATGGGCTTATCACATCACACTAATATTATAAATGCGAAAGTTTATGTGTATGTATGTATATTTGTTCCGCCTTCAAGCTTAAACGGTTGAACGGATTTGGATAAAACTTGGTACCAAGATATCTTAGACTCTTGATTAACACATGGGTTACTTTTTACCCCAGAAAATTTAAGGGTTCCCAAGAGGTGATCATATATCGCCGCTGGTATAACCAGTATTTATATATAATTTTTGAATAATTGTCGAACAAATAAAAATGAATCCGACCAATTATAAACCTCAATTATTATTAAAGCCTATTCAAAGAAAAGATTCCTGCGAATTGAGAATTTCCACCTTTATTAATTCCGGTACAAATAGTATTGTTAATATATTTTAAAATAAGTTGAAATACTTGTTTAGCTACTTTTCATTTCCACCATATTCTAAAGGTATAATCAAATTAGTATACCAATTTCCATCTTGACTAAGCCTGGCCAAAGGTACTCCAACTTAAGGGGCTGGCGTCGCTAAACAGAGTAAAATATTCATACGCCCTGGATTCCTGGATGTCATTATAGTTAATATTGCAGCTGCAGGATTCATATTCTAGAACAAACTTTTTACTTATTTCTCATATGAGTCTATACTAATATTGCTTACCAAATTCGGCGAGCAGTAGACTTGAGAAGGACAGGCATTACAACAAGAATTGGCAAGCGAGGCTTTGAACTTTCCCGTTTGTTGCACTTATGACGTTATATCTCTACCACCCTGTTGACTGATTTAGTTCGTATTTTAATTTTAGGTATGATGTATTTGCCAGATAATATGAAAATCAGGAGGTAATATCGTAAGAGGCAGCGATACAGCGATACAGCGGCTACGCAAAAAAATTTATAAAAATCGTAGCTTTTATCAAGTTTTATCATCACATATTCTTGCGTCCGTAATATTTTGAAAATTATCTTTTGTACTCAAACATCTTAATTAGGGTGATTTCTGCGAAATATTAAAAAAAAATCGCTATATGCCGCCGTACCAATCTTAGCAATCCTTTACAAGTTAAATTAAAATACTATAAAACTAAAACTTAATATAAATGATAATGCGTTGAGCGGGTTTATAGTCTTAAGCATTTTTTTTTGGTAATACTCTATAGGTATCTAATTTATAGATATATATTGACACTGCGATTCCAAATTTTGATACGTCTTCATATTGCCTTGATGTTGGTGTTATATGTTTTTCAAGGTTAAAGTTTTCTCAGTGTTTTTTCACGACCACTGAATGTCAATAAATCATGAAAAACAGAGTAATAAAAGTCAATTAGTCGATAAATCACACATTTATAGGACTAAAATGTAATAATCTACACTCTGACGCCCACTGCTTCCTTTTCGTGCAATTTATGTTACGCCATTCCTATATTTCAGTGTAAAATACGAATTAAAACAGACACCAACCACATACTTAGGTCTTACATGGAAAAAGATAAAAGGGAAAATAGAAGACCTATTTTCGTCCTACCCGCTTTAATCAACCATGTAATTTGCCTTATAAATAAAATAAAAAATGCCTGGTGAATAAAATCACTTGTCACTGCTATGTAAAAATTTTGAGTTTATTAACGCCAGAACCTTGTCAATTTATAAAAGAAATTCAAAAGTTTTTAATGTCAATAGTTACGTCAAATTAACGTTACCGAGATTTGTTATTGATCGAGATTGATAGTTGTGAGTAAACGACCAAATTAAGTTTAGTAAAACATTAAGTTACAAAAGCCAAAACACATCAATGATTTTGACAGTTGCTTGAAAATATGCCATTCAATTTATAAGCATAAATTAAACTGTATTAACTCTTACACACGAGTAAGTGTGTTGCTCATATTGACCGAGGGAGGAAAAAAAGCCTGTCATGTCTGTTTCATGTCAGGTAAAATGATCTTCCGTCTGTCAGTATGTATGTCTGTCTGAATGTTAAAACTAACGTATATGTATGAGATTTCAAGCAATATCTTGATGAAACTTAATATACAAGTACTGAGACATTTTTAAATTTTAAGTGGCCGAGGATTCTTTTTTATTCAAGACAACTAGGCATTGGATTACTAGGTAGCACGCCTACGACAGTCAGCGGCACTGTGGCCGAAGATGGAGCAAGTCTTTCAAGTCTTTTAGAGAGGTAGGTAATAGTAGATAAATTGAAAAAAAAAATGTTTCTTCAACACGAAACTATCGAGCATTAGTTTAATCATCAGTCATTGAACTTTCATGTTTTATTACTGTCATCAATTTCAGAACATTCTTAGATTAATGACTTCATCTCAACCTAACGCAGACAAGCGTTTCAACTTTCAACAAAAATGCAATTTAACTTTAACGAAAATCTCAAATAAATTTATTGAAACGCAAATAAAATGTAGCAAAAGGGTTCAATTTATATTTAAATTTAAATTCTCTAGAGAGAACTGGTCTGTGTTTATTTGTTAAAGTAAACAAGACAGTGATGTCTGTCTGAATATAAATGGTTATGGGATCTTTTACGTTAGAATATAAGTCTGTCGCAAATGAGAACGGTCGCTGAATTTCTGTGGTTTTATTAAAAACGCGTGGTCAGCTAAAAATTAAACTTTATATTAAATTCTGCCTGGTATGGGTATGTTAAGTGCGTTTTTTTAATTGTCTCGATATTTTAATTGCTTTATGCCAGAATAGCCGTTTCGACATAGAATAGATCAGAGTTAGTATTTAACATCATATTATGTTTAATAGTAACTCTAAGCCCCAGGTTGGACCTATCCAAGACACTTGTGCTATTATGCCAGAACTAATCACAAAGTTGAAATTGGCAGCACAGCATACAAGAAGGATAAATAAATAAGTAATTATACCTTATAACTAATAAAACATCTGTAGGACGAGTTTAGAATAGAAATACGTTGGATAAGATGAACACAGAAAAACCAAAATTGGAGAACCAGGAACAACAACTTTTATTTCTTAAATAGTTTAAGATCCCAAAATGATTAATAATCCAAGATGAAATTAAACTAGACATGTAGCTTCATACACATAGTAAAATGGTGTGAGTTTTTATTATTTATTAACGTTTATTTATGTTATGAGGTTAAATTTCGTGTCACTAAATCATTCCCTCAGTTTGCCACAAACATAATCAATCAACACATTGTTTGACTGTTTGTGTACGAGTCTGTTACTAATATTGAGAAGGATTTTTTTATTTTGCGTTCGAAAACTGTTTAGTTTGTTCGTGTGATTTGGGTCTGGAAATTTTTTGATACGAAAAACTAATTGTTAATAATAAAGCATGTTAATTCAAGTATTGTACTCGTATGGTCGTAGTACTCGTATTGCTTAAATTGTCTCCATACTAAAGTTGCCTGGAAGAGATAGCTTTCTAGCGACCCGCGGGTCACCCGCCGATTAAAGTAAATTCTCACTTTTATAGAAGTTTTTACTTACTCTAGATACCTATTATACCTGGGCCTGAAGATGATCAGAGTTACGGCTCTGAACACCCCTTAACACAAGCCCCGGGAAGACGTCAACGTGCGTGGTTCGCGTTGACGTTAAGGACGAGACAGCTGGCTGTCTAGAGAGGTGCTGAAGCATTGTGCAAAGAGGTCACCAATGAGTTCGTCTAGAGATCCCGGAGCCCTCCATAAAGCACTAAGGCAGGCCACCGGGGGGGTTTTTAGTAGGTACAATCCTACATAATCCGGCTGCACCCTAATGTAGTCGGGTATCTTGTAGAAGATTTCACCATTGTCAACAAAAAAAAAATACCTGTTATACGTGTGATTTTATATGCCATGTCCTTAAATATATCCAACGAGTAACCTAGCAGTCACTATGTATTTCACACATTTAAGAAGACTAAAAAACAATGTAGGTAGTACTAGTAAGCATTATCAAACTTTTTAAGGATATCAAATTGTATTATCGTATTTTTTATAGTAAAAAGCTATGCCCTCTTGAACTTGAGCTTGAATTATGTTATTTGCTTTTGTCATTAACCCTGTGTATAATTGTCCTGCCAAATGTAAAATTACACTTACATAGTGTGATTTTACGTTTTAAATTCACACTATGTTGGTGTGATTTTACGCTTAGCAGGAAAATTAAAATTTAGCACATAAAATTGCATCTGTCTGCTTGTATCTTGCTGCTGTACTTCTAGCTTTTATATAACTTATACCGAAAGTAACAGTACTTACTAAATAAGAGTTACAACTCATTAAGCACCAAAATGATCATATATTTTGTATTTGAACTGACAACCTATGAATTGAGTTTAGTTGAATTAAACTTCGGGTTTCCTTGCCTGGAAGCTGAATATACCGCCAAATTGTATTAGTAATTCCCTATTTAAAAGTGGAGGTTCTCACAATTTCTTCTAACAGCTTTTTTTTCTAGTATTTAGCAAAGTAATATTTTTTTAAAAGTATTTTCGCCCTCAATGTATTTCGGGCAAGCTATTTGTTATATCATTAAGCCCGCTAACTCGACTTCTATCTTACGATTAGTTTTTTAGCACAACAATTTAAAAAATTCGAGTCAAAAACTAAGTATTAATGGTGGTGTGCTATCGCGTAAAGTATAAATAAAGACAAAAGCATAAAAATCTTGGTTTAGTTTTAACAGAGTTGAAGCTATCAAAACAAAACAATGACTATTGACATTTGTTTTACTCCTTTCATCACAAATTTTAGGCGATACTTCGCGATAGTCATCTTCTATTGAAAACTTTAAATACCTATAAAGTTTTTGAATGATTTGTTGATTCCTTTTTTAAATTGATATCAAGTAGCCAATCGGAAAGTAGTAATGAAGTCACAATTAGAATGACTTTAATAGATAATCGTAAGTTCTAGAACTATTACGAGTAAGCTCGGAGATCTTCGAGTTTCGGATATTTTGTATAAACTGCCAGAGCTGCAAATAATTCTTTAAAATAAATACTACGAGTACTTATATACTTACCCTCGACTATATTTACTACCCGACATCTCCAGGCGTAATTTATATTTTTCATTTTACACTTCCCGGCTGACGTCACGTCGGTCGTCGCAACAAATTGGTTTATAATCTTCACGGTAAATACTGCTGCTTGTAGTTTAATTTGAACGTCATGTAAACTTTCAAAATGTATTAAATAGTTAGCTGTAGAAGTAGACACGCGATGTTTTAGCTTTAAGTAAGACTGAAAAATGTGAAGGTGGTGAAGGTGGGAATTCATATTTGTTTCTACGTCATCAACAATTTCCGAACTAGTGCATAGCAAATAACAATTTAGCATTCAAATTGAGTATAGTGACATATACTTTCGCCTGAGTACACCTCTAACCGTTAATTAATTAATTGCACAATAAGACTGTAATCATGCTATTAATGGGTTATCTTGCTGAAAAAATGACCTTACGAAAAACTTAATAATATTTTATTACCTATAAATATATTCTGGTGGTAGTAGACTTTTTGACAGCTAAGATGTAGTTACTAGTAAACTTTTCAAAAATATACAATGTCTATTTCGTCAATCAATACACTTCCGAGACTTGGAATTCATCCAATATGCGGACCTAGGGGAGTTCTCAGAAAGTGGGCCACTTGTGTATACCGGTACGATCTGACTTGGCAAAATATACCACATATTATAGTCGGTAGGAAAAATAACAATTGTCAAACTATTTTAAATTACTCGTAATGTAAAAACCTGGTCTAAAACTATCAAGCTTTTTTTTCCAGTAAGTTCAATTTTTGCGAATAATGTTTTTATTCGGTTGTGAAAAGCTCTAGAAAAACCGAAACTGATCCGAAAGGTTTGTACATAGCATTACCATCCTGAACAACCAGAAGTAAAAAAAAAAGAATTTTATACCTAACGATTGCCATACAATATTTGTACACCCTTACCCGATGAAGCAAAATAATTAGGACTGTTTAATTGATAAAGGTACATTATTTCTTTAATTAAATCAAACATTCTTTTTATTTTGTTGTGAAACTGACGAGTGTTTGATTTATATTGTATAATTTTGTAAGAAAATCAATAAGAAAAAGAATACTGTATAACTATAGTTTCGTTCACATTCAGTGAACTTCATCAGGGAAGAATATCTATAGTTGGGACTTTCAAACTATTAGGTATGCGTGAAGACACGTCTTCCTAAACGATATTCTTTTTCTTATTGCTTTTTATTTCTTTAATTACCTTATTTTGCTATATTATTACGATCTTAAGCACAAGAAAATGTTGTTTATTCAGTTAGTCCCTACTGCAAATATTATTACGTGCCAAAATCGCATTTCCGTCCCAAACATGATTCAATAAACAAACGTTTAACTGGCTGAAGCCAACTAGCATGTATAGAGAACGGCATGCCAATATATAAAGCTCTGGCCCAATCTACGCAAAAACACTGCAATTATATTTGGACAATTATGATTAATTCGCTTTAATTTTAATACATAGTCGATTACGTTTCTTTTTAAATAAAAATAAATTTCTCCTATTAGCATTTAAGAGCACAAGACGGAATTGGATTGAGACAACATATTTAAAGTTACATGTTCCATGTTTATAGTATCTACAATTGCTATGCGTTGTGTTATTGGTTTAAAATAGTTGTACAATGAATCAGTATTTAATAATTAATTTGTAAAATTTCCTTGAGTATTTTTTTTTTTCAAAAATATGTTTTTTTGTACGTTTAGCCAAGGTCATGTTATAAGAAAAATATACTTATTGATTACAAATATCCTATATATAAATTAACAATTGTAATTTATTACTCTAGTAGATATTGACTCAATCAATCAGGTAATGTTAGTATTAAGAGCCTTGTTCGGCGCAAAAGCAGGTGATACGTATCAAGAGGACACCTTTCCTATGAAAGGTGTCCTTTTAATGGCGCCAAAGTGCTAAAATAAATTTGTGACATTATTTTTAATTTGTTAAGGATACAACGCTTTTCATGTTTCAAAAAATTTGCATCTATTTCTAGTCGCTCCGATTTGCAATCACCTATTAGGCCAAACCTTTATCCATCGCAAAGCATCGCATGACGGTACCCATTTGCGTGTTTCTACCAACTCAAACAAGCTGTTTTCTTCGCAGTTTGAGGGCATTCTGTATTCATGCTCTGGGACCGGCTTGTCAGAACGGTCTACAATACCAACCTGCTGAATTGGATATTGCTACATGTGGATTGAGGATGTTACCGGTGGCTTGGGGGAATTGAATCAGGGCGGAGTTTTCATTGATTACGATTTGCATTTAAACCGATGAAGATAATTGTTAAGTATGCAAATTGGTTCAAGCAATACAAGTGCATTGAAAGTGTTTTATTAATGTCTTATTTTAGAGTGCTATACTACGGCTTTGTGCTTGTAAAATTACGACAACAGAGTCTAGAATCAGAATGATTTGTGTTTAAACAAATTAAGTAAAAAAATTGTTGGGATAAATATATTTAAGTTATTGTATACTAAGTTTTACAAAATAAGTTAAAAACCTAGCTGTCTCTAATTTTATAATCAAAATACTTGAATATTCAACATAACTATGTATTTTTTTTGTATTGAAAAACAGCCGTTTTCTGTCGACACAAATGTAATTCAAAGTTTTTCTTTAACTTTTCTACTTTCATTTATATTTGACACCAAATTGACTTTCAATTTCAAGACACTAATATTACAAATTAAGCGTTTGAGGATCCGTACAATAGCTACAGAAAAAACAGTTTTCTTTTCATCACTGACGTTTATTAAAAACCAACCCAGTGCCTTAATTCAAAAGAATTTGAATGAAAAGCTCGCGATTGAATCGGCATCGATTTACAGCGAGCCTCCATCTATCAGAGGCTTTGTTATCAGACGCTGAAGTCTAGAAACGTCGGTCACGTTTCTCTTTGCATATTTGCCTATCAGTATAAACTTAGTGACCTTAAATTCTAATGATGTGATAAAATATTATGCAATGATATTTTAATCGGCTCTATGTGACTGATGCTCTGCCCTTATGTCGACAGCCACCTTTTTATTTCTTTTAATTAGGTCTATATTTATTTTAACATAGGTAACATGCACGTCGGGAGACTGGATAAGGCTAACAAAGGTTTGCTTATATAGCGTGCAGAGACGACGTAAGATGGAAACGGTTTGATTAGATATATGAGGTAATTATTTATTTTTATACCTTTATTATTTTTTATTGGTAAAAAACAATTACTGAGTCATATTTTATCAAGAAAATTAATACGCAATTGAATCGTTTGGTTTTATAATACGGATTTCTACACTAATTAGTCGATCTTTGAAAAAATCTAATAAGTAGTATGAAACACGTATTAGTACATATTCTTGAGTTTTGTTTTTTACTAAAGGATATTGTTTAAAAAAATATAATTTAATTCTAACACTTATGAAGTACCTAATATTTTTTGTTACTATGCTAAAAGTGAATTCAAGCCGTAATAACCTTATCCAATAAAATAGAGCAAGACTTGTCTTGTGACATCTATTTTCACAGACAAACTACAAGTAACCTAACCAGTGAGCTAACTAAAGTTTAAACTCTACCTCATAAACGTTTCAATAATTTTTACCTACATCCACAACATGAAACCGTTTTTAGAACATGCTGTTCTGTTATAAATACTATTAAAGTTATATACGTTTGTAAATAAATGAATGAAATCAGCGCGCTATCAAAAAGTGATTTTTTCAAGACTGAAATGTAATAAGTTACTATCAAGCTGTATTTCACTATGTCAAAACATATTAGTGATGCGAATGTAAGACTGAAGGACACAAGACTGATTCGATCGTTTTGAAAATATCAGTCTGTAGGTGAAGAAGGTATGCTATTTATAATTAGAGATCGATTTATTTACAAATTTTTAATATCGTTTTTCGAATACTTCGAAGTTTGCCACTCATAAAACTTGGATACTTAAGTCTGTTGGTGGTAGGTACTAATACAAACTATCGGCGCATAATAGATCCCATAAGCTCACATACGAGTATCTGGCGACCATTAATAATCTAGGTAGGTATATTGATCGCATTCAAAATTCTAAATTCTAACATGTTTTTTCAAATAAATTGGAAAAAAAGGCCGGTTAATTATAGTGCCTTAGCAAAGTTAATATTGCCCACGAAAATGTCCCAGCTTATACAAAATGTACCGAAAATTGCCGACGGCTAGTAATTTTAAAACTTTCTCCAATATCACGTTTTTCCAAGATATAAGCTTTCAAAGTTAAACAAATGGTATCCGCGGTATTATAGCCCTTTTTAAAATATTATCAGTCCATCACAATAGGTCTATATCTAATGCAATGTCACATATTAGCAATATTAGCTTTTAATCGTTTTCTTGAAATAACAGCCTAAGGCACTCACCCGATCGCAAACTACGTCTGGGCGAAACATTTTGTGGATCCGTGACTCAATTATTAAGCTAGTTGCAATCAGCATTTTTATGATGAGTGGGGATTATTACGGGAGCATAAAACGTTTGTGAAGTCTTCATTATTGATATCAAGACTTCGCACGGACTTTAGATTCTCGTCCCAACCCTACACATCAAATTAAAGAGTGCAGAGAGCTCGTGTCGTTCCGTTTGCCACAAATACCGTGACCGAAGGCGTGCGCACGTGCGTCCCTTTTCAATTGACTCGAATTACCATACCGCGTGGATCGGAACGTGTTTTAATATTGCATATTTTCTTGGAGTGAAGAAAGTTTTTTTTATGGTTTTTTATTTGGTTTTGTGTGATAAAACGGGAGATTTGGTGCTATTTTATTAATAAAGTATAGGAAGAATAGGTATAGGTAGGTATAGGCAGAATCTACATTTTTTCGCATTGACGTAGAAAGTGCATATCTTGAGATTTAAACCTTTTATTCATTAAAAGTATTTGAACTCTTCTAACTAAATCCTAATTTGTATACAAGTGTAATACTTAATTTTCTTTTTGGAAAATCGTTATGTTCCTTTCGTTAGGTTTCTTAATACACTTAATTATATTTTTTTGCTAATACTCCTTGCGTTTGTTATTTATAATTTTATTGACAATTAATTTCCCAATAAAGTTTTCCTTGGTGTAGCGTTTGAGTGAAATTAATTTGGGACGGTGCGTTACGTTACGACCAATTCGTGAAAATTAAAACGGCTACCGCCGGGGGTGTTACAATTTGAATAACGGTATTATTATTGCGATAATTTCAAATTGTTTTCAAAAATGTTTTGAGTAAGTGTTACAAAAGCCAAGCAATAATATATGAAAATAACGTTAGTGTAGGTACATACGTACTTATTTGTTATTTTTTAATTAGTGTACAAAATACGATTGAACTTTTTTAAATTACACAAAAAAATATCGTAAGACATTTTGGAAATACATAATCACTTCAATCGCCTTATTTATTATCCCTTTTAAGGGTCAAGTCAAATACTTGCGTTAAAATATTACTTAGCTATTTTTCAGTCTCCGATCTTTCTTCAAACTAAGTATCAGGCATTCGAGTTATGACTATTGTCATCATTCATGTCACGAAGTTTTCTTTGCTTAAACGATCGCAATTTATTTATCAAAGCAAAAGCCGAATAAGTTCTTAAAAGCAATATCAAAGAAATCTTCTGCAATATATAAACTTATTTTTTGGCTTTTGTTCCAATTCAGTGCTGTGAACTAAATTAAACAAAAACAATGACCCTGGCAAGTGAAAATAACTGACTCAGTGAGTGCAACAGTGATATATCAAAATCAAAATGGACAAAAAACCGGCTGAGACGAGTCAGGGCCGACTTCGCGGGCAAGTGCGATGCAGAGACAGATCACCAGAGCTGTCGTCCGAGTTTTCCACGGATTTATCGTTTGAAGAGTTAAGGAATAGATTCGACACTAGCGCCACGAGTCACGTGGTGCGGAGGGAAATTGCGTCGAACCCAGCAACGCATGGGAGTGCGACGCGCCAAGTCGTCAGCGGAAAGCTTTTCAAGAAATGCAAGAGTGCCACCTTTCAGATAGATGGCGCCACTTACACAATTGGTGAGTAGCAAAACCTTGTTTTAGTTCAAATTTTCAACGTCAATGCTTCTGGCGCTGCGTTCGATTATTCGACATGTTTATATTTTTGGTACGCGATAGCTTTCGCAGTATAGTTTTTTTTGCATTCCATAGGAACGAGTATGACGTAGGTACTTGTTATAATTAACCAAGCTGAAAATAGCTAGAAAATTAAAAAGCAATGAACTCCATATGAACTCTAATATGCGGTTACCAAAGACAATATGCTGTAAACACAGGGTTAGTGAAAGGGGGTCACTGTAACCATCCTTATAAATAACTTTTACATTGATTCCGGAAAAAAATAATTAGCTGTTTCATTCATTTTGTCGACGACCGATCGACTTTTTGTATGGGACAGCTGATTTTTTTCTCGAATTCTGAGTTGGTCCCATAGTGAAAGTTGATCCTTAGACACAGGGGGTACAGTAACCCCCTTTCCGCTAAGCACACTCCTTGCCGATAACCCTGTATATTATTTGGTTTATACATTAAAGTATTGGGATCGTTTCCAAACTTAAAGAAATACTTATATAAAACTCATACATTTTTTAAAAATAAAAATCGGTACTATTCCATCGTCTAAAAGAACATTTCTAGAACATAATTTGTTGAAAAAGGAAAGGTCAGCATAATAATAATCATCCACTCAGAATTACATAAAAAGTAGCACTAATGTATTTTAAAAATATCAAAAAAATAAAAATCAGATCATACACAGTGAAAATACCATGAAATGAATATCAATTACTTTTATTAAACACTATTTTAAAATAGTAGTTTGGATTATCTGTAGATATTTAATGGTGTAATGCACGATTCGAATAATTTTCTGTAGCCATTAATTTGTTCTTCTTATATTCTCTATAAGTAATTCTCGACGTAAGTTGAATTATTGTTGTAATTCTAATCGCCTAGTCTTCGTTAATTTATGATATACGTCTCCCAATGTAATTTATATAAAATTTTATTATTTGTTTTTGATATTGTGAACGTACATACCTTTACATAATAATGTGCCTACCGAATGAAGTAAAACTGCCGAACGTGACGTGCGTGACGTCACCACCCGGTTGCAACGGAAGATCAACGCTGCTTGTTTCAACCAGCATTAGGTATGTTGAGTTGGGACTGGTTAGTTACAAAGTCAGTAATTTGTACTTTAGTCTGATTTATTAATTGTGTAATTAAGTTTGTTATCTGTTTCAAATAAATATATTTCTAAAATATTGCAATTTATATAAAGTATCTTGCTTATTGTAAATATTTGTAATAATGGTGTGAGCTTGCCTTGCCGGTAGCGTCGCGTGTTGTGTTCACTTTAACCCGCCAGCAATTTGTTTTATCGTGCAGATAGCCCGGCGCGGCGCGGCGCGGGGAATTTCCTATGTTTTTCTGTGTTTTTACAGGAGTTATACGGGACACGCGTGAAGCTAGAGTTGTCCGTTGCAATTATTTTAATGAATAGGTATTTTTATGGCTATTTTGTTTATTTTATTTGTTTACTATTTTAATGTTAAAGTTGTAATAGTTTTTCCTTTGTCTTATTTTTTTTTTACCTTCACAATCAAGGAAGATCCTCCTTTGTCTTAAAATTTATTTTTTATCTAAAAGGGTTAAAAATCATATATCAAAGGCATACATAAAAATAATCCCAACAAATTGAGAAACTCTTTCTGATTATTTAACTGTCTCTTCAAAAAGTAAATGTTCAATTAATTTTTCACGCTTAAGGAGTGATCATTCACAGCACGGCTACCACTGCTTAATCGTTTTCTGTCTACCGTAAAAATTTAAAATATTACTTTTCCAGGCATTGTTTTGATAATTCCCGGGCAATAAAACAAATTGCTAGTGTGGGGCGAGTTAAAACGCCGCGACACGCGAACCCTGCCGTAGTAACTTCGGCCCTGTACTATTAACTAGTGATAGGCGGAGAGCTGACGGTCAAATAGACTAAAATTATATTTAACAATAAAAACCTGTAGACCGATACTGATGAAATTTAAATGCGACCACTTGAGTGGCTTCATAAAATAATAATAAAATCAGTCCTGTCGCATTGCTTGCTCGTGTTAATACCAGTGTTACTGTAATACGGTAAATTAAATCTTCCAATGTTACTACCAACAGGTCCAGTAGTACCACGTGAAGTTTTTTTTACACGCCATACCACTACAGCTATTTTCAGCGTGTATTAAAAGTCTTACTTCCGGTACCTAGTAATAACAACAAATAACATATATTTTTACCGATTTAGTAAAATATATTTATGCTTTATATGTGACCCTTTAAGACAAAATAGAATTTTCAAAATCGGTCCACGCGTCGCTGATAAATAGAGCCATACATAAAACGAAACAAAAATTGTGAGTAATTAAGAATCTTGTAATATTTAAATATGCAATATTTTAAGGCCTCTCTAATTTTATATCAGTCATTTACGCGCATGGTTGCCTGGAAGAGATCGCTTTAAGCCATACGGTCACCATTAAAAACCTAGTATATATTTGTAAGCTTTTATTTGTTATAATTATTTATTTAAAAAAGAGTTGTCTTATCTTATCTTAACCTTAACTATATTGAAGTCATAAAAATTTTATGGAGATTATTGTTAAATCAAGGGATTAGGAGATTATTGTTAAATCAATGGGACCTTTTAAAAAGAGAAGACGTTTTCAATAGGTTCTGTCTGAGTAATAGGGGAAAATACATAAAGGTTCCGAAATTTTTAAACCTTTATGAAATTTTAAACTCCTTTCACATTTAAGCCGTAAGCTCCTCTCCCAAAAATGTAACTACAAAGCCTAACTATTCATGTTCACAATGTCTTATGTTTGTTTACATCGACGTTGGATTATTAAGACATGGCCGGCCATTAGTTCTCTTTACACAATTAACGGAATGACGCCAGTGGTATGTCTACATCGTTTAATTGCTATCCTCTTTACCTTAATAGTTTGATGATAGTGTAAACCGCATGATTAAATTGAGTGTTAGGACAACGGTTACGTCATAGTTGTTACGAATGTATAACAGTTTTTAGGGTTTCCTACCCAAAGGTTGAAAACGGGACCCTATTACCAAGATTTTGCTGTCCGTCCGTACACATTATAACTAAAATCAGAATAAAATTAATATTTAAAGGGATCTGCCATACAACAAGCGTGTTTTTTTTGCCCTTTTTTGCTAGATAAGACGGCAACATATAAATATTCAGAGAATATTTTAAAAATAAAGAATAAAATTAAAATGAAATAAATGAATAAATCTATAAACATCAAATATAAAATATCTATATATCGTATAAAATAAACTTAAAATTTTCTCGATATTGATAATGTACCTATAGATATAATTATAGTAAGCCTTCATGCGCTAGTCCGACTCGCACTTGGCCGGTTTTTTTTTTAATTCAAGTCAGGGCCCACGTAATTCAGCGACACAATGAGCATGCTGGTCTGGAATTCATTGGCTCTCAAATAAGGCTGCCGGACACACAATAAGGTGTTTGGTATAAAATTACGTTACTTTTAAAAATAACTCAGTTAAATTTATTTCAATTTACATACCAAACTTCTGTGGAGACTATACATAACCTAACAAAACTATATAAAGTTATAAACTATATGTACAAAAGCAATATCCAAAAATTAAAACTAACTTAAATCTAAACCACTGCCAGTTGGTAGAGTACCCAAAATGCTGGCCCCATTGCCTCGTTGAATGGCAATACTTATACGCTGACCCAGGTAGAGGCCAGCATTTTGGTCTCGAGTAGCGTCAACTAGACGCTTTGTTAGGGCTTTATATAATAATTTTGCTCCTGGTCCCCAAGGCCCGAGAGTTTCAACCCCAAAAGGCTCAAACATATAACCGCTATCTAATTACTATATTTGCGCCTTTTGAGGCCTTCAGCTGACTCTGCCGCCGCACCAGCCTTGTTACTATTAACAGGAAGATGAGACGGTGCAAGAGTGTCGACGCATGTAGCGTCCCACACTAAAGGCCGCCCTATCTTCCAGGGGATAAGTGCCATGCCGTCGGGTCTCTTACCATCGCTACGCATAAGACCACTCGGTTCTAGAATAGCTGCACAGTTAGCGGTGGTAAGAGCCCGGCGAAGGATATCGTTAAGGCTAGCGTGACGGGGTATCCTGCCTGCACTTTTCGAGCAAGCTAGGCCATGGTGGCCGAGCTGGTCGACATTTGCGCCACACTGGCAGCGATGTGGAGCACAACACGTTGCACCCAAGCGAAGGGAGATTGCGATTCTGAATGAAGTGTTGTCAAGGAGGGTCCCAGTATTAGGCGAAGGGAGTGCCTGTAACCACAAACCTGATTCCCACTCAGAAACCGCTAAGAGATGGGCACGATCTGATGAGCTGGAGCACGTATTAAGGAGAAGTTTCCGCGCTTGCTCACAGATCGGCCGGTCCCACTGCTTCTGTGAAGATGGATTTTGGGGGTAATCAGTGTTTGGGCAAAGTACTGTCCACGCGATCCTAGCCTCATTCATATAAGCAACATTAATGACATCCGATGTCTTTGTCAGATTTTTTTCTATTAAAGTCTTATTAATCTTATTAGACAGAAAAGCGGGAAGAGCTACGCCAGATGTGGATCGGATACCAAGACCCCCCATTCTAATCTAACTTCTGTGCCGATGTTGATACAATAAATAGTGTACCTCCTAGTAATCATCCTTTCGAAACAAAAAATAAATCCAAATAGGTATATGCATCATTGAAGATTAATAAGTTTAATAATACATACGAGTATTGTATAAATTACACTATACATAGTATTGTAAAGGCGGAAGTTGTGTGTTTGTTTGTACCTCCTTCACGCTCAAACGCCTTAACGGATTCTAAGCTTAAACTTATAGCTTATACTTTGGATTAACACATTGCCTACTTTTTATTTCGGGAAATTCAAAATCGCTTGGCTCAGCTAATATATTTTGTAATGTATAAAAGTTAAAGTTATCAATTATAATCCGAGGATTTATTACTTTTAACAGTACTACATGTAATTATATTTATCTATTTAGATGATATAATATAAGACAATACATAGATGTATATTTCTATCTATTTTGACTGTATTATAAGTTTTTCCAAAGTCAAACGAAAGAATTTCAATTACAAGCGAGTTTTAGCTAAAAATGCGCTTCAATAAGCGTTCTATTACAATATTGTTTGTTATCTTGTTATTAAACTGTAATGGCTTTTTAATTCAAAATACAAGACTAATTTATAACGTCGAGACGGTCTGTTGTTTTTGCAAAACGTTTAAGGGTAACTCGAATCTAGTGTTCTTAGCAAATATTCAAGAATAATGTAATAGAGATGTTTCAATAATGTATGGAGCCCCGGCCAGAACAGTGTGTGCATGATACCATAAACGTGTTAGGGACTATTCATTTTTAATTTAACAAATAAAAATAACGTAACTTATCGCAGTTTACAAAATTATTTTCGAATTAAAATATTTCCATGTTATTTACGCAAAACGGTGATTTACGCGTTTTATTGTATCAGTTTTGACATTTGTGTCGGGTGGTACAATTAATAAAATTATTTGACCATTGCAGTCAACCTAGGATGCTGCTGCTCCTGCCGGGAATGCAGTAATCCTCGTAGAATAAGTAGTTTCTGTTCCTCATCCGGTGCTTCTGCATGATCTTTGTTTATTTATTTATCTGTCCTTTCCAACATGTGGTGGCATTGAATCAAATTAAATTAAACTATAAATATAACTAAACTGAATTAAGAAAAATATATATAATTTTTTTATTAATTATGAAAAATTATATTCACATCTTAAATTTTATTTGATACCTATCTATTTATAATAATTTATTTAGTTGCTAGTCTTTTCTTCTCTATTTATGTATTATTTCATATCATTGTCTATGTACTAATTACATATTCTTATTCTTATACGCTCATTTTAAAGTAGTTCTGGTGTTTATTTATGTATATATATATTTTTTTCTGACCCCGCGCGTCTTTAAAGGTTCACGCTGAAAATCAGCGCCGAGGAGCAATCCACAGCATCATGCTGAGCGCTGACCTTTTATGACGCACGGGACACTGCAACTCGACCTACTTTATTATTTTAATTTTTTTTTATTTTTAAGCAATTATTTGTAGTAGTGGTGTGTAATAAATGTGTTCTTTCTTTCTTTGCCATAGATGCCATAATTCCATATTTTTGTACACAATGATAATACACAGCATTGACCACGTCTACGTCTTTAGGTATTTGTAGGTAGATGTACACCGTCTTGGCCGAAAATAAAACAAGTCCTTTAGAGACATATTAAGCGCTATTACAAACTATTACTAGCTTCTGAGCTAGTAGCTATCACCCGCGGCGTTACACGCGAAATAAAATGAAATAAGTAGAAAGGAGTACCAAAATTTGGACCCCTCTAAACCCGCTTTGTTGTAAATATCGATTTTGTTTACTTTTATATTTTTAATTTTATATGAAATGTACAATTCAATATTTTGTGAACGTATGTATTTTAAGCATCCACCTATTTCGAGCAAAACACGACTAAATTTGAACTGCCTTGCTATCACGGTTCGTAGCCTAGTGAAAGAGAAACGGACGGACAGCGAAGTCTTAGAAATGGGGTCCCGTTTGTCGCTTCGGATACGAAACTCAGAAAAATATTGTTTTTTAATGTCATATACTTAAACATATACAAAAATACGAATAAAAGATTTAGTCAAAAATTATATTATAGAGATCGAAATGTGGCTTTATTGTTTCGATTTTTCTTAGACACCTGAAACTATTACTGCTTGCTATTTCCATATTCCAACAAAAGCCTTGTTTAAAAACCTCTCGTTTTAGAAGTCGTCCAAAAAAAACGGATTCCTTACAAAAGTAGGCAATCGTAAAGATCAAAAGGATCGTAAAAATATTTGACAGTTTATGTTGTAGGTGCATGTATTAAAATATTTTTAATGTTTATTTAGGCACATTAATAATAGGAAACTGAGTCTCTACTACTTGAATTTTTTTTACAATATTTATACATTTTTTTTACAAAATGATAATTAAGAATAAATAATACACCTAATTTAAAAATGAAAACAAAAAATTAATAAAATAAGAGAACCTAAACCGCAAAAATAATCAATGTGTGGCAATGTCCCAATGCGTTCCCGCGTTGAATTGTCACTAAAATCCTTTGAGCAAAGTAAGCAAAGCTAAGTAGCATCGATAAATTTAAATATATCTATGAATTACAATGTAGTTAGTAATTGTGCAAACAGTTTGCACGAACTTTTAAAATGCCAGAATATGGCGTCGTTTCGACGTTCCCTACTCTTTGGGAGCATTAATTTCCTAATCAAAAGCCCGATACGATAACTTTTTTAATTTTTGTAAATTTGATACAGTTTAATAAAAATTAGTTAAAAAAAAATATGACTATTTAATATATACACATGTTACCTACATATTGCCGCTGTATATTTAGGGTTATCGGTTAAGGGTGTACTGAGCCGAGAGGGGCTCAATATACTCATCCTAAGGAACAACTTTCAATGTGTTCACTATGGGACCAACTCTGATTTGAGAAAAAACGGTGTTCCATACAAAAAGTTGATCGGTCGTCGAAATAATGTAGGTACGGAACAGATGTTTTTTTTTCTTGTATTCAGAGTTGGTTTAATAAAGAAAGTTGTTCCTTAGGACGATTATAGTGACCCCCTGTCAGTTTAGTACACCCCTAACCAATAGTCCTGTATAGGTATAACTACAAAATAATTGCCAACTTCTCGAAGTCGTAATAGTTTTTTTTTGATAGCGGTCCCTGATGGTGACGTCAATAAGTAATTAGTCCTAGAATTGGAGTAATTGAAGTTACTCGTAGTTTAGTTAATTAGAAAATGATGTTTTTGTCTTCGACGTGCCAATTTGAGTGAGCTTGGGATCCAAAAAGGGATCTATTTATTTATATAGCAAATCCACTAACCACTTGACGATTTTTCGTATTTAGCATTATTACTAAATGTTGTGCCAATGTAATGTGATTTCCAAAATATATTAAAATCAGTCTTATAGTGGTACCACAAAAATCTATCCTGTTTTGAATAAACACTCATGTCAAAATTTCCTGATACAAAAAAAAAATAGGAAAATAAAAATTCATTTTGTTTAAGAAAACTGGTTTTCAAGCGATTGTTGATAAGGTCCAACTATAGTTACGTTCAGGTTCGCGTGAAAACCCGTCTTCCTTAACAAAATGAATCAAACACGCGATAGTTTTGTTAGAGCTCATAGAATCTGCATACCAACTTCAAACTGTACGCAAGTAGATACTAGACTAATAAGTGTCCCAACAAACGTAAAAACTCATATACTCAAAGTAAAGAAAAAATTAGCTTAACTTGAAGAATGATGAAAGAAGATGCTCTAGATTGGCCAGTCAATTACGTTTTAATTAAAAAAGACACTTGCAAAATAGCTTTTACAAACATCTCGTTCAGATCCGATCTGCCGGAAGTGGGTAGGTACACAAATATACGAGAATGTCCAAGCTTTTTATTTCATATCGAAAAATATGCGACATATTTTCGCAGGATCCGTAATAATAACACGCTTTTATCTTCATACACTTTGGGATAAAGCTATGCTCGGTCATGCCTGATTCGAAATGTTTTCAGTGTATATTCTCTTTTCCAAATCCCACTTTGAAGATGCACGTAAATAATTATCATAAACGAATATACTGTCATTCATATTATTTACGACATTAAGTAGATGATTATATCAAAAGAAAATTGATAAATATTCTATTTTTAATATAAACCGTGTGATAACTATTAGCTACTTGATGCTTGAGCTTTACCTTTCTATTTAATCAGAGTCACCTTTAAATCACACCGAATAAATAGTGTCCGCGTGTCTGGCCGAAAGCAAAACCAGATTACGATCGAAATACCGTATTTAGAAAAAGAAATTGCTCAATATCCCGGGGATTTCGAATTTGGAACTTGGTACACTAATCAGCAGCTACCTGTAGCGGGTAGAGCATGTGGCTAGAGCGACAGTCGCGCGCAGGCTTCCACGCGGCACGGTTGCGTGGTCGCGTCATATCTTAAACCGTTCCGAACGCGCCCGTCCGAGCATTCCGACTGCCTAACACAACTACGGTACAAATCAACCGCGAAGTTTTTGAATTTCGAATTAGTTTAAAGTTTTTATTTCCTCGTCAGTCAAGTACGGCACGAAGCACCAAGATGAGACCACCTGTTGGTCGCGTATGATATAGTCAGGGGGACAGCGTCACAATCTGTTTACAAGTAGAGGGGACGGCCACCCCCAACCGTGACCAATGACGCAACGGTTTATAGGCTCCCCGTGCGTTACTATGGCGGAAAAACAACAGTCGTCGCTTCAAAATAGATTTCCGTGTTCCCACATGCGGAAAGTCAAACAGCCAAACGGTCATTACGAGCCGGCCACACTCGGGTAAATTGCGAACTGTAAAAAACCAACAGTGCATATACGTGATCTCAACGATACTCAATTAGAAGCAATAGAGGTATTTCCTAGATAAAAATTTCAAAATAATCAATACGGAGTTTGTAATGCTGAGAATTCGTAGCTATGAACTTAAATGGCTTAATAGATCAAAATGAGACATGGCGTCGGATAGTTAGAATCTCTTTGATATAATAACCGCGTAACAAATTGTAACTGAGCTGATCATTAAATTCTTGCTTTTGATTGAGCATACTTGTTTAAGTCTCCACAATTAGGCGCTCTTGTTTGTCTAATATTACTTAAACAGCCGCGAAAATCTTTGATAAATCCTACAATATTTCCACTAAATTTGAACATCATTAGACTACAAATATACAATGTGGAAACATTCAAGAAAACGCTAATTAACAACTCATTAACAAAGACTCTATTGAAAACGAAGTTCGTTTGCCGTATTTAGCATAACTGTAGGTGAAAATTGAAATAATTTGAGCGTAAAACAAAACGTTTTCAATGCCGTTGTTACGGAAAATAGCTTTAAATTTTATGCGTCTCACGTCTGTGTGGAAAACATTCCGGCACCAATGGGATTAATAAGCAATATTTCAGTGTTTAAAATATCCTTTTGATGTTTCGCGAGTTCACGATAAATCTATGGTAATAATCTACGTTATCTAAAAGATTTACAATACGAACTGTACCCCAATCTCCATTCGCTAGTGTGAGGTAATCTTTAACCAAACCTTATCACACGCCAACGATGAACGAAAAATTCGATATCTAAAGCAATGCAATAATAATAAACCTATTAGAAACTTTATCGTTATTTAAATTGAATTTTTACACAAGATTAAAGATAAGACAGTCCAGTTAGACTAACAATTCTAAATTTATTAGTTCAAGACCGACGAGGCAATGAAAATGCCTAAAACGCAATAATTTACGATCTCGGGCTGAAGCATATCAAAACACAGTGTGGAAAACGTAAACATATCTGATTTTTTTCTGAGTGATTGATCAGTACGATCACGTGTCGTCTGCGAATTACTTTTCAAAATAACTGTGTGATGAATTGAGGATGCTTAGTGACGTATGTATCCGTGACGTTGGAGATCTCAGGTGAAAATCTGTGAGATCGACAAATTCGTGTGTCTTTTATCGTCTTTGTTTCGTGTGATGTGTTAATAAGACTAGTATAATTTGACATATCATCGTGTTTATATTTAACTGTTTGCAAGACGCGTGTGACTGGTACTCGTAGTGTTTTAGTGGCGTGGTGTAGTGAAAGCGGGAGATATCGTATGATGTGATGATGCGGCGCGGTAAAGCACTGCTGGAAGGCAGCAGGCAGGGTTCTGTCGACGGCAAGGCAGTGGCTAATGACAAGGAATTGGTTCACAAGTGTCACAGTGACCCTGGAGGTGGCAGGGCTCTAGGTGCAGCTCCGAGAACACATCGACATAGATCGGCTTCGGGTGCGCCGAGAAAATGTGTGCTTACGCTTGACGGTTACTCTTATGTTATTGGTAAGTGTCAACACAGGCTCTGAATATAAAACATGTAGATGGATACTTGCAAAGATGATAATACGAGAACGAGCAGTCGTTCTCTTCATTTACTGTGGTTAGTAGGTGGTTACTAAAGGGATTTCTCGTAAGGCCAAAAGTTTTCTCGCAGGGAACGGTACGTCCGATACGTGCTCTACATTAACGAGATATTATCTTAAAAAGAAAAACATCCGACAATATAATATCTGTTACGATTTATTTCCAGATAACAATAATATTATTCTCAGCTGGTATCGGATGTCAGCTAAATGCTCTACGTAATTAAAACCTATGCGATAAGGAATATTATTTAACCTACCCGCTTAATACTATTGTTAATTTCAACTTTAGTTTTATTTGAGACTCTCCGTATTATATTATTAACTTCTAAGTGACTGCATTATTTTATCAGATGTTTTAAGTTCTAGAAGATACTAGTATCTCGGAAATTTAAACACGACCTAATTTCATGAGAATTAATATACTAAATGTGTTTTTATCTAACCGCATATACGCAAACGGAAAAATATTACTTATTCTGACTGATTATAATCAACATGGGAATACGAATGTTCATAATTGAGGCTCCGTGATGAATTATAATCATAAATCACGCGGGGCCCAAGCTATGATTACTGTCAGACACAATATGCGGTCTCGTTTCACAGAAATCGCAACTAGTTTTAGCTGTCACCACGTGAATTATACTAGAATTACACCGCAATTATTCCTCTGGTCATGTCGCGTTTAATCAAGCAAGTTGGACATGGAATTCAATTAAAAATGTTGCAAATAAAACTTGATCGGATGGGCTAGACTAAAAAACTGGTACGAGAATTTATCTGTTGGTGTCACAGTAAACTGAAGCAAGGAAAATTACTATGTACTCGTCATCATTATTATAACTAATTTCAGAAAACGTTTTTATATGATTTTTTACTTGACTGCTTAAAAGAAGGGTAAGTTTCGTTTTTTTTATTTATAGCGTATGCTCGTATATTTGTATGTAGGTTTGTTAAAATCATTTTTTGGTTTGATAGAGTATACTGTATTGTGGTGTTGATCGAATTGGCAGGATTAGATACACGTAAGTTTACTATGAAACAGCGTATTATTATTTTGGTCTTTCCTTTGTCTGTATTATTTAAATACATTAGAAAATTTTAATGTACACGCCATTTTGAATTACGCTTTTCAGACATATTTGACACGGAGTCACTATTTACAATAGTTTCAAACCAATTTTCCGGCGTAAAATTGGTTCTACGTCTACAATTTCGGCGTTGAAAATTTTCCACATTTTTGTTATTCTGCTTTTATAAATAGACTCTTGTCAGTATTGTGTGGTTTACCAACAAACACAGACATTTTCGAATTATGTGCTCTGGTTATTTTGACTGACTTTTAAAAATTTTCATAATGTCGGACCAGTCTGTTCCATGTGGTAAGTTTTATAAAATAATTATTTACTTATAGTAGTTTTGTGTTTGGGCATGATTTTGTAAATGTCTGTTAAATATTTTTTTTTTATTTAACTGCAGTTGATTGATCTCTAGTTATAAGAAAATAATAAAATATTAGGTCCTTACATATGAAATTGGCGTTTTGTTGTACTGGCCACTTTGATCTCAAATATCTCTTCTTTGGTTAGGGATTCCAATTTCAAATTTATACAGCTATTTATTCATACATTTGTATTGCGAAAACCGGAATTCATTTGTTTTGTCCTTGTTTGGTTTTTTCTTTGCGTCACGTAGTTTACAAAATGGAAAACTTGAAATATTAAACTACCAGCTCCTGTTAGGGAGCTGGTAGTTTAATAGTTAATTTTTTTTTAATCAATTAAATTTATTATTCCTGGTAGTTTGAAATTTATACCATTTAAAATTTTCTGGCTATGGTAGAATTTTGTATCATAACAGCCATTCGCAAAAATATCACATATTAGGAAGTTGTTTCGAGCCTTCGAGTGTTTTTGTTATTCTGAATGTTTCTATTTTTTTCGTTGAACATTGTTAGTTGATGTATCTTGATGTACGAATATTGCATTACAACAAATTCACTGCTTACAGCAAGTCGATATATAATAGTTCAAAGTAAGTCGAATATTGTAACATTCTTTAAAAATATCTGTCCAATAATAGTATGGTTTTGAATCCAAAATAATTGAAAAATTTAAAAAACGCAAACTGATATCAGCTGTCTCTTGTAATAACTTTGGTTTTTACATAATATTTTCCCGATTTCTCCGAGATGGCTGGACCGATTTAAAATATAGTTTTATTGTATATACTTTTCAATGAGTTTTATCATAATCGATCCGCTGTTTTTTTTTTTAAATCAAAATTAGTTTTAATATTATTTAAATATACATTGATGATATTCTGATTTAAAACGTTTTCCTGTCGGATTCAAGTCAGTATTCAATTTTTTTAGTATTCTTACTTTTAAACAGTCCATAGAAAACGTATACTCAGTTCAAACGTACCTTACCTTCCTTTAGTACCTTTAATTACTTGATGGATATGGAATAATACACAATTACAATGAATTGTTATGTGAATGACGATATCATAAATACATAAGCATATGCATATTTACCTTCCAGTAATACGTCAGATAAATTAAATTACATTCTATTGTATATAATTTGGCTAATGCCTTACAGTAAATGACAAGTCAGTTCTGAGTATAAATTATCTACTAAATTGGTTTTATAATCATCTACAGCCAAGTTATTTTTCTTCAATTTAAATCCTTAAAATCGGTAATCGGGTAAAATTTGCAACTATGAAATAGTTCTGCGTACAGTTAAACTATATATGGTGGTAGGGTGTTAATTGCATTGTGGTGGGGCATAATCTAACTCTCGCTAGCTACCACCCTGAAGTTGATAAATCTGTTGCCAAGCATCTTACGGTGTGTTTCGGCAGCGGTCCTTGTGAGCCAGTATATTTCAGACTAGGCATGCTCCATCTAGGGCCACAGTGTCGCTGACTTCTGTAGCCGTGCGAGCTGATGGTCATATAGATGCCTATCTATATATACTAATGACTGTGTTGATATCAAAAAAATTTTTTTTTTTCATTTTGGGCATTTGTCTCACGTTTTTGACGGTTTAATATCGTATGCTTTGCCAAATATCAATAAAAAGAATCGGTTAATAAATGGCACTGTTAAAACATCTTTCAATTTTGAGTAAAAACACATTTTACAAGTAAAAAAGTTGAATATTCGTAATTATGAGTCTTTTTTATGAGTTACTATTGCTAAAATCAATAATTCGAAGAAGAAAAATCTTTGTATACCGTTAAGCTCCCCTAACGCTAGCTTTTAGGGCACCCTAAAATATCGAATTAGAGATGCTCTAGTCTCGATCTTTCAGATCTTGCTGAGCTTTTTATTTTTAATGGCGACCAAAGCGCCATTACTGAGGAAATTAGATTATTTTTTATGGCTTCGATGAAAGACGTTCATTATTAGTTTACGATACTAACATTACAATATTTACGTCATGCGTAAAATTTAAAGATTATGTAGTTTATTATAGTGTGGGTGGTTTTGTATAATATGTGGGTAAGTATGGAAATATCAGTATAAGATTCATGCAGAGATTCTATAATGATTATTTATAATTGTCTTGATTTATGTTTGAAAAAGTGGACTTCCCAAATAGTACTATTTAAATTTTAATTGATCTAAAACTCTGTTTTTTTACATCAAGATAACTAAAAAAATTATATAGGTACCTGCCGAATTGCAGTGAGTAATTTTTTTAAAGATATTTGTATTGAATCGGTCCAGTATTTTCACGTCAGTGTATATTTGTAAACCAAATAACAAAAAAACCGCTATTACATAATTGAAGTCGGTTCTTTGATTTTGTAAGTACTAATTGCTGATCATTCTAACTCGACCATTACAGCCTCATTCCACTATCAATGTTTACTGAAATCTGAAATGATGTAGTCGCCGACACGATGTTACGTCGGTGACGTCATATAGTTAGTCGTTATCACTTGATACGGACAGATAGCGGCTTATCGGATAACGGTGATGTATCAGTATCATTAATCGAAGTCGTTTGTTGTTCTGCTTTTACTCCCTTGTAACAGAAATGATAGTTGTAGTGATAAAATGTTGAGCTTTTGGTTGTCGGCATGCCTTTGCGATAGGCGAATGTTTTGTCGGCCATTTTACGTCATCAAGTTTGCGTGTGATTGAGTAAGAATGTGAATTTGCGTTTATTTTGATTTATTGCCAGCTTCCCATAAAAAGAAGATATAATCAACTCTGGAGGAGGTTTCGAAAAAAAATATATTTTATCCAAATCAAATCAATACAAAGATTTTTTTTTAATTGAACTTTTTGTTTAAAATGATGAATTCTTTATATCATTCCAGGAATCTTGAGAAACCGAGGAAATTAAATAAAAAAGTATCAAATTAATTGAGAACCGTATCCGCTATAAATAAGTTCTAGCAATGATTAAACCAACGTACCACATGATTTAGATTATGAAGCAAAAAATATGTTTAAACCAAACTTTCTAATGTAACTATTGCAACGTACTAAATAATAGTCATTTCGTATATTTTACATAATTTTATAATCTTGACATACCTAACTGCCTTCAGAATCAGTGAGTTTAAATTATAATCTTGACATACCTAACTGCCTTCAGAATCAGAGAGTTTAAATTATAATCTTGACATACCTAACTGCCTTCAGAATCAGTGAGTTTAAATTATAATCTTGACATACCTAACTGCCTTCAGAATCAGTGAGTTTAAATTATAATCTTGACATACCTAACTGCCTTCAGAATCAGTGAGTTTAAATTATAATCTTGACATACCTAACTGCCTTCAGAATCAGTGAGTTTAAATTTTAATATATATTTTGAACAATTGCCCGGTATTTTTAAACTTTTGTATATATTATTATACTGATAAAATTAACAAAAATGATTTAAATTAATAATGAACACATTCATTACATGCTATGATATATTGAATTTCTACTAAGCAATTACGTATTGTTAAATTCCCATAATGCTGAAACCACCACAGATGTTCATTTTATTAAACCTATACTGTGGTATCATTATGTATTCTTATCATAGACATTTTCAAGCTAAGACAATAAAATAATAATTCATGTTGTTTTATTCATACATACGTCAGCATAGAAAATTATGCAGTCAAGGCATAAATTACTGTGACGCACTTGCATTTATTTTTGCATTGTATTACATCGGGTTACAATAGTTCAGTTCAAACGTTTATCATTTGAAAACTAATGCAAAAGAATATTATAAATAGATTGCGTTGCTAAATCAAAATCTATAAATATATAGAAAGAGTAACCTTATTGACTGACTGATATTTTCTAGGAATCTACGTACAGCCTAAATCACTGTATAACTTAGACAATAAATTTGGAGAGAATATTCATAAAAGGATATAAGGGTGTACTAAGAAAGGTTTTTGAAAACTCATCCCCTAAGGGGTCAAATTAATTTTTTCAGTCGCGTGCAACGCCGCGTGTCACAGCTACTATTACTTATAAGACATATTGAGGTTGGAGCTGCCAAATATTATTAAATGCTATTATAAATAATAATTTACGTGATAGATAGCTAAATAGACTCAAATATTCGAAGATGTTTTACTAGTACCCATATGTTGTACCCTCAAGGGTACTATCGCTGGTAGTAGTCACATTTTGTTACCGTTAATACATTTAAATACCCATAAAATTATTGTTTTCATAATTTTGACAGATACAATAGGTAACTAAATATAGAGTGTTAATAATTAATGGAGTCAGGCGTTATTTTGCGGAAATCCATTTATAATAAGATGGTATATACAAGATATTTAGTGTTTTTCCGCCTCGTCTTGATGTCAGCGTGAGAAATCGAAAAATATTTTTGTTTTTATGGTGTGGTTCCTCCTCACTACCGCCACACCTCACCTTATTATTTCTATATGTCTCAGTATCGCTCGCGCGAGCGAGCGCTTGAAGAGTCATCTCCTGAGGATGCCATGTGCTAAGGCGAAACACGTGTCGAGGAAGTCGGATACTGAGACAAAGAGAAATAATAAGGTGAGGTGTGGTGGTGGTGAGAAGGAACCACACCATAAAAACAACAATATTTTTCGATTTCTCACGCTGACATCAAGACGAGGCGGAAAAACACAAAATATTTCGTATATACCATCTTATTAGAGTGTTAATCTGAAATTAATGATTTTTATTTGTAACAAACACATACAACAACAAACATTTAAAGTAATTACAGTAAATAAATGTGTGTACACAACTCGGCCCAACAACACAGCAAAATGATATCTGTGTTTTAGGTAGGTACTTATATTTGTAAAAACACCGACTTATAATGTAATCGTTACTAAGTAAGAAAAATAAATTGTTGGCACTCGTTCTTAAAACAAATATCGTTGTCAAAATCTAGCTGGCTGTTTTTCTTCTGAACGAATCATAAGCCTGAGTTATTTAGCTTTTGAGGCGACGCGAGATGATTCCATTTATCACAATTACTTACAAATAGTTTTGGTAAATAGTTTTACATGCCTTGTTATTTACTAATCTTATTTGTACATCTTTTATTAGACCGCAAAATTTTAGAAGAATTTCATTTTAACAAAATAATATAAATTTTGTAAGTTTTTTAAATATTGATAGTGCAAGACATTGAGCGACTTAAGCGATAATCATCACAATCGGTTTCTAGTAAAATTTACGATATTTGTCTATCAATAAATACTCGTAGAATAATTACATTCGTACTGACATTATAATGAACTTTGACATCGACATTATGTAATAAGTCACTTAAGAGATTAAATACCGATTCGGTCGCTAGGTCCTATGTTCAATGGTTTACCTTAAGCATTAATTGAATAAAACCTTGAGTTACGTAGACTAGCTATTGTTAGCACTCTATACTGGCAACTTAATACATGTTAAGTAGGTGCATTGAAATGACCAGTTAAACTCGTGTCTCCGGTTCTGTTAGCCATCCATTCATATACCTTTATGTACCTAAATAGGCATTATAGTATAGAATATCATTGAAATTGTAATTTAATTCATTTTGGGTCAGCGCCTCGGCATTGCAATAAATTTAACGCAGCAATGGTGCTAGAATTTTGAAACTACTAGTGTGCCGCGGTTTAGATTTAAGTTTCTTTTATTGCTCCTATTTTATTATTGTACGGTACATATTTTAAGATATATTTTTTTTATTTGTATTTACCCCAAAGTGAATAAAGGTAGTTTATCATAGATATTATAAAAATTATTTAAATTAAAAAAACCTGACGTTTAAGTAGGGAGTTTTTTTTTTCTTTTTTTTTATAGGACACTTGATATGGGACTTTTTGTATCCTAGTTATGTTAAATTTATTTATAGCAGTTAATTTTATTTAGTATATCAAATTTTATTATATTATATTTAACACGACAGGTTCACTTATTCGGTGCTGGAACAAGATTACATCTTTATGTAAGCTTTCCAGCATTGTTATGTATCCCTTGTTTTATTGCGTTTAATTGTTTTATCAGCTATATTTATACAATATTGTATGAAATCGTTATTTATATATTTATTTGCAAAAATTTGACTACATGTTTCTTTTGAAAGGGTTACGTTCAGCTTTAGTTCGAGATGGAATCTCTCGCTAGAATTAGCAGGGCAACTAAATAAAATGTGAGCGATTGTTTCTGGATCGCAGATACAAACCGGGCTGTCTTTCAGTTTGAACCGGTGCAGGTACTCGGCGAAGCCTCCATGCCCGGTTAGAACGGGAGATTTTGTTTATTATCATTCGTTTTTTATTATTACTTATCGTAGATTACAACAAAATTTGAATTTTATTCTAGCGCGACGTACACCCTAAGCGGGATGTTTAGCGTGGTATGTAGTCTATTTTCTAAATGCTAGCCTGACAACCTTCCTTGACAGCCACACTAAGTCCGCCCGACCATAGAAGACAGCGACGTAGTAACTCTATATAGAACACAGAGCAACAACGTCCATGTCTGCCGTTGTCGGCCCAGCTAGTGTATAAAATCCTGACCATCCTAAATAAAAAGGACACTAAAAACGACGGCACCGATATAGGATAGCATCATTTTTTTCCATGTCGATTAAGGACAGAGACGCCAAGCGGGAATCAGACGCCAACCTTAAGCAGAACTTACACTCCTATCACTTACGTCCGTTAGTGCAGGATATTTCCCCTTACATATAATAATAATAAACTTATTAAAGTTATTGACTTGTGTCAACGTCATTATCATTTTACAATACAAACTAAACAACCTTGCACAGAAACAATAAAATACCGGTAACTGTAGAGTGTATATAAACACAATTTAGTTATAACGTCTCCTGTCTAATATTGCATTAAATTTATTGTACTTGCATACATAATCCTGTAAAGTTATACACATGGTGTAATTGAACAAATGCATCAATTATCATAAAATAATCTTTACATTTTATGATAATTCACAGAGTGACCAGTCATTGTTTGCAACGAAAGTAGGCAACTTAACTTACGGACAAGTGATTTCAATTGCGCAGGCGCCTATATTTTTATTTACTTACCAATTTTTTCATTTACTTCACTTAAAAACTGATCGGACTGTTTTTAATACTATTTATTAAAATAAGGATTATCCAAATTGGTGTCATAGTCTTTGATTAATGAGAAACATTAAAATACGAGTACATGATAAGAAAATATTGTAAAACCTTTTTCGATTATGGTATTGGTCAAAATGTATGTTTTTGTTAGGTAATCCATTTGATTGCTATATATTGTTTATCTACTCAAAAAATAATTTATTGAATGTATATTTTAAGTGTACGGATAAGAAACTAATCAGTAATACCTACTTTTAATAGCTTAAAATCTATACGTAATTTAGCATATAAATTCAATAGTTGTTTGTCTGTTTTAAGCATTTGGCATTATGTCAAGCATAACGTATGGCTACTTTATTATGTCAATGTGACAACAATTGTATGTCAAAATGAGATGGCGTGTCACTGATATGCTTAGCAGGCGTCGATCGTGCTGTCAGCTTGTACAAAGGGAATCTAATTTCCGGTTAGGCTGGTTACGGGTTGAAGTTTGTCGCCATTTTGAGTAGATTACTTTCGGCCATGTGGTCGAAACTACATCGAACCTTTTGCATTTGTCACTTCATCTATTTGGTAGGCTGAAATTGAATTGATCAAAAATGTTTTGTACTTATCGTAAATTTTTTTAGACTTAATAATTTTACAGTGGCAAAAAGTGACAATTAATCATGAAACTATTTCATAGCGTCTACTATGTTCTTTTTTAAAACGAGTTCATAATGTTGCAACGCCACCAACCAGCCTCTGCGGACCTTTTTCCTCGTAAATAATCTCTTTAAAATAAGTTCAAATTGTAGCTTTTCAAAGGCTTAAAACATAAAGCATACATTATATATAGGTACTGAAACTGAGTGTAGGTTGATGTAAGCTGGGTAATGTAACACAAAAATAGTGACGTAATTTTATTGAATTGCTTGACCTGCTAGCAGAAGTTAGTACCAGATCTTGGATCATCCGTTTTATAATTAAATCTTATTAAAATATATGTGTAAAAAACAAACGATGAATAAAATACTGCTTATATGCATCTAGTAATTTCGACCAAATGGTAATACATAATGGCCGAGATGGCGACACATTCGCTGGATCTATGATACTTCTATGACAGCTCTAGCGGATAATCAAGCGGTCAAGTAGGTTAGTTGTATAGGTGCTGGGATTTCTAAAATTAAATGGAACTCTTTACTTAATTGAAACTCTTTGCTTTAATTAAGATGAATTAAATTTAGTAGGCAATCTTGTGTAAATTAACGAAAACTGACATAGATAAAATGACGAAGCTAAATTTTCTCAAAACTTAATTGTATTTTTTTAAATGACCACTTAATTGTCTTGTCTATTAAACAGCTATTTTTAAGGAAAAAATTACATTATTTATTTATATTACAACAAAAAAAAAACACAATTTATAACCGTATTTTTATCTTACAAAGCAGATTGGTTTAAAAACATTTAAAATATCCATAAATTACTAGCTGATGGCGGTAAAATGTAACACTGAATTATTTATACCGTGTGTCAATTTTCACAATACTTGAAACAACTCGATAGGTATTGCGTCCATGCCGCAAAATATCTGAACTCCCATTCATGTCCAAAGAACCACTGAAACGTTTAATAAATGTGATTGGGGTATAATTAACGTTGTTTAAGTCAAAGAGCAAAGAATTCATGGAAGAGTGGCCGTCGTTTAAAAATGTATGAGCTTGATATCTTCAGTCTTTGTAGTTAAATGTCAGGAAAATATTTATTTTAGGCTTCTTGCCAGTTTTTTATGACTGTTATTATTTAACGCTATACTTTTAAGTTTCTTGCACTTATATATCGTTGTACACACCCGTACCTACTTATGTGTCGTCGTGGTTTACCACTTTTGACATTTTAAGCTAATTTGTATATGAAAATCAGTAACATTATTATTAGTAGGTATATCGTTTTTACGTAAAAAAAATATGATGTGACAGAACATTAAACTGAAATAATTCTTAAATACACTATCTTAGCAATCTGGCTGTCTTTACTATGCGATATACATGTAATACACTTGTGATTAATTTCCAACGCTAAAAAAAGCGAAAACCAAACGATAACGAGTAGGCTTAGTCTTATTGTGATGTTTTTTGATGATTAATAAATATATTCTCATAATAGGTCTCAATTTAAAAAATATATAACAAACTATTTGATATAAGTTATGATTTTATTGCCTTAAGAAGCTTTGCAAATAAAAATGTTTACGACTTCCACAACAATGATGTCCGTTCTACCTATTTTATAAATCTAGTATTGTGCAAACGAATCCCAGTAATGTGATACAATTGACCTTTTGAAATGCGGCAATATTTTTAAGTAAATAAGGCTGAATGGAGATGTTGATTGCCTATACATTCCTCAGACAGAATTTTGGTTACATTCAAATAACTTTTTTTCCATATCCATGTTTCAGGGCGTGTCCCATTGATTGGGCAGATCCTAGGGTAGTTATATCTTTTACGTATGTCTATAAATAACTTCTATAATAACGATCACGCTGGTATAATTTTACAATAGAACGAGTTTAACTATACACTACATCAGATAGCTCGCACGTACTAGCACGATAGAAATTGGCAATCCAACGCGGTTTAACCGTTTGCTGGTGACCTAAAACCGCGGAAAATGTCAGTTAAAGGTCGTAATGCAACGCAGGCAGAGATTCAGTTGGAACTTGCTATCTAAACAATGCATCCTAGCAGCAGTTACTTCAGCAGATTTAGACTTTTTAGATGATAAAGTATACTATAAATTATTTAGTTGTGATTTATTCTTATACTTAGCAGTACAGTTTATAATAAAAGCATTTGTATTGCTACAGTCTGATGATGCGTCGCCTTGGTTGATTTCTTAAACTTTTCATACCTGCTTAATGTCAGTATAAGCTTATTAATCTACCGACTTTCAAAAATAGTAGGTAGGTACTCAAACCGACTGTAGTTTTTTTTATAATTGTTACCTGATTTCTCACTAACGGGTGGACCGAGTTTGGTGGTTCCATTTTACTTATATCAAAATCGGTCTAGGAGTTGCTTTTTAAATCGAAATAACTGAAAACGCTCCATCGACGCTGGCCGTAGTGTCGGTAGTCACTTAAAAAAAAGGATTATTTTAAAGTCATCTGAGACTTGATTACTAACTAGCTTTAACTCCTCCCGGATCGATCATAACGCAACAAAACTAAAAAATAAAACAAACAAACAAAAAAGAAAAAAACAAACACTCACATGAATAAATAAAAACTTAGAGCAACGCGCCACAAAATTTATTGCTTAGCATAATACAATACACATAATAATTGAATCTCACAAGCCCATCCTGCATTGCACTAACCAATTAAACTGCCACTTTGTCAAACCTGTATTAAAATTAGCAATTACTATATCTCCCATACCGACCATGCGAACGATTACGCCAATTAATTTCATATCAATAAATGAACCCCGCATCAATAACAGTTTGCTGCATAATGGGTCATAATTAGAGTGGTTCTGAGTGTTTTGCAATTTCCAACCGTTAGGTGTGGCCGGCAGACAACGCTGTAAAATTGTATGATATAATGAACGTACGTCAGTGGGTTATATCCGATGGTCGTTTTAAAACAGCTGGGTTGTAGTTGCGTCAGTGATTAGGCGTGAAAGGTAAACAAGTCTACTTCGATTCTGGATTGTAAACAGTATTGCCAGATTCCCGTGTGAGTTTTCTCCAAATTCTTAAGGGAAATCTTCCAAATCTCAGCAGCTCAGCACAAGCGGTGACTATGCTTAGCAGCGGAAGAAGTTACTTTTTTGAGCTTTTCGGAGTCGAGATTTTAGAGCCTAGGGACTAGGAGCACATTTTATTTCCCAAAACTGCCAACAAACAACAAACATTGCCATTCAACGTGGTAATGCCGCTATCATGTTGGATACGCTATACTCTGTTTTTCTGTGCTGTATTATCTGGAGATATTAAGTGGTGTATAGATAATCCTCCTGTTTTTTTTATTTAGTTAGGAATTCCAAGGATTACCTAAGTTTATCCGAAAACTGAAATAAAAATAATATTTCTCCTTTCGTCATCCCTTTTCGGTGCAACTTAAACGCTTTATTGCATTCAATAACTCAAAAATAAACTAATAGAAGTTGCTGCCGAGTTCTGTATCTTTCGAAGGTCTTTAGCGAGTGAATTGTTTTTTTCGGACAAGCGTGCTACATCATAAGCCGTTGCTTTACATGAGGCAAGTCGCGATTAAAGCAAGCGAATTAAAAAAACCATAATGCTTGTCAATAAAGAATATTAATTGCGTTAACTTCATTATAAATTTCAGTTAACAACTTTTTAATTCATCTGTATGTAGCTTTAAGATATTACATGAGTTATTAATTCGTCGGAAATTGCCCAGAAGGACATTTCTTTCAGTATTTCAGGGAATCCTCCCATCTGGCATCACTGTTTGTAAAGTGCGTCTCGTAGGTATGTTAGTAATTTACTTACTTACTTACTTAGTCTGTGTTAGTAAGCTGCTTTAAGTACTTTTCACGCCTAATGATAGATGCAAAAATGTGTGCTGTGTTTTGCTTTTATTTTTATTACAACGTCGCAAAGGCTTCCCTTCGTGTTTGTTATAATAAATAGCCTACAGAATTTTCACCATATGAATGAATTAAGAATTAACTCTTTATTGCAGACAGACAAAAATCAAATATCCAGGAAAAATCTTATATCTGACAATTAGCAGCCTTATCAAGATCTTATATTCTCTTCCAGAACCGAATCTAATCTTATAAATAAAAATAACTGGTATTGTATTTAGCTACAATAACTTGCTGTATTTATTTGTTACAAGACTAGTTTAAGGGCGGTTTCATTATTTTAAAAGTATTTTTACATGATTTTCATATATTAATTTGTTATTATTTTAACTACCGGCAAGTGTTTTTATGAGAGATAATAATAACTAATTACAATAAAAATTGAACTGATAAATTTTCATCGGCCCCAGGTTGTAAACCACATCAATAGGGCAGTTATGAATTTATTATTACAACTTGCCTTAGTTTTTAATAAATAGGAAAATCGGAAATTTATTATTACCATCAGCTTCAGATGCAACATGATTGAGTTCAGTCATTACACCAATGGGGCAGAAAAGAACTAAACTTTCCATTGAATTCCCGTTTGCCCCAGGATTCGCACCACTTATAGCACAGATCCGGGGTCTAATGCTTAAATATCGATGTTGGGTCAAATGTAGACAACTATATCGAAATTATAGGGTTATCGGTTTGGAGTGTTTACATGTCATTGTACTCATACTAATTACAAACAACTTACATTAAGGGACCAACCCTGAATTTGAAAAATAACAAACAAATGTTCAAATAGAAACAATCCCATTATGAAATAATTCTTTTGCCTCGAATCCAGACCTTTTTCCATAGTAAAAGTCGCTCCTTAAGACGAATATATTTTTATTATACCTACCCTTTTGGCTTAGTACATCCTTAACCGATAAACCTGTAGGTATATACGTTACAAGTTCAATATCGAAATTATCCATCAATAAAACCACTCCCGGCTATTACAAGCCGCCGACTGTATTACTCTATCTAATCTAGTGTTCTATTGATCAATGACAATGCATCGTACGAAGCCAGTCGTTTCGCGATGATGAAATGTTACCAATTACTGCTCGTGAATGGTGTGGATAGTCCATTGATTCAATATGTTACGAGGTTAGCTTGTGTCGGGCTGATGTCTGTTGATCGATTGCTTTCGACGATATCATTCGGTAATAGAAGCTGATTCGAATATTCAAAAATGCAATAATAATTTGTATTTACTAAAAATAGCTAAATAGTTACACGAGTATGTCTGCTTTTATAATCCCAGTAATGAATGCATAAAAAAATAAGTTAAAATTTAAATTTTATGACAGCTACAAACCGCCGACTTGTTCATAAAATAAACTCTTTTCTACCTTAGCGCTAATGCGATGCCTATTAAAAGCCTTTATTGTGCATAGTTCAGTAACTTTTTTCAAATTGTAAATCTTATTTATGTAACCAATACGATTGCATTACAATTATTTTCGAGTACATTCAGACTACGGAAACTCGATCATGTACTGTATCTTGTAATAATATATTATATGAACAAGATTCTTTACCCTATCATTCGTAAAAATTCTTATTGCAACCCATTTATGTAAGGATTTTTCGTCGATGTTGCAACCCGTTCATCAAACCAGAAGGCTTAAAATAAAATTGAAAGTATCCGAAATGCTGACTTCCTACAAAAGCTTGACTCGAACACCTTCGGAAAATTGTTTTCTATTGCATAGGAATAAGAACTCAAATATCATTGAGTAACGCTGTGATGGTACCTACGTAAAGTTTACAGTAAGAATGCGGATTCTGCGAAAGTTGTTACAACGTATCTTTATGACCTACGTAATAAGGTTCAAAGTCCCGCAGAATGTTGTAAAGAGGTTAAAAGGCGAGATGCTGAAGTGACAGGCTATTAGCAGAGTTACGCTGATGGTCATAAAACAGGGTGGAAAATTTATAGCAAAGGATTACGGTTATGGATGCACTCCACGGAAAAGCCGTGTTTTAGAATGGTCAAGTTAATGGCACAGAATGATAAAGAATGAATAACGGAAAACAAAACATGCAATAACAATGTTTGGGATATTATTTCTGTCGCTTAATGGCCAGACGTAACAAGTTTTAGCTTATAACCGCATTAAAGAAAAATCTCAGTTCGTCAACTTTATTAAATTAATAAAACGAATATTTCCCGATTTCTCAGAGACGCCTGCTCTGGTTTGTTGCGTTTGAAAAGTCCAAAAATATTTATGGCATTCCAAGTACAATACAATTTTTATATATATTGTAAAACAAAATTACTGAAAAATTTCCATGAATCCCTGTTCAAAAAAATCACCTGTCACATTTTTAACACGCTTTCATTAACGGAATCTTTAAACTGGATTTTTACGATATCAAAAACTTCAGAATGATTTGCACACACTGATGACAATACAATAACTAAAAAACCAAGCTTACTGTTTAAGTTTTTTTTAAATATTACTATAGTATAACTTGTAGGCGCTTTGTATAAAGGATCGGGATTTTTTATAATGCCTATTTATTATTACTAACGACCATAACATAAAAATTGTCAAAACTGTCAAGGCTTTTATCTACTTAACATTTAATGGCACTGTTTCTTTTTACATATTTTATATTACCGTAGCTCAAATAACTATTATAAAACTAAGAAAAGAATTAAATGTTAACGAAGTTAAAGTAGGTAAGAGGTTTCAGTAAACGTTGCCCAAGTCGCAAATATGATGAAACCTGGAAAAGCGCAGGCATTGCGGTAATTAAAATGTCTTAAGAAATCTACTAATTACGAAAGCGAAATTTGAATAGCAAGAGAAATTACTTTTTCTGCTTTTCTGTGAAATAATCTGGAGGAAGAATGTTGAAACATTCGGTCAAATATTATTTTTTTAATTTACTTGAGTAAGAATTTTTTTATTAACATAATTTTTCGTAGTGTTTTTTTATAGTGAGCCTAGATTTTTATGTTTTTTGGTTTGGATGTTTTGGATGGAAAAAAAATGGAGTATTTGGATGTCTGCTTTGCCTGTCTTATATTATTACGATAAAATATACGTATGCTTATAGCATTTATTTAAATAAAAAAACATCGTAAATTATTAGACGAATATCTTTTGTATTTATTTTCCCAGAAATAGCTACTGTCAGAAAGTTTGAATTTCGTACTCCTGTATTATCATTGTTTAATTTAATTTTAAATAAATTTAAATCAATCGTGGCTTTATTTTTAGAGCATCGTTTTTCTTAGAACGCTAAGCGACGACGCGTAATTATTTCGTCAGGCGTTTAAAACTATTATCTAAAATATCTATCTAGTTATGTTAATTATATATTATAATATTTACCTCGCTAAGGCCGCTCTTGTTTTGTGATATCTTGTACGTGCATGGTTGCCTGGAAGAGATCGCTTTAAGCGATAAGGCCGCCATTAGAAAGCTAGCATGTTTTTGTATTGTTTGTTTTTAAATAGTGTTTAATCTGGTTCTTTTCGTTCGTTAGTTCTAGTGTTTAATCTAATTCTAAAATGCTTAACGCTGAGATTTATTTGTGTTTCATAAAATTATCAAGAAAAGAAGTCTAGAATAAGCCTAGCGATCCTAGAGTTGAGAGGCACTTGAGTTCAGTCTAGCCAGACAATAGAACTCTGAACAGAACACTCTGTGTCATTATAAAAATATCGCTGACAATGCGAATAAAACCTATATAAGATTTCTTTCAAAGTTTTGGACGTTATGGTAATACCAGCACACGTGATGATTAAGAAAGCTCACCAATGAAAATATTAATTAAGTAATTTGCTATTCTAGACTAGTGGCCGTAACCGATTAGATTTTCATAACATACCTTTCATAATAAACATACCTTTTAAATAACAAAATAACTTTTTTATTTGCTTTATCGTAAATCATAATTTATTGACACTAAACGACGTTCTTTTATACAGTAACCATTAATACGAGTAAGTAACTAAAAGCTCCAATACTGTCATTAGAATAGAGAACTTCTGTAACAAACTCTCAATTTTCATCCTCATAATCATAGCAGAGGTCTTATTTTTGAAACAATCGAATGAATGTATCGCTCGCTAATAACGCACTTACGAACGATATTCAAAAAGTCGTATTTTCATCATCGAAGTCATTACCGTTACCATTATAATGAAAGCATATTATTACATATGCTTTCATTCGACCGTTTTAAAAATAAGACCCCTGCCTTATTTTCTATTTACTTATCACAGAAATATCACTAGGAGTCCTTATGAAACTTGTTTATACGAGACTTATAGGAGCATTATCGTACTAACGAAGCTTCTTCATAAACATTACTGCCTTTTAAGGGCGACGTCAACGAGATCGTGAGGCAAAAGTTTTAACGACGCGTAGAGTGATAGCTATAGCCTTAATACCACCTGTTTTGATTTAGTTCTACATGAATAAGTAAGCTTGTTAGGAGATTTTATCGAGATTTTTCATAAAACTTTAACTGATTGTCATAGTTTAGAAAGCTTAGTTAAATGTACAAAAGTATGGTTGATGTTTCAATATGTTTTGAGGACTAATTCTAACTAAAACACGGCTTAGGATTTTGAAAAAATATATTAATTTACTATGTACCTACATTAAATAGGAAAACACAACCAAGTATTTCATTAGTCTGATTTAGTGTAGACATATGTTTTTATTTTTATATAAATAGTTCTTTGGTTAGATTTCTAGCATCTCAAAAAGAAAGCGAAAAATAATGAACTTTCCTGTGGTTCTGATAAATTTTAATCGTATTAGTTCCCGTTTTTGCTTTTATATACACGCGCCCTTAATAAACATACAAACTAATATAAAAAAAAGTTAAAACCAACTTCACTTCAACCTGGCTGGCAATGATAAAAGTCATTTTGATTAAAAAAAACTACTACACCGATTTTAATAACATCTGTATGGGACCAATGAGAAAGCATACCTACACATATTATTAACAAAAAAATTTTTTTTCATATCTGTCCAGCGGTCTCTGATAATTCTGGAAACATACATAAAAAAGCGTCCGACGAATTCAAAACCTTTTCGTTAAGAGTAAATATGAAAAGACTAATATTACCATAACCAAATTATTATGTATAATTCACATCTAAACACAAGACAATTTTTATTGCACCTAAAAGAGACCGCAGCTACACCCACACTCACTTAAAATTTAATTAATTCTCATTTATAACAAAGGGTTGAAAAGCGAAAAGGACTTTATTTATCTTGCTCGCAGTTGACTCTGTACAAAACGGACTTCTGACCTTTTGTCTCCTTTTCTCGTTTTAATTAGTTAAGTGCATTGAAATAATTCAGTTCTGTATTATATAGAAAATGTCTTTGTCTGCGACTGTCGAGATAATTACTCGTATACGAGAATTTGCAACTACTAAGAATCTATAATACTTACTATCTGGAAGCAGTTTAAGAGTGATATAATCTTAATTTATAGGAAAATTAATAAATAACTTGAGATTCAAAATAGTCATAGAATAACTTTAGATGAGTCTTGTTCTTTGTTTATCAAAGTACTTGGGTATATTAATTATTGTGTATAGTTATTTGCTAAAAGTCCCAAAGCGTCCCAAACTATGCCCTTATAGCCTGCCCTTATAGTATTGGGGGCAAAGTCCATCAAGCAGGCCACATTGCGAATGGGGGATTTCACATACCTTTGAAAATACAACCTTCTTATGTCAAGGTTTATTCAAAATGTTTTCTTCATTGTTAATACACGTCATAACTTATTTTGATCTGCGCACAAGTGGAAAAAGTAAATGGTTAATTTGCATCAAAAAACTTACGTACTAAATAAAATATACAACGGTAGGAAAACAAAGTTTTTTTAGTATAAAGTAACTATAGTAGAAGTTGATGTACTCTGGACTTCACACTAGGTAACTCCGTGTCGTGGAGTACAGATTCTTCCAAAAAATTAAGAAAATATATATACAAAAACTATTCTCTGCAAACAAAGACTGCTAACATATGGCACGCATACACAAAAAAGGTTGTAAGAATACAATATACAAGTATGACACGAAAAAGAAAAATACATATTGAAAGGACTCAGAAGTACGAGTTATTTAATATTTATAATTATTTATTACGGAATTTTAATTAATATTTTTTTCTTGAAACAAAGCCCATTAAAGCTATCATAGCTAGTGTAAAAACAAGTAAGCAATCTACAAGTGATTCATACATCACGACTAAAATAAAAATTACCTACTAATAATATTTTAGATAAGCCGAATCGTCTCAAGCTTGTATCTGCAAGAATTAACCTTTGTAAAGTCTCTTAAGTGCTATTAAGAGAAAAGCCGACTTTTTTTGGGGGTGTTATTTCAGTTATTTCCATTTACCAATTTAACTATTTTTGATAAAAAATATAAGACTATCTGTAATAATGAAGTAGCGCGAATTCAATTGTTTAATAATAATAAATGTGTGGGTCTCCAAAATACAGGCATTGCCTAGTTTGGGACCCACAAGTAATCTATTGTAACGGATTCACAATGTAGTTAGACAATGTATAATTATTTTGTACTAGCTTGTGGTTTGTAATTTCCTACTTATAATTTAGAAATAATTTGTAATCTGTATTTATTTGGTAAATAAACATTATCTTATCTTATCTTATCTGGAAAGCAAAGCTCTTTCATATATTATTTTTTCTTAATCGGTCCACGTGATGCTGAAAAATTGGAAACGTAGATTAAAAAAACTTACAAATTAATAATATCCTCCTTTTTATGGTCCGTTAAAAATGTTGAGGAAAACAATACCTAGTATATTCAACATTGCGCAATAAATTGTCTATACCATACTCCGTTATATCATTAAAATAGTTATTTTGGCCTTTGAAATATGTAAAATAAATCAATCAATCAAACACATATTTCTTAATAGATTCTTTTAAAAAAAATATATGGTAATAAATAAATAAATAAATGGAAACGTTAAAGGAAAATGTTACAAATGTCTCGGCAGAGACAAGGATCAGGATTTCAGAGCAGTTACTTAGCAATGTATGAGTATTCAACTGGAACTTCTGGCACAGTGCCACATGTGACGGTATGTACATATTCTATATTATATATCTTTGGTCTACGTTGCTCGGTATTTCTACAAATTCCGTCAATACTTTTTCTTACTTTGCTCCTTTATTTAAAAAGTAAAGAATTTAAAGTTGGACATGGCTTTGGTGGAAGATAATTTTATCTGGCTCAACGTTTCAGCATTGACATTTATCATAGTAATTCAGGTAGCGTTCTAGTTACGCTACCTTGTGGTAGGGGGTTAAAGCAGTTTGGTTATTTATAGACCTCTAGGCTGTTTTTTGTGAAAGTTAGTATATTAATTATTCTTAATAGATTTATTCTTATTGGTCTAACGATAATATTATTAAAAACAGCATTATTGTAGATGTCCTAGTTCTCTGGAGAAACAAAAGGACAAACTTCCAATGAAGTTCCGCAAAGGTCGCAAATCTGAAAGTTTCTAAGACAAGCAGTTGGTAAGGTTGTGGTGTTACCTCTAAAATTATGGATTATGTACTCTAGTTATTGTCCTTCCACCTAGTCTATGGTCCAAATATAAATCGCGAAATGTAACTTTATGACATGAAAAACGACAAAATTCAAATATCGTTACAAATTCAGAGCACTACGCTATACGCCTCCTGTGTCAGGGATGCTATTTAATATTCACTACGAGTCTTAGACCAGACGAATGATTCAAATACAATGCTCAAAAACCTGCCCCAAACGAGAATGGAATCCGTAACCACCGGATCTCGAAGTAACAATACTAACAACGGTTTATTCCTGTTTGTCACCTCAATCTTTCCGCAAGTGAACAATAGGAATAAAAATTCCCGTCTGTCCCCTTTTCAGTTGTGAGGTACACAAACAGGAATTTTTACAACTAGCCAGTTGTTGATTGCATGAGGATTATCGAAATAATCGCTAATTAAAACGAACTGACTGATATCAAAACTGTTAGATTAATAAATTTCCTATCCTGATTAATACTGCACGCTTGTTTTACTTAAACATAAAGCTTGAATAGTCGTTCAGACAAATCATTTACCTACACAATTTGAAAAGCAACAGGTAATAAATATTTAAGCACCCAATTCGAGAAAAACGTCCATATTTTCTTACAACTCTCACATTTTTATGGCAAATTTATTCTTTTTTCCACTTCACCCAACCATTTCCCGTGTAATGTAGGAAAATTTCTAAAAATAATGAGATGATATAAAACAGCCCGCGTGAGAATGACCTGCTTTCCTAAGCACAAAAACTTTCTGCCTCATGAATACCTTCTTTTTGCCTGCGTAGTTGAAACTTAGACACAATGCCCAGAACTTAAATTGTCAGTTTTATTGGCATCCTTCTTCAACCTATTTTATTTTCTTAACTTTACATATTCATATATTTCTTATCTTCTGTAGACAAGTGGTTAGAAGTGACTCTAAAAAGCCCGACTGCAGGAAATTTTGCCATTTGCGAGTGCAGGCGCATTATTGACACCACTCACATAAAAATACACGTAACTGTTTTGGTTCTGTCATGCCAAAGAAATATATTTACATAATATGCATAAATACACTTTAAAAACATAATCCTCCTTTCGCAGTCTGGTAAAAATAGCTTCGCACTGCGGTTTAACCCACGTAATACAAGATAGCTTATATGTTAATTCAGGATCTAAGCTATTTCCGTACCAATTTTTATCCAAATCGGTTCAGCCGTTTGAGTGTGAAAGAGTAACAAACATACATACAAGCTTTCGCGTTTATAATATTAGTAGGATAGGCTTACGTTTGACCGCATCTCACCTGATGCAAAACAACGATGAGGCCTAACATGTTTGCTTAGAAGAAACCGATTTACATGTGACTGGAGAAAATTATTATAGCTTTGCAAAATTAGTCGGTAGCAAGTTCTGAAAATTAGCAGAATAAAATTTGACGCAAACAGTTTTTAAGAGGCAGTGAGATCTCAACCATCGACCGGTGGTGGCTTGCAGTCATTGACATAGATTATTTTGTTTTTCAAAAATCATAATTGTATATTTATCGAAAATACCTAATAACATCATGGCCGCCTAAATAGACGAAATTGCTCATATCTTGATTGTTGTGTTTGTATACTAAATCTTATTGCTTGCAAAAGGTATACCGGTCCGAATGGTAGAACAGGATAGACACAATCAATGTTTTGATAAATTATTACGTGTGATATTTTATTTTTGTTAACTTCTCATAATATGTTTTCAACAAATATAAGACAATTTTCTCACCTAACATGACCTATACGAAGTAAAGGTTTATGTATGTCCGGAAGAACGTCCCAGTTTTTTCTATCGATCCGTAGGTAGGGAGCTTTGGCATCATTTGCATAATTCGATACGGGGTTGTCGTTCGCGTGTTCCTCTGATGAAGCCATTCAGTTACAACGACAACCCTACATTGATGTCATTCAACCTATTATTTCTCTATTTTGTGGCTTAATACGGTTGTAATATTGAAAATAGTTACGTATCAACTATCAACCCATAGCGTACTACAGCTGGGCATAGGTCTCACCTACTATGAACGGGGTGCTACGATTTGCAAATTACGGATTGGGGATTTCACATATTTTCGAAAGCCTTCTCCAACAAGCAGGTTTTCTCAGAATATTTTTCATCACGGTTTGTGCATGTGGTAATTAATCCTAATATTCTCGTGAGTGAAAATTCCGAGGTGCAAGCTTTGAACCTGCGATTGATGGCGCGCTGTTTCGCTTGTGAGGCAAAGGGTTTACCGACTAGGCTGTCATTTACGTACAGATAAAAAGTGGTTAGAAGTTCGAAAAAAAACCCGACTGCTAAATCGTGAAACCTGAGTGTCATCCTTAATTGTTATTTTTATGTACCCAGTGTCAATCTCACGACTAAGACGAATCTATTGATACTGCTCACAAAATGCGACAAGCCTTTGAAGCTCTAGGGCGTGCCAAAGAAATATACCTACATATTTACACTCGAAAAACATTACCCTCCTTCTTTCGTAGTCAGGTAATAAGAACATTCATTCATAAAGTCATGCTTTATTCGGGTTGGGTGATGTAGACAACATAAATCTCCATCTGCAGCTGCTAAAATCCAGACACTACTTTAGCTTCTTCCACTTTCATCCTTTTTAAATTTGCTTGCTGATGCTGTTGACTTGACCTTTCCTTGAACATGTGTACTAGTAGCACAATTACTTAATGCATAATATTCTTAGGAAGTAAATACGTTTATACGTTAGGCCAGGAAAACACTTTCTAGACAAACTCTACTCAAAACTTTATTTTTTCATAGAATTCAATCAATTAGAAACTCAACGTCATCGATGTTTTGATATGAAAACAATTGTTACCAAAATGCAAAATACAATATAATTCATAATACATACGTGTACTTATTTTAGTTAGTTAAGCTATAAGGTTTAGAGTTATACTTTGAGCACCAAAGACTCGCGGCTGAGAACCTCCAGTCTCGTTGCTTCGATGGAATCTCTGCAAAAAGATACAATTATTAAAATATCATTTTTTGTGTGTTAACCTGCATTTTTAGATGGCTCTCTTCTTGGTTTTGAGTTCATATATTGTATAATATTTTACTAGTCAAGCCCTTCTATTTGATACTACGAGTATATTCTATTTAAGGATATGTGGAAAATATTGGCCATTTTGTGGCGGAGGAAATCTTAAACCGATTTTCATCTCACTTAGCTAAGCTAACAATCTCAAGTAATTCAAAATTCACCTTTCAAACCAAACAAAATCAAAATCAGTTCATTGGTTTAGGAGCTACGATGTCACGTTTTTTCGTCTGGGATTAAAAACCCTTATAAACGAGTTCGCTTGGCTTCACTATTTGACACTTAGCTCAAGTCCTATTGCAAGCAAGCAAAATAAATCAGCTGACAGCTTACCCAGCTCTCTTTGGAGACTGAACACTGCTGAGTACCACTTCGATAGTTCCACTGACGTTCTCAAAGTAGGTCAAATCGATCGTATACGCGACGTCTCTAAAGTTCACCACTACAATGCACACTTCATCGTTGTACCACCTGCAATATGAAACTTTACTTCATGATTCAATCAAGTCATTTATCAAATCAATAATTATTAACTACCGAGCAAGTGCCCTTATTAGCAAAAACAAACAGATTAAATACACAAACAAAAAAAATAATAATATAAAGATTACCTATAGATCGTTTAAGATCTACAGAGAATCCAAATGCTCGAACCCACCACTAGAGAACAGCGCGCCCAATAATAATTATTCATCTAAAACATTATTACTGGACTAAATAAGACACTATAAGTAGGTTTAGTTCCGTGAAATATCCACTTCGCGACCACGATATTTTTTACAACTTTGAATAAAAACGACAACAACTGACCATTTTTTTTATATTGAGGAAATTTAATTAATTTAGTGTTCTGCATGTACCAAACATTATTGAAAGAAATACTGTTTGACGATTAAAAACAAAAAATCTGACATGACACTGTATAAAAAATCTAAAAGTTCTTAGACAATATACACCGAGTTTCGTCAAGATTGGTATGAAACTACGATCTGTACGCAAGCACGAAATTTCTTACGGACAAGTATTACTCGTAGACAAACTGTCAGACGATTGAACATTTTTTCAGTCTAGAACCAGAGACGCTTCGCTCGCTCGGTCAATAATATTATTCACTAGATCTAGAGTTCTATTCTATAGTTCATATACATTGCGTATAACATAGATAGATAGATAGACAACTCTTTATTCAAAAACCAGCTTAACAATAAATAAATTATATAGACAAAGTTGTAAACATATTCTAGTTTTTAAATGGCGGCCTTATCGCTTAAAGCGATCTCTTCCAGGCAACCAAGCACGTACAAGATAATTACATAATATTAAAGAGGCCTTGAAATATTACACTAACAACTTAACAACTCTCAATACAAATATATAAATATAATACATACAAATACATATACAATACAATACTAGGCATGGAAATAAATGGACAAATTCTCTAGTAACAATTAAATGAAACAAATTTTAGTGCTATAGCGATAGATAATGAACTATGACTCGATGCTTAAAAACCTTTAATGAAGGAGCACGTCTAATATCAAGGGGAAGACTGTTCCATAGCAAGACAGCTTTCACAGTAAAAGAGGACTTAAAGAAAGTGGTGGAATGTGAAGGAATTGATAACTTAAGATTTTCAGATGATTTTAAGGTATAGGAATGGGTGGTGGGTGCAACATACAATTGACCGAGTGAGCAAAGAGCCTCCGTTTTGAGTTGTGCAAAATGTATATTAGTCTGTCAGTTTATGCATACCTAATAAAAGAACTTTGCCGTCCGTTAGCTCAATAGACCTAAACGATTCAAAATTCATAAATTTTGAAACGTTTAGGTCTATTGAGCTACTCAGTTATCATGGTTTCATCTTTGTTAAAAAAGCGTGAAAAATATCCAATAATAATAAATTACAACATGTCTCGACTATCTAATCAATCTGAAGACTTGTACAGTGAAAATTTCAAGTACATGCACTCGATGGGCCCTCTTATTGAAGTAGGTAATGTAATATCGAGATAGGTTCATACCTTCGCTCCGAAAAAACGGCTGTTTTCGTGTTGTATTAGTACACTTTACTATCAGTTTTATTGTTCCTTTTTGTGTTATGTTTTATGTAGATTTATCGTTTCTTTCTAGAATATTTCTATTGTTATGAAATTTCATGTAAATCAGTACAGCTTACCTACTTGTCATTCTTTTAAAGAAGATGTAATGTTGTGTTATGTTAAACTGCCAATATAAAATTGTTACGTTAAATCATTTATACATTTTCTACATTAAGAATAAACTCTACCGATTATTTTATTTATAGAAACATACGACCATAATGATAGATAGCTCAAAAATAAACAAACAACTTTATTTCGCAAATTATTTGAATAGAAAATATCCATTCCGTAGCATGAGAGTGTAAACTATCTTTAAAATTACTACGAAACTTTGTATATTGATATTTCGTAGTTTTTGCAACAAGAGATACGCGTCTGCTCATCTTATCATCGTCTTGACATACCGGTCAAAAGTGTTAAGAAATAGAAAAATTGTTTTTTTTTCTAAAACAGTCATACCTTCTAAAAGCAAAAACACCTTCATTAAACGCCACGGACTCGTATCTTCCCAGCCTAAAAGCAGGATGGGTACGGAGGTGTGCTAATGAGCGGTATATTGCGAGATGAGACTTATCGTTTTGAGCTTGGACTTGCACGTTAAGGCTCTCGTAACCTTCAGCCACTGGAAGCCAAGTACTGTTAGCAGTAGAAAATCCTGAGAAAAATATACAAAAATAATGTTAGCAGCTGTAATTGACAGCAAACATTGTAATCTCTACTAAACTACTAAAACCTTTATTAAAACAAAAATGTATAACAGGACACATTGAGTTGTAAGCTACACATTAGATAGATAGATAGATCAATTCTTTATTGCAGACACACTGAAAAGTTAAATTAAATTCAAGAGAATTTTTTTACGAAATATAGTGCTACAAGTGGCGGCCTTATCGCTAAAAAGCAATCTTTTCCAGGCAACCTTAGGATGGAGATAAATGGGAAAAAATGACATGAAATATGACGGGGTATACAATAAAGTATATACTTAACTAAAATAATACACAATATATTATAATCAATACATAAATACATCTACAAAATAGTAAAATAATATATCTTAGTGAAATAAAACAAATAAGCAAGGTAAACAGTAACACTTATAGCAGACAACTAACACATTAGATAATACTAATACTGATTACGAGTCAAATTTCAAATGCTGAGCGGTCCTTTCACTGTTTTAGGGCTGCGTTTTTGATGAGTTGATGGTGTGGAAAGTAAACAATAGTACTTAGATAGTATTAAAGCTACATCGAAATATCAAAATCAGCTAAGACGCCTAAAAAATTATTTTAAAATAGGCAATAATAATTTTTATTTCAACATGTATTATTCTAACCAACAATATCGATAGGTAATCATTATTGTAAACCGTCATAATTGTCACTATCAACATGTTTTAGTCTACTGTAAGACATATCAAACAAATAATAAATATTAATGAGTTTACTCTTCAGCACATTCCATCCAGTTACTGGCAAGGTTTTCACAGGTCGTTTTTCTACCAGACTAGGTGGTGTCTTATAGTTAGCCCTAAATATAGTAATATTGAGTAAGCTTACCAGCATTTTTGTCAGAGGTCCATTGGAAAGGGGTACGCTCAGGGTCTCTGGAGACCTTCCAGTAGTTAATAGGGTCATCAGTATTGCAGCCGCTCGGGTCTACAGTATCTTCCCAGCTTACATAACCGTCGACCATTCCTATTTCTTCACCCTAGAGAAAACAATAAGGTTGATCAGGAGACGCCTGAATAAATAATTAATTAATTTAAATTATTTCACATTTTGGTAATATCTACAGATATACTACATTAACGGGTGGGGTAATTGAGATTTTATCGTCTCTAGCCACATTGTTAATATTGGAGATCAGGAGATACCGTTACTTTTTTTCTAAATGAATATGCGTTGCAGAAACAAATTAACATATCAGAAACCATACAGTTTTGTATTGTATTAACAAATATTATTTTGTTGTCAACAATTTATTGTTACTAGTATGATGCGTTTTTGTTATCTTATCTATCCATCATTTCTCTTCTTGAGAAATATCTATAAATTTACTCAAGAATTGTGATGGAACATCATAATAATATATCGATGGTAAAACTATTTTAAACGGCCAAAAATAAACAAAAATACTTACCATATACGTAACTGCAATACCAGGCATTAAAAGCAAGATCATGTTGATTCCATCTACCATTTCTGGACTAAACCTCGATGCAACTCTGCTGTTGTCATGGTTTCCAGACTGAAATCAAATATTTTATATAAAAATGCACTATTTTTTTTAAACGAATTGTATCTTCTGAAACTTACCACCCAATTAGCTAACTTATCAATAGGCTTGAAGGCTAAGAACTTTTCCAAAGCATATTTTATTTCTGGAGCTGTAGAAGATCCATCAACATCAGATATTAAAACAAAGTTAAACGGCATCTGAGCTCCTTCCCTGTTTCCATCGCCAAAGTATCTCATGGTCATCTGAGGGCTAGAGTAAGCTTCAGTCATCATTACTCTAGAAATACCATCTTTAGCTTTATATTCATCAAAAACTTCTCTCCACTGGTAAACCATTTCTATAGTTTCATCTTGATCTGTTGTGTAAATGTGTTCTAAATATCCATAGTTATCAGGATCTGTTTCTGAATTAGCAGCACGAGGCTCATCAGGGAATTTGCTTCCAAAAAGATTCTTATCAACCTCAAAAAGATGGGCGATAGCGTCTACTCTAAATCCAAAAACACCTTTGTCTAGCCAGAAACGTATGACATTTTTCATTTCCTCAACAACATCGGGATTGCGGAAGTTGAGGTCTGGCTGACCAATGACGAACTGGTGAAGGTAGTATTTGCCCACTTCTTCTCTGTATTCCCAGGCTGATTTTCTGAAGACACTTACCTAAAACAAGAACATGAATAGAAAACAGTATAGAATTATGTGTATAATACACATAAGGTGAAAGTACTTTAAAATAAACACTGTACTCAATTAAAATATTACACTTTTGGTTTTCGTTCTAATTCATACATTGTTAATGTTTTCTACCTACCCAATTATTAGGAGGGTGCAAGTCGCCATTATCATCTACAATGGGGTCTTCCCAAACAAAGTAATCATAATACTTTTTGTGTCCTTTCAGTGCTTCTTCAAACCACATGCTCTCATTACTAGTGTGATTTGGCACAAAGTCCAAAATAATTTTGATATCTGCAAAACAGACATTAAATTAACTATATTCGATTTGTAACAAGAAAATATTAAGATATTATCTATCTTACCAAGTTCTTTTGCCTTTGCAATCAACTTTTCAAAATCTTCCATAGTTCCGTACTCGTCTTGAATGGCATAGAAATCAGCAATATCATATCCGAAGTCATACATAGGCGACTTGAATATTGGAGATAGCCAGGTCGCTCCGACACCAAGGTCTTTCAAGTATTCCAAGCTGTCGGTGATTCCTACAAAAAATATTGAGATTCATACGTTATAATCCCAAAAACATAAGCTACCTTGGTATTTTGTCATAACTTGAGGCATTTAATGTGAGGACGAAGTTTTACTTGAACAATTATGTTAAAGAATTATTATGAAGAAAATTTTCTTGTTTACGTTTATGATTAGATGTAATTATTTCCTCACCATTAAGATCCCCAATTCCATCGCCGTCACTGTCCTTGAAAGATCTAGGATATATCTGATAGAATATAGTTGTTTCCCACCATTCCAGCTCCTTTTCTTGGTGAGCAGTCACACTCAGAAGGAAAATTAGTGTCAAAAATATTAGGCTCTTCATCATACTGCAAACAGTTAAAATTTATGTATATTTTTTGAAAAAGCGACTTCATGTTTTAAGAATTTCAGTCATAACAAAAAATACCAATTTCTTTTTTATTAAATAGAATAAATTTACCGGTTTACTTGACTGTTAAAAGAAAATTGTTGCAGTGCTCAGGTTTCCTATTGACTTCGTTTTTAAGTGGAATAACTTTATTTCGTAGAAGCTATAAAAATAATTTAACGTGTTTTGTTATCAATAAACATTTACTTATCTTATGTAGTCTAGCTACTTTATTAATAACTATGACATCAAAGTTAACAGAGCAAATTCGTACAATTTACAGTACATTTTTAAACACTAAACGGTAAAATACTATAACTATAAAAGAAACGAAATTAGCCTGTCTCAAGGTTACGATATTTATGGTAAGAAATTCAAAACTAATGTATAGAGAAGCTCAATCTTGTAACAAAGAATGCAACCAGAGTAGTTGGGATAATGCTACACGATCATCAATTAAAATTAATTTTGATATTTTACGGTTTAACTTCTGTTTTAATTTGAAAATATGAAATATTTGTAAAAAGTTATTCGTCATATTTTCGTAAGAATTGTTAATAATTGCTATTAATGTGTCAACAACACTTACCTCAAAAATCAATCCAAATGTAACCAACCCACTGTTGTTTACCTATTTTATATCGGCGCATATCTAATCCATTGATAATGGTAACAGTGATAAAATAAAAGGCTCATCTCGTCTTAGTATCTTGTTATTTCTCCCATCACTGGCTTGATAATATTAAACCCTTTTCATGGCCATCAGTTAAAAAAGTTCAACTGATAATAATTTAACCTTTATGTAGGTCAAAGGAACGAATATAATCCGATACTAATTTACTGCTGTTAGACAGATAGAGAAGTCTTTTAAAACTGGCTATTAAAACAATGAAGTTACAATAATTAAACAAATACGTTTCATAATACGCTACATCCAGCTTTCGTATCGTTATTACTTCGTGTAAAGTTTTTTTTATTGGAAGATCATAAAACTGGTAGAACACTTGAAAAAATAAACATTAAACTTATAAAATAAACTTATGAGCACATTCGGCCTTCTAGATATGTTCCTAACATGCTAAATATACTAGTTACTAGATAAATTATTGCTCATCCTATACTTACTTAATAAATTAATAGATAGTAACGAAACAGAAAAACAAAAATGTTAGGTTCTGCAAATGGGAAGAGCGAACGTAGCCCTGTCCAGTAAAGTACTGCCTGGTCTTGGTACTCTAAATATCAATTTTTGTGAGAGATCTGGACAATCAAAACAGCCATGCAAGATTTTTAATAGCATAGCACTGTCAGCCACAGAACGACGTTTATCTAAGGAAACCAACTTGTAATGATGCAAGCGAGATGTGTAGGATCGGAACTTTCCACATTGGTTTTCCATGTATGTGAGATGGTAAAGGAAACGCTTTCGGATTTGTTCCAACCTATGTGTACTTTGTACGAGTACACTGGGTTCCATACAACGCTGCAACATTCGTGTATAGATCGAACTAAGCTGAAGAAAAGTTGAATGGAAATACTAGGCTGCTGAAAAAGTTTTGACTGACGAACAACAAAACCTCCTATTCTTAATGTTTTTTTACAAGACAGTCATAGTGTTCATAGAAACTAAGCTTATTATCGATGATAATAAGCTTAGTTCTCAGCCTATTAAAGATGATAATCGAATGCACTTCTGTTAACGGGAAACTGCCAATCCTATGCAAACCCGGAAAAGGGGACCCCTTGCGAGAGAATCTAATGAGCATTTAGAAGCACTGAGCGAAATATTGTTTTGAACGCACTACTGACTAAACCTATCAATGTCAGCTTGCAGTTCGGCTACATCATCGTCGCTTTCAACAGGGCTATAAATCTTCAAACTCTTTACTTTGGATCTCAATAAATTGGGCAAGTCATTTATAAAAATTATGAATAGTATAGGTCCTAAATGAGATCCTTGTGGTACCCTTGAAGGAACTAACGATGATTAAGATTTATAGCCCTTAGCTACAACCACATGGGAGCAATTCTCTAAGTATGAGCTTAACCAGCGGAGTAGAGACCCATGAATACCCAAGCTCCAGTTTAGCTAGCAGCAACATACGATCGACCAAGTCGAAAGCTTTGCTATAGTCAGTATATATTGCATGCACTTCTTCATCGTTATCAAGGGCTTCAAGAACGTATGAAATTTAGCCAATTAGAAGATATGATCATGTTCAAATTTACTCTATTTATTTTCTGGTTTTGTCTTCTATGCATATTTGTTAAGTTCTTGCTGGATGAAAAATATCTGTTTGTAAAAACTTCTAGATCCCAGAATGGCTCATCGGTGTTTGTATGAAACTTAATTTCAGATGACCAAAATTTTCTCAATGGCAATAATTGCTATTTTTTATCTTTATTTCAGCTCTGTAAAAGAAACTAATTTCTTTTACCCTAGAAATAGATCCATTGATGTATCATGGCATGGCATGGCACCCTTGCCAGCCATGTCATAGATTTCATTGATTGTCTAGGTTTCAAACAAAATTCTGAATATCACTGAAATCGGTATAGTAGTTGTCGTTTTACTGTTCGCGAGATCTACGACTACCTTCCAAATTCTGCAATGTATTTGCAGAACTTAGTAGTTCTATAATAGTAGTATATTTGTGTTTGTACCAATTACTTAAAGTCTCGCCGTCCGATTGGGATATAAAGGTAGACCATAAAATAAATACTCGTAAATATGTTACTTATCCGTATCCCAAGTGTGTGTATCTACTTTAACGCTGAACACCAAGCATAGTTACTATCTTATAAGTTTTAATAACAGTAGTAAGTCATATTAAAATTATGAATAAATCTATGTTTTAAGACTGCAAAAGCCTACAGTCTATTTGGAAGACCAACATTTTCTTGGCAGTATAATATTCCGAAGCTACGTCTTTTTTTTAATTTTATTTTTTCATATTCGTGAATACCAGTTTCCTATAATAATAATGAGTTGTGTAAAGCTGGCATATGTATAAAAAAGAAATGACGGCTGATGACAGAGAAGAATGGAAGAGGAAGATATGCTGTGCCATCTCCACGTAGTTGGGATAAGGAAAGGCAGATGATGGATATATTTTTACTAAATTACACTAAAAACTCTACAGGTGTACCATAACTTTATTAATTAAAGGTGTGACTTAAATAAGAAAAATAAAAAGGCATAGAAACTCGCAAAATGCGCGTTCTACGGTCTTCTAACGACGACGTTTCAGTCGTACACTTATAGGTGCGAAACAGACCGATTTTGACAGACATTGCTTTGGTCGGTATACTAAAAATAAACTAAGGTAAGGGAAATTACGGCTACGCAAAATAACATTGTTGTTTAAAAATTTCTTTATAGAATCAATTTTGTCGAAACGTAATTCAGTCATAATTTACAATTGCATTAATTTCGTTTGGCTAGAGTTGTTTAATTTTCATCGTGATTTATATTTTCAACCAATTCAGTGCAATTTTAACACAAGACCTTCATAGCCGGCGACTGGTAGAGATGAGGCATCAAATTTATCTCTGAAAAAAATTTACAAACAAACTTATATGCAAGAAAAAAATATCGTTATAGTTGTAGTTTTTTTTTTTTTATTTATTAATATTGTGTGCATGACATATTACCACTGGTTACTAACTCACTAACTACAACTAATAGTTTACAAGAATTTAGATTAAAAAAACATCTTAAATCTTTGTTATCTTAAATGCTTTACTAAATTAATTATATACTGAATATAATTTGACTAGCAGCATTCAAAAAAAAGTATGTAAAACAAGTATATGAATTTATTACTAAAAGAGAGAAATTAAACGAAAGAAGGCACTTAAATCGTAATAATGACTCACAAAAATGTTATACTAGATCTAAAAAATCAAACTACTGGATGGATTATGATAAGATTTATATGGGTCCGTGACGACACTTATGGACCCATTAACACCTTGATGACCGTTCCAAACGTACAAATATGTTTTTAAATCTATCCAAGAGTCCCTAAGAAGTTGGTTAACACACATAAAAACAAAACGGCGAGCAAGGACGCATAGCTTGGCTTTATTGGACCCGAGAGCTTATTTCGACTGATCGATAACCTCTTTATATATCACATTTATGGCAAAAAAGGCTCTATCTACATAGTATCTGCAAATTATTTCATAGAACCTAGCCTAGAAAACATACCCTTCATTCTTTGGCGAGCCGTTGCTTCTCAAAACCACTTTTACTTTACCGGAAACATTTTCAAAATAAGTCAAGTCCACGTTGTGTACTGTATCACGCATGTTGACCAGAACCAGATAAATTTCTTTGTTATACCATCTGAAAAAGAATAAATTTTTAAATTGCGTCATAAAACATGCATGTTATACGAGTATAGCGGGCTTGCTTTGTATTATGTTCATTATCAAATAATTTATCATTCTTAAAAAAAAAAGTGGTCTGTTAGTTTAGCAATCTAAAGGATTGACGAATTTATACAAAATACCAACTATTATTTATTCTGTGACCCCACCTAGATTTGTAAATATTTATTCACTGATAAAAACTATACAACACACGCATTTTGTCCACAGCTGTGAAAGTTGGGGGGCGGAGAGACGGAAGTACGCGACCATCTCCCCGCCCCCTTAACTTTCACATTTGTCCTTACATAAGGCGAAACTATAAGGCTTCCTTGTTATTACGGAACCCAAAAATATGAGGCAAAATTGCCTAACACTTTAGCAAAATACATTAGGAAAATTAAAAACAAAAATACGAGTAAAACTCGCTTATAATGCTAAAAACGTAACACGATCCTGTTAGCGAGATGATTTATTATTGTGAAGAAAAATTCTCGATAGAGCCAAGCGTGATGTAAACAATTTTGCTCTGAGATTTTTTTTGCTTTGTTTCAACGTTAAAGAAGAAAAATAATTTAAAAACTGAAAGGAAAAGATTGTTTTCAATAATATCGGAATTATTATTGGACGCAGTGACGTGGAATGGAATGACGGAGATAAAATAATTTATAAATGATTATTGATAATATCCACAATTAATATAAAATAGTTGCAAGTATCATACTACTACTTAAGAAATGAAGGTTAAAATTTTACAAACAGTTATTAGAATAAGTTTAGGCTACTAATGATATATAGATAATCTAAAAGCTTCTCAAAACCCTCTCATCCACCGCAGGAGAAAACGTTGTCTAGTGGCTAGCGGCATGACGACGACTGACAATGACTAATTAGCAAATATGTAGCAAAATTAATAATATACTAATTCATGCTAAACTTCCTTACGGAATCGTATTTTACAATACTGGTTTGACGTTAAAATTTTTAGAGTTCCGTACCCAAAGGGTAAAAACAAGATTTTAATACTAAAACCGTCTGTCTGTCGCCAGGCTGTATCTCATGAACCGTAAAAGCTAGAGAGCTGAAATTTTCACAGATAATGTATTTCTATTGCCTCTATAACAACACATACTAAAACCAGAATAAAATAAATATTTAAGAGGGCTCCCAAACGCCAAACGTGATTTTTTTAATAACCGCAAGAGGTTGGAACTTGAACTAATGTTGTATAGCTACAGAACCCTTAGTGCACGAAACCGATAATTTTTTTTACTAATTTACCTTCTAAAAACAAATACGTCCTGATTGATAGCCAAAGATTCATAACGACCACGTCTGAATACTCTTTCTTGACGAAGTTCAGCCAATGCTTTGTAAACATGCAAGTGGGACCTCTCAGCCGCTTCCTGAGCTTCTACATTCAAGCTCTCGTAGTTATCAGCAACGGGCAACCAAGTCTTGTCTGCGGTAGAAAAACCTGTAAAAATATATTAAAAAAATAAATAGAATCTCATTAAATATCAATATGATAATGGGACAAGTTAAATTATTACATTGTTATGATGATGTTATCAAAAGATTCCAATATAAAGTACTGAGGGATATTACCGATGCACCTTGGTACATAAGAAATAACGATCTTCACCAGGACTTAAAAATACGCCGAAGCTCACCAAAACCGGCTTCACCATCATGTCAATGTCGAGGCTATCCAGCTCCTCGACCACAATGACATAACTAGAAGACTAAAAAGAACTAAACCGTTCGAGTTAGTTTAGTGTTAAAAGTAAAATAGTGAAATATAATAGTGAAAGTGCTTAGACTTAAGAATGAACAAAGTGTTTTCGCCTTAACAAGTGTAATAAGAAAAGTGCCGATGGACAAATTCTTAGAGACATTATTTTGTAGACGATTAAGTTAAACTAAAATTACTTATTAGCCTTAGACTTAGGCTAGATTATAATATTATCAAGGAAAGTCTTTACGGGTTCTCCTTGAGCAATAGAAAAAAAAAATTGTTATAAGTGTGCAAAGTTTTAAATCAAAGAGTGAAATCATGTTCAATAAATTATTTACATACATAGATACAAACATACTAAGCAATTATAAGCGTATCAATGATAAATATTAGTGTTTAGAAAAAAATCCACGTTTATTTTTTTAACCTATTTATACAACGTTAACTGAAAGGTGTGACAATATTTAAGTGTAATCAAATTGAACCCATTATAGAAGACAATTTTGCAAAATATCGAGAAAATATTTTTGCCTTCTCCATACAACTTGACTGATCACGTAATCAATGATTGTATGGAGTCTTAGAACCTAATTTTTTTCTCATAATGGGTTCACTATGCTTGGTAGACCCTTAAGTATTGTCACACCTTTCTGTTACACGTTGTATAGTTCAAACGAGCATGGTTGTGGTTTTTTGCGTGTATTTACCTGCATTTTTCTCTGCATTCCACTGAAAAGGAGTTCTTTCAGGGTCTCTTGATGCTTTGTGATAGTTGATAGGATCGTTAGTGTTACAACCAGATGGGTCGACAGTGTCGTCCCAGCTTACGTAACCGTCGAGCAGTCCAATTTCTTCACCCTAAAATTGTACAAATTTTCAAGCTGTTCAAGTTTTGTAAAATTGAATTGAAATGCGACCGTTGCTCATACAGCAACAAGGAGGAAATCACAAGAATATACAATATACGAACGAAGCAATTTTTTACAGTCTTAATGCAAAGTCATTTTGCTCGCTCGATTATCGAAATATATTCAAAAATACTTTTACCATATATGATACTCCAACTCCCGGAAGCAAAAGCACCATCATGTTAATACCATCTACAAGAGAAGATCCATAACGGGTAGCCATTCTACTGTTGTCATGATTGCCGACCTAAAATTATAAAGTATTATTGTAATTCAATATCTTTATCTGTATTTAGAAAGATAAGTACTTGTTACAACACATACCACCCAGTTAGCTTGCTTATCAACTGGCATGTAAGTCAAAAATTTATCAACAGCTCTTTTGATATCAGCAGCCGAAGATGATGCGTCTACATCAGTGATAAGATCAAAGTTGAAAGGCATTTGAGCTCCCTTTAAGTCTCCTTCACCAAAATATCTAACAACGTTTTGTATGGTAGCGTAGACTTCAGTCATCATGACCCGGGGCATGCCGTCTACAGTGGTGAATTCTTCTAAAACATCCCTCCATTGGTATACCATATAGTAAGTTTCATTTCTGTCTTTAGTATAGATGTGATCTAGATAATCGTGGGATTCGGGATCTACATCGGTTCTGCCTGAACGTGGTTCGTCAGGGTAAACACCTCCGTATAATTCTTTATCAACTTCATATAGACAATTGACTGCATCTACTCTGAAGCCAGCTACGCCTTTGCCTAACCAAAATCGAATGATGTTCTGAAAGAAAGTTTCATTTTTTATTTATTTTTTGTTTTTGCAGCTTATATTTGTGCTTTAATAATATTGTTCTTTTTACCTATATTAACCTCATCATACAAAACTTATTTTACCTTCATTTCTTCAACGACATCGGGATTGCGGTAGTTCAAATCGGGTTGCCCAACAACAAACTGATGCAAGTAGTATTTTCCTACTTCCTCTCTGTATTCCCAGGCACTGCCACGGAAATGGCTCAGCTAGATAGAAATAAAATCATAACATAAATGAAAGAATGAATGAATATAGCGTTGTTGCACACCAAACAAAAAATACGAGATACAGCAAGAAAAATCTATACAACAATATAATAATGAATATTTAACAAAAGATTTCTAATAAAGACTAATACAATTATTTGCCCTAATCTAGTAAAATCATTTAATTTGGGAGAATGTGTTTGCGCCTAAATTATGTATATAAATTGGTCAGAAAAATGTATCATGTTTTCGTTTTGCTTACCCAATTGTTTGGGGGCTGCCTATTCCCTTCCTCGTCAATAATGCCATCCTCCCAAACGAAGTAGTTATAATACTTCTCGTTTCCATTCAAAGCTTCTTGGAACCACATGCTTTCGTTAGATGTGTGATTCGGTACCAGATCCAAAACAACTTTTATGCCTATGAAACGCAAATTTAGGTAGGGTAAGTATTCCACGAATTTCATCGTATATGGTAAACATTTACAAGGTTTCCGTCTCGGGTTGAGAGCATAATTATTATACGTGTACCTAAATCTACAAACCGATTTTGCAGATGACTATTTGACTTAATAATAATAATAAATATAGATTTCATTTTGAACGAAGATTTTATGTAAATTTTTAATAGATTGGTTGTGAAACGGTTTCTTGAGCTTCTGGATAATATATGAGCTTTTAAAATTAAGTTAAATTGTGCTTACCTAGCTCGTTAGCCGCGTTGACAAGATTCTCAAAATCTTCCATAGTTCCATACTCATCATGTACTGAGTAAAAGTCCGATATATCGTATCCGAAATCATACATTGGTGATTGAAACATAGGCGATAACCAGATTGCTCCGACGCCGAGACCTTTGATGTATTCCAGTTTTGAGGTAATGCCTAAAATAACACCGGGTTGTTTGAACTAGCGTCTTCGTTATCGATATTATTGATCTCTAGACTCTTAATAGAAATTATATTTCAAACAGTATTTGGCAGTTACATATTTGTGTTTAAAATAAAACAAGATTCAAAATATTTCCAATTCAATTTACTAGAAAAGAGATATTGAAATTGGAGACTCTAAGAACAAAGTGTTGTGAATCTTAATACAGATTGCAAAATTCTGATCCATGTCATAAACAATTAGTTGCATTTTTGATTGAAACTTTTCAACAGCAACGGATAGAGAGCTTACTTTTAACCATGTATTTAAATTTAACTGCTGCGTATTTTGGATCTTATTTGAGTGGTCCACGTCTGTGTAAACTGTTCAGTTAAATTGTGATAGATATATCATTACTTACCATTTAAATCTCCGATGCCATCACCATTACTGTCAGCAAAAGATCTCGGATAAATCTGGTAGAAAATAGTTGATTCCCACCATTCTAATTCTTTATCTTTATTAAGAACACTTCCAAAACTGAAAGCTACCAATAATGGTAGAAAGTATAGTAGCTTCATGCTGACTTTTTTGTACCTAATGTGTGTATTGTAAGCCAATTTAGCAACTGGACAATGAAAGAAGGGTCTGAGATTTATATAACCGAAGGTTGACTCAAGTGCTGATAAAACTGATTGGACGTCAGATAATATAATATACTATTTTATTTTCTTTTGTTTTGTTCATGTTTACTTCAAATTTATTTCATATCATAACATTACTGTCAATACCAGATTGCTCATCATAGTAATGAAACCATATTTATTGATTAAATAATAATATTTATACATTTCTGATATTTGAATTCCGTTGCGTCTCCTATAGTCGTACTTTATAATTACATTGGAGTGTAGTAATATATTATATTTATTTTTTTACCTTATTAATCGAAAGCGTCATAATATTATAGCATAGTAAGTACGGTAATACGCATATCAATGACAAGTCATATCAGGATAAAAAAGTAAATTCGAAAACACCAAATGTATAATAAACCAAAATGTATAATGATTTTGGTTTCGATTGTTTCATGAAAAGTACATATAAAAATGTTCAAATTCGAACATTTTTTTAAACCATATCTATATAACATTCCACTGCTTGGCAAAACTCTACACAATTCTTTCATTTTTTTCTACCTCAAGGTAGTTTATTTTCAACAATATTACGTAAGTAGCTGGGTTTTAATATTTACAAAAAATATGATCGTTTAACCCGGCCTGTGCCCACGGTAGAAAAGTATTACACCGAGAGTATGGTTGAGTCAAATTGACCTGAACGAAAAAATAACATATATCATAATTTACAAGTAATTATAGTATAATATTATATATCAGCTGACTAAAATATCTATTACTTAAGAGGTTTTAATATGATATAAATGATTTTTAAGTCATATTGATTTTTAATATTTTTTTATTGAAAAGTTAGAATAACGAAACAAAGTAGATACATTCTTGCTTAATTTACAATAAATTATGAAAAATATTTGTGCATAAATAAAGAGTTACATTATACTAACGTTACCTTCATATAAATTTATTTGTAAAATAGATCTTATAGATCATCATTATATTGCTACTCGCTTGCATAATTATTGCAATATGAAACTGCATATTCGTTGTAGATATTTGTTACCGCAGCTAAATGTTGTTCTTTATGAAGAAATTTGTTTTTAAGGAAAGAAAGTCCAGGCAGTTTTTTCTGAATTTGGAGAATTTCGCACACGGCTCTCCATCAGGATCAACTGAAAAATACCTTATTCTCTTACGCATCAGACTCGGTAACCGTGTGACATCTTACAAAATTTTCAATTGCTCTTTTATACGGACAAAACTAAAGATTTTTAGATATTTGCAACGCCTTGTTTATGCTTTTATATAAAAATGTTATTATATACATGATAAAAATTCAGACTGAGATGATGATAAACAATATCTCATCATCACTAACGGTTCCTACGGAAGATCAGCGCTGGTTGTTTCAGCCAGCATTACGTTGAGTTGGGGCCGGTTTATGACGGTTTGGGATAGAAAGTAGTAATTAAGTTTAAATAATTTTGTAAAGTTTTGTGTTTCACTGAGGTTTTCTGTTACAAATAAAATGTATTCTATTATACTCTAACTAAGGCGTCCGAATCTTTTCAGAATATTATTCTTCAAAGCGCGTGCAGCTAAATACATAACCAGTGAAGTTTTCCATTGTTATTCTGTTTCTAAATAAAGCTAAGTTTCTAAATCAGCAACTTTAAAATTGTGGCAAAAATTATGACATATATCAAGATGGGTTTGCAGTTTGGTCGCTGGTCGCGATGACACGCGTTTTAAAATGCCGCTGGTCAATATGACCCAAATGTGCGCTTCTGGGTTAAATCTTTACTTTTTTATTTTTGAGAACAGACACAGTGAGTCTGCGAATTCTAATTCTGCAATTTAAATCCGTACATAAAAATACATTTGTATAAATTCCCCTTGTTTAAATTGGAACTCTTGTTAGTCACTGGGAGTTTCCCACTCAACATAATAACCATTACATTTTATGAAGTGAAGAGATAACCGATGAGGGTAATAACACTTCAGTGTATCGAAAACTTGTTTGTTCAGAATTTGTGGAATTTCTAACAATTGAGTTTTGAAGAGTTACATATGGGTTTTTACATGGATATGTACTCGAAATTATTTCAATCACTTCCTATAGTTAAACGATTATTTATTTTATGCTTAATTGTATTCTGGACCCTTATAGTACTTCTAAAAGGCATCCCTGTCGGGGGGGGGGGGGGGGGGGGGGGGTACCAAGCTTTCTTAAATTCAGACTTGTGCACCCCTAGTTCTAAATACATACAACGGTGTAGGAAAACTACTATTATCACGTGTTCTATCTATTAGTTGTTATTATAATTCTTGTTTATCAAAATTTTTGTGTAGGTTTATAAAAAATAGTAGAATTTTGTTTGGAAAAAATATTATTCGGTTACAATTTGATTGCGTCATATAAACAAAAACTCTTTTAATACAATACTACAAGTGTATCTTGGTGTGGTCAAAAGCAACTCATTTGTTTTACCAAGACTCTTATCTAAGCAATGGTGACAGCATGTTATTGTGTACAAACTACAGGGCAAGTTCCTTTATTATGAAAAACGCAATGATTAACTATAAAACAAAAAAAAAGATGGATGGCCCATAGACCATTTAAGATCTACAGAAATTCAAACCCACCATCAGAGGGCAGCGTGCACAGCGTTATGTGTAGCGCCCTCTTGATAATGTCACCCACAGCTTAATAGAACCTCGTCACGTTATACTCTTAGAAAGATGTTTCGTGTGGTATCTTGTTGTCATTTAGGTTGTACAGACAACTCAATTGTTATCAGCACCCACGGGTTTTGATAATAAAATAACAAACAAACCTTTTGAAATACATTATTATTACAAATACAATACTATTCTATTCAATGAGGAGTATGCAAGTTTCGATTATTTTCTAGGGAAAATAACAGAAAATTACATAACATAGATAGGTCATAGATAGGTCTATGAAATAAGGTGAATATTATAAATATTAAATATTATAAAAGAGAAGGAAGAGTGTTTGGTCCTTCTTTTCCATAGCAATAGCACGATAGATCTATTTTAATCGTAGCATAGAGGTAAGTTAGGGAAACGTTTGAACCCTTTTTTGAGTTTCGTTATTATAATAATTAAGTACCAATATTTAGTCGGGTAAAAGAAAATAAATACATTTATTTAAATGTTTTCAGATTTTTAATATTAATCACAAAATTGAAATCACAATCAATGCCGAATTTAACGATACAAAAAAAAACTTAATACTAGAAAATACATAAAAGAAATACATACATAGATTTTTTAAAATTTTAGTTTATTGTAGTAAAATGGAGTAAATGACATATTTTTGTGTGATTTACAGTATAATTTGAACAATAATTAAAATCAGACTTGCATTCGAAGAACCAGAGCTTCGTCGCCAGCCAAATCCACGTAACTAGCGCTAAGATTGTCACTGTAAATCAAAAAACAAAATTTGCGTTTCTTAAATTTATTTCACACTAGCTGACCCGGCGAACTTTGTATCGCCTAACAGTCGATTCTTTGCTTTTTATTTTTTTAAATACTTATTCAGTTATTCGGGACGCCGGGTCAGCAAATATTATTATTTTTGAGAGCCAGGGTATTCCAGACTAGGCATGCTCCATCTAGGACTATAGTATCGCTGACTTCCGTGCTCGTGCGAACTTGACAAATATTGACATTAATACTTATACGATACTAACTTCAATTGTTTTGCGTACCCGGAACCTCTCCACTAATACTTAAACTTTATGGTATGGTATTAAAGTTCATATTGACTTTTATTTTATTACGAATCGAAGTCTTAAAATGTCAAAAACAGTCTATAAGAACAATTAACGGTTTGAAAAAACGTAGTCCTGCGAGAAAACACTTTAAAAAAGATAAAATAATGACAGTTATATCACTTTATATTTATAGTTGTTTATTAGAAGTACACGAGGATAGGGAAATACCGGAAAAAAGAATTTCACGCAATAATAAAAAAGGGCGAATCCTACCAATAAATAGATTAGCTAAATGTAAGAAGCAGGGGCTTTATACTAAAATACTGATGTATAATAAATTACCTAATAGTGTAATGGATCTCAATTTTATTACATTCAAACAAAAATTGAAGTATTTTTTTGAAAGCAATCCTTTTTATAAACTCGGCGAATATATGTCAATGCAGCTTGTAGAATCATCGTTCTTGTGTAACAAACAACCATTATAAAATATTAATAATAAACAAAGCAATTTTAATGTAAATATTTGTCATGAGAACTATTAAACTAAGAACTAATATTAAGTAATCGTATATAAATGAGATTTGTAAGTTAATTTTTTTAAGTAATTATTCATTCAAATGTAATAAGACTTGCCTGTAACGAACGTTATTTAAAGGTCAATAAATATTACTTTACTTTACTTTACTTTACTTGTATGGAGTATAGAAAAGTTTAGTTTTTAGACCTTTTCAGGCAATTTTTTAAATTTTTACTTCCGTAAGAACCATCCTGGTACTTCAAGGAATATTCTAAAATAAGAACTAGCAAAATCGGTTCAGCTGCTCTCGAGATTTGCGCTTAGCAACATGTTCAGCGATTCATTTCTATATAATTATTCTAAATTTTTAATCTAAATTTATACAAAAAAATGTCTCAAATTAAAATAAATACAAATTTAAAAAAAAATATTTAGTAAAACATAACTTTCCATTTTGTAAAACACCGTCATCGTCGATTTTCATCAAACATAGTTCATTTTTCAAACCAACTTTAATAAATCAAAATTACTTTGCCTGTTCCAACGCGCTTTTTTGCATAGGGAGTTAAAAATTAGCAAAAGTATGATAAGTCTGTAAGATCCGATTATTTATTCCAAGAAAACAAACACGTCTTTTGATTGGACTTTGCATTTAAAAACCTTTTTACAGCATACATAAAATCTTCTCTCCTACAACGTGTAACTTAAAGGTCTAAAGGTATGGGATGTAGATTAACATCTACCCATCAAAGTAAAGCCATTGCAGAACAAAATTTTTCAAAATTTGAAAGAAAAATATTAGATATCCCATACAAAAATTGGTCACGTTGTATAAAAGACGCAATATATATTTTTTTTAATTTTGAAAATTTTATTTTGCGATGTGTTCACTTTGTTGGGTAGACTAACACCGTTAAATATTGTCACACGTTTTAAATCTAAAAATAAGAATAAACACAAAATATTACCTGTAAGTTCTAGAAGACAGCACACTACTAGCTTCTACTTCTAAAGAGCCAAAAACTAGATCAAAAGCGGTGAGATTCACCATCCGGTAGGTCCTCCCCACGTTCATTACTACTACATAGGTGTCGTCGTTGTACCAACTGAAAAAATATTGCTATAACTAAAGAAGTAATTTTTAAAAAATAAGTTTTCCAGGATAAAGTGACCAGAGCCCTTACTCACATTTATTTATTTTTAGGGCGTATAATTGACAACATTTCATTTTTGTAATGTGATGGAAATTCGAAAACCATTTAGAAATAATGCAATGAAGAGTTCATACCGAAAAATACCAGATTTTTATATTCACTTTCTTCCGAGTTATTTACAAAAAACTGACGGATAAAATTTTCGTATTTGTGCTAAGACCGTCAGATGCCATCAATGAAAAAAAAAATTGGGTCTGTCATCTGTGTACTATACCAGTACAAATAACAAAATACAGATAATTAAGGACATAATTTTTTTACGACCTTTTGACGAGAATAACATAATTCAGAACTTTTTATAGAGTTTCAAAAATCTCTAAAACTTAATTATTACATTCTGAATAAAAAAATAGAGATACCTACGTTGTTTTTCATTTATCTTTCATTATCTTAGTAAAAATGGGGGTCAAAACATTTGCAATGTTGTCAATTTACGTTGAACGGTGTTTACTAAGCCAACGTCAAATTTCAAACCGTGTCTTTGCACGCATTGCGCTCTTTTTCATCATGAGAATAACGTATTGCGTCAACATAACGTTAAACAAGTCACTAGTGTTTTACAAGAAATCCCTTTTTCTTCTTCCTTAGAGATTAAAGGCCTAGTTTGTCCCGTACGTACCGTTTAAAGGCAAATACATCATTGTTCAGAGCTAAAGACTCGAATCTTCCCAGTCGAAATGCAGGCCGGCTGCGTAGCGTGGTCAGGGTTCTGTACACTTGGAAGTGTGAACGACTCGCGGACCTTTGATTGGCTACATTGAGGGTATCGAAGCCATCGGCTACGGGCAGCCATGTGCTGTCATTGGTGGAGAAACCTGACAAAAAAAGAGAGCGTTCACATACAACCTACTTGAACACGCTCAATATTTGAGTCTATACTACAGGTCCTTACTTAAAAAAATTACAAGGAATAAGCTTTCAAAAAAGCCAGTCATGTAAACAAAATATTACACATGACTGGCTTTTTTGAAAGCTCGAAGACTAACAAGTAAGTGATGTCCTAAAGCAAAAATATAAAATAAAAACATTACTAAAATTTACAGAGAATAGTGTGACTATTTTGTCTCACTGAATCTTTGGGAAAGTGGTACCAGTATTTTTGTCGCATAGTTTCATTGTATCCTATGGATCAATATACATCGAATGATGTGGCCTTGCATAAGCGAATTTAATGAGTATCCCAGTAACAAATGAAAAATAAGAAAAAAATATAGTTGTAAAAATAAAAGTACTAATGACACAAATCTTACTATATCTTTGTAATAATAAGCACAGATAAGAAGTAGTACCGGATCCAGAGATTCCCAAGACTAATTTTGATACCGGGTGTTCTATGAACAACATCTTTAAAACTGAAAAACCCGAAATAAAATAAGTGTTGGGATTTGTTGAAGAAAAACTGTGTTTATATTCGTCCATTTTGAGAGGGAAGTATCAAAACTTATTAAAAAAATGGTTACTCTCTCCACTTTATTCGACACAGTTTTATCTCATTTATTTTAATATGTAATATAATTCATACCATCTTACCTATGACTTCTTTATATGTTAGACTCCACTAGTATTAAGTTCTAAAATAAGTGTTAATATTGTCACTTTTTTAATTTTTTCACTTAGTTCTTTGTTTCATTTCAGCAGTTGATTGTAATAGCCCCTTTAAACTATAAGCATGGTATTAAATATTCAGTAGAACCTTTTTTAGAACAACAGAGTAACTACGAGTAAATGGCTAGTTAGGAATATTTCATTACATTTACGTCGTTATTTCTTATTACGACAAAACAATATTATAAATGTCAAAGTTTGTATGTGTGTGTGTGTGTGTGTGTTTGTTTGTTTGTTTGTTTGTTCTTTCTTCACGCTCAAACGGCTAAACTGATTTGGTTGAAAGCTTATACCTTGTATTAACACATAAGCTTTTTATCCCAGAAAATTTAGGTATTCCCGTAGGCTAATCAAATATGTAAAGCGGGTAAAACCGCGGGATGCGGCTCGTTAAGATGTAATTTTATATACCCGATATAATGTCCTGTTTTACGGTATATTTCGTAACTCTTTTGAATTTCTGATGTGATCACTGTAACGTCCATAAATTACTATCTCTTGCAAACCTTTAAGGACAATTTTGTGCAATGCATTGGACAATTAATGAATTCAACAATATATGATATAGGCACATCAGCTTGAAGCTGAAACAATGTTTGTTACAAGATAAACTTGCAAACACAAAGTACAATTTAACATATCAACAAATTTTAATATCCAAACATACTCTCAAAACATATAACCTTCCCTCTGTTATAAGTATGTTGCCTACGAATTTAATTTAATTTAATATAGAAATACTTAATCTCAGAATACGAATGTTTTTATTAGAATTACAAAAGCTCATCCATAAGAGCTTTTATTATTCCCGAGCCCGTACGAGGTAAATGTAAATTTTAAGTAGCACGCGACGTTATGTAGAAAGATTATAAGATTACTGGCAATCTAGTGAAGTACTCCGAGTGCTTACATATAAAACATTCAATGTATCTCGCTTGTTGAAATAAATTCGTGAGGTAGTCTGGCAGAAATAATTTTTAGGTTTATTTTTGGAGTTGAACTAAGGCTACTGTGTTCCTCGTTATAGGGGAAAACAATTATTAGGTCCTTACAGATGAAATTGGCGTTTTGTTGTACTGGCCACTTTGTTCTCAAATATCTCTTCTTTGGTTAGGGATTCCAATTTCAAATTTATACAGCTATTTATTCATACATTTGTATTTCGAAAACCGTAATTCATTTGTTTTGTCCTCGTTTGGTTTTTTCTTTGCGTCACGCAGTTTACAAAATGGAAAACTACTAAAAACAAATTTTGTTAGTAAATACGACCTTTGTAAAGTGCTTTGTTTCTATTTAAATTTATTATTTATCTTGAAAATAAATACAATTTTATTACAAAATCAAGGCAAGGTAACGTACAAATAAATAAAGTATACCAAAGAGTAAACTAGTCGATCTCTCTCATTGGATTTCCAAACTAATTAATGCTACGGAACCCTGAAGCTTGCGTAACTTGACATATTTTGAAAATATTAACGTATTTAGTCGCCGTAACAAGTAGAAATATATAAAAAAAAGTTCATGTAATATGTCAAATAAAACTCCCTGCCTAAAAATAACAAGTAAAATAAATAAATCAGACGTCAGCACTTTAAATTTAGAAAATCTAACTTAATAATCATTACGACAGGTTTCCTTCCAAGAATAATTTAATTCCATAGAAAAAAATATAAACTTTGAAAGGTCACAATTACTTTTGCGGAAACCCACCTGCTGTAGCGTAACAAAACGTTTTAACATAGACGCGTTATAAATGTACAAAAAGCTTTCGCCAAACAAAGTCGTGACATTTCATCCGGTGACGGTGACGTCACGGCATAGCCTACGTCACTGGGCGCCAGAGTGGTTTATTCACGCGGAAACGCAAAATATTCAAAGGGTCGGCACTCGGCATGTCAGTAAGTAAATATTGTTAGGAACAGTAACTTAACTCTAAAAACTACTCAATTTTCTGAAAGAGAGAAAGTTGAGCCAGTTCTTAAAAAATGCCTAAAAATGCGAGCTTGGTTTCAACGTAAGCTAGTTACTAACTGAGTCTAGGACCCAATTATTTTCTGATCTCTCTTTGAGAGGGGAGCCATTACCATTTCATTTAATGATTTCCAAATAGAGGAGGTACTGAATTCGACTGTATTTTTTTAATATTTGTTAACTAATTTATCTAAAGTAAAACTTCTTTTTAAGTTTGAAAGGGGAAAGGGAATATCTCCCTTGTGGTTCTATTTAATTTTTTTTTAAGAATTTGGTCTAAGGGTTGAATTTTCTAATCGGAATTACTGAAAAAGTTCTTTCGGAGCTGGTGTAATGGAAGTCACTTTAAAATAAAATAGCTCGTAGCCCCTGAAATTAAATTTACTAAGACCTACGGTTTGTAGCTCTACTTTGCTACAATTTTGTTACTACGGCCATAGAAATCCTAGAGACTAGAGAAAACTAGCCTATACAAAGAAAAAGTTTTATACTGGTAAACCTTCATAAAAAAATGCTATGCCATAAAAGAGTGATAAGCCGACTTCAATTCGGCAGGTAACTTTTTACCAATGAATTACACTCGGACAAGCTACTCAGCCTATACAAAAAAAACAAAGTATTGTACGGGTAAAACTTTAGTTAAAAAAATATGCCATAAAAGTGAGAAACCAACTTCTATTCGTCAGATAAGTTATTTATCGATTTTATTGAAACCTCATCTTCTTTTAATTCGATTAAAAGTGAAACTTGTCGAACGAATACAAATATTCGTACAAAATCATTTTATTTCAGAAAATGTTTACGATAAACTCAAAAAATAATAATGATAACTTCGTGACAAAAAAGACATTTTTTGTCACGCTTTTGTACACATAGTTTATAACTTTATATAGTTTTTGTTAGGTTATGTTAATGTTAACATAATTATATATTTTCTAAAAAGACGTAAATATAAAATTCTAATTAGGTAAATGGGATACATCAGTCTGTCTAAGAAAGGTTCACAGATATACTTGTGGGCATTGCACTAGGTGTGAAACTTGTGTCGCAGGCGCCTGCTATCGGCTTACTTAGAGTAATACTGAATGATGCTTATTATTTATTGCAAATTGTTATATTGTTAAAAATGTTGGCTTGAAATTGAAATTGTTTATTGGCCTTATAACTACAAATGCTAAATTAGGCAAGTCATTATTTATTACAATTTAAGTTTCGTATGGTATTTAATCAAATATTAATTAAACATAGAATAAATGAATCAAATTATTAGAAAACTGGAACAATAAATAAATCTGATAATAAGTAAATGTTAATTATAGTTATTGTTACATAATTATTATTATAATTATAATAATACTAATAGTTATTATTACATTACAATCATATTATATTACTTATATTTATTTAATTCAAGAAGGTAGATTTGGTGTGAAAGTTGTGAAGAATGCTTAGAAACTGGTTGTGTTTACTGCCGCACGTGATGGACTGTTTAAAAGTAATTTATCGACACCATTTTGGTGATTATTAATTTACTTCTCTAATGTAAATCGTATTCTTGACTTCTGGTTTTCTTATTGTTTTACCAATGTTGACTTCGATGCGGAAAATACGTGAATTGAAGTACTGTTTCCATCAATACAATACTGAAGGTATACTGGGTCAGTAAAGGGACTATAAAGGCACACTTGACTAGTAATGTCATTTGGATGGTTCTTTACTTATGTAAGGCACAAATATAAAGCCGCGGTCGAGATCATGAATTTTATATACCACGTACTGAAAATGTTAATTTCACGATACGACTACCTTGTCAGAATTTTTATTTTGAATTAACATAGTAATATACCATTTCTTAGATTTTTTTACAGTATTAGGTTTCTTATTTAAAGGGTCATAGGTAATTTAAGTTAAAAATCAGTGTTAAGTTACCCATCAATACTTAGTCTTTTATATTTATAGATCAGCATAGATAATTTCTGAAGAGAACTTTTGTTACATCTTAAACTAACTGTAGCTCTCGGGTGTCTTTGATTCGGATGACTTTGCTTGCTAGTCCGTAGAAAAAACTATATTTTAGGAATACGTATCTACATCTTAATAAGAACAGGGACAATTCAATGGGACGAATGAGACAGACCATCAATATACCTAGTATAAAAGGTTCAAAAGGTTCTAAGTTGATTGTTACATTTCTCTATTTTCAGTCAGACAGCTTTTACTCTTTTATATAGGGTTATTAGTAACATGTACTAAGACGCATTCCGGTTTGGTTCCTTACGTATTAGCGTTTATTATAAGATATAGTCTAAAACCCCATACCTGCGTTTTTCCCATTGCTCCATTGGAAGGGAGTGCGGACAGGGTCGCGAGTCACGTCGATATATTTCACAGGGTCGTCGGTGGAACAAGCCAAGGGGTCCCTCGTTTCGGTCCACGGGACAAATCCATCGACCATGCCGATTTCCTCGCCCTGAATTATTTAACAGTATAGTTGAGGTGGAATACGAATTCTCTTATCGATAAAAACATAATAACTCTTTATAAAAAAGTGACTATAGGCTTTACATCGGCAGCTAAAATACAACCCAATTTGATAAAATGTATATGTATGTATAACACTGTTAAATATAATTAGTTAGGTTAAAAAAGTTGTCGTAATTATTTTTAAACGTTTTGCAGAAGATTACGTTCAAAGATATGCCATAGAACCTCAAATTGCCTCTTTCCCACTTGTCACGTTGAGATTGGTCCCTTGGGATTGTCCTATTTACTGAAGTGGATGTGTTTACATCGATATTTTATTTTGAACACTTAAAAATTTAGGTTCTTACAATAACTGACTGCTGAAATATTACTTATATTATTTAGATAAGCTTAATGATATTTTAGACTGTTCAGACTGTATTCAGGGAACTAAATGTACAAGAGTGTACGAACATTATAAATTTATTGACATTTTATATAATGACTTAGTGAATATATTACAAAAAGCTGCAATTCTAAGCAGCAGCTCGCACTCTGGTGGGACAGAGAAAAAACGTCCTCAGTTTGTCGGGTAGAATTACCATGTAAAGGACATTCATCAAGTTGCTAGAACCAGCTTTTTTTGTTGGTTATGCGCTGGCCGTCTGAGGGCGAAATTTACAATCAAATGAGACTTAGTAGAAGTAAATTTAAAAATAAAATAAAATGGTGCCAAAAGAATGTAAATACTATAAAAATGATTATGTTGGCAGAACACAGGCAGAATAAAAATTTCGTTAAATTTTGGAACGCCACTAAAGCTACAAATCAGAAAAAGTCATTGCCTGTGACGATCGGCGGCGAAAATGAACCTAGTAAGATTTCCGAAATGTTTGCAAAGCGTTCTAAAATTGTGCCCGTAAAATGTGATGTGTTCTATCCTCCAGCCGGTGGTGATGCCGATAACTTGAGCCTTGTTTTTACGACGAGTGACGTCATAAGTGCAGTTAAAAATATGAATAGGGGCAAGTCCAAAGGCCACGATGGCTTAAGCATCGAGCACATTCAGTGGGCGAGTAGTTTAATATATCCAAAAATATGTAATCTCTTCAACTTATGTTGTAAGTTTTCATATCTTCCCGACAATCTTATGAGGACCGTGTAGTGCCGATTGTAAAAAACAAAACGGGTGATCTGAGTAATCCTGCCAATTATAGACCCATGTCATTGGGAACAGTAATAGGTAAACTATTTGATAGACTGCTGAGGTCTTCACTGGTGAACAATTTTATAAAAGATGACGCTCAGTTTGGTTTTCGTGCCGGTATCTCTACAGACTCTGCTATATTCAGTTTAAAGCAGACGGCGCACTATTATGTTAATAGGGATACGTCGGTGTACGCCTGTTTTTTGGACCTGAGTCGTGCGTTTGATCTAGTTAATTATATAATTCTCTGGAGCAAACTAGACGAGGAATTGACCTCTCCGGACCTCTACAACATCTACATGAATGACCTCATAGAGGAGCTGAGAAGCACTAATGTAGGATGCCATGCTGGTGACGTGTGTGTCAACAATTTGAGCTACGCCGATGATATGGTGCTTCTCAGCTCCTCTATCAACGGTCTACGTACACTGTTAGCAGTCTGTGAGAAATATGCAGCAAATATGGTATCACAATGTTGCAAAGACAGAAATGATGGTATTTAGAGCAGGGAGGGGGCTGTAGAGAATACCGAATGTTTATTTGAGGGGTTCACCAGTGAAGGTCGTGCAGCAGTTTAAATGTTTGGGACATATACTGACACAAGACCTGACCGACGATACAGACATGGAGCGAGAGAGAAGGAACCTTTCCATCAGGTGCAACATGCTCGCGCGAAGATTCTCCAGCTGTAGCACGAAAGTAAAAATTACGTTAGTCAAAGCTTATTGCCTGTGTTTGTACACCTGTCAGCTGTGGGCCAAATTTAAACGCAAAACGCATCACACAATAAGGGTGCAATACAATGATGCTTTTCGCAACCTTATGAAAAAAGCACGTTTTTGCAGCGCGTCGAGTATGTTCGCTGATGCACAGGTTTCTGATTTCTTCGCTGTTATCAGGTCTAGAGTAGCGTCCTTTTGGGATGGGTTGCGTAGATCTCAGAATGGAATTCTTCAATGTCTGCGAAATTGTTTTGACAGTCCTATTTTTAAATCTTGGTTAACGATACACCAGAGTGCGAACCAAAAATGACTTATGCGACTGTGATATTTTCGTGTATTTTTAGTGTTTGTCTGTAATTATTAGTTATTATTATTTTTTATTGTAAAATTGTATGGGTTTTCTGCCTGAAATAAAGACTTGTATTATTTATTATTATTATTATTACCAATAAACTTTTTTTTATCTCGTTACAGAGTCGGTTATATTATATTTTTAGTGTGCTATATATATTATGTTACCAAATTTTGTGTTGCAAATAAAATAAAAACATTAATAGTAAATACTTTGTAATGAGTCAATTAAGTAGACCTTATTTTAAATTAAAACTCTCACATTAATCGAGACCTGTTTTGTCATTCAAGCATTATGAACTAGGTACTCGTACATAGTGTTCGAATTCGTACAATTCGATTCAAAATTACGTCTTACGAAAACTCATCTCTAACATCTTAACTCAATTAAAATAAAAAATTTAGTAAGTATTATTTTATGAAAAAGTAAATTAAACAGATCTTATTTTATATTTAAATTCTCGTATAAATCAATACCTGTTTTGTCATTCAAGGATTATGACCTACATTTTATTCGAATTCGCTCAATTCGATGAAACCTTCATCTTACAAAATCTCTAACCTGTAGTATTTATGCTGACGTGCGGTAAACCAGATCAAGACAGGCTTCTTGGGTCAGTTTGGATATTTATACGACCTCTCTACGAATGGTTTTGAGATTGAAGATTAACAAACCCTAGTATAAATTTACAAGGCGCTTGCTGAAGACTTAGCATCATCAATATTGAATAACGAAGCGCTTGTTGAGCAGTTACTTTTATTTAATAAGGTTCAAGAGAAAATCAGCATTTCTATGAGTAATATTTTAACTTAACAGGTTTTTTAGAGTTCAAGATAAGTATAGGATTTCAATATTTTTTTCTAGCTTCAATGATATTTTTTAACGAATAATGAATTTAGTTACAAGTGCAGTAGGTTCAATACAGATTTTGGAACAGTCTTTTGAGAAATGTAGGTTTTAGGAGCATTTGAAGTAATTCCGTAAAAAATATAAAAATCATTTTAGAATTTCGATTTGTTAATCAAAATATCTGAAAAATGTGTATGCCTGCTAATTGCTGAAGCATGTTATCACTTTTAAAACGTATTGTTTTTGGGTCTAATAAGTCATAATTACCATATAAGTGACAGCAATTCCAGGAAGAAGGAGAACTATCATGTTAAAAGCGTCAACCAGTTCTCCCCTGAACCGTGATGCAAGTCTGCTCGTGTCGTGGTTTCCAGTCTGGAAATAAAGACACATTTTATACACACTAAATATAGTAAAAAAATATTTCTATGAAGGCTGCAAAAGGGCTGTTAATTATATAATTTCTCTTTACATGATTCGATCAGCTGAATAACAAGTGGTTAGAATCAAGTTCGAAAAACCCGACTGCTAAATCGTTTAACCTGTGTATCATCCTTATTTTTTTTTCGATATACCTGGTGTCACTCACATAAAAATAAGACAAGCCGTTTAGGCTCTAGGGCATGGCAAAAAAATATACATATGTACATACATACACTCGAAAAACATAACCCTTCTGCTTTCGCAGTCGGGTAAAAACGGACGCTTTCTCAGAAAACCCTGGAGCGAGTTTATTATTTATTTAACAGGGTTACTTTCTAGATGGCAAATGTTATTAAACTCGGACGAGTACTTTTTTTTGTAAATTCAAATAATTACACATTGCTTTATCGCTAATTGTTATATCGTGAATTGGAGACATACCATCCAATTAGCTTGTTTCCTCAAAGGTTTATAAGTCAGCCACTTGTCTATGGTAAATTTGATGTCTCTCGCATCAGAATCTTTAGTCAGATCATGAATAAGATAGGTATTCAGAGGTATATGAGCTCCGTTTTGTTTTCCTTTGCCATAGAACCGCACTGCATTCTTTATACTTGTCTGAGAGGCTTCTATCAGCATAACTCTGAAATGAGTAATTAGCAAAAGTACTTATACAATCAGTCTTAAAGAGTAAAACAACGAATAGACAAAATATCTTGGTTATAAAATTTATTAGCTTTTGCCCGCAGCTTCAAAATCTTAGACCAATTGTTATCCAACATAGCTAAGAACCCTCCTTGCTAATTCACCTTTTTAACAAAAAAAGAAAATCAAAATAGATTCATTTCTTCGGGACCTACAAAGCCACAAGCAGATACACACACAAATACGTCAAATGTCAACACTCCGTCATTGTTTCGTTAAAAATCTATTTTTAACAATCAAGCAATGCTTACCTTGTCATGTTATCTCTTACACTGATCTCATCAAAAACATCTCTAAACTGGGAAACTAAATCGTAATTTTCTTCTTGATCCTTTGTGTACTCGTGATCAAGGTATTTATAATCTTCACACCCAATTCCTGACGTGCCCGTGACCGGTTCATCGGGGAATCTTCCACCAAACATGTCTTTATCAACTTCGATAAGATGATTTATTGAATTGATCATTAAGCCAGCAACACCTTTCTCTAACCAGAATTTCAAGACGTTCTGGAGACAAGGATTAAGCAATTAATCATTAAAATCTTTATTAATTTGTAAGTACCTGTAGCAGATATTAATCGTATGAACCCATAGCGTACAACTGCTAGGCAAAAGTCTCTGCATGAAGAGCGGTGTAGATCAATAGTCCAACACGCTGGTCAAGTGCTGGGGACTTCAGTTATCTTTGAAAGTTATTAACCTTCTCCGACAAGTAAGTTTCCTCGCGATGTTTTCCTTCACCGTTTAAGCACGTGGTTATTAATTCTAATATGCACTCGAGTGAAAAAACAGAGGTGTATGCCTGAACTCGGATTTGAACCCGCGCCCTTTCGTTTGTGAGGCGAATACATTAATTGCCCTGTACCTATATTTAGCAATCAAAGATCGTGCAAAATTAAAAAAATTACAGAAAATAAGACCAGTAGATTTTATGTAATTGTAAATTAAATGTCAGATAATTATGAATATTTTCATAATTATAAGCGCGGATGATGCATGCGATGCGAAGTGAGCAGTTGACGAACTCGCCTATCCAAAGCGTCCAACTCAGTCTGGTTCAATCTTAGTATGCCAAAGGAGTATATCAGTAGAGGCATCACCCAACCGTTGAAGGCTTGCACCTTGTTGTTATTATTATTATTAATTCGACTGTATTTTTTTAATATTAATATTATCAAAATCAGTTAAGAGGTTTGATTTTTAATAGCTATAACTGAAAAAGTTTGTCTCCTGCAGCAATGAAAGCTGGTAGTCACTTTTTAAAAAGAAACATTAAATAGGTAATTATTGCAACTGATTTCAATTGAAAATACACATTTATATTTCGCAACGTTTGTTTTAGTTTCTTTCTGGTTTAATTATTGGTCCTCTATTTATACTCTTTTGAATAATATGCCGTTGACATTAACCATATTATCACATTTTTTTTTTAAATTTGACTTAACATGAAAATTGATAAACTTGACGCTGGCAAATATACAAATCGTATGATGCCATTAATTAAAAAAAACACTTAACCGCGCGTGTCTTACCACCAATTTTGACATTCCTTGTATAGTATTTTATTCTTATACTCGTATATTTTGTAAAGGCTTGTTTAAATTTTTGACATTCCTTAGTAAAATAATAGATAAATAAACAATGTTTAAAAATATTTTTGTGGTAAGACCGTTAAGATCATTAAGTCCCTTGAGTCTCTTCTTAACGTCTGGTACTTGGATGACGGGACTATTGGTGGTAGACCGGAAGTAGTTCAGAGAGATGTGTTGGCACTCTACCCTGCTTTGAGAGAATTCGGCTTGAAAGTAAACACCGCAATGTGCGAGTTTTAGCTCAGTAGCGGCAGTACCGAGTGCAAGTTTCACATCACTAATCCCTGGACTAAGAATCGTGGATAATAATTATTTGCAGCTACTCGGTTCGCCTATTTTCCCTGAGGCCTTAAAATATAGTTTTGACACTAAAGTACGGACCCTGACATTACTGGCTGAACACCTCCGTATCTACCGGCACATGTGTCCTTAACACAAGCCTTGACGCAGTGATTATTTACATATTATAATTTAGGGAGGTTGATTGTAATCTTTGTATAAACTGTAGTCTTTGAGAAAACTTGAAAATAATTGATTTGTTGTTATTTACGTTTTGTCGATCTTTAACTTTTACTAGTAGCATAGTTTATGACACTGACAGAAGTAACTCTGCGGATTGTGACGTGCGTGACGTCGCGTCCCGGTTCCAACGGAAGATCAACGCTGGCTTCAGCCGGCACTGTGTTGAGATGGGACCGGTTTGTGACAGAAAGCACTTCGTAATGTTTACATGTTAGATATTTTGTTTAAGTTGTGTTTTCTGTGGCAAATAAATATATTTCTATTTCTATTTCTATTCTATTTCTAACACTTCTGAGGGCCTGTTTCGGGATGCCCAAGCTGACATATATCATACGGGCTGCACTGACTTGGAAACTCCCCAAAGAGGTACTACTGCAGTGGTGTCAGGCTAGCCTGCCAGTTCGATTTGGCGGTTTGGGAGTTCGCCGCTTACAGGAATGTGGCCCTATCGCTTTCCTCGCCTCGTCATATGGCATTGCAGTCTTGGTCAAACGGTTGGTGTTGGATTTGGGTGAAGATACGAGCATTCCTTTTGTCAAGGAAGCTCATAACGTGTGGGCTCGGTTATACCCGGACTTTGATCTGCCCACAAAGCCTAGTGTACAAAGAGGTTGGGACGAGCTGGCTGGAGCGCACATACTCACTCATCTGCGCAGCAGTGCCTCGGGGGTCGAATTGGCATGTCTCAACTCCGTTTCTAAACCAGAGTCGGGCGCCTGGCTGCATGCTCTACCATCTCCTCACTTGGACATTCTGTTAGACGACGTCTCTGTTAGAGTGGCTGCGGGACTCCGACTTGACTGTGCTGTTTGCGAACCCCACACGTGCGTTTGTAGCGTGCAAGTGGAGGAAAACGGCTTACATGCGTTAAGTTGCGCTAGGTGTGTGGGTCGAAGACCACGGCACCACGCTATTAATGAGCTTGTCCGGAGAGCTCTCGTCACGGCTGGCATTCCATGCGTTTTAGAGCCCCCCGGCCTGTCGCGATCGGATGGCAAACGCCCGGATGGACTCACTCTCGTTCCGTGGCAGAAAGGTCGATGTCTCATAAGGGACGCCACTTGTGTATGTACTTTTTCATCCTGTCATCTTTCTGCCACCCAAAGAACTGCGGGTGCAGGAGAAGAAACCGCGTTGAGTAACACAACAAGTATTCTGCTCTTGAAACGAGCTATGAGTTCATCCCTTTTGCAGTTGAGACAACAGGCTCTGAAGCGAAAAAGTTTGTTGCGGATCTGGGACATTGTTTGCGGAACTGTGGGCGTGATCCCCGTTCCGGTCAATTTTTAGCCCAACATATCGTTGGCTCGTTGGCCATTCAGAGGGGGAACGCTGCTAGCCTGATGGATACGTTTGGGCATGGGGGCTCTTTAATGTATGGGTCAAAATAATTTGTTACTTACATTTTGTATTAAAAACTGTTTACATCAATAAAAAAACATAAGTTTTATAAATATAATAACCCTAAAAACAAAGATCGTTAATATTATAAAATGCAGTAACAAACGTCTTATTAGTAATTTTGGTTACCTTTAAATTACTGATATTCTAGTCGGAAAACATCTTTTCACAAAACCGAAAGGGCGCGGTTTTGATATCAGCTATAGCCATGCCGACTTTTTAACTCATTAGCTTGGAAAACATCGTGAGGAGACCTGCTTGTTGGAAAAGGTTAATAGCTTTTAAAATAAGTGGTTTCTAACCCGTAGATCAGCGTAATGGACAATTGTCTAGAAACACTTCAAATAAGAGGTCTGTGCCCAGCAGTGCTTGTTAAATGTTAAGTTTACACAACACAAATAAGTAAAACTATAGTTTGATTTTAATGCGAAAACCAAACAAAATAACAATGAAGAAAATTAGTTTGAGCCAAAACGAAGAAGTTTTCACTTCGCCTGCGGGTTATTGCATTATACTAGTACGTCTTTGTTATTTCGTATTCTTGGAAACAGTTTTGTTGAGTTTCCAAATTAAAATGTAAAACATTTTTTTTTGCTGTCTACTTATTGGCGGTCCAATTTATTAAAGGTATATAAAAATTATATACATACATATATAGTTTATTGAGAAATATTAAAAACAAAACAACACGTAACTAACTTAAATAATATATTTGAAAATATAAAAATACGTAAGTATATTGACTAACACAAGAGATAGCGCCAGTAAAAGCTATGATGGGCTACAGTGCATGAATTTCTTTAATTACCATAAATATATATATATTTTACCTTAAGTTCATCTACGACTACAGGGTTTCTAAAGTTCAAGTCGGGCTGCGTGTGACCAAACTGATGTAAATAGAATTGGTCTTGAGCTGTAGAATAAGTCCATGCACTGTTTTTAAATACACTAATCTGAAAAAAAAAATTTTATTAAATAAACCACCAATACTTATCGAATCAAACTATGAACGGACTTCAAAAGGAGGCAAGTCTTAATTATGCAGGATTCTTTTTTTTCTTTTATTTTAATTTTCCATTTAATTTTTATAGATGACATTCTGTTTCTTAAATTAAGTGTTGCCTGCACAATTCAAGTAATTTTTTTTAAGGTATTACTTATTAAAAAAATAAAACAACTATTTTCTTTATCAAGAAAAATCACGCTTAAATACTATATCATACAATTTATTCTTTTTTGTCAGCATGCGAGGACAGATTAAGGTGACAAACAGGAATAAATCTATAATACGTGCTAATTTAATTCCTGTAACATTTTACAATTACATACCCAATTATTAGGGGCTTGTCTAGTGCCCTTAGCATCAACATGTCCATGTTCCCAAATATACCAGTCGCTGTAGTACTCATCTCTATGCAGGGACTTAATGAACCATTCGCTCTCATTGCTCGAATGATTCAAAACAATATCCAAGACAATTTTCATATCTGCAATAAGCACGAAATAATAAACACTGATGCGAAAACTGTTGTTTATTCCGAAGTGTCTTTAGTTAGCGAATCGTCATTCCTTTCCCGTTCATTGCGCAAGATAATTGTTTCGATGATATAATTATACAATATTGAGATCTGGGCTTTATTGATCTGGTGATATCGATTTTTTACCTTTTTGTTTTATCTTTTTACCCGCCTGCGAAAGAAAGAGGGTTACGTTTTTCGAGTGTATGTATACATATATGTATGTATATATATTTTGCACGCAATAGAGCTTAAACGGCATGTCGTATTTTTATGTAAGTGGTGTCAATAGATTCCTCTTAGTCGTGAGAGTGACACTGGGTATTTAAAAATTTAAAAAAAATGGATAACCAATTTAACGATTTAGTAGTCGAGTTTTGTAGTCGAGATCGTTTTTAAACACATGTTGAGAAAAACGTAATAATATCTTATATTATCTTTACAGAGAAATACAGGGTTAATAACGGTTAGGGATATACTTAGTGGAATGGGGGTCATTGCACTGATCCTAAGGAAAAACATTAATTATTGGTTTTTACTCTGAATTGGAGTAAAAAAGATCAGTTGTCCCATACAAAAAGTTGATCGGCCGTCGACAAAATGTTCGGAAGACCTAATTTTTTTCTCGATTAATTCTGATTCCAAAAAAGAAAAAATAACAGTTCTTTCCTACATTTTGCTTTTTCTTTAGAACAGACGATTTTTTCTCGATGTGTATAGTAATGCTTTTTCAGCTTAGTGCACCCCCTAACTTATGAGTCTGCCTATACCTCTGTATTGTTAAGGATATAATAAAGTCAAAATCTTAACTCCTATACCTTACTGTGGACGTGCTAATACAAGAGTATCTTACTGTAACAATTTTTCCAGGCGTAATGCATAAATTTAAGTAATTCTACTATGAATATTTATCAACTTCTTACTGAGTTCGTTAGCTTTTCTCAGGAGTTGTTCGAAGTCTTCAATGGTCCCATACTCGCGATGGATGGAGTAATAATCGGAAATATCGTATCCAAAGTCGTGCAAAGGAGATTTGAAGATTGGTGAAAGCCAGGCTGCGTCTACACCGATATCTTTTAGGTAGTCTAGGCGAGCCGTTATACCTGTAGACAGAAAGTTACTGGATTAGTTGCGAGTATTATGAAAAAATTACCCTCATTATGAATATTATCAAGATAGCCGACATCAATTTCATGTAATTTGCTGTTGCACGTCCTGAAAAGCATCGTTTCTTTTCTTTTATTTTCTTATACGGCAGCTAAATTATTAGGCGGACATACGATGGTTGCCTGTAAGGAATCACTTTTAGAATTAAAACCACCACTTATGGCATTGCATGCAAAATTATATTTTTGTATTTTTATGTTTTGTGCGTCTAAAATATAGCGTCCTTCTATATTAGTGTATCATACTTAAGCAATACGAGTATTGTAAGACCGGTTTCTGGGTCATAAGCTTAAACCTAGCGTCAACGCTATTAGTTTTAAATAGTGGAAGAATGCTTTTGAGCATGCCTTGTTTAGGTCAAATTAAACGCACCTTTAATATCACCGATTCCATCGCCATCGCTGTCCATAAAAGACCTCGTATAGATCTTGTAGAAGATGGCGGTCTCCCACCAATCAGTCTTCATATTGACGTTTTCATAGCGTGCGTCGCAGCTTACTAACACGTAAACCACTATTATCTGCCACATCACTGAGAAAAAAAAAATAATTTAACAGTTAACTTGCAACACTAAGGCTGGAAACGTACATAGGCAGGCAGCTTGCTAAGCGTATAGAGACTTGGATTTCAAGAAACCATGGCAGCTAGGCTTTAAGCTCGCTGTAGACGATAATTTCATATTCAGGATGGCCGCCACTACTAAATCAAGGGTATTTTTAATTTTACTTGTTCTGATGAGCTTAGCAAGGCTCTAGGCGCTGAGCGGACGTGGTCATAAGACGGGTACTGACCGGTATAATGGGGCATAATACATAGCGTTCTTGCATTCAGTACGGTGCTCGCTTGTTTCCCGTACTTGACTACACGAACGCTCGCTGTGTAACACGTTACATTGCACCTCGTAACGCCGGACAGTACTCGGCTTCACAGTCTTCGTACAGAATATTCCAGACTTCATAATTATCATCATCATCAGCTTACTTTCCTTCACTGTTGGACATAAGCCTCTGCTATCCTCTTCCATGGCACGCCACTCGGGTTTTTAAAGCCAAACTTAAAGAGACCGAATCTCAACAAATACTCTAAATTATTATTCTCTAGATTATCACGGATCAAGATTTTGTGTTGGTTGTAACATTAAATTATAATAGTGCTATAATTTTTACCAAAGCCACGGATTTTAAATCCATGGATGGACACGCGGATTTTGTATCACTTAAAACGAGATAAAGTACTGAATTTATGAATATTACAACCCCTTAGCAAATATTTTAATACACGCGCATTCGAAACATATTTTGATACTTTGTACAATAATTAACACAATATAATTTTTATTAATGAATGCCAAAACGTTTCATTCCACGGATTACGGATTCCACGAGTCAAAATTGTAACGCTAATAAATTCGATTAAAGTACTGAAGAAACCACAACAGTTTCACTTTTCAAAGTTGTTTAAAACTGGTGTCATAATATTTACATTTTGCCAAGTTTAAATAGAATCATTTTGCTCCTTAACTTGTACAACTTAAGTAGAAAATTAATTCATTGTAGTCGAATTAAATGTAAATATTACAGAAACTTATTTCTAAATGAACTAATGAATTGTTAGTTAATGAATTTTAGATTTCTTTCCTGGTTTGTCAGTAAAGTAAATGGAATATATAATTTAATATAAATAATAATAATCATGGGCATCGGCAACTACAGTTAAACCGTTTTGTTATGTTAGCCGAATCAAAAGCAGGAAGCATATTTACTAATGATTCTTATACAGGGTTATCGGTTAGGGGTGTACTTAGCCAGAAGAGGGGTCACTATACTCATCCTGATAAACTTATAATCTTTACTAAATATCCATATAATACTATGCGAGTTTTCCAGACAAAAATTTCATACATTTTGTCAGCGACAGTTATTTTTATGTTCCATGGAACAGTTGATTTTATTTCTCGAATTAATATAATAATATATTATGGGTCAACATCTACACGGATGTCTTGGGGTCCCAAACTAGGCAAGAGTTCAGAGTTGGTCTCACTAAGTTGACGTCTCCATTTCGCCTTAGTAGACCCCTAACCGATAACTGTGTAGTTACTGAAAGATACCTGGGCTGAATTAGAAAAAATACATAAAAGAGAACTTAATATAAATACTTTCCACGCAGTCTCATATTTTTTTTTAACGAAATTGAGCAAGAAGTTTGCTTTTAAATCAAAATTTGTTTTGCAGCCCGTTGTTACTGTAAAAGTTGTGCTTAGTAATTTACTTGTTTACTTAGCTATATAATCTTAGATTGCAGTTTTAAAAAATAATACTAACGAGATACTTAATAATTTTTAGTGTTATATATGAGAAATATTAACCAAACACTCACCTTTAAAATTGTAAGTGAAGTTAAAAAACATCATTGGGATCACAAGAATTTTTTAACAGGGCACACTACTTTTTAACATCATTTGTTTTATTAAATCTTTGCAACTGAAAAATGCAAAAATAACGTTAATTCTATCCCGTCCGAGCGCGACGTCTCCACAACAAATGTAAGACTCTCACTCTATCAGACTTACTTCTTATTATAAAATCGTTGCAGTTATGGCTATCGTAAAATAATTGTTTGAAAATATACTCAGATGTTATGATATTCGTCTCAATAATGTTTGTAAAATTAACGATAATAAACAGAACGCAATTACTAAACAGATTCGGTCGTGGATTGGAACGATGAAAATGCCTATTATTTTAAATAATTTTGTCATAAACGTAAATTGCAAGTGTTGTAGTGTAATGTTTAATCGGTGAAAATCAATACTTTTAAAAAGTGAAAATCGATTTTGCTTTGGTAGGAAGTGGTTCAAATTGACTTCTAAGATTTATTATGTTGTTAATTAGTTTTTCTCGCTTTTCTTGAGATTTTATCATCAGATCCAGACTTGATGTAATGGGCTCCTCCTCCTCCTCCTGCCGTTCCAAAAAAGTTTTTTTAATTAGGTCACATTTTGCGAAAATATCGATGAACAATACACAAAAAATACACTCAGTCAAACATAGTACCTCCGTCCTTTTTTGTGAAGTCAGTCAAAACAATGTAGAATTTGTTTAGAGTTACTAGGTAATTTCAGTAAATGTCTTCTTATCCAAGTCATTAATAACCCAGGAAATACAATTGATTTAGATAAAATTAAATGTCTCCAAAAATAGATACAACGAAATTAGAGCCTGCAGAGTTAAATAACAGCATAATTTAAAAAAAAAAAGCGAAATCAGACTTCGACTCGGCACGCGAAACTTACGTTACAATAATGTATACTCAAAAATTAGTAAAAAGATATATATTAATAAGCTACTGGACTGATTTTTATAACATTTATATGGGAGCAATTAGAGAGTACCATTTTAAAATAGTAAAATCTTTTTCGGACGATTTGATAATCGTACTATTTAATTCGATTTAATAAAAATAGCAAATATAATCTGCCCAAAAAATTAAGTTGATTAAATATTAAGTAATTTTGTAATAGTGGATAGATTACAACGAAATGTCGGCTTGTCAGATAAAACATATACGCACTGTAAATTGAACATATATATTATTTTTTAGTTAATAATATTCACAATAGTTATAATGCTTTTTTTTTCAGGTAAGCTGCTTCATCACATAATAACATATGTCAGAGGCACGTGAGTCAACATTGTTATAATCAGATTTATTTTATTTATATTGGTATATATCACCAGGCTCTACCCTAGCTGCGGAAAGGGCAGATAAAACAGGACAACTTAAAATCTTTAGAACGGTTTTATTCTCACGGCTTGTTTTTGGACCGAACGAGCAGAACGTCTCTAGATGTATTTCAAGCCTTAGATAATGTTCTATTATCTAATGCAGAAATTAATGAAGGAAGTTTTGTGGTAGCAGCCATCTTGGTTTTGAAATATATCATAGTGTATATTAGTCTCGAGTCAAGCCTAATTAGGGGGTTGTAAAAAAATATAAGCCTCCATTTTATGGCCACCTTGGACCGATTTTCATCGAAAATTGCTAAAGAAACTTAACTCACATTGGAAAAAAAGTCAAATTTCTAAATCGGTTCATTCGTTCGGGAGATACGATGCCATGGACAACACACACATATAAAGAAAGAGAGAGACACGTCAAATAATAAAACCCTGTCGTTTTTGTGTGGGGGTTAAAAACAAATATAACTAAACAATCTAACAACAAACGGAAAAATCAATGTGTGTTTGTCGCAACGCGACCCCAACTCAGCAAATTGCTCGCTGTAACAACCAGCGAGCGCTGGTCTTCCGATGGGACCAGGCAGTGATCTTACTCACGCGCGAGTTAGGCAGTACCTAATTTAAGAAGTACATAGGTATGTATTTTTACTTGCATTTTGGAATGTTGTTACGTACATGGCGTACATTTCAAAATTTTAACAAACCTTGACGAAGCTGAGGACGAGGTTTGACAAATGGAGATAGAAGAAAATTTAAGTATTAACTTTTCAAAACTGCATTGTAAAAATCAATTAAAAATTATGTGTTCATCGACTCCCTTTCGTCTTAGTACAACCCTACCCAATAACATGTATAGTATAAATAATATTAAATTTAAAATTTAAATCTGAAAAGAAGTTTCAACCGTAAATATTTTCTCTCTCAAATAAAAATACATCGCTGAAGATATCGGTTTTCCGACATCCAAGTGGCATTTTCCCGCTGCACCCGGTCGCCTCCCGACGGACGCGAAATTTATCCTTTTGTCACCAATATAATAGATTTTATCCCTTTATCCCCAGGGAAACTTTCAATATTCTTAAGTAAATTTCTTTCTGCATTGTAAAAAGTTGGTCGGCTGTGGACTGGTGATGCTCGTCGCTTTGGCAGTCAATTGAGATTCTTTGATATTTTTTCGGCAGTTAATCTATCACAAGAAATAAGCAAATTAATTTATCGAATGCGTATTTAAAAACGCATAATAGTGCTTTGTAGCATTAACCACTGTAATAGTTTATTTAGTTACATAGTTTTGTCTTCATATTTTCTCCTGATTTTGTTTAGGTATTTATTTTTTATTGAAGACAGCTAGGCATTTGACCACTAGGTTACACGACCACAGCAGTTAGCAACAATACACTGGCTCTCAGGGAAGTCAGTGTTCTCAGGGAAGGCTGCCGCAACACACCCACCGTACATGACGACAAATTTTATCAACTTGAAGGTAGTCAGGCGAGGGAAAAACTGCAACAAAATTTTTTTAAAGTTGTCCGCTATAACTCGAAACAACTTTCCTTAATAATATTTAGCTATATGTACATTCAGAAGAAAGAAAAATAACATCCCTAAACCTCAGATAAATCAAGTTAAAAATAGAATCAGATTGATGATCTCACGGAACATTCGGCCGTCCCTGTAAACCTTTATCAGTAATTTGTAACTGCCTTTTTAGCCGTGTTATATTCATTCAGAGTGTGTATAATCAACCCAATCTGCGCAATGTTCCTATTCGTTTACAAAATTTACAAGTATAGTTTGAAATTGTATAAACGTCCGACATTGACATTTTATGTTTGTGGTCATCTTGCATTTGAAATTTATCATAGTGTATCATACTACTATCTATATATACTACTAGTCAAGCCCTTTCATCGATACCAATATTTATGGAGTTGTGTGTAAAAAATGTCCGCCATTTTGTGGCGGCGGCCATCTAGAACCGATTTTCATCAAACACGGCAAAGAACACTCTGGACTAATTCAGCTTTTAAACAAAAAACAAAAAATAGGCTTATTCGTTCGGAAGCTACGATACCACAGACAGTCACGTCATACTTATAATCTCCCTCCCAAAAACTTATTGGGCACCCTACCCTTTAGATTTTAGATGGTCTAGATTAGATTAGATTCTTAGATTCTAGATAATCCATCTGCAATTTTCTTTGTTGTAGACATTTCGTTTTGCTAGTAGTATAATTTATTCTTATTTAAAGTTGTGAACTGTATGTCATAATCTTCCTCTATTAGTTCACGGCAGAACATAGACTATTCCTAGTGAACGCTACCGACCTCTCCAGGTCTGCCTTCAGCTCGTCGTCGTACATGAAGGCCTCAATTCGGCCAGTCACACTGACTAAACTGAAAGTTCCTAAAATTATATCCATCCTTTTCTCACTTGCAGAAACAAAAAGAGAGGAGACAATTTTAGATTAGTTAATAGTCAAATTGGGTTAGTTTAGTATGTTTGGCCTGCCTGAATCGGGGTCTATTATTTTCATATCAAAATATTGTAATGTTATTGTAATAAGGATCTGTATCATTCAGAGTAGGCTGTTTTGCCCATGTTTTGCCTCACTATCAGACTCTATACATCTTTTTACTAAGTACATACACATGACCTCTTTTTAGCGTTTTAGCTCAAAATACCCTTTTCGAGTTACTCGTTATACCACATGTTAAATATACTAGATACGGGAGCATACTGCCGTTATTCCGTTATTAAATAGACGGATACAAGACGGGTCATTAATTTTCCTTACGCGAGCGTATAAATCGACTGAAATTCGGGCCATGTTGCGTTTTAAGCAAAGTTACTGGGCCGATCTACACTTAGTTGCTCAGGCTAACTGAGGGCCGCTTGAATATCTGATATTTACTAAATTTATACGGAAGTTATTTTTTAGATCACAATTTACTACGCTATATTAGTACCATTTATTTTTTATACAACTTACTTTTGGTCTACATCCTTTTTTTCTCGGTCGTTGTCTATTTACGTAAATTTTAAAAAGTATTTTATTTTATATTTTTGATCTAAAGGAGTAAGTCTTGACTTGACCGACAGACTGATATTACCTAAGAATTAACGCAGAGCCTAAAACGCCGGATCTAGAGACATGAAATTTGGTGGGTATGTTAATGGTAGGGTGTAGGGTTGTATTAAGAAACGATTTTTAGAAGTTCAACTCTTAAGGTCTACGAGTATAAATGCCTTCAATGTAAAGAAGTTCATATAAAAAAGTAAGGGGCTATTTACGTCGCAGGCAACGCCGCGGGCGACAGCCACTAGTCTACACATAACATTTTTAAAGCGTTTCACAAACCACTATCGCTTAATTAATCCGAAAGTTTCCATCCACTCTCTCTCTCGACCTAAATTAAGGCAACCATACACCAAGTTAATTAAGTGTGAAGCAAGTTGAAGAGTCAACCGTCTGCTCTTTGCTCAGCCCGAAATAGCTAACACGGAGGGTACTAGGCGGGTGTGATAGTGGTTAATCTTCACAATCTTCCCAAATATGGAAGATAGAGTGCTTTACGAGACTAACCCTTTCGCTAATAACGCGGGTGCCGATGCTAATTGGGTGTCAAGCGTGTTAATAAGTACATTTTAGATACTAAAACAGTGATCGATAGAACCATGGACACAAGTAGACACCATTCCTATCCAAGAGATACTTATAATGGTAAATTGTGTAGACTAATATATGAGACGTGCCAACGCTGTAGACATGAATACCTTATTACAACCCTGATAAAGCTCAGCATTCGCTGGAGGTTTGGAGAGAACGAAACTATAATTCGACATTACCGATCAGATAAGTGTTAAAACCGGTAATGTAAAACAAAATGATTTTTTATATATTAATAGTGGATCGATTGCGACAAAAATTATATGGGACCAAGTAAAAGCCCTTATTATTTTTTATGTCCTAAACTTAACATTATCAACCCTTAAAAACAAAACATTTTTTTTAGGTCGGCCATCCCTGAGATATCGGGAATTCGACATTAAAAATACGCCAAGACTGATTTAGAAATGAAACTCTTTATATACTCTTTGAAAACTAGACTTCCCAGGTAAAGAAGAATTTTTATTAAAATCGGGTTAGTAGTAGTAGCTTTTAAATCTAAATACGTGAAATAATTATACGCTCTGACAAATTTAAGTCATTTAACACTTTTCCTAAAGTTGTAAACTTTTAAATTTTTGTACAAACAAAACGCTTGCAAAAATCTGATCCATCTCTCCCATTTATTCACAAAAAATAAAAGTACCTTTCGGCTTATCCCAAGGGATGAATTCTCACGTTATTTGTGGAAACAGGCTCTTTGAGAACGATTTTGGTCTAGAAAAATATACAGTTGGTGAAATAATCCTGCCATTGTTGAATAAAATCTCTTTTAGCCTTCAGTATTAGAAAAAATATTATTAAGTTACAAAATAACATACTTTTAGAAGTTTTACAACTTCATAACTTTCGAATATTTTTGATTAAATTTGATAATCACAAGATCTAGATATTTAAGATTAATTTACCTTAAACATACTTACAGAGATATTTTAAATTAATTTATCTAAAACATACTTATAGAGCCTGTTTATCCAGATTCGGATTATCCCTAAGGCAAACTAAGCACGTGCCTAGGGGCGCGAAATCACTCAGTCGGAAGTGGAATCCTGTCGACTTGTTTTTTTATTAGCAAATTGACAAGTATTTTTCTAAATTCGTTCACATAATATTATAATGCCCAAGTATCAGCCATGCAATGAAATGATTCCTCGTTTTATTAGTCCTTAATATTTTTTTTTTAGGATTGGGCTGTGTGGCGTGTCATGGGAGAGGCGTATGTCCAGCAGTGGACAGGAGTAAGCTAATGATGATGATGAAAAAAAATTGGCTCTGTTAGAGAGGCACATATCAGCTGCTTGCCTATTGCGCTCTTCATACTTAGTTGGCCTAAAACCATAAAAGAAGTAAATTGATTTTTTTTAAAAACCTCCGTCATTTGTTGTAGCTGCCATCTTGGATTTGAAATTATCATAGTGTATAGTATTCTTCTAGTCAAGCGCTTTCATTTGATGCCTATATTAAGGGAATTGTGAAAAAAATTGATCTCCGCCATTTTGTTGCTGCCATTTTGAACCGATTGCCATCAAACACTCACGACTAAAAACGTTTCATACAAAAAAAAAAAATTTAAATTGTTCCATCCGTTGAGAAGCTACGATGCCAGAGACAGACATATCAAACTTATAACACGCAGTCGTTTTTGCGTCGGGGGACTTGCATACTAGAATATAGAAAAAAACATATCTTAATGCAGAAACACTTCGCTCGCTCGGTCAATTCAGGTAGGTCAGCATTTTCAAACATTTCCAATGAAACACAAGCCCGTAAGTTATGCTATTTTTGTTCCATCACCTCTTTTACTCCCATATCTAACAGTGGAAGTAACAAAACACAATCAGACTTCCCACGAAATGGGGTAAAACAATTCAAAGAACGATAACAGACATATGCATAGGGTGACCATGGAATAAGACAAGATTCGGAGAAAAATTGCGGTTAAAGGTAATTTTCATAATGTTTTTTAAACGACGATATATGCTAGTTATTCTGCGAACTCTTGACCACCTGAGTTTTGTTTTGCATAATAATATCTCTGATAAATAATTATTTTTAAAACTGGTCGGTAGATTCTGTAGTATGAAACTCCTTCGTTTCTGGTACAATTTTCGAAAAACATTTCAAGGGCTAAAACTTATCTCTCTTCTCTCTAAACCAAATCTCGTTTCTAATGGTTCCAAGTTATGATCTGTACGCGAGCATCCAGACAAATGTAGAAAATGATAGATTGAATGAGCAAAATAATTATTCGGCCATATACGAAGCACGCTAGCTAAAACCGTATCACTCGCAAATGAAATAGAATGTTCTTACAGTTACCAGGAAATATATACTATATCAGCACTGCAGCAAATTTCACAGCAGGTAATTTACATAATAAAAGTTGACGCAAATCAGAATTGTAGGTAAAGCTGCTGCCAGTAAACGAACTAATGAGCTTGACTGCGTAGTGGCGATATTTAGGGCTCTTTAAATGTATGAATGAATTAACTCTTTACTGCAGAAACACAAACATCAAATATACAGAAAAATCTTACATCTTTGGCGTGGTATCGAGAGTGGGGTAGAGATTTCGCCGAGATGCAATCTATGGCCTATGATCTATGACTGGCCGGTTGGCGCAGTTGGTAGCAACCCTGCCTTCTGCGCCGCCGGTCGCGTGATCGACCCCCGGACAGATTAAGCATTTGTGTGCATGAACATGTCTGTTTGACCTGTGTCTGGGTGTTTATTATATATATATAAGTATGTATTTACGTATTTAAGTATGTATATCCGTCATCAGGTTACCATAGGCTTTGCCTAGTTAGGGACCTTCAGATATTTGAGTGAATGTTGTCCCATATTATAAAGGGTGGGCCAGAGTAAAGTTCACTTTGGAAACCTTTATAAAAAAAGACTGATAGTACTAAAACAATTTATTTAAAAAGTAACTTAATGTAACATTATTAGATTTATTTTTTGAAAATAACATCATCTAGATGTGCTCCCTCTCGCCGGGAGCACTCTTCCAAGCGATGTTTAAAATTTTCAAAAACGCGCTGGCACGTTGCAGTTGATATAGCCGCCATTTCCGTTCGAATGTTTCTTTTAAGGCGGTAATTGTCTCTGGTTTATTGGAGTAAACCTTATTTTTGAGGTATACCCACAAAAAAAATCCGATGGAGACAAGTCGGAGCTTCGTGGTGGCCACTCGATATCACCCCTCTTAGAGATCACTTTACCGGGGAACATCTCCTTAACGACCTCCATACTGGCATTAGAAGTGTATCAGGTGGCGCCATTATGCTGGAACCAAGTCAGGGAATTGTACTCCTGTAGCCCAGCAAGAGTTGGTCTTAAAAAATCTTTTAGCATTTTGACATATCGCTCCGTATTTACCGTCAATGCTTGGCCGCTAGAATTTTCGAAGAAATAAGGCCCAATGAGCCCACTAGCTGAAACCGCTGCCCAAACCGTCACTTTCTGGCAATGAAGAGGCTTTTGATGTTTGCGTGAAGGCTGTTCAGCGCTCCAATAACTGCAATTTTGTTTATTTACAAATCCATTCAGGTGAAAATGGGCTTCGTCTGAGAAAAGGATGTTCCCGAAGTTGGAAAACCGCTCTAACATGATGGATCAAAACCTCTCTCTTTTTGTATGGTCATCAGGGTTGAGTTGCTGGACTAATTGGATTTTATACGGATGAAGCTTTAAATCGTGTAAAATTCGTCGTAAACTGCTTCTTGAAATTCCTACAGCTGCCGAACGTCGCCGTGTAGAGAGTTCCGCATTTTGCTCAACAGATTGATTAACCTCTTCAATCGCTTGCACTGTGCGTACTGTGCGGGAACGACCTCGACGTTTCTTAGGAAGCGTCGAACCAGTTTCTTGGAACCTCTTTAGCCATTTCTTAAGTAACTGAGTGCTAGGACACTGGCGGATACTTCGTAAATTAAATTTAACTCTGAACTTACGCCGCGCAACAATATAAGAACGACCATTTTCGTAAAACGCTTGAATAGCGAACGCGCGATGCTCACCCGTGAACGGACTCATGGCGACTAAAAATGCGAGAGACGCAGAAACCGATCATACCCCGCGTACCCCGCTACCTGCCGCGAGCAACGGTTTTTTTTGACAAGGGAAAGTGAACTTTATTCTGGCCCACCCTGTATTATTATGACTCGTGTATCAGAAGAAAAACGAAAAAAAAAAACAAGCAAAACAATTACATACAATTACAAAACTCTATTGTCACCAGAAAAGTTAAACAAAGCACAAAAAGCGGTCGTGTCGCTAAAAAGCGATCTCTTCCTGTCAACTTTGTAGGTATGTATAATTAAAACTTAATTTAGCGTAGACGGTGGTACAAAAAAAAATAACCCCAATGCGTTGTTTTTATTTGGAGAAGATTGCTATGTACATAGGATTGTATGTACAGAACAATTTTATGTACATACAATCCTATGCTGTCCCAAAAATGTATTAATCATGCTCACAGTATGTAAGCCGTCGAAGGGGCTTCGAAGCGTCTAAATTGGTATTTACGTACCAAGTTACGGAAACCTCTTCGAGAAGGAAATGTGCTATGTATTTAGCTGTTTTTGTGCATGATGTAGCTAGCATACGAAAATAATCATGGTCTGAAAAATGTTTGACATTTGAAATAAAGAAACGGCTTTTATTAGAAGCTTAAAAGTAAGTAATAGTTTAAATGAATTATTTGAATATAATTAAACCGACTTCTGAGTCACAAAATAAGCACTCAAAAGCATTACATGACAGCAACACACATATCTTTCAAGTCGCTGAAAGCCAAGTCTATATACTACCCACAAGTATCATATAAAATCTTTAAATAGATTTTATACATATAAAATCTATTTAAAGAAATTTAATTGGGTTAAAAAAACTGGGATTTTTAACCGACTGCGAAAGAAGGAGGGTTATGTTTTTCAAGTGTACGTAAATTTCTTTGGCACGCCCTAGAGCCTAAACGGCTTGTCGTATTTTTACGTGTGTGCTGTCAATAGATTTGTGTTAGTCGTGAGAGTGACACTGGGTACATAAAAATTGAAAAAATAAAAAGATGTTAAGCATGATACACAGATTAAACGATTTAGCTTTTAGTCGGGATTTTTCGAACTTGCTTCTAAACGCTTGTTTAACCTAATTAATTTACATCTATATATGTAAAAATATTTATTTAAGGTATATAAATAAAGAAGATACAAGAACGAGTTTACTAGAATATGGACAAAGTTTAACCACTACAGTAGGAATTTACGTCTCATTTGATCTGGGGTAAGAGAATGATAAGCCAAATTTTCAGACGTCCGCATACTTTGAGCACTGCTGTCGGATAAAAGTACCTATCTCCTACTTTATTTTAGGGTGATACCGCACTAGACTATTGTAGCAGCATTACAAAGATTACAAATTACAGGATAAAAATTACCCTATGTGTTAATTCAGTGTCTAAGCTATCTCCGAACCAGATTTAATCCAAGTGGATTCAGCTGTTTTTGCGTGAAAGAGTAACACACATAAAACCATTTATATATTCTTACAAACTTTCGTATTTATATTATTAATACGAAAATTAAAAAAAAGTTTATATGTTTGGGTACAATTTAATCATTATAATTAATTCTAAATCGGTCTAGGCACGGGAAACATAAAAATAAAAAACCGACGAATTGAGAATTTTTATTTCTTTTCGCAGTCTTAACAAAATATCCAGTGTGCTTTCACCCGAAATAATCCTGTCAGCAAAATTAAAGTTTCACCTTTCCCGAGGTAATTAGAAACGAGACAGCAGCCTGAAGCTATTAGCCAGAACAAGATATCCTAATAGAGTGCACTTACTTACTTCGCTTGTAACTGGAGCGCCTGAAGTTTTCCTCATTTCGAGATCTTTCTAGAATTTTTAGGGTGGGAAAGATTTCAGAGCATTGCTTTAGTATCTAATGAGATAAAAAAACTAACTTGGCAACGTTTGATCAAGATCTCACCTTATGGTACGTGAAGTAAGATGTATCACGTTTACATATAGTAAAAATCTATTCACCCGGCGCTTTAACACACTCGGGTTGTAGGCAATTCAGAGAATGGCAGATTATTCCAGTGTTTTGCTGTTCTTAAAAAGGAATGAGCAAAATATTTGGTATGAATTGGTGGTATTTGTACCTTAAGTGGAAGAAGTTTTGCAATGTTTCGAATTCTAATATGTGTGATTATTTTAAGCTGTCAGGCAATACTTATTTTTACAGACTTCCAAAAATGGAGGTTCTCAATACGTAAGAATCTTTTTTATGAACGTGCCTTAATTCTTCACTTAAAAGTAGAGTTCGCGGAAAATTAAGATATTGAAACCGGCGCAGCTGTTACTAACGTAAGTAATCAGGCAGTAGGGTATGCTAAAAATAGTTTTGTAAAAACCCGATAATAAATTGGACATGCTGTGATTTATTAACCCACTGCCAAGTGAAGATATCCTAAATCTGTCGAACTCTTTCTTTATTTTATATATGTACAAATATTTTTTCGAATCGAGGCATATCTGAGAAATCAGGATATTTTCATGCATTCGGCGGTACCCTAGTATCCTAGTACCTAGTATAAAATAATACTCGTATGGGATATAATTGAAAAAATTGCGTCCGTTATTCAGTTTTATTTATTCAATTTCACTTGCATTTAGCTCAATTATTACTAATTGACAGTAACATTTGTGTAGTAAGTAACAAGGAAGACGAAGTCGCGACACCTCTATTTACTAAAGGAAGCGAGGCGACGAGGTTTCCTCAGTAAATCCGGCGGATGTATGAAGCTATTGTGAAACTGAGTTTATACTTCGTCGAGTTTCAATAGGTATTGTGTCTGTGTTTGGGGAACAAAAGAGACGAATACGCTCTCACGCCTTACTATTAAGATGTCTCAGACCAAGATATAATTGGTTATAAGGAGCCTGTAGTATTAACAGCAATTACGAAGGTACATCCTCATTTTAAGTTTTTCGCTTTATCAGAAAGACGGACTCCTGTAAAAAGATCCACGCATTTAACAATTTCTAATGCTACTTTATTTAATTAGCTGAGCAAGCAAGTGTACTTGTTTCAATTTGTGTCAAAATATCTTGACACAAATTGAAACAAGTACACATAAGTTTTAGGAATTTACTAAGCGGCGGAAATTTCCAGTTGCTGACAGGTCAATTTTGAAGCCTTCACTCAAATTAATTAAGTAGCTATGTTTAGGTACTTCTAATTTGAGTAATATTGTAAGTAATTTGGTTAAAAAAATGACTGTATTATGAAAAAGCTTATGACTAAATTAACATTTATTCTAACGAATTAATTATTAATTAAAGGTATATAAGGTTTATTTCTAAAATATCGCGTGGCGGATGTGTTAATTTATTTAATGAAATGTTTTTAGGAGTATCATAGTTAAGATATATTCTTTAAATTCTTTATAATCCTATTAAGTAGGTACGTATTTTTAAATAAGTAGTATTACAGCCCTTATCTACTAATCTTTATTCAACATATTTGAAGGAACACTACAATAATCGCCAAGGCCGTGTTTACAAGCGTTAAATCTCGAACAAACGTGTTACATTACAAGCTGCAGTAAACTTTACGTGTACCGGAACGTAGATATTTTATTTACCAATAATCTTAATCTTTAAAGGCTGTAAATTTTAGGATAACGAGCTTTAACAGGACGGAATACAGATTGTACAATTTGTTTTAGGACCTTTAGGCGCTATAACATGGCTTGTACAGCTAAAAGTCAGCCTCTTTTGCATTAACGCCTGAAATAATTATACCAATAAGATCATCGGTGACAATATATTTTTTTGGAATAACATGGATAGAAGCGCATTTTGTGACGCGCTCGACGAATTCAACCAGAAATGTAGTTGGTCCAGCCAGTTTGTAGTTTATAGTTTTTATTTTTTACCACAGATGCAACATTAGAGGTGTGATTAAGTTTGATTTATACGTCTGTGGCGTCAATAGGTACCTACATCTTAAGATAATAATCCATAAAAAATGCCGTTTTTATATTTGTTCAAATGTTAATTTTAGTGATCTGTTTTTGACTGGAACTGGTGGATATTAATTAATTAAGCGAAAACTTTATAACCTTTAAAACATGGTCTAAAATTCTTCAAAGCCGTTTTCAAATTTTAGCTTAGGTACATAAAACAGTTGGGAACAACTGCGATAAACCTCACCTGGTCGTGACTAACAGCAAACAATAAATCTGAAAGGCAAAACCCGGTAAAAATATGCCAGTGCTGATATAAATCTAACCACACGAAGGATATCTGAGAATGCTTTAACAAACTATACAAGACTTCTGAACTTGTATTATTAAGCTTAACAATCTCTACAAGACTTGTAAAATTCTATTGCAGATTTGACTTTACATGACTTCAATATGAGAGATTATGTGTGTTATGATGTAATTGGAAATAATATTCAGAATATTAAGATTTTATTTTATATCAATTGAATTTTTAACCAAAGGAATAAGTAACAAGCAATTAAAATATTACAATAATTCACCTGAGACTACAAACAACAAATTGTAACGAAAGTTTTTTGGTATTGAAACGTTTGTCGTCGTATCCAGGAATTAAAAGGTGAGAAACATAAATAAATGTTAGGCGGTACGAATTTCGCCGGGTCAGCTAGTTTGTAATAAATATTTTTTTATCAGTCATAGCTCTCCATGCAAACTTTGAAACGCTTGTACATATAAGGTGGAACCCGCCTTTCAGGAACATTTGCATGTTGGCAAAGCCCTCCCTAAGGAGTGCAATGCGGTAGGATTCGAAACGCAATGCCGCAGTGGAATTGCCTTAAAGTGGAATATCATCACGAATGCCGATTTTATAACAATTTACCTACAAACTTCAGCTCAGAGCAGCTGCTTTAAAACGGCATTACAAAACGTTAAATAAAATAGCGCTGCATTTATTTGCCAGTGGATTTTCGCTGGAAATATTTTTCTTGATGCTTGAAATATTTACACTTTGTTTATAGATAAACTAGTTTTTGTCCGCAGTCAAAAAGTACTCGTATAAGACTATCTCAGGACTTCAAAAAAGGAAGTAGATCTGTCAATCAGTTTCTGAGGAGAATTAGACATGTAATTTTCGTCGTGTAAAAATTGTAGTCTTATTACATTGCTTTAAACATATTATATATTAATTGATTTTCCAAAAAAAAAACAGTACTTATATGTCTCAATAACACAAAGATAGTGCGAGCGAAAGATCGCAAAACTTTATGGTAACTGCGAAAAACCAAAACTCCTACATATTTATTCGAATGGAATTTAGGTGTTTCGTTTCAACTTTATAATTTCTTCGTATATATATTTTTTAATACACTTTATTTACCCAATCCTTTTCCAAGACTCACTTATAAATAGGCTTTGCTACAAAATACAGGCTCTTGCAGTATCAAGTCTTAATTTGATTAATTCCGGTCTGGCAACTCTTACGTTATTAAGCTACCGTTCCGACATCGTATCCTGTTAAAACCTATATTTAGTACTTAAGTACGACATCTATTAAGTTATAGTTGCACTTAAGTGCCGATCAAGTTACTGGTGTACTGGTTAATTGAGTGTCAAGTTAAGTTAGACTTACGTAGCTCTCAATGTGATAACTTCTGACGCCTTTCGTCAGAGAGTCGATGGATAATTAATATCCATCCGATTTCAATTCCGTCAGCATCTATTAGGATATTATCCTAAATCGAAACAATACAATTACAAATTTGAACAAGGTTATCGGTTAGGGGTGTACTAAGCCCAAAGGAGGTCACTATATTCATCCTAAGGATCAACTTTTACTATGGGACCAACTCTTAAATTTGAAACAAAGAGATATTTTTTTTTTCTCTCGAATAAAGTAAAATAAAGTAAGGTATATTTATTTCGAAATTTACAAAATACATAAACATTTTGATAGTGTGCTCCAAACTCGGCGCAGCCGATCTTATGGCACCCGTTATTGACTTTGTCTATTGTAGTGTTACGCACGCGCTTATATAATTAAATTTGGATTAAATATTAGAGTATTTAAAACATCATTTCACATAATAGTCCTTAAAATTGTTTGTGAGTAAATTAGAATTTTTAAAAGATATTATTTGAGTAACTTTAAATTCAAAATAATACATACACATAAATGATAAAAATAAAAAATAAAATTAAACAATAGAAATTGTAGAATTAAAGTAAGATAATTGCATTAAACATAAATTAATTTAGCACAACTTACAGCAGCCAACCTTATATTGGGATGATGATGGAGGGAGTTAGTGTAAGTGTTGGTATGTGAGGTATGTGAGCGGGTATGTGTGTACTGGAAAAATGCAGTTAATTGTGAACCACTGTCATCTATGACAACGATGCATCGGTTCTTCACTTAGCACTCCTCAATCTGACTGATCAAGACCTGCAAGATGCCCGGAGAGTGAAATGTCCTGAACCGACTTAAAAGTTCTTGTCGAAGAACTTGACTAGAGTTTCCGTCTTTTCGTTATATCTGGTAAGTAGCCATGCTTTCACTTTTCCTCTAGCTTTTCTGTGAGGAATTGCTTTAAGGTCACAATGCTTAGCAATTGAGTTATAGCTGAATGCATGTATGTAGGTACGGAGGCAGTCTGCAAGCACATACGGTCCTTGTCCTCGTTGGATAAGAAGCCGTATGAGGTCGGCATCTTTGTGGGGTTTTAAGCTCATAACACTGGGCTATCGCGACTGCTCTCATTGCAAAAAGTTGCCGCACGGTAAGTAGACCTGTATCCTGAAATAATTTCGATGTAGGGTAGCGGCGTGGTTTCCCTGTCATAACCTTCAAACTGGAACAAGGGTTTCTTTCAAAGAATGCAGGGTCCTTTAGTAAAAGTGGTTTCTCAGGATGAACATAGTTACCCCCTTTCGGTTTATTACACCCTAGCCGATAACCCTGTATAGTACTGCCTGAAGTATCAGGTAACAGGCGTCTATACATTTTTCCAGTTATATTATATTATAGTATGATTTGAAAACCAAATTATAACTTCCCTACGTTTATTGGTTTGTTTGGTCGTATTTTCCTCTGCAAACAAGTTACAGATCAATTCGATTTGCACAGATTTCGTTTGAAGTCTGGAGAGTGAAAATAAAAAGCAGGCAAAACCGGGAGCAATAATACTATATACATTGACTAATTTTAATATAATTTATATGGGACTTGGTAAATAACAATTATTTTTTTCAAACAAAAAATTCCAGATCCATTCCGGCGTCTGTGACAAAGTCAAATAACAAATAGAAAAATTTATTGTAGCAGTTTACAAACAATCAGCAAATTGAATTATAAATATTAATTTGCTAATAACTAATTAATTACAATAATCATTTTAAAACAGAAGGGTACACATAATATATTAATTCGGAATTCAAATTAATATATTTTAAAAAATAGCTGAAGCGCTCGACCGCCATTTTTCACCAGTGGCACTTTGTAGTCGGTGGCCTACTATTCTACTTTTAATTGGTCTTAAAATATAGATACAAGTAAGAAACAAGAGTAGGGAAGGATGGCATCTCCAGCAGCTATTCGTAATTTCCAGCCATAATAAGCGAGCTGCGACGCTTGTAGTTAGTGGTAAGCAACAACTGACGTCAACCGTGCGCACGGTTGGAGGTTCATAATAAATGTTTGCAAACTACAAGGAATAGGTCAGTGGCGGCGCTTTGACTTTACTCGTATGGTATGTAGCCCGTGTGCGACTCTAACATCCAAAAAACCTGCACCAAAATAGACGCCAAGCCATTTTCCATCTTGTTGAAATTACAAAATTATCATACCATAAAAACTCAGACTCTTAATAAATGGATCGTATAATTCGGGGTTTAACCACAATGAAATACTTAACTTGTTTAAATATTAATATACGTCAATAAAGCCCAAAAATGGGTACATACAGTTGTCATGCAAAAAAACGGCACATCGGAGAAACTGGAATTAATATTTCGGACTATTAACAAGTTAAATTCTTTAAACCGTCTTCAAATTTTAAACATGCAAATGTTCAGTTATTACAAACCCAAAACTCCTGCACTGATTTTGATAAAAAATATATTATCCACTTGAGAAGTATATATATGTACCTTTTATAAAATGTAATTGATCTAGGCATCTCTGGAAAATTGGAAAATACTATAAACCTTCTTTTCTTAAGAAAGTTATTGACTTCCTCCTCTTTTTTGAAGTGTGTTTGTTTAAAATGGTTTTAAAACCTTTATTGGGTTCAGTCTTATTAAATTTTTGATGAGGTGTTTGCATTAGCTTTAAGAACTATTAGCTGTCGTGGCTCGGTACTTCGGTATACAACTAAAGCCGAAAGTCTCGCTTATATTTATATTAACTCCACCTACTGTCGACCTCCGAAACAACATTATTTTTTGCGACTTATTAAAAAACAAATACGTTCACTCAACTAAATTTTTACTATCTAGAAAACTTTATTATTGTGTTGAATTTGTTTCTTCTAAGCAAACGCGCTACATCGTAGTCCGGATCATCGCTTTACATTAAGTAAATTTCGGTTAAACGCAAGCTTTTCGTTCTTTAATTTCTCGGTTAAGTGACAGTGACATTTACAACTTACATTTGACATTACTGCTGAACTACTGTTTGTTCCAACCATCAAAACTCAACTTAGGTTCAATGGTGAAATTCACTTCTATCTATTTGAACTGTAGTGATTATTCCACAATTACCTAAATACGTCAAATAGGTAAGAACAATTGTAATAATTCGTAGAGCATTTAAATGACCTAGAAACTAAACTCCTTTAAAAGCCTTGTCATGCGAGTGAGTAAAATTTACGGCGTGCTAATAAACTGCAGAAACGTGTAAAAAATAAATAGCCTATCTAAAAACAATTAAAAAACCGTTCCGACTTGCCTACGTCAAAAGGATGATGTACAAAAGTCCTTTCCCTTGTCCCTTTTCTCCTATTTAATAGGCCCTGAATTAATAATTGAAATTGATGTTAAAAACATTACTTATTTATGTTAATTATTGCAATACCTGAAACTTTTGTCAGTTGATTGAAACAAGTATTGAAATTAAAAAATTGAAACAAAAAAATAGTTAAATTCTGTAGATTCTGGTTATAATTTGAAAAAAAAACACGGATTCAGAAGCTAGTCTTTAGCCGACTTCGAATAATGTGAATCCTCATTGAATTGTTTTTGGTTTCCTCCGATTTTTTTGATACACCACGCGAACAATCGAAAACGGTTCGCTGTTGAAAATTACTATTTTAATTGAATCTGTATAATTCTCATTTCCATGTAAATTTTATCAAAGTCAGTCGTTGCAATATCTTGATTTTGAAATCAAAATAACTGAAAATGAATACACACTGCGGAATTATAGACGGTTGTCACCTTTCTTGAAGTATCACGAAGGTATATAAATAACTCTTTATTGTATGCACACAGAAACAATGCAATTAACTTATTATAACTTATGATTACGTACTCGTGTACAAGGTGGCTTGTAAGATTCAAGAATATAATATTCTAAAGTTGAATTGTTGTTTAGTACATTGGTGCTGTACCTACAACAAATTTAATCATTACAATGTACACTATTAAAATAAGGAAGAAAAATTTACATTGATTGCAAAAATTCTTCTGCCGTCTGAAAGCTACATTATCACTCAGTAAAATAGGCTATAATTTATTACTAAAAAATACTAGAATCCCGCTAGTAACACCACAGAGCGCAGTTAGTTACCCATAAAGTACATGAGAGTATCAATAATTTTTTATTTCATTGACATTTTTACTTTGGACATAAGATTAGTGATTCCACTGGTATCGCACTACAATTAAAATGTATATACGAATATATAATTTGTAACAGATAGGTGTGACAATACTTAACGGTATTAGTCTGCCAATCAAACTGTACCCATTGTTGAATAAATTTTGCAAGATATAAAAACATTGCCTCCTCCATACAACTTGGCCGATCACGTGACCAATTTTGGAATGGAGATATATCCTAACTAATATTATAAACCTCACTAATATTATAAATGTGAAAGTAACTCTGTCTGTCTGTCTGTTTCGCTTTCACGCCAAAACCACTAAACCGATCTGGATGAAATACGGTGCACAGGTAGATTGGACCCCGGGACAGGACATAGGATACTTTTTAACCGACTTCAAAAAAGTAGTTCCCCCATTACTCGTATTTCGACAATCCAATGGGGAACTATGCGGGTGAAACCGCGGGGCACAGCTAGTAGTATATATTTTTTTAATTTTGAAATATTATGTTTTGCAATGAGTTTATTTGGGTAGGTAGTATAAGGACTACTACTACCTTTAAGTATTGTTACACGTTGTAAATATTATATGCTATAATATGTTATGTTTTTCTTACAACATGCATAGTAAATTTCAATACTTACTCCAATTAGAAATATCTTCACTTCTACCTTTTCATTATTCTCAATCAAGATGAAGGTAACAAGTTTTTGGATGAGCCGTCAGTTTGTAACACAATTTGGTTTAAAATTTGTTGTATTACTAAGAATGTATGTACACTAGTTATTTCATCTCAGACAACATCTAATATGACCGTAAATTTTTTGCCTGGAGGTAGGTACGCTATCCGACTGAAAAACTGTTGATCATAAGAAACAATCTTACCATAAAAATATTTTTTAACTTAATTTTAACTCTGGGTTAAAAAACAGGGTTAAAAAATACTAGTACAAGGTACTAGAGATCGAATGTCAAAGCAGTGTTAAATATATATATATAATTTTATTGTAGTAATGTTGGTTTATTCGAGTACACCCTCCTGATGCCTTCTGAAATGTAAATGAAGTGTTAGAATATTATTATAGGGAAAACTAAGTCTATGTATCAGATGTTCCGTCAGTTTATCCGAAAGTATTAAATCTTGAGGACTTTGAAAAATAAACTGACTTTCATGTTGTGTACAGTAAAAGTGAATTCAATAAACCCGACTACAAGAACTTTAGACCTCGAATCTTAACAAGTAAATCGCGGGCTGCAGTTTGTATAGCATATGACCATCTGCAGGTGAAGACGAAACTATTGACACCACTCACATAAAAAATACGACATGCCGTTTAAGCTCTAACTATTTATTTTCCATTAAATGTATTTTGAGCTACGGCGTTTGACAGTATAAGAATGAGTAGGTATTTTTTAATTATATTTTTAGATTTATGTTATTTTGTGTGTCAAACATCAGCCCAAATCTCTTTGAGTTTCAGTGTCTAAGTGAGTGAGTGAATAAAGGTGTTAGAAGTTATGTAGACGTTTTTTGCTTTTACTTGGTTTTTGTGGCTATCTTTTCATAGCTAAGTAAGAAAAGGATTTGTTTGGTACTTACTGTTTAGCTGTTTAATATTTTTTAGCAAATCCGCGTAGTAATTAACTTCTTGTTTCTCTGTAGGATGCATGTAAAAGTAAATTAATAAAATAACAGGTAAATTACTTTTTAAAGAGGAACTAATACTACTTATTACTCAAAATTAGTATTACTTTTACCTTCTTCCTCTCGGTTTTTTCCTGCAATTTAAATATATATACATACATTGTAGTAACTAGTGATATTCTTAATTGAAAAGGGATATTCTAACAAATTTCACTTTGAACTGGATCTCTAGAATCGAAAATTAGCGAATGCACTATACCTTTGACCCGACTACGGTAGCCGTAAAATTTCATCCCTACTTAATACTCTGTATGTCTGCTACATATTTACGCCTAAACCACAGAACTGATTTTCATGAAATTTCGTACAAAAATAGATTAGACCATTAAAAAGGACATAGGCTAAACTTTTTGTGAAAAAAGTTTTGAAATTGTTGAAACAGAAAATGAAAGTTAAGCTTATCAAAAAGCCTGGAAAAATTCAATAGCAATACGCACAACGCGTAATTGCCTGCATGAAACGGGATAGTATCAAGCAGGTTAGTATATTTCTGTTGTTTTTCTTCAATAAAAATCAATAAAGTATCTTGTGTTGATGTTATGAAATATAATGAAGTACGATTTATACAAACCGCATAAGCGAGAGCGCACATTGTTGTGTATAATAATCAATTCTCAGCACTATCGGAAAAATATATTTGTCCTCGCGATCAAATGTCGCGGTTAACAGCTAGTCTACATACTCTTATTTCATATTTTACTTTTAAGTAATGAAAAGCAACTTACTGTACAAATTTATGTAATATTTCTCGTCCAATTTTTCTGTAAATGAAAGTTTACTATATAATATTCTGTCAAATTACTCTACATCATAAAGCCTGTTCCGCTTTAATTATGTAACTATAATACCTAATATATACTGATAAAAATAGTAAATAACAATTTCAAAGTCAAAACAGCCATCGATACTATAATTAATTTAACGAAGTTTAGGTAGGTACTCATGTCATCAGAGGAGATGTAATTTTTTGGGAGGTAGTTTCGCCTTTTTTACACTAATATAATTTCTACTGTCATTTAGTATAAAACAGTGCGAAATACAACAGTGCTAAGAAAGTTGTTTTTACACTTCCATTTGTCCGTGATCTGATCTTGAATATAAAAGAAGCAAACTGGCATGACTAATTAATGAAAGAGAACACTAATAATTTAAAACATGACAACCCTTGCCTGGCCGATCAAAAGATCAAAAGAAAAGATCGTCTGACGATTTCATCAGTCAATCTTTTATTTGAACAATTTTGACTTTGTACGATGGAGTAATAATAATACCATCGTACAAAGCCAAAACTATTAATATGACAAAAATAAATTTATCAAAATCAAGAGTACGGGTTTTATATTATATAGGTATATAATTAAATATTATACTTGTCGGAATCGCCGAATTTGTGTATTTTCATACTTACGAAGATACTTGTGATATTTCTTCATTTCTGAAAAGTCGTCGTATAAAATAAAATATTAAATGAACAGAAAAATTAAATCATATACATGAACATAATGATGTAATTACTTATTTAAAAATATCAACCAGGCAAATGCAAATTACAAAAACTAAACTAAAATATTTACAAAAACGGTGAAGCTGTAAGTAAGGGTTGATTCATGGGGTGTCACTAGTAAAATTTTAAAATAAATTGAAAATCCGTCTTAAAATTTACATCTTTGATTTATAAACAAATATTAACCAAACTACTAAACCGATTTTGATGGAATTTGTGTGGAATGTATATTATTTTAATCAACATTACAAATAAAAAATTCGAACGCATTGAGAACTTGCTCCTCTTTAAATCGGTAAAAAAATCATACTTCAGTAAAAATAGGATTGCGAGGTCTACATCTCGCAGAACCATTAGATTTTTTTTTTGATTGCCTCTGCAAGCGTGACGAGTTTTTCAATCATCTCATTAATTATTTACGTACCTCTGCTAATTTCGGGGTCAGAACTAGAATCGCTGCTATGTTCGTAATTGAGCTGTGGCACATCCGGTATGGCGTTCTTACCTGGAATAATACCGTAGTGACACTTTTTGATCTAGCACGCTTGCTCGCGAGCGAGACGTCTTTGCTTCTGGTCAAGTCAATGTCAGTCTGGCAAAATGATTTTCGTCTCTCAGTTTTATTTTTCCTGTGCCCGCTGCCCTGCTACACCCGTACGTCACTCTCCTCCCGCAAACCTCTTACCCCGCGCGCGAATTGCAAGTTATGTTGTTAACTTATGTTTGTTTATATATACCTCTAATTAAGCAATGTTCGTTATTATCACCCTATTTTTACTTAAATATGTACCTATATCGTCTTTAAATATCAATTCAAAATCAATGTCTGGACTCTTACAGGAGACTCGAAGCAAAGGGATTATAATTATCTGGAAAAAAAGAAATACGCTTTTAGTGAGATAATTAACGCTATATTTAATGACTAAATAAATTGTAAACATGAGTAGCGCCCCTAGCGGAACTAAGAGGAACCTCAAATGTGATTCCTTCTGTGTATATTCCTGCTAGGTCTACGGCGTTACTGAAATTATTTATGAATGAAGAAAATACAGTCAAATACAAACAATTATAGAACAAAAAATATACCAGAATGGAAACACACGACGATATGCAGTGAATCATTTTTCAGTTTTGAGTTTTACTGGTTTTTCTACTATGCCTCAAAATTTTGCTATATTTTTTTCAATCGAGTTAATCGATCATTGATGATTAAAAATTAATTAATTAGAGCTACCAAAGTTTTATGGTTTGGTTGGAGTTTTCAGTTAACCAACAAACAATCAAATGGCTCGTAAAAACTTCATTATTACGATGTCTGAAAACCCTAATGCAATCAAATAAATCTGACTTCAAGAACGGCATAAATAAAAGAAATGTTATTTTTATTTTATATTTCAAGCATTTTGCAGCAATGCAAAAGACGAAATTAAGCGTAACTATTAAAATAAAAATTGAACCCTCAAGAAACCCACTAATAATTATTTACCATGCCCAAAAAGATAATTTATAACAAATATTTTAGGATTTAATTTTAAATATTTACAAACTTATTATTTAATTTGGAAATCCCTTTTCAAGATTAGTCCATAAAAAGGATTCTATTAATACAAGTTTTATAGCCATGTTTGAGTAATTATATCTTTTCTGCTTTCTAGTTTCTACGCCGTTATTTCTTTAAGTCATTTGCGCAAAGTCAGTTTTCAAGTCTTAGATTTAAATGTAATAAAATATTTGCACTACAAAAGAATAAACATTAGATAATACATCTCAAACGTCGACTAATAACCTTGGCTTTTGCGAGGGTTATAAAAGTGTTGCAAAATCTTAGTCACAATTATTTTGCTGCAGTGAAGTGAATCTAAACAAAACATTCTGCATTACAACGTTCACCATGCAAAATTATTACAATATTAGCTTAGGTACATAACTGAGTTAAAAGATCATAAACAAAAGTAAAAAACCAATGTATCAAATTTACAGCTGTAGCATCTTATTACCATCTTAATTGTCACTTTAACTACCTACCCTGCCTATAACCAACAATTAAAAACTCATCAGTAACATAGGGAATACATAAGGTCAGATGTTTAACTAAAGTTGGGAACCCTCAATCATGTTCAGATCCCCACACGCAACTACGTCGCGTTTGGTCACCATATCTATTGTGTCAACTTTTTATAAGCGTATCTTACGTACGATTGCAAATATCTTTTGCCTCCTATTTCCTATGAATATAACGTCGATGCAAAGTCAGTGTCGTTACTTGATTATTTAGTCTGTAATGAACTCTGATGTAGACTCGTTTGGAATAGGTACCGATTTACTCAAACATATTTCGATAAATTTTAATTATAATTTCGAAAAAAATTAAAACAAACTTGCCCACTTACACACCTTTTAGCATGAAGTGGTCCGTCTGGCACCATTTCATCTGTGTTTCCACTCTAGAAGATTGGCAGACCCTTCTTCAGTTTGTAAACAAAATTGATTCAGAAGTAACTGAAAACATGGCTGCCATCCGGAATTTTCCATGGTTTATGAGAAATATACTTAGTAAGTAAAGTAAGTAAAAATGTTTTTTTCAATGTTTTTTTTTTCGAATGTTAAAGACTCACTCTACTTATTTTTTATCAAACTCCAAAATAAGAAGGAGGGACTCAATTTGACTGTAATTGTTTAAAATACAGACCGAGGTCTTCCCGTATGTTGTCCCATTTAAATTTTATGAAAATCGGCCAAGAAGTTTTTTTTAAAATTGAATTATGTTACAACAATTGTATTGGCATAAATGAAGTCATGTACCGACATGTCACTAATTTCTCTCACTATATTTCTTCATAAATAACTTTTGTTAAGTACCTAGTTAAATTTAGGGAGCACGAAACTTTCTTTTTAAAAACTAAATTAAAATACTTATAGCCGATACTGAGGCTTTAATAATAACTTAAAATATGTTTAGCCGATATGGAGGCTCTAGAATTAATTAAACTACGTGTAGCCGATTTGAAGGCTCTAAAACTAATTAAACTACGTGTAGCCGATTTGAAGGCTCTAAAACTAATGCTTGACACAAAGGATTATATTCTTAACATTAACTTACATACTACTCGGTGGTCCGATAAGAGACACCTTAGTCAGCTTTCCACAAAAGTGCAAGTACTGCTGAGTAAGCCGTCTCTACATCAGAGCAGAAGGGCGAGGGGATGCATAACTCCTCCCTCCCTAAGTGAGAAATTATCGGAATGTGCGATTTGAGGACCTTTCCGATAATTTCGTAAAAAGGGAATTATTTTAAGATTTAATACATACGCAAAAACTAATGATAGCTTAACAATACGAAGCTTTACGCGGCGTAAACTAAAACACTGATGCTAGAGTCTTTTTCTCTTAGCACACTGTCGAACACTTCACTATTTTTTAACGCAAACGCCAAATATTTCACGTCGCCCAGACTGATCTCGTGCATGTTAAGTGCGCGTGCACTGGATAGGCTCGCGTTCGTATGGAGCGGCGGCAGGGTGACCACAGGTAGTGGCGTCACGATATCCACCTCAGTGTACGTGGTGGTGTCGGATCTTGAGATCGTAGATCTCGACGTCACAAAGTTCGTCTAACGTAATAACGTATGTTCCGAATATCGGATATTTAAACATTTCGTCACCACATCGCTTTGTCAGCATTGTTTGAAATCTCGTAAAAAGTATCCAATTTTCATCGTCAATTTTCTGTAGTTTTACGTTTTCAACGTAAACAGGATACTGCTTGCAGCAGGTGAGATTGTTGTCGTATTTGAGAAGTTGTTCCTCGCAGGTTGGCCCGCTGTACAGGGCTCTGTTGTCATCGTTACAGAGGTGTTGGTCTCCGGCGACGATAAAGCGGCACAGCTGTATGATCGGTAAGTACTTCATCCCTTTCGCCAATAGGTAAGGGTATTTAGGAAAAATGGCCAGGGTTTGGTTTTCAGGTTCAAGGAAAATAGGTAAAGTGTACATTTTTATATAAGTATAATTATCGGTAAGTGGAATTTCCATAATAAACGTAATCTGGTTTCTTTTTATATATGATTTAACAGAAATTTAATTCATTAGGTCCGTATACTAGGTTACCAGCTTTGGATATTAATTTTATAAATTTAATAAATTTATAAATTTGGATATAAATCAATACAGTTTACAATAGACTGGTGTAATATATAGCTTTTACTTAAGGCTAATGCAGTTTCAATTTCGCTTAACTTAATAAATATAGTACGGAAGTTACTAATGAATAGGCTATACGATCCTAGAATGTAGGCAGACACGGCTACATTGTTCTCCTTATCAACTGTTTCTTTGAGGGACTTTTCGACCTGTTTGAAGCAAGTATCCATGGTAAGCGAATTTCGTTGATTAAATTGAGTAATATTTATAAAGCTATCTGGCATTTTGGAGACAATAGTGATTTTATTTGATATGATTACTCGATCATGAAAAATCTCTGTAGTTAATTTGTCATATTTAAGTGCGTTATCATTGTCTAGATTTCCTGTTACAATTTTTATAATAGAACCTAAAGTATATATAAGAATACCACTTTTATAACGTTGTGAAATTAATTGGCGGTATTTATCTACAGTTATATCGCTTAGATGCCCTGCATGCATTAACATTCCAATAAATTCATGAGGAAACGTTTTATTGTTGACAATTAATTTCTCGAATTCGGCAAATTGTGAAAATACACTTTTTGTTCACCTTTATTTACAGATAATTTCATGATATCCTGCAGTACTTTGTCCATTTCTCGCTTCTTGCGTAGGCTACCGGATTATCACTACCAACTTGTCCTTGGGAAAGGACTGCTCCTAGGGCTACGTTTGAAGCGTCAGTCGTCAAAATAAATGGTTTGTCATAGTCAGAGTATTGAAGTAGTGGTGCACGAGTCAGAAATTTCTTCCTTCTATTAAATGCGTCTGTATATTTTCGGTCAATAATAATTTTGTTTCGTTTCTTTAAACAGGCTGTCAGTGGTTGAGTCACTTTAGAAAAGTCAGGTATGAAGCATCGGTAATAACCAACGTGTCTGAGGAAAATTTTGATATCCGTCGTAGTCTTTGGAATTAGGAAATTAATCACGGCTTTAATTTTGTCATTATTAGGTCTCAGTCCGTTTTTCGTAATTGTGTGTGGCTTAGGCACAAAACTTCCTTGCGTAAAAATTCAGATTTGTCAAGTTGTACCTTAAGATTAGTCTGTCTAAGTCTGTTTTTGGATATGTATTTTATGTTTTACCTGATTTGTAAAAGTCAAAGGTAGTTTGTCACAATGAAAAATGTCTTCATATTCATTGCACAGTTTTATAATTTTCTCGTATTCTTCGGCATTAGTATGCCAGGGCTAAACTCTTTATAGTCGAGTATAGCTTCACCTGAATGTTGGTCTATCGGAAGCTTTACTCTTTGTTGAGATCGAGGCTGCAGTTCAATAAAGTAGTTCAAATTCGTATTTATAATAGGTATGCAAGTCGTCTTTGTTTTCAGAGTCGAATGTTTAAGGTCAATCACGGCGTCGAGTTGTCTTAATAAGTCGTTGCCAATTAGGCCGTTGTATCGTGAGTCTACGTCATACAAATAAAGTTTGTGGAAGTCGTCACTTTGAAAAGATGGTAAAAGTGGTATAGTTATAGCTTCGCTGTGTCTACTAGAAGCATGCGTACTAACTATTAACGAAAGGCAGATAACGAATAAGGTTATAAAAATATTCGTACGCTTTTCGTGGGCTCAAGAATGATCTTGTGCTGCCAGTTTCGGTCATCATTTTCACGTCTATTTCCGGCAAATAGATGTGTGGTAATTTAAGTGTAGGGTCACAATTTAATTCTATGATTTCTTGTCTGTCGGGGCAGCTAAACAAAAATTTGGGTCTAACTGCTCTTGCGGTGAGTCTGAGTCTGTAAAACGACACTCAGGGTATCCTCTAATGTATTAGGAGATTAAAGCCTAACAATGCGCAATAGGTTATAGAGAAACACGTTTAATGATGTGCTATTATATATAGTTGTTTTAGCACGTTTTAACACGGCGTAATTTAACATGTTCACTTTAGATAATAAAACCGAACAAACGCTGTGTATCCTATTGCAAAAATCCAAATATTTTTCACCTGATTTAATTTTCATATATTCTAATTAAATTCCTATGCATTGCTCACTACGCGGGTCTCCGAAATGCTGTTAGAGGAGTTCTTTTAATTCACTCCAAGTCGAAATGTCCTCACGGTTTGACAATAACGAGGCTGCCTTATCTTTTAAACGGCTCGTCAAAGATTGAAAGACATATAGGTCTTGCGCTACATTTCCACGTTGCCTATATCTACTTATTACATACTCGCATTTCCTTATATATATACCTAAGTTTAATTAGGTCTTGTCCCCACCATATATAGGAACAAGAGTTAAAATTTCGCGAGTGATCGGATTAACCTGCTCTACATTCTCCATTATAATAGAGTTATAAAAATTTAGACAAGTAATATAAAAATAATTTGAATTACAAAGGTTTAATCAGAAAAATTGATTTTAAATTTTAAAATAAGTAAGAAAAACTTGATCAATAAATCGGTTTGGAATTGTAAAATTAAATTAGACTAAAATTTAGCACACGCAAAAATATAATTAATTTTAAATTTACCTAAATTACACTTAAATCACTTATTAATAACAATTCAAATTGATTTTGAAATTTGAATTGATTAAATTACTTTTAGAAAGTAATTTATTTAATTTGTACGTTTACTTAACTCTATCTTAGGTTCAAGGTTCTTATCGCTACATAGGTAGTCTAAACAGAGTTCTATTTTTAGATACCCGACGTCATAAACGAGAGAAGTCTTATCTCGATAATAACAAAATTCGTGGATAGTAAGGATTGGAAAGGATGGCGAAAAGTTTTACTCACCAACCGATCGTTGCCATTACTGGGTGTCCCGTTCTAACTTATTTCTTTGGTTCGAGGATTCGCACGCGCACTCGATTCCGCGATTGGGCAAAATTCGATACCCATATACCGACGAAACTATGAAATGCACGACAGCAGCGAATCCTACCGGCTGCGCCAGTTAAATTTAGGGAGCACGAAACTTTCTTTTTAAAAACTAAATTAAAATACTTATAGCCGATACTGAGGCTTTAATAATAACTTAAAATATGTTTAGCCGATATGGAGGCTCTAGAATTAATTAAACTACGTGTAGCCGATTTGAAGGCTCTAAAACTAATGCTTGACACAAAGGATTATATTTTTAACATTAACTTACATACTACTCGGTGGTCCGATAAGAGACACCTTAGTCAGCTTTCCACAGAAGTGCAAGTACTGCTGAGTAAGCCGTCTCTACATCAGAGCAGAAGGGCGAGGGGATGCATAACTACCTACCTATTTAATAGCAATATTATGATACATAATTATATTATAAAATATAATTATAGATATTTAATATAAAATACAGCCAGCACCCTAAATACCAAGCAGCTACCGTACCCGAAAAAATATTCCAATGATTTTCTAGCTTAACATTCCCAACCCAACATAGACGGAGGTTACTAAGCACTAGATTATTATGCTACCCTACCTGCTACAAATATCTCCGGACTCCATAATATCCTTTGAAAACTTTTTCTACAGATATTATCATATTTCACAACCGTGTAATTGACACGCACGACATTCCGCAGTCCCGTCACGTCTTCAGCCCGTTAGATACGAGAGATTGTCCTCTCGTACGTACATATTAGATTTCATACTCGATTCGAACATAGTAAGGCATTATCGTAGCGTATAGTATGTTTAATAGCTCTATATTATGCTCAAGGGTTTACGAGGAGGTTTCCATGGTTATTTGATTTCACAAGATAATCTTTAGGTTACCAGTGGTTTTGGTTTAGTTTGACGCAAGTAGGCTGGTTGGTCACTTACAATGTCTGTGGATCTAATTATTTCAAAAATACATACACATAATTATATGATGGTGTGTTTGTTAGTTTATTAGTTTTTTTGTCCTTAATCTCCTCAGTAGCTAAATAAGGAATCTACTTGTTTTTTTGAAAAACTAACATAACGTGAGTCAAATTGAAAAAATAGTGATGATAAACAAAAAAGGTAACCTTATTTGAAATGTATAATGATGGCAAGAGAAAAGCGACTCACGTGAGGATGACTTTTACCAGCCGAGGACTATCTAAGGTCAACAACTGTTCATCATTAGATACTCGTAAGTAGGTATGTTAGCTGAATGTGTTAATAAGTTAAATAAGACACGAAAATAATTAAGTACCTAGAAGTTTATATGTATGAACGAATTTATACATTAATGAACTAATTTCATTATCAATTTCATTAGTCAAGTTACAAAAGCTTCTAATAAATTGATTCTGGTCCTGTAGAATTTTATGATGACATGTGTAGTACTTCGGATTTGTTATTAGGTTTCAGAGTATAGGTAGATAATAATATCTTAAATGTGACTTAACAAAACTTAGTAATAGAAACATATATTAAAGTCAAAAGTCAAATGACTACTAAAAAAGGACTTGAGAACTGACACAATACACAGACGGTGGTGACCGATCAATGAAGAGATAGAAAAAAAGCGTACGAAACGATAACTAAATGCAAGTTCAAGTAGTTTATGGTTATTAATGTGTGCTTTTTATTGTGATTATGTACGTATATGTTTTAAAAACTAACAGTTCTGGAATTTATTACAATTTTGATAGCAATAATCAGACTTCTTCACGTTAGGTGAAATGTAAATGCATTAGAAACAATAATATGAAACATTTCTCATTTACCTGCATTCACTTTACGAAGTTAGTAATGAGTTTATCCGAAGCAATTAAACGCGAAGTAGGGCGCAGTTCAATTTGTACACCTCACTTATAGGTGTTCATTTAGATTATTTTGGAATATAAAAAATGGGCATAATGACGGTTTTTTTAACTGCATTTCATTACATTATGCTGTTTGCAAAAGGAATACGATATTTACCAAAAAATAAATCACGTCCAAAAACGTAGTTTCATCGTTTTAATTTAGAATTGTCTCCAAGTTGCCTATAACTGACGTTACCACTTCGCTGTTAATATATCTTCACAGTTGATATATCGCTGAATATACACAAATCTTACTGAAAACTATGTAAAATATTTCATTTAATTAGATTTAAATATAATTATTAAGTTTAATGTTCTTTAAAACTAGTTCTTTGCCTTTGTCTTTCCATTTTAACTGTCTCCAACGGCGTTACCCGCGACAAATTAGAATATAAAAAGGTTCAAAATATGAATCCGCATTTGCTTTTAAATTTCTCAAAATTCTCTCGTAGTACAATCCTACACTCTATTACGAATACACTATCCAAATTTCATGTCTCTAGGTTTTACTTTAGGCTCTATGTTGTTACCTAGTAAATATCAGTCATTCAGTCAGCCAAGACTTATTTTTTGTGTAATAAGAATACAAAATACAACTTAACGTAATATGACAGACATGTCTACAATAATCCGCCTGTCAGAAAGTAGGTCAACAGTTTCATTATATCGTTTATGTGAAGATTCTATCGTTATAGTAGGCGCAATAATATCAGGCTTATTGCGTGGATCTTATTAGATGTTAATAGAGCTTTCATGATGTTTATATTGATATAGATATTTCTGATGTTCGTAATCTTTCGGATGACGAATACGTCACGAAATATTCTCTGTTATTATCTACTGTTATTAGATGATTTTGTTTATTATTGTTATTCGTATAAGTTGTCATTTCTGCTTGAAACCTGAGTTCATACTCGTATTGTGGACTACATGGCATATTGAGTTTATTTTTAGAGTGGACTGAATTTTTTCATTTATGATCCTCTCACCTCACCACATGCTCATGGTGGTTGCTGTTATACAAAAATTCGATCAAAAGTTAACGAGGCAGACATGCAATCAGTCGTAAATTATTTTTTAAAATGAAATAATATGAAATACAAATAAAGTTTACAAATAATTTCATAATTTTCAGCTAATAACTAATAGTTTAGGAATTGATAAAACAAAATAATTGTTTTAAATATTGTTTATTCAATTTTATTTATACGTTACTTTAACGAAACTAACAGCTGACCTTTTTAAGAGACAATACAATTACTGACTGTAACAAAAACAACATTTGAGATGATTTCTGAAGATATTATGTAGATAATGACCCAATTCGACCAGTCACATAGACTAAACTAAAAGTTCCCAAATTATATCCATCCTTTTCTCCCTTTTGGAAAAAAGAGAGGAGACAATTTTAGAACTATTAAATTAGGTTATTTTAGTTATTTTGGCCTGACTACTTAAATGCAATATACTTATAAGATTGTTTCTATTAATTAATATTATAGGTATACGTTTCAGAAAGCCATTTGCCTAACTACGTCTGGCTTCGTCCAGTTTTGTGCGTTCATGGCCTACACTAATATATTTTTTTTTATAAAAAGATATCACTTGTTATAATAACACTACAATAATCCTGAAGCTCAACAGACGCATCCAATCATAGAGTAAAGTACAATAAGATAACCACGTTTCATCTCGACATAGGTCGAGGCACATAATCCTACTGACGTCACAACTGTAGGGTTGCCTGCCAACTGTTTTTAATTGATGCATATTTAATACATATTAGTTTCGATTCCTTCGCCTTAAAATATCGTAATCATCAAAAAAAATATTAATTTTGTTTACAACTATTTAAGTGGATATTGTGTTTGTATCGACACGTTACTGAAGGTCTACACTACGTAATTTTAACGAAAAATTGATTTAAACATTCAGAAAACAATATTTTTAACTGTGAATCTTATTGGATTGGGCGTTATGTTATTTTCTACACATGACACTGACACATGCTTAAGACACCTTGTCCATATCATAAACTTCTATGCAGGATTCGTAGAAATTGTAAGTAAAATACGCCACGTACTTGAGCAAAGCTATTGTCTGCACACAGGAAATTAGATAAAGTTAATTAATTCGTACGTACTTTTTTATTGTTTATCTTCGTAGGTAATATTCCTATTGTCTATGGTCGCATCTATGTTCTAATGTCATAACCATTATAGTTATTGGCAACCCTAGGGTATCACAAGTCACAATGGTATCTCCAACTTGGTTACACCTTTGTGTTTGAAGATTTACTCAGTAGCTCTCTACCTGCCTGTAGGTGGCGTGGCTTTAACTTTTGTTTTGCCAATTAGTTAAAATGGCAGCGAATTTGCCCTCTAGCATTGTTTGTGTTTTTGAAGGGGTAGCATTACATCGGTTGGTATCTTGTTGTATTTTGTGATTTTAATTGATAACTGGCTGTGCCTACAAGTTTCAATAACGTATTTAATTATTAGAATTTTATTATAAACTAGCACTTGCTTTAGCCGTTAAGGAGAGCATGGTAAGGAAACGTGCATCGGAAAAGAGTTAAAGCTTAAAAAAATTAGTACGGCGATTGGACGTCATAAAATATATTATATTTTCTCGATAAAAGTATATTATTTTAAGTAGGTAGTTATTTATTTTTTCTTTTTATTGTTGCGATCTGTATTTTTAGCAAACAGATTCCCGACTATAAGTAATGTTTAGCCCTGACTGGGCTCGACTTTAGTCTTAGATAAATGCCGTGGGTTACTAAAATAAGTACTTTTCAATTTAAATTAGTCTTATGCTTGACCGCAACTCGCCTAACAAAAGCAAAAAAAAAATGATGATTGATTTAAAAAAACGATGAAGCCTAGGATGTTGATGTAAGTTACAAGTGTCGGTTGTTAAATCTTATATTATATTCTATTCTACGACTAAACTCTCAGCTAAACTCTGACACCAAGGCTAAACCACTCTGCCTAAACGAACATGAGGGACTTCAATCTCGTAAAGTCATGTCAATTACAGTACCAGTTTGCTTTTTTTAATCAATTTCATATTAATTAATTACATACAATTTTATTATATACACCTTACGAAATTATGGAAAATATAAACCAAAACTGTAAAAATAATTACAAGTCTGACGTAAATAGATGTCCATGTGGCAATGTCCCAAGAACGCTGGCTGCATTCCCGCGTTGAAATATCACTGAAATCTTTTGAGCAAGGAGTGACCCAGCTCCCTTATCCCCAGTAGCATTGTTAAGTTTGGGGCAAATGTTTTTTAAGAAAGCTTTGGTACTAGGACTCCACTGACCAAAAGTTTCTACGCCAAGCGGTACGGAAACATAGTCTCTTGAAAGAGACGTATATTTCCGCCAGCTGGCATTTTCAGCAGCGTCCGCCGCGGCTCCAGCCGTTAAGACAGTTCCACTGAGCCGGGAAGGGCGCTAACGTATCAACACAAGTTGTGTCCCATACGAGAGCCCTACTCTGCTCCCAGGGAATCAAAGTCAAGCTATCAAGGCGCTTGCCCTCATCACGCATCATTCCAAACGGTTCGAACACCGACGGAATTGTAAAGAACTAACTATCTATATCTGCTATCATCAATTTATTTTATTTTGCTTGGTATGCAATAAAGTTATATTTTTTATATCATATAAAGCAACCAGCAATCATTCATTCATCCAATAATTTCATGAATGTTAAAGCAGACAGAAATTTATCATAACTAATCTAGTAGGATAATAATATACTATTTCATTAATCCATAGTGTACATCCAAATTACTTTGGGGATTTCCTCTTTATATTGTTTCATTCAAAATAGCTTTGGCATTAAATTCCGAATATGAAGTGCATTAAATAAATTAGATAATCAAATCACTAACCTAAAATTGACGAGCAATTGTGGTATGCACCACTTAGCAAAATTATACAATCATCATCAATTTGTGTCAAAAGGCTTTTTAATACTTATTTACATATTCATTATATTATCATAAATAGACTGTTTAGATTGGTCATAAAAGCTACAGGTAATAAAAGGTACATTCACATTTCATTAGCTATATTAATATAGAATTTTGCAGTTTCTTATAACCAGTAAATAAACCTATGCCGAGTAAGTAGAACTTAAAATCAATTTAAAATCACACCTTATAGCCAATAATATAAGGTGTGATTTAAACTGACTGTGTATATTTTTACCACGCAATTATTCACAATCACACTTAACACTAATATTATATAGTCGAAAATTTGTATGTGTGTGTGTGCTTGTTTGTTCCTCCTTCACGTTCTAACGGCTTAACGAATTTTTATGAAATTTGGCACGAAGCATATACTCTGAATTAACACACCAACATGCTACTTTTTTATCCCGGAAAACTAAAGTGTTCCCATGGCATGATCAAATATCTACCGCAGGTAAAACCGCGGGGCGCAACTAGTTTCGCACCGGGGTAGCGCTTGCGGCTTAGGCTGTCCGTGAGTTTCGCGTTGACTTTGCACGATTCATTAATTTCACATTTTCTTTTGTTTCTCTATATTTTTGTGTTTACATAAATACAAAAATATTTACCAAAAAAAGACGTGGGTGTTTTATTTTTCAATATACTAAATATACGCACTCAATTTAAAATTACTCTGTATCATTTGTTAAATAAATACCTCTCTTAGAGAAGAACAACTCATATATATGCGGCATAGTGCTGGGCACGTATAGAAAAATAGCAAATTAGAGACTGATTTCTTACGTGATTTTCATAGCTTCGGGTTAATTCTTACCAGTGTATTTTCTGCCTTACAATCTCCTATCTAACAACTCAATCTTCGTACAATGTTGACTAAATACTTTTATTTTTATGAGACTGACCAAACATTGCATTCATCCTTTTACCACAAACAAATAGGACAGATAGATAGAACCCATACTTACAACCTGGCTTCTCGAATTTTAAGAAATCCAAACCACGGAAAAATTTATTTCATATCTTAAGTCTACATTTAATGTTTTGACGGCCTAGCATGTGAATGCGTGAACTTGGCGAAATAAGAGATTTTGTCCTAAATTTTGACCCCGTTTTCAACCCATTGAAGTGCTATTTTTCCATATAATTTTTTAGTATGCGTCCGCAACATTTTTTCTCTCCTCAGCTTCTCAATTCTCCATGTTCTACGGGTCAAAAATTTTAAATGTTGTTAATTCAATTTCACGATTTTGGAAAAGAACATCGTATGTGGCAGGTTTTTTTCCAGATTCTTTGGCCCTTTTTCGTATACAGTAGGTATGCCTTCCTAATTCGGACCTTATTTCATGCCATTCTGATAAGTCACGTCCTTGCTCGAGACATCTGGCCTCAAAACTAAGGTTCCTGTTTACAACTTCTCTCTTTGACCTAAAATCTAATTTCAGTAAAGTATTTTGTATTCTTAGCGCGATCTCGAAACACGTTGAAGATAATATTTGCATTTTGAACAAACTCAGAGATAATATTATATTTCAGAAATACCTACTATACATTCAAACAGTAAGGAACAAAGCATATTAAAAAAATATTGCTTTTAACATACGACGCAATAACGACGGGTTGTTATAAATTTGACGTGTCTGTGTCCGTGTGTGTGTGTGTCTGAGGCATCGTTTTTGAAAGGTTCATTAGTGTGGGGTGCTCGTAGCTACGTTTTATGAAAATCCGGCCCAAGATGGCCACCGCCACAAAATGGCGGATTAATTTTTTTACACAACTCCCTCAATATGAGTTTTTAATGAAAGAGCTTGACTAGATGATCACTGGCCGGGGGTTCTTGCACATTTAAGTTTTAAGTACTCGGTTTATTGTATCATTTAGAACAAATGTTGTAGGTACATTTTCACGCAAAATTTGCGTATATCCACCAAAAAAGAAATGATTAACTACAACAACAAAAATAGCAGATATAATATTGCCTACAGACCATTTAAGATCTACAGATAATCCAAATACAATCCCACAACCAGAAGGTAGCGTGCCCAGAATGCTAACCGCATTACCACGCTGAATGGCAATGCTTATACATTCGGCCAGCTAAAAAACGGGATCGTCGAATGGATCAAACGTTCCGATAGGTTTAGAAAATAATATGAGCTATCAGTCCCACGGCCATAAAGTCAAGACTCCAAATGGCTCAAATATATAACCTCAACATATTTTTACCGCTTGTGCTGTTCTACTGAATATGAGTTGAGTTAGTTTGAGTTGCATATGTTATAAGAATTAACACAGTGCTGTTTTTAAAAACTGAAAACATAATAACTAGTGTGTATTGGGAATTTAATAATGGACAAAAATCCTAACAAAGACTTTGTCTAAAATTTTGTATCACCTGTAAAATAAAATGCATTACATCTATGACGTAATTTGCTATGGAAATTTCGGCCACGTACTTTTCATACCGAGTCGTTTAGAAAGTTTCAACAAGGTCTTAACCTACAATAGGTGAACGGTGGAATAATTATCTGAAATTCGAGTTAGGTACATGCTAAAAAGTGATTACTTACTCACATTTTTTACGTTTTAATTTGTAATATTAAAAACTAATTATAGGTTACAACATCTCATATACCTATACGTAAAATACAGAATACGCGTCTGATGCTGACATACATATGATATGCATTGCGTCTCACTGAAATACCTGCCGAATAAACCAATTAGCAGTAAGCCACGAATGTGTCGAAATATAATGGACTATTGAATTGTACACGTCATACGCATGAGCTAGTAACCTTCACTTTAGTAAATTATAGTGAGTATAGTATACTTATAAGGTTATCGTATAGGGATGTACATACGCGAAAGGGGGCCATTATACTCATCATTACGATAACTTTCTTGTGGGCCAGTGTATTCTAGACAAAACATGCTGAATCTAGGGCTACAGCATCGCTGACTTCCGAGGTCGTGCAAACTTATTATCAAAGGCCTAGCTGTATAGAAAAAATACTTTTATCGTGGAAATAACTCTGAATTGGAGAAAAAAAAACCAGCTATTCCATACAAAAAGTTTATCATTCGTCCACAAAATGGATGAAAAAAAATAAGATAAAGCTGCCTGGAAGAAGTCGCTTTAGACGATAAGACCGCCCAATGTACTGCCAATGTTTTATGATATCTGTTTGAAATGTATATGTTTTGGTGTACAATAAAGTTACTAATGAAATTGAATTTTGAAAAAAGCCTATTTCTTTTTCTCGAAGAGTAAGTCTCATAGCAAAAGTTTCTCCTTAGCATGTACATTTTTACCCCGGATTCGGCTTAGTACACCCCTAAGCAAAAACCTCTGTAGTGTTATGATTCAGGGTAGACCTGAAAGAAGAATCGTTGTACCCATCGTAAGGAACAACTTTCACTATGAGGCCAACACGCAATTCAAGAAGAATATGTTTTTTCGTGGAAAAACTCAAAATGTGTTGAAGTGCATATTTTTATAAAATTCCTAGATAATTCTGAAAAAAAATATTACAACTTTAGCAGATTTTATATAGGTACTTGCTGATTCACCTTTTTCCATTGGGGTAGTCGGGGACATCTTTCTACAATCCTGTCATAGCAGTTTTTATCGCTGTCACACCTCATTAGACGTAAAAGCCTACTTATTTGCTAGTATGGGGTGATGTTAACAGATTATACATACTTCGATTATTTATATGTCTAGATAGAGCAACGCGCTTCCATAAAACTTAGCTAAACAGGCCAATTCTGCAAAAGTACGTATGTATAGTGCGTAATACGCTCGCTACGCTACGTCTCTCTACTTGGCGTTGTGTCTATATATGTCAGTATTCATATTCAATGAACTGTCGTCCTTGCAATCACAATAATTCATCATTTCAAGATCTCAAAGTGATATATTAACTAATTGCCACATTTGAGATAAATATCTTCCATTCGTGTATAATTTTGTTCATTTGATTGCCACAGTATTTTAGATCTATTTTCAGAAGGACTGAAATCTTTATTAATGGATTTGCCGAAGTTTTTGCATTTGTAACAAAACTTATTCCCTTTTTGAGAGAAAAAACACCCTAATCCAAATTCCCTATGAGGTTTTTTTTAATAAGAACTTTTATTTGGGAGGTTTAGGCTTTCGTTTGATCGCTACTCGCCCGTTGTGGAGTGACGATGCGGCCTTAAGATAGGGCACGCTTGCCTAGCAGAAACCGTGACTCACTCGTGACTTGAAAAATTTATAGCTATCAAGAAATAAAGAAGCCCACCTCAATGTAGCAGTTCACACAACAAAAATAGACTCAGAACGTTTCGAGCTAGCATTGGGAACCTCTTCAATGAACCGGTAGCATCTGGCCGTATCTCTACTTGTCCGATTAGTCAGAAATACATCTACAAAACTGATAAGCTAAAATAAATATAAAATAATAAATATATACTTACCCAAGTTAATACCGGGAAAAATATGAACTTTAATCTCAAGCAATGATAACGACACAAATTTCATTTAAACCATTATCAAAACCCAGAATAGTTATTATTATCTTGAGTTTCTACGTAAATAACATGTTTTGCATATTATGTATGCCTACATTTAATTTTCCATAGTAATTTGCAATCTTAAGGACAAACATTCGTATGTATGTATGTCAATCTACAGGGTTATTGGTTAGGGATGTAGTAAGTCGAAAGGGGCTCACTATACTCATCCTAAGGAACAACTTTCTGTATTGGGCCAATTATTAATTCGAGAAAAAATCTGCTGTTCCATACATTTTGCCGACGACCGATCAAGTTTTTGCATGAAATAGCTGATTTTTTTTCTCGAATTTTAGTTGGTTCCATAGTGAAAGTTGTTCCTTAGGCTTAGTATAGTGACCTCTTTTCGGCTTAGTACAATCCTAACCGTTAACCCTGCTATAGGTACACTTATTTTGTCTGTTGTATCAACGTTACTCGTAAGGGGCGGTTTTACGACGCCTTTATTGAGGGCTTTTTTGATATTACTTGGACACTTCTCGTGTTATCGAAATATCAGTGGGCCTCATATGGAATGAACGATATAATTATTTTTGCCAAACCCATTGTTGTCTGGTATGTGCAAAACACTAATCTTTTGGGGTTGCCCATTAGGTTTACTCACTTGCATTTGAGATAGCAAAGTTATTGCTGACCTTTAACTTATGCAAATGATAAGTTTATTACCATTTACAGTTTTCATTCGTATATATAAAACATTCTTATCATCGTCTTACTTAGTGTCGATTCCGGCTTTTGACTCTAAATTAGTGTTCTGTGCACAATTTCTGCTCTAAAAATCATCGTTGTTTCATCTACTTATCGCTTGTCAAGTGTTATTACTATTACAATATGCTGAATAAAAAACTGATTGTATTTGCGCTCTTTGCCGTCATTATCGCCAATGATTGTGCATCAGCAAAGCCTCTAAGCGACGTATATACAGCTGTAATAGATTCGCAGATTAACATTCTACGGCAAGGAGGGATCAGCGAGGATATGCTGGGAATGGTCCGACAGAACGCCATAGAATGGATGGAGAAAGGACTTGCATATGAGAGATCGACGCTAAATATACCTAATACCCAGAACGGATATCCATGGAATCAACTTTAATCGAGAGAAAGGAAAAGGAGAAATGGAAAAAAGTTACTAAATGAATAATATGATAGTGATAAATTTTAATATATAACAAACATCTTTTATTGCTGATTTAATTTTTAACTTTATGTATTTCATTGTGTGATTTCCACTAAGTATATGAAATATATTTTAGTCTTAACACTCTTGGAATTGTTCAATTTGATGAAATTATAAAATAGTAGATTTAATTTATCTGTGCGCTAGATCAATTAAATTTGTACGTAATTATTTACGTATATTTTTGTAGTAATACGGAACATTTTCAAAATTTTATACGAGAACTCTTTTCTATGCTGCTCTTGTATTTCGTCTAAATCTCTACTTAAAGCTTTAAAAATAAATCACTTAAAAACTTTTTCAGGACACTTCTTCACGCAATCTGATAATCAAATGCAAAAATAACCTGAAAACATAAATTGGATGGCAACATTGCGGAACCAATTTAAAGTTTGATCGACTGTGGATGCGACTCAATGAATACGACATAATATAATTTGAATTACTAGACAGTCTCCATCGTACAAGTCTGATAAACTATGTTTATAAAGTACTAAAACATTAATATTAAGTAAAGTCACGAAAATTAAAATTCTATTCCCTATCCAAAAGAAGACAAATAAAACTTTAACTACAAAAATATTATTAAACATAGTTATAATATTATTTTACTAAGAAATGTGTGAAATTGAGACATCCTACAAAAATATACAAGAAGATACTAGACATCTACAGCCTTATTAGACAAATCACGATTTAAGTAACTTAAATCGTGATTGGTTGTTAGACACTGGTTAAACAAGATTTTGTGATTGCATCGGGGTGTTTATAACTAAACAAGTTATAGCCGCCGATTTGTTTAAAGGAACTAAACGATTTCCTCTATGGGCATGTTTAAATAGACTTATACAGTATAATTATTTGATTTGTTTATTTAAAACAAAGCTGAAAGAAAAGTTCAGTGAACTCAATGCAATTAAAAAAACTAAAATCCTGTGTACCAAGATTCGTAAAGCTTCTTTGGAACTGTGGTGCGAGTACTCACATCTAGGCAAACGTACTTAGATACATACTAAAACATAAATGCCATTATAGTATGTACTATGAAAAGGTTTTCGGAAATTCAACATAATTAAACACAGACAAAGAATTAAACCAACCAAGCAAGCACTCGTTTATTTAGCAACCACGAAATGATTTTAAAAAAATCTAGTCAGAAATGAAACTAAAAACAATACAATACAATACAATATGTCTTTATTGCACACCAAGAAAAATATATACAGCAAATATATTATAAACAAAACATTGGTAGTACATTGGGCGGCCTTATCGCCTAAAGCGATTTCTTCCAGGCAACCTTTGGATGGATCGGACTAACTGCAAATAGTAACGTCGGTGGTGTACCAATAAAAAAAGGAAAAAAAAAGAGATGGTACAAATACTGTACCATAAAAAAAACAGAAAATACATACATATATATATATATATATATATATATTTAGTAATATTAAGCACATACAACAGCTACATACGTCATACTCGTAATAATAATAATACCACACATGATGTTCCACTTAATTAAGAGAAAGATAATGAATGTTCAGCAAGTTTTTGAATATAAAAAGGGATTTAGCCTGTCTGATTGACAAAGGCAGCGCGTTCCATAGAAGGATAGCTGGCACAGTAAATGATGCATGAAAGAAAGAGTTCGTTGAGGTAGAAGTAGGCAGCACAAGACGAAGGTCGCGTGATGGCCGCAAAGAAATAGAGTGGGAAGCTGTTAAAAAAACAAAATTGTCTTTTAAGTAAGAGGGAGTGGTAGGATTAAATAATATTTTATAAAGAAAAGACAGAATATGAGAATTACGGCGAAGACGAATAGGTAACCAATTGAGCCTTTTATTCGGTATTCAGAGATATGGTCATACTTGCGTAATCCAAATACAAACCGAATGCAGAAATTTTGTAGACGCTCGAGCTTGTCGAAAAACGTACAATTCAGTTTTTATTCAACTACTGGAATTACAAGATATAAAAAATACCTAAGAATAATATATAGTGTTTATTTCCGAATCGATTTTAGCCATATATTGATCGCTGAGAGGCGCCGCTGTGATACAGTCGGTGATGATTGCCGCGAAGGCGATCAACGCGATGAACACAAACAGTTTGTTATTAAGCATGGTGATATTGGAGTTGACAGCTGATTTAAGAAGTTTTATCGAACACAAATGTTGCGGAGAGCACGATGTGATAATATTGAAGTCGAAATAGAGACTGAAGATGACAATAAATATTTTTGTTTATATACGGTAATGATTAGTGATAATAATCGTACTTACTATATTAGGGAAGTCACAGGATAGCCAAAGTTATCTCTATTTTTTAGAAGTCGCTTTATAATTTCTTGGAAGTGTTTTCGATTATTATTATCAAATGGAGAACCCCAGAAATATTATCGGGTTATTCTTTTTATAGAGAAAATTATTTTTTCTGAGAATTGTTTTGATAAGACTCTTTCCCCTAAACTGTTGTTTTACAAACAGACCTACGTCATTATATGAATATGTGTTGCTATTTATATTGTAAATATTAAATCTATAATTCTTAGCATAAATACTCGTAATTGCTGACACTAACACGTAATTTAATAAGAGAATCATTTCCATATATTACATTAAGTATTTTTTTGTCATTTTGTTTGACAAAATGTCCAAAGATCCCCTCACGAAATACTGCAGGGGATTTATGGACAAAAAATCCACAAATCCCCTGCGCAGGGAATAGTCTAAGGGGGTTTGTGGAATAAGCGAATTTTTTTTATGTTGCTTATAATTACAGTAGTTTAAACTTAAAATGCTTTTGTCAAGAGTCTAGCTGAGTGGTTGATGCTGACTGCAAATTTATTACTATTTTTGGTATACTTTTTGATTATTTTTATTTTCGTCAATTTTTTTTTTCTCTAAGTTTTTACTATGGATCTATGAATCTTAGTTAAATAATTATTATTATTACTGTCCACTTTTTTGCTGTAAGTCTGTAAAACACTGGTTGAACAAGGTAAGTAATATGGTTGCATAAAGTTAAAACGGGAGGTTATTTCTAAATAAGCGATGACTTTGGATTTGTCAAACCGAAACATTTGCTCAATACGAATAGGCATGCCATGGAAAATTTATTATAAAATAGATTACGCTACACCTAAGTTATTTTGAAATTGTATCATACATAAAGAAACTATAAAATGAAACTGGTAAATAATTAAGCTATTTGTGCGGCGCCGGTTGTCGACGTCCATTCCGCCCACTCGGTGAAGGCGACAACAACACATCAATTCTAATAGAGGAAGCGTTGCATGCCCCTTCCAAATTAAGGGCCACCACGCGTGTTGACCGTCACTACACTACATGTATACATGCTCGTCAAGCCACGAGTATTATTAGTAAGTAAAGCGTATGGGCTTCAAGACTGGCAATTTTTCTTTAGTCTTTCAGACCTTTGTTTGTTATAGGAAAGATTCTGGATTCGAAATTCGTGGATTGGACAGATTCACCTAAACATATTTATATAAACAGTAAAAAAAGGACTCTTCGTTAGACAGAAAGGCTTGCTTATATTTTGCTCAAAAAATATTCTAGTAATTTAGCGGGGCACACAGCCAGTATTTTGGGCTCTTTGCGCGAAATTCAAAATCTTTTATATCTAATTTTTTTTTATATATTTCAACATAATATTATAATATTTATTAGCCTAATAAATTCATAATTATTTAAAAAACCTAGCAATAAACAGTACAATTGACTGCAAATTGTTATGTCACTTTCAGTTTGTATGATTTATATTTAATCGAGCGAGATAAGCGATCAGCGAGATAAGCAGATCTCTGTGTCGGTTATAGAAAAGTTAATTGACAGTATCTTAGTATGTATCCTAGAATTGTTGTAGTGTCCAAGCAATCTTCGCCTTTTTCTGGGTCTTTTCAATTCGCTAGTTAATTAATTTCTCGTAGGCAAACCCGCTACAGCCTATTAGGCCACATCGTCGCTTTACATTGGGTCAGTTATGATCAAAAGTCAGACTATTAACTATAAAAAACTTGAAACTTGACAAAACGTTTGTACAGGATTTTGCCAAATTTTTATTATTTATTTTGATTTTTATTCGTTAAATTTTTTTGTTTGGTTATTTTTGATTCATTAAGGACAACATTCTTAACTATCTTCAAAAAAAATTTGCAGCGTCATTAGATTTGATAGATATTTTTGTTTATGGAAGAGCTCTTTTTTTTCTCAAATTCACTGGCCTCGTTATGTCACCTTGCTCGTAAATTTGGTCCCATACTGAAGCCGTTCATAGGGACGAGTAGGTATAGTCACTCACTATCGGCTAACCGACCCTAACCTATCCCTAACCTAACCTTGTCTACATGCCTCTACGCTAAACTGACTCGCTTGAAAATGAGCTCAATTCTCAGACATTTTAAAAATCCCTACCTGAGCTCTAACACATAAATCAGCACGACGCAAGCGGGCACTTTATCTAGTCCAAGACGCCGGCAATAACGACTTGGGGCGTATCAAATACGATACGTGAGAGAAAACGGTGGAAATATGTACTACGATAGTAAGGAAATTGCGTGGAAAATATTGCCTACGGTACAATGAAGCTGTGAAAGCTTTTCGGGCAGCCGACGCTGAGGCTTTGTTAGATTAAGAGGTAATTGAGATGCCATAGGTAGAATGAACGTGTGAAACATCAAAAAAGTAGTGCAAATTGATTTTAACATACCTTGTTAAATCGGAGCAGTAGTTTTTATGTGTGTTATGTGATTACTCAGAGACGCCTGGGCCAATTCGAGAATATTTAATTTTGTTTAAAAAAGGTAAGTATACTGCTCATCTGATCTAATTCTCTAATATGTCTAATTATTAAAATTAAAACTAACCGAAACATTAGTACACGCGCTAGCCGAATCGGAGTTGGTGATGACTTACTTTAAAGTATTAAAAATAAATTTATATAAGCTGTTACAAGAAAATACCCAAACTGCATAGAACAAAATTTTGCAGAATTCGACAATAAATTATCAACTTAACAGATCACGTGTCAATTTTTTTTATGGAGAACTTTATTTTATTCATCCTCTAATTTTGCGAAATTGTCTACTATAATGGGTACACTTCGATTGGTCGCGCGACTCCTGCGAACATTATACCACGTTGATTTTACCTTTGATTATTTATATGCTTAGCATATAAGTGGCGTTTTACCGAGAGTACTAACTAGTCCCTAGGTACTACGCTAGCCTACAATATACTTGGCTACAAAACTTTACAAGGATATTACATTTTTATAGCCATTTTATACTCGTAGTCGCCAGCAATCACATTTCTAGCCGTGTAAAGAAAGATTTAGTTATCCAACTGGGGGCCATTCGGTTTGGTTCTACACTCGATCCTACTTGTACAAGCTTTATACCAAATTTTTAGTGTTGCGAAAGATTTAGCTTTTGGGATTTTAGAATATTTACTTAATAAAAACGCCCACTTTTCTTGTTATTTTGAGTAGGTTTTATAAATACTCTGTTGAATTTTTTTTGTCTTATTTTGGTGCATGACTTTCTCTATCGGATAAAACGAGGCAATAAAGGCTCAAAGTTGAAAGGCCTAAAAATTAGTGGGACTGTTTAAGTGTAGAAGCTGAATATTATTATATTGCATAGTATTACACGATTTTAAAAAATGTAGAGGCTCTCAATTTCTTCTCGATTTTTTTAAAGAAACCTGGACCAATTTGATCTATTTTTGTTTGAAATGGTATTAGTAGTAAATTTGTTTATTCTATTTTGATTATAATTTGTCTAGGCACTTATACAAATGCTTAAAGTTTCAGTTAAAACTTCTATGATTTAAAACCTATGCCTATGCAATGACGTAAAAACCGTGAATAACCAAAACAAAATAAGAAATCATAATTTATTTAAAGTTACTTTATTGCGTATATTTTGAAGTAAATATGGGACAGATCTTGAAATCCCTGATAAGCTTGAGATATTATTATTATATATATTATCTTACCCAGTTCAATTGTAACTAAAACTATACAAAGTATAATAAACTATATGTACAAAAGCAATATCCAAAAATTAAAACTAACTTAAATCTAAACCACTGCCAGTTGGTAGAGTACCCAAAATGCTGGCCCCATTGCCTCGTTGAATGGCAATACCAATGCGCTGACCCAGGTAGAGGCCAGCATTTTGATCTCGAGTAGCGTCAACTAGACGCTTTGTTAGGGCTTTAAAAAAATTACTTGTATGCCACCGTTAAAAAATTTACCGTATACTTTCTAAATATTCAACTAATAAAGATTGTAAGCATCTCCTTTTCTTAAGAACCTGTGTATCTTTATCTTTGAGCTTATATCTGCGCTTAATCTTCGTAAGCCTACCTTGGAAATCTCAAGAAAGCAAAATTAGTTGAGACCGTTAGCTTACCTACTTAAATACCGTGACAGGGGATAAGCTACCGTAATCCTTTGAGATAAGAGTGTACTCGCATGTCTTCAAAAGATTGTGGTGGATTTGTGTTAAATATTGGTTTCGATATTATACAGCGTCGATACAATCTACTTCCTTACTCGTGATTAAAGCAAATGCCTATATATCATCCTACTATCCTACTCTCACTAATATTATAAACGCGCAATTTAATAAGAATGTGTGGATGTATATTTGTTACTCATTTACGCAAAAACTACTAAACCTGAATTTTGAATGAATGAATGAATATAGCTTTATTGCACACCAAACAAAATAAAAACTAAAAAATAAAATATAAAGCAAGACATATCTATTCAAGCAATGGTAGTTAGTACACATAGGGCGGCCTTTTTGCCTAAAGAAATTTGTAATGGAGCTTAGACCGTTGATTATCACATAGGCAACACAGCTATAATTTTAATTTGTTAAGACCGTGATTATTCACTAAATGAGTACAATATAATGTCTGACATTAGAGTATGTTTAAAATAAAAGTGTAGGTAAATTAAAAGTAAGCCTATTAAATTTTATAATGAGCATTTTAAGGATGAACAGTCTTTACCCTACGACACGGGCCCTACACCCGGTTCGTGTATTATATTTTTAGTATATGATTTTATTAAGCTTTTGGTGTAAAATTAGTACTTAAGACTTTGTGACAAATAAACTTACTTATTATTTCTTATTTTTATCCTGTATTATTTCGGGTAACATCGCAAAAGAATAGTACAACACATACCAAAGAGCGTTGGTCTATTTTGTAGAAGTAAAGAAAAGCACTTGCGCTTGCCAATCATCCGGTCAAGCTGTCCGGGGCGCCTTCGACTAATAGCTCTTTTCGACTAATAGTACTTTCAAAAAATAAAATTAAAAATTTATATTTTTTTGTTTTATTCACTATTAACTTTTAGTTTTCTCAGAGAACTTTATTAGTAACGTAAGTTTGCGTGCGTAGTAGAAGTAGGTTTACACTTTTTTAAAATATATCTTGCTATTCTTCTTAGATACGATTAGTTGGTAATAATTTCACGTTTTTAACAGAGCTTCGTTATTTCGAAAATTCATTTCTTTTATATTTTCTACGCCATTTTCTTTGGAACCCAAGTTGTGATAACACTAAGCTCTAGTTTCCTACAGTTAGCTAAGTTATAACTATAAAAGTTACTTTTTATTGTTGTATCCTTATAAATGTTATCAAAGTTGGTCCAGTAGTGAAGTTATTAATCTAAAATTTGTATGCGCCTTACCCTTGACGACTGTTACAACTCTTTCAAAAGTAATAGGTAGATACTTGTTGAATCTATACTATAATATTATAGAGCGGAAAGATTTGTATTTTTGTATGTATTGAATAAACTCAAAAATTATTATAAAATATCTTACGCTGTTAGGAAGCTAAATTATCACTGAATAAAATAGGCTATAAAAAATAGAGTTCCATGGATCCAGCTAGTTTAAAAAAATTAACAATGTACGAATATGTTAACATGTTTTCTTTCTTATTCTGTTCCAGGTAAGCATTTCGCAATAACTGTCCACTCATGAGTGAATCATGATATTTTGTAAGTAATTAGTCAACCATATCATAAAAATATACAGGTAAATATTGTTCAAAATATAGGTCTCAATACACTAATTTCCAAATCCTTACCATAGTTTACTTTGTTTTATTTTTGCATACTTTTTATGTTTGGAAGTTAACACTGATAACTTAATTTTAAGACAACAAAATAGACATTAATCTTATAAGGCGCGTGTACTGAAACGCGTGATAAATTAAAAAAAATAAGATTCAGTAGATCGAATGAGAGAAAATAGATAGTCTCAAACTTTGAGACTATCTATTTTCTGACTCAAAGTAATGATGGAGAGTATCATCGTAAAAAGATTAAAAATAAATGTCATATTATTAATAGATCATAAAAGTATAGACCATATCAATCAGATTAATATTAGAAACTGTACTTTTTCTACATTTTGAAAATCGTTAATACACAGTGAGTTATGCACTTACAAGATTATTAATTACTATACTCTTTATTAATAACAACTTTATTAATAGTAACAAAGAAAAAGTTTATAGGAGAAATGTGTGAAACAGCATATTATTTTTTCTCCAATTCACTGCTGCTTACATAGTGAAAGATTTTCAATAGAATGTGTCTAGTGACCCTTTGTGGTCTACAAAAAAAGCTTCTAACATAACCCAAAAACTCATAACACGCTCATTCTTTCATCACAGCGGAAAAATTCCAAAGCCGTCCGTCCGCTCTTTTGTCGGATAACTTTAGAAAATATTTACCCAAGAACAGAGACAAACGACGTCACTGACGCAAAAAGTGTGACAACAGCTTTCCTATTTGTTACCAACACAACACAACACAACTGACACACTGTGTTTTATTTCCTCAAAATAGAGAAACTGAATTAATGCGTGTTTACTTTTTACGGGTGACTTCTGTAGTGTAATCAAGACTAGGTATGTAAATAAAGTTAGTATCTTCAACTTCAAGGCTTTTTCACTGACTTCAAAACAGGAAATATTTGATCTAGATGTATGCTGTAAAAATTTAAAAAACACAAACTAAAGCGGTTAATTTCGAATTTATGATTTATAAACTAAACTACTAGACTGAGTTTGTTACAAATATATGAAACCACATATACTCGTATGACAAGAAAATAGCAAAAAACCCTTTCAAACAAAAAATGATTCTTCAACACGTATTTCATGGACGCCTCCTTACATACAAGTACATAAAAATAACCCGAGGTATTGAGAGCCTCCTTGATTTTGAACTCGGTTACTGAATCTCTTTCGGCTTAGCACGCCCCTAACCGATAGCGCTATTTAGTACATATTGCAACATGCATAGACAAATTGCAGCAACAGATACAATTGCCATCGTTAGCGCTTAACTGTATGTTCAAACAAGCTCCGTATCCGCACCCATCACAAACAAACATATATACTACACACATACTATGTAGCGATGTTCGCAAAACAACAGTTCATTTGCTAGTGCAACGAATACTAACGTGCTAGTTCTGCGACACATGATAAAACAATGTTCGCGATATGTAGCTTCACAACAACAACTTACGGAGGGTCAGATAAAAGGCGTAAAAATCATCCCGTCATGAACATTACATCCACAAAAATGCGCAAGTTTCGCAGTGAACTTTTCTGCCGTAAAAAGTTGTGAAATTGAATGTAAACCAAGTCGGTTAATTCAGAATCGGTTTATCTATAGAGAAACTTTCTAACTACTTTGTCATAAATTATTTTCTGCTTGTAAACTAACAAAATTTTAAATAAGTTTGTCAATAGTATTAATATTTACAAACACTACCGTGCTCCCAGATTAAAAACGTTTTTAAAACACGCGTGCACTTTATAGTTCTCAATAGGAACAAATAAAATTACCTTCGATACAAAATATTAAAAATATGTAATTCACCATTTTGTGGTGCCGGCCATCTTGCTACGAGTATGTATCATAGTATTCTGCTTATAATATTTTACTAGTCAAGCCCTTTCATTTGATACTCATATTAAAGGAGTTCTGGAAAAATAATTAATCCGTCTTTTTGTGGCGGCTGCAATATTGGACCGATTTTCATCAAGCATAGCTGAGAACAATCACGACTTATTCACATTTTAATCAAAATCAAAATCGGTGAATGCATTTGAGAGTCACAGCCAGACGATTTACGATACGATTACGATGTCACAGCCAGACAGACAGACACATACACTGAAATGTCAACTTATAATACCCAAAATGTACAGTTGGTTTATTCTGCCTTTGAATTTCGTACGAAAATCTATTTCTCATGTCTTGTGTCATGTTATGTACAGTTGAACTATAATAAAATGAAAAATAAAATAGCATTGACAAACATGTTAGTTCGTTAGAATCAAAATTTTACAACCGAAATAATAGAAGTAAATAAATAGAGCATTAGGATATATGTTTCTTATTATAAATTCCCTTGAGTTGTTTATATATGTTTGTTAATCCCCATTTTCAAATCCAACGTGGCCTTAAGCAAAGTCAAAGCCCGGAATATAACACGTAATATCCACCTACTAACTCAAAGGCGCTAAATATTTCATTGAATCTCAGAGCACCCGAGCAGATCATGTAATATTGAAATTCAGGTACAAAATGATCCCTTTGGCGTTTCGTACTCTGTTGTAATAAATATTGATCTTACTCAATGAAGGTGCATGATTTTTTGATTGCGATAAAGGATCAAACAAAACACAACCTCCCCTTTGAAAATACTGAGATTATCTGAATATTCAACTTACAAATAAGATCAAATGATGTTTATTGTGCCAAATTCTCAATAGTCGGAATCTCGTATCAAATTCAGAAAGTATAAAATAAATTATTGTTATATTATGTTTTTACCAGACTGCGAAAGAGAAGGTTGAGTTTTTCGAGTGTATGTACGTATGTATATTCCATTGGCACGCCCTAGAGCCTAAACGGCTAGTCGTATTTTTATGTGAGCGGTGTCAATAGATTCGTCTTTATCTGCAAATGGTCGTAGGCTATACTCGATGCATCCCGCGATTTCACTTGTTAAGATACGTGGGTTTAAAATTCTTAAAGTCTGTTTTTTCTTTTAATCACTTATTTATGTATCTAAGCGTAAAATTTAATGCACTAACACGACAATATCGTAAAAATTTCGCAGCTCTCCGTAGAGTTCGTAGCATCTTAGTAACTTGAAACAAGTGGGTTAAAATAATTAAGCGGTTAATTTAATTGCTTTAGCGGTATTCAAGGAAATCATCAATGTCTATAATAAATCTTCGGAAAATATAGCTTAACCCAGCGATCTTCAGCATGTTATTTAAATAACAAAAACGCGTCATAGACAATCGAAGTCCATTCCTTTAGAAGCTTTAATGCTACAGGTAGATACGTCAAACTTATATACGCCCTCTTTAGGCGGCGGGTTGAAAAAAGACAGGTTAATTTATCAATTATTCTCCTACTTTCTATAAAAAATTACAACTTCTATTACACTATCTATTTATATCAGATATTTTGCTACATATTAATAGTTGCTTATCTTATTAATTAATTAAATTAATTAAGTACTAAGGTTTTGCAAACTACTTACGGGTTCTTATATTTTTGTTAACAATGGGAAATGTAGTTAAGTAAGTAAAACAGTATTTGTATTCTTGCTTTCGCTGTCTGTTTAAAATGTTTATTCTATAAAATGTAAATCCATTATTGGTCGTAAGAAAAACATGTTTTTTAAGTTAATTTAGTTTAGGGACTGTGGATTTTGTTCAATATATATAAAAATAAAAATAAAATAATTAATACTTTTTTGCCGTTCAAATGTTTATAGTTAAAAGTAATAAATAAATTTAATAATCCAAAAAAATACAAATTTTGACCTATCTATGTAAAAGTTTTTTTTTTCGAATTCATGGTTGGTCTCATAATGAAAGTTGTTTGTAAAGATAATGACCTCCTTTTAGCTTAGTACACACGATACGGTACGATAACCCTGTATATATAATATGTAAGTCCTGACTGACAAGTCACAATTAAAGAGAGCTTAAACCGTTGAGACTAGAGACAGGAAGTTTGGGGTGTATTCATTACAGGGTGTAGGGCTATATTTAGAAAAGGTTTTTGGCAATTCAACCCCTAAGTGGTCCAATAGGGGTATCATATATAAAATCATTTTATATTCTACTAACAATAGCTACTACTTAAGAAACGATGTAAGACAGTATTAGCTGTGCATTGAAAGCTACCTACGGAATATACAACTTACGTCATGAGTTTAATTAATCTGTTGATTACTCCCAAGCTTTTAATCTCATTAAAAACTCAGACCAAATTAAAAGTTAAACATATTTTCAAATACGCGTCGTCTGTAGAGCTAAGAGCCTACTCATTAGCGTACAAAAGTAAGCTGATTAATTCAACTTTTATATGTATTATATATTAAAAACACTGTAAGTAGTCATCACTGGAGTCACAGCATTTATTTGTTCCTAATTCCATAGAGATTATGAATGCAGTTAAGGCACTGAGGCGAAATCATTCAAAACAAAAATATATTAAAAATCTTGCATAAAAAAATCAATTGCTGTTCGTTTGTCTCTCTAAAACTCGAGAACGGCTCGATTTAGCTAATTTTGATCTTGAAATATTTGTCGTACTCCAGGGAAGGTTTAAAAGGTAAGAAACATAAATCACTGTTAGGCAGTACGAAGTTCGCCGGGTCAGTTAACACTTAATAAAAAATTTATAAAAACAAATATATTTTTTGATAAAATTTAAAATAATCTTATTATACAATGTCATATAGGTTTACTACCATTTGTGGATTGTTTTAATAAAGATACAATCTTTCTTTTATTACTATTTTAGCAACATAATTATTTTATATTAGGAAATACTTAACACTGAAGAAAAAACTTGCTTTTAGTGGAATCCTACTTATTCAACTCTACTTCAATACCATGATAAAACATTATCTATAGTCTATACTTGATATTATAAAGAGGAAAGATTTGTATTTTGGTGTGTAATAAACAAACTCAAAAACTACTAGAACGATTTCTAAAATATTTTACCATTATAAAGCTACATTATCACGAGTAACATAGGATATAAAACGTTGCAAACCCAGCTAGTTAATACGTAAATGGAAAAGCCAGGATTTCTCAAGTAATACTACAAAGCAAGAGATTCAGTCCTTTGACTAAATTAGCAATGAAAAAATTATTACTCAGTCGTATTTCACGTAAATTAAAGTTACCATTACCCAGTAAAGTCATTACAGTTCAACATAGAAATGCTCGTCTGGGACCTAATTAAAGTTTAAATTAGCCACACCACTTCACAGTTAATGCACCGTAAAATGTATATACCTAACAACTTTTCAAGTTTTTAACACTTTCAACTTAATTTTAGTTTTTGAATACCTTTTTTACAACTGCACTCACAACAAAAATGTGTTCAAAAACTTTCGTCACAGCTCACAATGATATGCTGAGGACACGTTTGAGCACCTCCAGGATACTAACGACACTTTTGTAAACATATCTCAGTAACTTTACTAAATTACTTTAAATTTAAATAAACTTTAAATTACTAAAACACCAGCAATACACGACTTTCTACTTCCTTCCTTTCTGTCATATTTTAACAACTTTTATTACTGTCTCTGTTGACATGACCTTTAATTCTTACTAGTTCAATTAACATCAAATTAATTTTTCAACATAGTCAAAATAATTTTCTTTTGGTAATTATTATTTTATGATGGGGATTTAGGAATGGGGAATATAATTTGTTAGGTAAATATATGGAAGAATAAGCGACACTCTTACGTTCTACGAACTTGAGAATCTTAATTTTCTATAATATTTAAATATTTTACTAAAATCAGTATAGACGAACAGTATGACTTTCTTGTTTATAATTTTCTGCAAATTGCTGTTGCGTTAGCGATTCTGAACTGCAAGTGACAATAATAAGCGTTCTCTTTGCACATCATTATTTTGACATAACTTCTTTAATTCATACTATCCGTGATCTTTATTTAACTTCCCAATACCTCTTCCTAACCTTCGATTCCTCACCATAGACTTACCGTTTGGTCGGTATTGATATAAGTACAATTCTGAACTACTAGGAGCACTGCTTTCTCCTTATTCTTACATCATATTTGTTTATCTTGATTTTTTTAACCTTAGACCCATCATTTCCGTTTTAACGTCAAATACCATCATAGACTCACTAGACTAACGGTTGGTGTTGTAGTGCAATTCAGAACCGCAGAAACACTTCTTTCTCCTCATTTTTACATCATATTAGAACATATTTATGCTTTAGATACATTAACTAAACCTATATCCTAATATATCTACTTAACCTACACAATCTCAAAACTACACTGGCTGGTAATGCTACATTCTCCATACACATTATCTTTGCATTAACTTATTCAATTTATGTACACTGTTTACATTTTATTAAGTAAAATAACGTCCCATCTTTACATATCTTACGTAGCCTTCAATCTTCCTACCATTCATAGACTAACCGCTTGGTTGGTGTTGCAGTGGCGAGTCCGCCAGGCGGCGCGGGCGCTCCGCGAGAGGAGGCGCCGCGACCTCCGCCGCCCCCCGCTCCCCGCAATGGCACCCCTCCCAGTAAGCACGCCTCCAGGAGCCCTAGGGCTTACATATGCGGTTATCACGATACAAACTCGCAAAAAGGAGTATAAAAAATAATTTATTAATTTAGAAATAATTTAAAAAGTCGTTTTCTATTTATTACTTTGTGATATGGTTATCGGGAGCTAACTATCAATAGATTGCGTATGAAATACATGCGTATTTGTACCTGAAATGGTAAATTGTATGACGTAGCTGATTTTAACTTGTAGAGTTTTCCTTGCAGTTATATCAATGATTAATATGGAAACTTAATACTATGAACAATAATAAATCAAATAGAATAAAACACTGGAGCTTTTTGATGCAATAATCTTGCGACATCGTGATAACCGCTGTGTCACCTCGTGCACGTTTATATGATATGAGTACATGTATTTGCATTTTTGTAAATTTCGCATCTCACGCTTTTTTATTTTGTTTTTAATGTATTTCATTTTGTATTTAAGAAATAAATTTGTCTCGAATTGTTTTTTTTTTGTAATTTTATTCTTTAATTGTTTTTATTGTTAATGTTGAAGTGTAATTTGTGATTAAAGTAGGTATATTATTGTGGGGCAATGTCACTGTTGCAAATTTTATTACTTGACTTGGCAACTAAAACTTTTCGTGAGTCAATAAAACTTGAATAACTTTAAGTTTGTTATTGTCTGTTATTTGTTAATTTAATCTACAAGTAAGTCTATATGTTATAAGTGATTGTTATTTGTATTTCATTTATACATACTTAATTAAAATAAATATCTACTGTAACATTACCTATTATTTATTTCGATGTTGTTTTCTTGTGTGTTTATGTATGCACGTATGTGTCTACTATATTAAATAATTTAGTTTAGTTTATGTCATTATGATTTTTAATAGCAAAGTAGTTTTTAATGTCATATGAGTAGTATGATAGCCACTGATGTAATTATATATGGACTAAATATTATCTAGAAAATAAAAGTTGTTTTTCGTGCACTACATCCCCGTGTGCGTCTATGATGCTGTCATTATTGATGGATGGATAGACCAATTCTTTATTGCAGACGCACAAATAATTAAATTCAAGAGAATAATTCTTACGAAATATAGTAATACAAGTGGCGGCTATAACGTTAGAATGGAGACAATTCTAAAAAATAAAATGAAATAGGACGGGGTATACAATAAAGAAATACTTTGTTAACTTAAAAGACAAAATGTTATAATCAATGCGTACATTTACCAAATAGAATAATTATCTTCATCATTTAATATTATCGGAAGTGGATTTTGTTTATTGCTAATTCTGGAAATATACCTGTCACTTGAATAAAATGCTTATTTCAACTACTTCTACAGTCATTATTCATTCCAGATAACAGTCATTCTAACTCATGTTACATTAAACAGCAGTTTTAAATTACGCGTGAACTTTGATAACGTAAACAAACCACTTAAAACCAAGTTAAGTCACGCATTGACGGCTCGATTTCATAGAAATGTTTCCCAGTATCGAATACGAATGTAATATAATGTACATACGAATGTAATGTCCCATCCCTATCACTACATTTATGGACGCACTTTGAAGGCACACACTGCATCAGCGCCAAAACGGCGAAAATCAAATAACCTCACTTTCACATGACAGCGTAAACTCGTATCTGTTAAAGGTCAGCGATTAAAATTCTGAAAATATTGACAACTGGCATCGGTAATTTTATGCGTGAATTTTGCATAACAATACGGATGGTGTTGCAGTTTCATTTTCGACACTGATATAGTATGTCAGATAAAATAAGACGAGACGCTACGTTTAAATACCCAGCCAAAAAATAATAGGCAAAACACAATCATATTGTTTAAGAAGACGAGTTTGCACGCGTACCTGATTCTTAAACAATATGAATCAAACACGCGTTAGTTTTCTAAATAAGACATAATCATGTATTGTAAATTACAACTTTGTTCTCAAACAAAGTTCTCAAACAAATGCGTTTTCCCGTTTGTTATTAAGTACGACTTTTTTATGATGGGCATATCATTATCATCACTATATAAAAATCAATGCTACTTTTCGTTGTAATTTTATAACTCAAAAATGGGCTCACCTATCCAAACCATATGTTTAGGTTTTGTCTGGACTATTTAGTAGGTGTTTTATGTGAAGTTTGCACAAAATCGGTGGAGCGGTTCTTCATAAAGTGAAATAATAAAAATTTGATAAATGAACACATCCCGAAGCACATATCGGGCCGCTAGTAAACCATAAATACATGTGCCAAGATATCTTATACACTAAAACATATACACCTTTATTTGACGACAAAAAAAAACTGTCACGTAAACCAGACGGTGATGTATATTTTATTCAAAGGTAACAAGGGTTTTATCTAACTTGTCGGCAATAAATAAAGTCATAAAGCTTCTCGTGAAAAAGCTACGTGATTATTGCAAATGTCAGAGTTCGACTCGACATTTCGCCGTAGACGGTTCTACGAGACCGTTTCTTTTATTTGAGTCTAGTCAGGCACTTTCCTTTGTTGAGATTGCATACTAGGACATAGTATAGAAAATAGACGGCAAATTGTGAAAAGAGAAAACTTTTTAGCTCAATTAGAAAACATTAGTTTGCTGTTTTACAGCAACGGAAAACCGTTTAAGTCATCCAAATGTTTATCACCTCTTCGGGATTTTTCTTTAGCAACATTTTTTTTTCTTTATTACACGTTGTTCATCTGTCATCGTCAAATGCTTTATCTTTTAAGTCCGGTAAAGATTTTATTTTTTGTACCGTCACAAAATAGTTGCATCCGAAAAATAATTTTATTTGTTAAATATACATCTGTAGAAATATATTGGTAGCATTCGTTGAAAATACAAACATAAAAAAGACTATAAAATCTAGAACGACGTTCGACATCCTGTTCTGATAGCTTCGTTTATAACAAAACGATAGAATTTTTCTTTCGGACGACAAATTCTGTATCATATAATTTGTGATGTTTTTATTGACATGAATAAAAGCGTCTGAAAAGCCCTAATATCATATAATTTTGAATACTATAGAAAAAAAACAACCATTTTACGACATTCTCAAAATAGGTTAAAAACACTGTAGATCTTTATTTTTGTAGGTACTATCCTATACTTCCTACTTATATTAAAAACGCGATAGTTTGTAAAAGTGTGTGGATGTGTCTGTAAATCTTTCATGCAAAAACTGCTAAACTCGCTGATTTGGATGAAATTCGGTAAATAGTTTAGACCCTGGATTAACACACATCATTAACAACACATTATATCCTGTATTAACGCGGGTAACGCCGCAGGGCGCGGCTTATCTTATATAAATAGCCTTCATAAAAATTGAGAAATTTATATTACTCAAAAGCTATCAAATATTACAGTTATTTTAATTTGTTATTTACATAGTCAAGCGGCAAAAATATCTAAAACCTACATATGATACATGATACATAATTCATTTCAATGCTGGTTCTAACAAAACAACATCTATTGGTAACACTACCCTCTCATAGATAGCAGAATTGTTCAAACTGTCGCTATAGCAACGTCAAAGAAAACAAAAATAAGTAAAGGAAATACAGTCTCTGCCTGAAACCAGTCAACATTGCAGGAAAGCTATAGCTCCAAAGTCAATACAGGACAGCGTTTTGTGTTGTAGATTTGATGCAACGCTGTTAGTGACAAGCTGGGAACAATGATCTTCAACCCGACAAGGCCATTTATTGATATTCTATGATAGAAACAGACTGTAGGAAAATTACAGGATGGATAAGGTTTTAGATTATTTAAACTTCTGGATAGTAATTGAACTCTGTTCGTAGGTTTAGGTTTGAAAAAGTTAAAATAGAGATAAAATGTATAAACATGAGTTGGCATAATATTAGGTCATTACATATGAAATTGGCGTTTTGTAAGGGAGGAACATAAAGTCTTTTTTTTTGTAATAATATATTTATTTAATCAAAGTATGTACCATTGCTATCTATGCACTTTTGCCATCTCATAGGTAGTTTATTGATCCCTTTACTAAAAAAACCATTAGGACGAGAATCAATGAAATCTTTGAAGGCGCTTTGGACTGCCCCATCGGAGTTGAAGTTTTTCCCTTGCAAGAAGTTATCCAAATTTCGAAAAAAATGGTAATCTGTTGGAGCCAGGTCCGGGGAGTACGGTGGATGTCTTAGACATTCCAATTGAAGCTCCTCTTATTTGGCAGCCGTCTGTTGTGCAGTGTGTGGTCTAGCGTTGTCCTGAATTAGCAGTGGCCTAGAGCGATTGACCAACCTCGGTTGTTTAGCAGCTAGCTTTTCCATCATGGTTTGCAGTTGCTGACAATAGATATCTGCTGTAATCGTCTGGCTAGATTTAAGAAAGCTGACGTGAACGACACCGGCACTAGTCCACCAAACGCTCACAAGTAACTTTTTTTGAGCCAATTTTCGCTTGGGGCAGGGTTTGGCTGGTTTGCCAGGATTCAGCCATTGCGATGAGCGTTTCCGATTATCGTACAGGATCCACTTTTCATCACAGGTAATGATCCGGTTTAAAATCCCTTCATTATTGTGCCGGTTAAGTAATGTAACGCAGCAGTTGACGCGCGTTTGTCGGTTTGCTGCACTCAATTCATGAGGTACCCACCTTTCAAGCTTTTTCACCTTTCCAATTTGCTTCAAGTGGATTAAAACAGTTTTTTATCACGAACACCGCAGCCTGCAGCTAACTCGGACGTGGTTTGCGATGGATCTGCTTCCACAATAGTTTTCAATTCTTCATTAGCAACTTTAGTCTCCGGCCGTCCACGGGGCTGGTTCTGCAGGTCGAAATTTCCAGAACGAAAACGTTGGAACCAAAAACGCACTGTGTTTTCTTTTGCGACACCGCCGCCATACACATCATTAATCCTTCGAGCCGTTTCTGCAGCACTGGTACCACGGTGGAACTCGTACTCGTAAATAACGCGATATTTCAAGTTTTCTATTTTGTAAACTGCGTGACGCAAAGAAAAAACTAAACGAGGACAAAACAAATGAATTACGGTTTTCGAAATACAAATCTATGAGTAAATAGCTGTATAAATTTGAAATTGGAATCCCTAACCAAAGAAGAGATATTTGAGATCAAAGTGGCCAGTACGACAAAACGCCAATTTCATATGTAAGGACCTAATATAATAAAAAAGCAAGCAAGAGCAAGCGAAATGTATATACATATATAAATATATATATTTTATTCTTGATGATTTTAGTAATTATGTGGAGATTACATCTCTACTACAATATTTTGTTGTCAGTGGAGAATAATATATAGTAAAAGCGAGGCTGAAAGAGTATATAGCAGTATTCAACAAGTCACGGAAAGGTGTGTCAATATAAACCCATTGTAAACTATTTTTTTCAATATGAAAATTAAAATATGTTCTCTATGCAAAAATTGATCACGAGATCGATCAAGTTGTATGATCAATTTTTCTGGAATTTTGCTAAATTTTGTTCATCTCAGGGTTTACTTTGATGGTTAGGCTAGCGCTTGACCACATTTCGCCTGATGTAAAGCGATGATGCAGCCTACGATGTAGCATGCTTGCCTAGAAAAAAAAAATCACTCGCGATTTGAAAAGACCGAGAATATATCCATAGAAAAATATATTCATTTCCTGGTATTCGTCGTAATCCAGGTTATGCCCAACTTAAAATCCTAGATACTTTATTCGCTTTATTATTTTGTCTCGCACAGATGCAAAGTTTAAATTGCTATTTTCAAACAACAATAGCCACTTTAATCTATTCCATGTGCCAAATGCAATGTGAATACTAAAAAGACAGCATTTCAAGTTAAAAGCGTGAATAGCCAGAAATGTCCAAATTCAACGGAGTCGGTCCGACTTTCATTCACTCAATGAGCTTATTCAAAGAGTAACTTGGCAAATGAATGAATCATTGCATAGATAATAAAGTGCATTCGTTTTTTACTCAATTCAAAATAGGGGGACGATATTTTGCTGTTGGACGGTTTTTTTTAGAGTGAGTGACCGTTACTTTTAGACACATCACCGATTTCATAGTGAAAACGGCTAGAATAATTAAAACAATATTTTTGTTTGAAAGGATAGATAAATAGGTACTTCTAAAATTTTCCCGTTTAATTTGTAGTTGAAATTGATTAGCTTGTTTGCTATTAAATATAAGGCCTAACAGTTACGTACGTACGAAACGTGTAGTCTAATTTTTTTTTAATGGTTCAGTGGCCGGATTTTCCGATTGAAGAACTAAAAAAGTCACTTTCTTTCAGAAGGACTTGATGTCACAGTCAGTGTCCAGAATTGGAAAATTAGTATTTTAACATAAATTGTAATACACAACTCTAATAAAATTATCGCAATATCAAAATTTAGTTTTAAAAACGTGAAAACATAATTATATACAATATTAGTATACTTGTACCCGCCTGCCAAATTAAAATTTCATTGTAGGTAAATTTTAACCCATTCTGAAAAAGAAGAGTTACTCTATTCGACTAAAAAGGATATAGGACTATTAGAAACGATAGGTACTTCCGAATAGTTCCCATTTAAATTTAAGTATAAATTGATCAACATCCCATAAGTACTTATGTAACTGAAATATTGGTAGTAATGCCTGCCGAATTAAAGTAGGTAATCACTTTTTGTAAAGACTTGATATTAGTATAAGTGGTTCCATTCACATCGTTATTTTTAAAGTAACTGTAACTTCTCTTTACAGAACAAGGCGCACTAACGATCGTCCGTCGCTCTTCAAGCCGCAGCAAGGCGGAGAGCTGTCCGACTCCCACCGACGAACAGCTGGATCAGCTGGACCTTGACACTGAGCACTTGCCCGCCGTCGACACGCCCGACGCGTGTGACAAAGCCGCTCTTAGGTAAGACGTCTAGTTATAGGCATATTTTGAACGTTTACGTACGTTTCAACCCATAACGTCACACTGCTGGACTCGGGTATCAGGTTTAGGCCATTGTCCACCACGCTGGCCGAATTTCGGGTCGGGGACTTCACTTATCTTCGAAAACTATTAAACCTTCTCCAATCCGGTTTCCTTGCGATGTTTTCCTTCACCGTTTCAGCATGTAAAGGTAAGAGTTAAAACAAGTTACTGCAATCTTGGTTTCGTTTTTACAGAGTTGAAGAGGCAAACTGTCAAAATGAAACCAAGCTTGATGTCACTCGTTTCACTTTATTCGCCGCTATTGTTACACGCTACCATCCCTGGCTTCTCTAACAAAAAAATTTGCAGCACAAACTAATTCGTAAACATATTAATAGACAACACTTTTTGGAAAAAAAAATTCACTCGTGATTTAAAGTTAGTTAATTTATAATCCCGAATTGGTCCCCGTAGTCTACTTAAAATTTAATGTCACGAAAATTCCTTAATTAATAATAAATTATCACCTCATTGACACGTAAGCCTCAAGGGAGACGCGTGTACTAATCCGCAACAGAATTCAGTTAAGCAAGCAAAAATGTATTTGTTTTATTCTAGTTAGGGACTAAGGGAACGTATGAGTCGTGGTTATTTGGAAGGACAAACGCTCCGACATACGAATTGTTGTTAGTTTAGGATGGCTTAGGACTCCGTAAGCCTTTTGTAACTTCAAACAGCCGTACCGAGTCGTTACTCAAAATGAGATCGCATCAATACTCACTATACCGGGTCTTTTTAATAGACTGCGAAAAGGGGAGGGTTATGTTTTTCGAGTGTATTTACTTATGTATATTTCCTTGGCACGCCCTGAAGCCTAAACGGCTTGTAGTATTTTTATGTGAGTAGTGTCAATAAATTCGTCTTCACCTGCAAATGGTCATAGGCTGTATCCCTCTATTTTATTTGTTAAGATACACGTGGGCCTAAAGATATTGCAGTCGGTTTTTTTTTTTAAGACACTTTTAACTACTTGTTGTAATAGCTTGCAAAGCTTCATTTAGTTTATAATTTATGAGTTTAACACGTAATTTATTAATTGTAAAGGTAAAACTATGGTTGGGTCAGATACGGTAAAGTTTAAACGGGTATTTTCAATGATCAGCAGGATATCGACTAGAGTTAGATGGTTCACGTCAAGGTTCAAATTT